>JAOWCC010000577.1:156666751-157340478 GCA_030867875.1 Actinernus sp. WN-2022
AGCACACCGCAGACTGACAAGGTTAATAAAATAAGTCACTGCCAGCGGGGGGACAGGACTATGAGCAGGAAAAAAGTACTAGGAGAGAGAAACTCTCCGCGTACGATTTAAGATTAAAAGTTAAGATTAAATATTGATTCTGATTGGTCAATATCAAGACAGTGCATAAAACGGTTAGAGTGCACAGTTGCAACGCTCTCAGCAAATGTTGACTCGGTACATTATTAATAAAAACATCGCATGAACTGTTCATGCTATTCGTATTTATTCGATTAAGAGCCTTGCGCGCTTAATTCAAATTTTATTTTCAACGGTGGTGCTTAATTGAGGGTGTGCGCTTAATATACATGTAAATACCGATGGTACATAAATTGGACTCGGAATTGACCTATATCACTATGACGTCATATCAAAACAATCTATTGTTTAAACGCTAAGGATCACGGTCGTGGGAGGGGGACAAAACAGGGACAAAACAGCAACAACACAAAGGAAATCGCTATCAAATGCATTTTGAAGAACGTAGAATAGCGGTAACAGCCACCAAATACGGTAAATATTGTGGGATAAACATTGATACAGCTGATATCTGGAAACCAGACAATTCGAAGTTAAATTTTCCTCAGCAGAGCAGATTTAGTTCAAAATTCTATTGTTCAAGTCGATTCTGTCCCCCTCATAAACAAGCCGTGACGTCATAATGATATAGGGTAATTCTTTTCGCTTTTAATTTTGAAATACGGTACTAATAAAATCGAAGTCATTAGCTGCATTTTAACAAGAACAAGAACGGATTTCACAGTCCGTATTGCTGCACTGAGTGTTTTATTTATTTAACCAAAGCCAAGAGACAATACAAAAGCGAAGCACCGTAATGCACCGCCACCTTGTATTAGTATGTATGTTCTCTATTTAGGGGGGAAGGGTTGGTGCTAAATCGAGGGTGGCGCTTAATCGAGATAATACGGTACTTGATTTATTTATGGTACTTATATTTCTACAAGTAGGTATGTACTACATGCGGTCTTGTCCACTTACCTATTTTAAAAGCATCTTTTTCATTAACGCCTTCCTGGGGAAACCAGTCGCCTCCCTTCTTTTTGTACTGAGCTGCAGTTGCGGTTGGTTTGTGCTCCTGGACTGTCAATAAATCTGAAATTGGATACAGAGGGCGACGTACATATCATCTTTCATTCTAGGAATTCGTCCTTATGTAAATATGCTGCTGTATAACAACTGCTGGCAATCAAAGTGAAACGCTTTTAAAAAGTCTGAACACGAAACCAATTTTCATTCTAAATAACAAATATTGTGCACGTGCTACATTAGCCTGCAAATACAGCGTCTCGCATCGGGAGCCACAATCAAAACGCGTCCCCGATAGAGACGTCTGCGATTAAGCGAAACATTCCATACTGATGACGTAGCACAGCTAGGAATTGGTCACATCATATGATTGGCTAGCATGTCTACTTATCATATATGAGCCAATGAAATGACGTGACCAGATCCTAGCCGTGCTACGTCATCAGTATGAAATGTTTGGCCTCGAATCACAGACGTCTCTCTCGGGGACGCGTTTTGAGAAGAGAGATCGAATGACGGCTTCCCAAAAACCATATATTCTCTCTTATTTTTGAAAGCTTGCAATTCATTACGTATTTACCCAAACATTCTCGGTAAACTTACCAAATTTTAGTGAATCAAGTATTATTTTTTACACTCGGTCCCAGTGCCTTCCGCAACTCCGAAATGGCTAAATCGCGTGCGTGCGGACAGGTCTGCAATACGCCTGCGCATGCGTGAATCACGCTCGCGTGCATCATCAGTGGCGTAGGCAGGATCTTACCTAGGGTGTCCTGACACAAGCGCCAGAGACGCGTGCATCAATATAAGAACGACGATTCCCCGCGAGGATTTTCTTCTAATTTGGTCTCGGCACCTAGCTAGCTACGCCCCTAAATTTTCACTCGAAATTTTAACTGATTCAAAGCATTGCTGAAGAAAAGTACAATCTTCGATTTTTACATGCTTATCATGAACCAGTTCCAATGCTAATTTTGCGATGTGAGGATCAGGAGCATTTAGAGCTACTCTCGCGATTTCTACCGCTGACTTCTGGACATGCGCAACATTATGCAGACGCAGCATTTTTCATTTTTCAGTGACAGCAAAAAAACATAAACAATCTCTGACTATAAACTCCTTGAAGACCAAACTACCTTTATGGCCTCCGTCTTTAGCAGTCTTTACGTAGTTTGTATCGGTTTTTTTCGCTCGTGACCGTGGTGTTTCTGGCGGGTCATCTTTGCCGTTGACGACGGCGTGTTCGTGTGTGTACCAATCTCCTCCATCCTTCTTGTACTTCATGGCCTGAGGAGTGGGTGTGTGATCACTGATGACCAGCAGATCTACACGGAAGCAGGTATGTGAATAGATAAACAAAAACCTTTTGGAGAGTAATTTAAAGGTTGCAAGAAAGAGTGCCAAATTTTGACAAACTATAATATTAGTTATGTCATGCAATCAATCTATAAATTTCAGGCCACGTTTTGATACTTTCACTTTCAGTCATATTTCAAATGATGAAATAAGAGCTAGACCGACTGTCAAATGTCTGAATAGAATTGTCAAAATACATGTACGGCACTCTCCACAAAACCATTAATTTCCTACAAATCAATTTAATTGGTGCCATGCATGCAGCCTGGAGAGACTGTAACTAATAATGGGAGAGTTTCCAGGCACCACACATTCAAAATACTTTTTATATCACCAATAACAATGTAGACTGAATTAACGAGGATTATATTCGGTGTTAATGAATCCAACTAGGAATTAAGCTGCATTTTTCATGGGGGCCGTTACTGTATGTGTCAAAGATATTTACGTATAATAAGGATTATGTCTGTCACTACACAATATTACACATGCAGCTACTGTAGTTTTGCTGAAGATTTAAATATTTAAAGTATTTCTTTAAACCAATATACATGTAATAATATAATGGCGAAGGCCAGTAAAGACATTTCAATATTTGTCTTATGTTGGCCACAATTTGACAATCTACATGTATAAAAAAAACAATTTTTAGTTCAAATGAATTATTATAAATTAAATATGAACTATTGTCATGAAGTATGTGTATAGGCTATGTTCATCAAACATTGGCTAAACAAGCCAAGATACAATGTACCACCTGCATGACTTAAATTATTCTGTAAAAAATAATACCATGTCCATGCAATTACACAACATCTTTGTGCAAATTCTTATCCGTGTGATTACTCATGCCTCTGTAAATAACTGATAGTGAGACATGAACAGATCATGATACAAATTAATATACAGTGTATTTTGCAATAGGCGAGCTCAGTAATAAATTATTGTTTTATCATTCAAGAAAACACATATTTTAATGAAATTTGATCCTTCAACAGCTCGATCTGCAAATCAAGCTGCACGCCCTGTTTACAGAACGGATCGGCCAATAGTACACATGCTCAGAACATTTACATATATTGGCATTATCAGCAGAGAGAAAGTTTGAGCTCATAGTGTAATAATATTATTATTGTTAAATAGTCATACAATGCACATGATTCGGATAAACACTTATGTTTATAATCATACTACGAAAAAAGAAAGGGGAAAAGGAGATTGATGGTGATCACTTCTTATATAATAATATGCTAAGTATTGGTCTGTCTGTGTGTAATGCTCATACCCCATGGGGGGGAACTCCCATACTAAAGTGGCAGGGGTGCTTGGCCATACCATTTAGGGATTAAATTTCTATTTTCCATTGCGGCCATACCATTTAGGGGATGCATCAATAGAATAGATGCTAATTATGCAACCCAACTCCATCTCATTTACATGTACAGTAGGGTGTCATTATATATCTCCAAGTGATTGACAAGTTAATGTTAGATGTATTTTTACTGTGTTTGTGATTAAAAACAGTAACTTTAAAATAGGTCTAGCGGTCATACCTTTTAGAGGTCAAAATCATCGAGACTATCATCCTGTCACTTCACTATGGGAATGTGTGACCACCCTCTCCCCCCCCCCCCCCCTGGCCTCGATCTGCGCATGGTAGTTCCATGTGTAAACTTTACCTCTGAGTTTCAAGACTGGAAATGCATGGCATCAGCAAATAACTGACAGCTTGCCAAGAACAAATCATGATATTTTGCTCAGCCTCATCCAATAATTGTTTAATATTATTCTTCACTTTGAACAGTATCTTAATTATTAAAACAAGCATTTTGTCTGTGTAGAGTGTACATTATTTCACATTCACATTACCTTTGTGTCCTCCTTCCTTGGCAGCCTTCAGGAACTCTGTATCTGATGCTTTCACTTTAGACCTGGGCGTTTCTGGTGGCCCATTGTTATTTATTCTGTCCTGATTGTACCAGTCCCCTCCCTTCTTGTCATACTTGGCAGGAGAGGGAGTAGGCTGATGATCTTTGACTGTTAGTAAGTCTACACAAATAGGAACAACAAAAATAAAAATAAATGTTTGATTTATTATTTTGGGGGCAATTTGCAGCCCATGAAAATCCTATATTTACAGTACCACCCATACATTTCCCACAATTTTTTTTGCGAGCAGGTCGCGAACAGTGTTTGCAATCTGTTTGCAAATTGCTAGCACCATGTTTGCGAATTGCTCTCACTGTGTTCGCAAATTGCTTGAGAAAATTTTGCGCAATGATCGCGATCAACTTCTGTGTTTGCAGTTGATCGTGGAGCAACTCTTGACATTCATCTCGCTAGTTATAAGACTTCGTCGATCATCACTTCTTCAAGCTACGAAATCAAGCCATCACGCTTGTGTTGTAGACTACAACAAACACATTTATAACCAAATGAACCAAGAGTTCAGAACAGGCTAAAGCAATGTGGAAACTACAGTACAGTAATACTTATGGACAAAATTAATGTTTCCAGCAGGCATCAGATCTATACATTTATTTAATTAAACATGTGCAATTGTAAAGAGAGAGCTGGCAGAGATATGAAGCTGATAATTACCTTTACGGCCACCTTCTTTTGCAATTTTAACAAATTCAGTGTCACTATCACGTATCCTAGACCTTTGTGTGTCAGGGACAGATGATGGATCTGCTTCTCCATGACCCAGACAAGAAATGTTAGACACCCTAGGTGTAGAAATCTGCTGAGTTTTATCACTGTACACAGACTGCATCCACTCTAGAAGGGAAAAAAGGATTTTTTTTAATTAGCAGTAATTACCAGTACTGATAGTAAAAATTGTACCACTCAAAAATAACACATCCATGACAACTTCTTTTTGCCTATATATATGCAAGAAGTTGAGTTACATGTATCAATGAGCAACCCCAAGAAAGTTGGGCATATATGATGTACAGTATATACATTAAATAACAACAATTTGAGTACAGTACAGTAGCTGAGGTGTGGTTTATATACGTGAAACACTAAATAACTGTTTTCAATATGTATAAACCAGTGAGATGTGATATATTATTACCGTTTGCTGAAGGATTAGTTTAAAATATATACATTCACTATAGTACGCAGTGAGCCTGATGCAACCAGGTTATACATGCACATGTAGTCTAATTAATCAATCTTTTCTGAATTGATGACCAAAGGCAATTTTACAATGTACATGAGGACAATTCCATGATCATGGACGTTACATTTGAACACTTTTTGGAACTTAAAAGTACATTCTAAAATTGCTAAGAGCAATTAATGTAACATTTTTCATGCTGATATTATGTAATGAAATGGTGTTATTTGTTTTATGAAAAAAAAATTTAGTTATTTCTATTCATATGGATAAAAATAAATAAAACACCTGTGTCATGGATGTTACATTAAATAAACCACTCTTTCAAGTGAGTGTATAACTTGATATTCCTGTGAATTGTCTGCGGATATTAAATTCTTAAGGGGATACAATCTTAGTATATGAAAGTTAGTATATGAAAGTTAGTATATATGTTGTCAGTTTTCCAGTTCGTCTTTTATGTCTCCCCTGACTAGACAAATAATGGTGTCATGGACGTTACAGGCTTTGTCATGGACGTTACAGTGTCTGAGAAAAAATAACTTTCAGCTTTAATTTATGGTTTCTACTGAAAAATTCCCATGATAGCAGCTGACCATGCTTTATATATAGCATTAGGGGACTTTTTTTCATATAATTATAGGATAAATTGAAACTTATATGAAAAGCACACTAAATCATATGGGCTCCCTGTGTTGGACACATGGCCAGGTTCCTAAGCCAAAATGCAAGATGGTGACTGACTACATGTAGCTGTGTTAATTGTCTGTAAGATATGGTAAAAACTGGAGAGAAGAGAAAGAGAAGCTGGAGTGCTTATATAAATCAGGTTTAAAATGATACAAAGAGGTACATCCAATACAAAGAAAAGGATAAGTTACGGAAGAGGCTTGAAAGAAAAAACAAGGCTGTTAGTCCAAGTGAAGCAGAACAGATCCGTCGGAAATGCAAGGAACGAGTTTGCCTTCACCGGTATAAAAAGAAATTGTCTTCCATTAAGACAAGAGTTGAGCAACTGCATGAAGATTGTGATTTATATGTCTACAAATCTGCACAGGCTTTAGGATTAAGGCCACAGGCAAAGTAAAAACTTGTCTGCCAGCTAGCCCTAGAAAGAAGGTAGCAGTTATTCGAAAACTGGCTGATTCTTATGGTATTCTGTCCATAGAGAAGAAAAAGTGCAAAGATGCTGGAAATAAACAACTGCCACAATCTGTTGTAAAATGCATTCAAGATTTCTACCTCGTTGACAGCATTTCCTGTCAAGCACCAGGGATGAGAGATTATGTAATAGTCAGATCTCACGGAAAGAAAACTAAACTCCAGAAGAGACATTTGATGTGGTCCCTCAAGGAGACATATGCTATGTTCAAGAAAGAAAACTCAGATTGTGAGATTGGGTTGAGCAAGTTTTCTTCCCTAAGGCCATGTAAATGTCCTGTTGTCTTCTAAAATGCCAAGGAATGTTTGTCTTTGTCAACAACATGACAACATACGCTTGCTGTGTGATTGCCTTGGGAAAGAAATACCCAGTTTCCCACAGTATTCTGGTTCTTTTGTTGATGCATTTGTCTGTGACAGCAATAATGAATCATGTATGACAGGAGAGTGCAAGGACTGTCCAGATTTTCTAGAGGAAATGAAAGAAGAAGCTCCCCTGGATGAAATAACATGGTATAAGTGGGAATGAGTCACACAAGAAGTACCTGGAAAGAAAGGAAAGGCTGCAAGTCTCACGAAGAAGATGCAAAAAGTACACAAAGAAGGCACAGTTGAAGAAGCATTGCAATCCCTTGATACTAAAAATGCCTCCCTTCTTGAAGCATGTCTTTATTAAAAGAAACCAAGCAATTGCAAGGTTCTTTCAGGAGAAAATCAAGAATCTCAAGCCTGAAGAGGCAGTAGTGCAATTTGATTTTTCTGAAAACTATACTTGTCTACAGCAAGATGAAATTCAATCTGCCTACTATAATCAAGAACAGGTGACTCTCTTTACTGTTGCTGTCTGGACCAAGGATTTATCATGTAATACTATCTGCACCTCCCATGTAATTGTATCAGATGATCGCAGTCATGAGAAGAAATCAGTGGCCGTCTTCATGAACAAAGTACTGAATACATTTGTTAAAGAGAACCATCCTGGTGTCAACGAAGTTCATATGTTTTCTGATGGCCCCAGTTCACAATTCAAGAACAAGTTCATTGCCCAGCTTCTTAACAGCTTGACACAATCGCTTCATCTAAGACTCTTCTGGCACTATTTTGCAACATCGCATGGAAAAGGTGCAGTTGATCGATGGCATTGGAGGGACTGTGAAAAGAATGGTGTGGACAGCTGTTTCCAACAGAAAAGTGCAACCTGTGGTTAATGCAAAAGCCTTTGCCGATGTAGCAAAAGAATGCTGCAAAACATCCATTACCCTTATCACTGCTAATGAAATCAACAAAACGTCTGAGGCTTTGGATTTGGATCAATGCTTCAAGAGAGCAAAAGCCATACCAGGGATTAAGCAAATTCCATTGCATGTATGCAGTTCAGCCTGGCACCATGAAGTTCCTTACACATTCGTACCAGAAGACAGGGATTGAGGTGCTGCTTGGAGAATCTGATGATGAAAGCGAGTATAGTGGAGAGGACGAATGTTGTAGCAGCCATGAAGACGACAACAATGGAGAAGGAAAATGCAGTGCAGAGGATGAGTGCTGTAGCAGCCAAGAAGAAAACAACAGCAACAATCAAAGTTCAGATGATGATAAAAGCGAGTACAGTGGAGAGGACAAAGGTTGTAGCAGCCATGAAGAAAGCAACAGCAATGATGAAATTTCAGAGAGTGCAGATGGAAAAAGCAGTTTGATACAACCTGGCCTGCCTGATAGATTTAAGGAAGTCTTCAGTGATGTGTGCTCAGCATTTGTCATACCAGAATACAATGTACCCTTCATAGAATCCATCATAGCAGGTGACTTTGCCTTTAATGGTAATAAGCTTATTTGTAGAGATGATCTGGCTTCTTTGTATGCAGTAGAAGGTGCTTCAAGTAGAGATAACTTTGTAATTGACTCATACCTAGAACTGGTGAAGTCAGCAACACAAAGTGCCACAAACCTAGAGGTCCTTTCCTGGGAAGTGTTTGACCAAGTTATTGGTAAGCAGCCAGCAGGTAATAATTATTGTCAAGGGTAAGCAGGTGACAGATAAAGACCTTGTCCTTGTTCCCATTAACACCAATCAGTCTAAGCACTGGTTTCTGCTGGCTGCGTTTCCAAAACAGAAGTGCATCATCACACTCGACAGCAAGAGTAGTTTGTCTGTGAAGCCAACAGTACAACATGCAGTTCAGAAGATGATGTCATTCCTTGTCGAGTTAGACAGTTCCATTGATGTCAGTGAATTGGAATTCTATGCTGGTACAGCAGGTGATGTGCCACAGCAGAACAATGACTTTGATTGTGGAATTTTTGTTTGCCTGTTTTCCAGGTGTCTTGCCCTCGGGAGCAAAATGGTCACTCAGGAAGATATTCCTACATATAGGAAGTACATGGTACTGGAACTCCACCAAGAAGTGATCCATCCCATACCACCCACAGGTGCAGTTAGTGGCAATTACTATGCAGTTGATTACATTAACATCTTCTACATCGGCAGAGTACTAGAGGTAGAAGGCCAGTTTGCAAAGTTCAAGTTCCTACATCGAGCTGGAGCTACAGCCTTTGACTGGCCAAGGAGGGACGACCTTGATAGTATCCACATGTCATGCATTTTCTTTGGCCCTTTGGAGCTGCAAGGCTATGGCCCATTCCACATTGCACAGCAAGCAGCTGTTGTGAAGGCTTTCACAGCTTTAAAGCGGAAGTGAACAGTCAGAAAGCAAACTCACACATGACTCGTATTGTCTTTAAAATTTGAACTTACATTTTATTGAAATTTTGATATTGGACTTTTCGTAATGTTATTATCAGAAAAATAAGCTTGTCAAAAGATGACATTTCATAGTTTCATGTTAATTTTATACTTTATTATTAAAACATGAACAATTTTTGCACAGCTGTTTTTTTTCCACACTAGAATTGACATCACTTTCTAAGATGTCCCTTCTATACATGTACATGTATGTAACGTCCATGATGTAACGTCCATGACAATATTCTCCCTGATTTTACAGAAAGACGAGGTGAAAATTTTGATATTTGATGTTACATTTGTATTAAGCTTAGAAAGATTGCAGAACACCAGTAAGGGTTTTAAAAAAATTGCACAACCTGATCAACGCCGTAACATCCATGACAAAAATATGACTTCTTAATGTTTTTTATCGGCTCAGCCAGGATATGTTTAACTTTATTAGTAAATGCAATATACATGTCTATAACATTACTCTACATGTAAATTTCAAGGTTTGTTTAGCTGTGAAATCATCACTCTACATGTACACATGTATGTATGTATAAAATTAAGTGCTATTAATTACATCGTCATCACTAATGTGTATCCTGATTCATAGCCTGGGAGTTGGATATCAATATATTTTTCTGATGACTGAGAAAGGCAAACAAACCCTGCTCTCAGCCTAAATTATATTTGAGCCAAATAAATCGACATTTTCTGTTCAAATTTGGGTGTTATATTGTTTAAATTAAAATATTTTACATGTATTTTAGTTATTGTGCTACCATACAATCATGTACATGATCATTGCTTTATATATGAACACCTGCTTTAATAGGATATAATATTTCATAACTAAAGGTTCCAGTGACTATACTGGTACACAACTTGTGTATCAAATGGAAATATTTTCATTAAAAACACATACAGTGTACATGTAAAACATATTTATTTAATTCCATGGCTATAATAAATTTAATCATCAACTTCAAGATAACATTATCTAATGGCAGTTAAATGTCAATTCGCGTTGCATTTTCACAAGGCTAACCAAAAGATGTTATCAAAGATCCATGATACAATACTAAGATTCAGATTTAAGGCATAAATGTAATGAAATTTCTAAAAATACTAGTAGACATATACATTGTACATGACTGTATAACAGAATGAACCTTAATATAATAAAATTAATCTAAATGTAATTTACATGTGAACATTTAATGCTAGCAAGTTCATGAGAGGCAAGAAGGTTAAGAATGATAGGCTCAGAAGTACTGGCTGTTTTCAATTTTGGACCAGCTATAGACAAGCAATAAATTAAATACCGAAGCTAAACCTTGTAAAACTGTGGTTGGTCCCTCTATATAGCAATATTCACTGCCACATCATCCATTGCCGTTAATGTGCCAACCAGAGATCCATTGGTTCCTGACACAAAGCAGCCTTTTGAAATCATGGTTGGCACATTAGAATAACAATTGTAATGTTTGTCAACATGAAACATCACTATAATAATATTCTGCCTGGTCCTGTTATCTTAAAAAGTAGCTACAGTACATTGTCTTTGTAGCAGGGCTCGAAATAGCGACCTGCCAATGGCCAAAAAGCAGGCCAATTTTTAGGAATGGCAGGTGAAAATATGCTTGGAAATGATGTAAAACACTTAATGGCCTGCCCCAAAAAAAGAAATGCCAGGTCATATTTTATTTCTATTTTGAGCCCTGTTGTAAGCTGTCTGACCAATTAAATTTGCAAGATGACATTTTCCTGAGTACATGTACAGTCTTAAATCTTAATATGTTTTTAAATACAGTGCCTCCACATGTACAAGTATTTCATAAAATACCATGTCAATGTTGAAAACTGAATGCAAGATTGCACTGAAAGAAATACACCCTTGCAAGAATTAAATTAAGCCTTACATGCATGTATGTTTGTATGACTCAATCATGGTTCTTATTATCTTACTTACTGTTTACATGATAAAGCTTCAGTCTACAAAGGTATAATCTCTTTATCCCATGTAAAACCTTTGAGGAATGGCTATCAGAATATGATGCTACATGTACTTGAGCCAATATTAAAGGTGACAAGTTCTGTTGGTTCTCAGATCTTTTTTAACATCAAAATTAGATTAAATTATTGGCTTACATCAGAAGGGAGGGCATCAACTGTTTAATTCGCCTTACCCTGAGTTATCCAAATAAAACAGTTAAAAGCACTCAAAGTCAACAGTGGAAGTCTACAAGGAAATCCTTTAATATTACTGCCTATACATGAAACTATTAATTAATCTTATATAAACTCTACAAACCACAAATTGGATTTAAGTGAGAAATGGCATTTAACTTTTTAGCATGGCTATACTGATTTTCATTTACAATTATAAAGTTATAACCCGTAGAGCATGATCAAAATCACCCAGGCGTTTAATGGTTTTAAGCTAAGAGTGGATGAAGGCATTACTGATGTATCTATATCAGATCTTGGTTATATTAATACAACTTGCATTTTTTCTGCAGACCGAGGGCTTGGCATTTCTAGGTTTGTTTAGACGGAAATAATTTTAGTTTACAATGTATATGTAGTCATGAGACCAGAAATTTACAAACAATAAATTGTGAAAAAGCCAGTATTCCTAATTACCGTGAGGAAATCGATTGATAAAATCATTAAACGGACGCCGCGAAAATATAACTTTTGTTTTCATTATTTTATATTGAAGGATTGAAACCGAAGGAACGAAAGAACATACATGTAGAGATTGGAAATTTCGGTTTGAACCTGCTAGACTGTTTGGATAACATTTCAAAGTGTTCCCATCATGTCCAAATTTAGTTGAGAACGACTCGATGACAAAATGCAGCGAAGTGACTTAATTCAAATCAGGAAGAAAGCAGATAGCTTCACGCTATTTAAAAAGCTAGAATTTGACCATTTGATGAATGAGAAATGCTTAAATATCAAGCTCCAGAGAATATTCCGCGAGATAGAACGTACATGTAAAATAATTATTAATGGCGGAAAGGCTCTGCACTGAGAGATAAAAAGGTCTGAGTCATACTTGTAATAATGTGAAACAAAGCGCAAAATAAATGCAAATTTTTCGGTCGTAACGTTTCTCAAGCCCCACATGCTGAGAGAAGGAATGGTTGAGAAATATCATTTCTACATTTTAGCGGTAACGCAATGATAATCCATCGTTTATTTCTCGATTTGTGGGTTTTATAAATGACCATGAAAGATTATATCGCAAGCTAGAAAACAATGAAGCAACTTCCGCCCGAACAAAGTCGGCCCTGTTTCTAATGAAAGTGAAATGTATGCCGGGTTCAGCTCGAAATATAAAAAAATAAAAAAACAATTTACCATACTCTCTGTACCATATCGATCTGGTCGAGTACCACCTTCTCATTAGTAAGACAAGTTCATAAAATGTTGATCCTTGCGAAAATGGAAACAATCAAACCACAATGCCTTTTGTGTAAGCCAGAAAACACTCAACACAACAACACTTCGAGTGGTTTTCTTAACCACAGCGAAATACGGATAGTCCATCCATTTATTTCAAAGTCAGAAACGAAAATAGCAATAATTAAACCTCTGACCTTCAGACGATAGAATGAAGTTTGAAGGCCTAACGATCGCGTGGGTTTAGGCTGGGTATTGGTTCGTCTTGCTCGAGTACCCGGAATAACTGCAACATGTCCACATTGCCACAAACAGTGCGTGAAAGAATGGACTATTGCTGTTACTTCTGTGTAGATAGTAGCTACAACTAGACAGAACACAAACCTTAAGCTCTTACGCTTTCTTGTGTTCACTTTTACGCAATGAGAGCAAAGTTTCCGAGAGTTTCAAGGCTTCAAAATGTTTCTCAATGATTCCGTAAAACAGACTCCCCGTTGTTTACCATGCTTCTACCAGAACAACAAGCAACCTAACAAGAACAACTTACCTCCCGATCTCCTTAAATTAGCCATCGACGATATACGCTTTCAGATTCCCTTTATACAGATATATTATTTCAGGTTTGTCTGTAGAAGGAATCAATTTTCCCTCCGGTCAAGTTGGAACCCTTCACAATTATGATCTGCTGACAGCCGCGGGAGACTGGAATGCCCACTCGTGCTCAGACTCCCACCGGCAAAGCTTGGGACTCCTCCAACTCAAAGCCAGGTCCGTTATCTCACTTTTTACGAATCTTTATTTTACTGCGATAAAGCTATTTTTGCAAACTTCTGCATTTTACGGAAAGCTGGTCCTTACGTTGTGGGAGGAAGACAGCTAACTCACAATATTTCCCTAAGAACAAACCTAGACCTGTAAAGTATACAACTAAACAACCTGTAAACTTGAACTGAACCGAGCAGCAGGGGTTCGCAATATAGAGGAAAATGAAAACATCGAAATAGTTGCTTTATTATTTACTTTGGATGATTTTATAAGTTCATATTAAGAAAAAAAAAACAGCTGTTTAACCTACGCCATCAGTCTTCTGGTTTGGCCATTTGTGAACGCCTACCAGTGTCTGTCCAATCAGCTCTCTGTGAATCTATCCCTAAAATATTTTTACTGATGACTCAACTAAAACCGCCAAAGAGACGGCTAATCAGTTAACGGTTATTGACAATTTAGGAATGCCTGTTAAATTGGTGTAGTCTGTACTCGAAATTTCGGCGACTACAGCAAAGCTGATATACAACGTAAAAATCTAACACAAAGCACTACGGTTAGCTAGGCCTGACACGAAAAGCGCTCGGACCAGATTGAAGCCATAGACAGCTGTTTCGTTCTTATTAGAACTCGTCAGTATGGCATAGCAAACAGTACGCAGGCTTCGATCGCAGTCTATTAAACGTCTGAGTGACTGAAGAGCCAATATCATTAACCCCCTCGATTTTATGCCAAATTAAGTCAGATTAACACGGAAAGATTTACTCCCAATTCCAAAGGCTGACGGCTACCGCGTTCCTCAGTACTACTTAGCGTGTCCTAGAAGCTCATTCAGCGTGACCAGCACACTAGCTAGGATTATAATTAAACTGAGGATTCTATTGTTAGTTAATTCTTGTTCATTCGAACGAAAAATGGCGTGTTGCGGTTAACTGCGTAGAGCATTTTCACGTTTTAGACGTTTAACGTGGGACCTTATTATCACTGTGGAAATTAAATAAAAATACTTTCAGAATCGAATAAACTTTTGAAAACCTTTAAAATCTATCCAAGAGATATTTAGACTTAACGTGGAGCGATTTTCTAACCGACTCGAACAACTGTTACAGCCAAGAGACAAATTAAGGTCAGATATTGAACCGCGTCGTTACGCGTTCTGGCCTTATCTCAGTCATGGATGAACTGAAAAGTCATGAAGGCTAAATTTACTCCCAAGTAGTCATATAACACCCATATCTTATAACACCCAAAATTTGATGATACTGACTTAAAACTTACTCCATAGAAAAGCAAGCTCGTCGGAAACTGACCACTGTCTGGTATGTAGATTGAACCACAAACCATGCCCAAGTATTATTTATCCCAAAACCACATGATATATACTTTTTGAATGAGATGTTTTCTCTTTCTTAATAACAGTAGAAACTAATATATGTAGCTATATATTAGCATGAAAAAGCTCAGCATCGATAGAGTTCGAAGTGACACAAGAACAACGGCGCGACTTATATCGGAAGGCGGCCCTATTAAAAGAGCATTTTATTTTATTCGGGCTGGGACTTAGATATAAAGAACACTGGATCTTTTTTAAATGTAAGTGAGTGTATACTAGTTAATGCTTTGTTTTGATTCATACAAATGTGCTAGCACGGAAACAAAAGTGACTATAGCCATTAGTAGAGTTTCTTAAAAAGCAAACTTACTGAAAAATATGACCCAATTTAGCGTTGTTTGTGCTTGGTTCTATAAATTCCCCAGCTTGCAAGCGGAAATACAAGGCCCGGGGCTCTTGTTTTAATGGATGTTTTTTCATGTTTTTTAAACTCTTCGGCTCCATATGACTTCATAAAGTAAGTATCAGACACATGTAAGAAGAGCCGCCGCTTAAAATGTTGTCGAGTTCCGTAGTAGAAAGTAGAATAATGATTACCACCTATAAATGATCCCTTTTGTTGGACATCCTTTTACCTTATCGCAAAGTGTGTTGTTTCTGTTAATATTTTAGCTTCGTTAATAAGAAGCAGCACGTGGCTCTCTCTCTCTTTACTGACTTACAGTTGAATGCGCGTTTTTGCCACGTTTGCGTAGTTTTTACGCTATTTCTCATTGGGATTGTATGTTATTTTAAATTCGCTTCACTTAAGCTGCAGTTGAAGCTGGTTCGCTTAGTTTATTATAATTTTCTGGATTTTTTCATGGCTTTCATAAGGAAACATTGGGGTTGGGGATTAGGTGTGTACTAATTTCTTTTTTCCTCTTTTTATTTCATCCTCCATTCTCAACCCTTTCCCTACAAATTCAACTCTATCCTCCATTAATGCGTTAGCGATAAGAGCGGGGGAAAAAACACATTTGAAGACCTCGGAAGAAGAACCTACGGTGGCCCATAACTGTGCCATTATAGGTAGGGATTTTTTTGGAAATGCTGTAACTACAGATCTAAATAAAGTTGTAACTACAGATCTAAAGTTGTAACTACAGATCTAAAGTTGTAACTACATATCTAAAGTTGTAAGGAACGGGGCGGGGTTGGGCAAATAACAAAAAAGAGATTCTTGCACAAGAATGGAAGAGAAAAAATTCTTCACAACAAACCGAAGAAAAAAAGATATTGCAAACTCCATTATTATAGGGAACTTGAAGGATTTGATAGAATCTCGGCGTGTTTTATACATTTAATTTCTTCAGTTGAGCCCAAAACTAATAGATACAAACGCATTCAAGAAAGCCTACTCTATATTCGTTTCTCAGTAGTATTTTGTGAATTTTCAGAAGTTTCGATTTATTTGCACTCCCAAACCCTGGCGCTGACCAGCCGCAAGCCCGCATTTCTGTTAACAACCCCGCAAAACACGCCTTTCATAAGTTTTACTTCCGGTCACGAAGACGAGGCTCCAGGTGGTTTGAAATCCAAGATGGCGGACAACTGCTCAGTCTCAGCTAGAAAGTACCTCCGAAAAGGACTCGAAAAGTGTGTTATTTAGTAGTTCGTACCTGAATTTGGCTTCAGAATCACTGTATTTATGTTCATGTATAGTCTACCGTATATGAACTGATGATTTGCATGAAAAATATCCACGTTTTGGGCAAAATACAGAAAGAGCGCGGATGAAACTTTTAAACTATTAACTTTTGTTGAAAATCTCCACAGATCAGTACCACAAAAAGCACACGCCGTATGAAATACTGCATTGCTGTGTACACCATATGTACTGGAATAACTCTTGAGATGTGATTTGTAGTGTAAGCCGACCCAAAACTGAGAAAGAGTATGGCTGATACGGTTGCTTGAAATATGGTTGTTCAGTTAACGTATAACTTTGAGGGAAGTGGGGGTTTCTTGGTGTTACAGATCATCCTAAGATGAGTGATAATGTGTGTATGGATTAGCAGGGTTTTAGCCCAGAAGGTTTGGGGTAAAGTTAAGCAAAATCAGAAATGAGAAAAACACTAAAAAAAAGGAAAATTATCAGTAGTGAGAGCTGCTAAATAAACAATAACTTATATAACAATGTGGTGGCCTGATGATATGAGAGTGAAGGGAGTGGGGGAAGTTGCTTGGGGAAAGGAGGGCATTGGCACCCCTGCCCCATCTCCCCTTATTTGACTGGCTAAACCCCTAGATAGGGTGAGCTAATATACCACACAGAGCATGCAGGGATAGGGGAATATGAACCACTACTAATTACAATCGGTTTGTGCTAAGCTTTTCATTATATATAATTATCAAATTATCAATAATTGCACAAAAGAATATTCTGTACAAAATGGTAGTGTTAGAAATTTGAATTCCATTCAAAAAGCCCAAGCAGTGTCCAAAAGCCTCTGCTAGATATATTCTAACTACAAATAAACTTATTTTAATGGTATATGAATAATAAAATCAATACCGTATGCTGTTACACAATAATGTAAGTGATACAAAGTCAGGGAATATACATTGAAGGGTAGGGTATGAATTGTATACAATGTGAAAAAAGGGTATTAAAAAATAGAATTTACCATATAATGGGTAGGGGTAGGTGAAGGAAAACGTGCTATCATTCTTTATTAATGTAAAAGTTCTGTACAAAATTTAAGTGAAAACGGCTTTGGGGAACTATGAACGGATAAACCATATTCTAACTGGAACTATGTCTGGATGGTTATCCAGTACAATGGCTGCTGTTTCGGTATACTCGTTGCCTGCATCTTATCAGTTGACTCCAGCTTTTTCCAATGTTTGTTTTCTGTTAGGTGAACAGTAGTTACATTTCCCATCGATAGCACTTCACTTGCTGTATTAAATAGCAAAAGAGATTAGATATCATGACATGAGCTTATTAAACAGCCTATCAGAAATAAACTAAAATTTGCTTTGCACCTCATAAATCACTTTGCCTCAATGGGCTATTGCACTTAATTTTCGTACCCCCCCTGTTGAGGACCAAGGAATTCTGCAGGGTCACCAGATAATTTTTCAAGGAATTCTTTGGGGATACCATATAAATAGATAGAGAGGAATTCTTTGGGGGCACATATCAAATTTAGAGGAATTCTTTGGGGATAAAGTGAATATTTGGACAATTCTTCAGGGGTTGAAGTCAATTCTTCAGGGTAACACTACTTTCCACCATGGAATTCTTCAGGTGTTTTTAATTTCAGAGGAATTCTTTAGGGTACAACTCAAAATATGGTCCTCAACAGGGGGGGTACGAAAATTAAGTGCATTTTTAATAGCCCAATTTTAGACCACACTACTAATTTACTTTAGGCAGAAGATATTTCCGACTCCTTTAAGTTAGCTTAGATATCTTCGACGGAAAGATACCCCTGAAATAATTAATATCGTCCTCTGTAAGCTGCAAACGTTTTTTAGATTTGCAACCTGTCGGGTGTACATAAGTTGTTCGGAAATGACTGATGACTTGATCAAGTAGAAAATTACTTTTCTGTGCGCTAAACAATATACTAAAATAATGCAGACTACACATGGACATAAATACAGTGATTGTAAAACCAAACACAGGTATGATTTACTGAATAACATACTTTTGGGAGTATTTTCGGAGGTACTTTCTAGCTGAGACTGTGCAGTTGTCCGCCATCTTGGATTTCAAACCACCTGGAGCCTCGTTTTCGTAACCGGAAGTAAAACTTATGAAAGGCGTGTATTCGAATGAATTACCCTATATCACTATGACGTCACGGCTTGTTTATGAGGGGGACAGAATCGACTTGAACAATAGAATTTTGAACTAAATCTGCTCTGCTGAGGAAAATTTAACTTCGAATTGTCTGGTTTCCAGATATCAGTTGTATCAATGTTTATCCCACAATATTTACCGTATTTGGTGGCTGTTACCGCTATTCTACGTTCTTCAAAATGCATTTGATAGCGATTTCCTTTGTGTTGTTGCTGTTTTGTCCCCCTCCCACGACCGTGATCCTTAGCGTTTAAACAATAGATTGTTTTGATATGACGTCATAGTGATATAGGTCAATTAAATGACTCAAATTTTGATGCTCACAATGGCACCAAAATTGCATTTCAGAACATTCTGCAACCAAACATTTCCCGCGTGTGAGGCATCAGGAATGTATGTTTGTTATTAAGACCTTTTAACTTTGCTCCAAAGTGGTCTCCAAAATGCAGGAAATCATGCCATTTCACTGAGAGACCTTAGATTTTCAAACTTGTAGATTCTGGTAAAATACGAAGCATGATCGAGTTTTTGATATTGTTTCTCACACGCGTACTTCTCATCTACAAATGGCCTGATAGTGTAGTTAGACAATCGACAACCAAACCAAAAACTTTGCCTGAATCTTTGATATGCATTTGGTCCAACAAACTAGCCTCTTTCGACTGCAATTATTACTTCCTACAGGCCCCTATACAGACTAACCGACGCAATTGCCTCGGTTAAAATATAAACCTCCTTTCACTTTGCGAGACTATATTAGAAAAGAAATATAATATTTATTATCTGATATAGAAAAATACCTCGGTTAAACATTTGGTCTGGCTAGGGGCCTGGCTTCAGTAGTAGAGCTATGATCCACCTCTTGTTCAGGCCACTTGAGCCTATAGGCCAGGGAGGTTGGGGGCCGGTAGTGGTATACCTAAATACCTAAAAACCTATATACACTATAATGTGACATACAAATCATATGTCAAAATCTTGCCATTTACTTTATACCAGAACATTCCAAAATTATAATATTCTAAATACCAATATTTCAGTGTAAAAATACCGTATATCCAATTTAAAACCCCTGGCCAACCGGGTTGAATCTTATAATAAATCGTTTAATCAGACGAACGCTAATCGAAATACAATGACCACGGAAAAGAAAGCCTTGAATCTCATAATATTTAGCCAAATAATGTGCAATTAGTGAGTTTCTGTCAAGATTATACTGCACTAGAACAGGACTGATAATAATTCATACAACTTTCCGTCCACATTCAATTTTGTACGGTGGCCCATTAGTGCCATTATAGGTAGGTTGTTTTTTGGAAATTCTGTAACTACGGATCCATAGTTGTAACTGCGGATCCAAAGTTGTAACTACGGATCCAAAGTTGTAACTACGGATCCAAAGTTGTAATTGCGGATCCAAAGTTGTAACTACGGATCCAAAGTTGTAACTACGGATCCAAAGTTGTAACTGCGGATCCAAAGTTGAAACTGCGGATCCAAAGTTGTAACTGCGGATCCAAAGTTGTAACTACGGATCCAAAGTTGTAACTACGGATCCAAAGTTGTAACAACGGATTCAAAGTTGTAACTACGGATCCAAAGTTGTAACTACGGATCCAAATTTGTAACTGCGGATCCAAAGTTATAACTACGGTCCAAAGTTATAACTACGGATCCAAATCTAAGCATACACTTGATTCATCACGTGATAACATCGTGGTCATAAAGTTTACGTGCAGCAAAAACTGATAACGTAAATATTACAAAATTGAATGTGGACGCAAAGTGGTATGAATTGTTATCAGTCCTGTTCTCGTGCAGTATAATCTTGACAGAAACTCAGTAATTGCACATTATTTTGCTAAATATTATGAGATTCAAGGCTTTCTTTTCCGTGGTCATTGTATTTCGATTAGCGTCTGATTAAACGATTTATTATAAGACTAAACCCGGTTGGCCAGGGGTTTTGGGTATACTGGTGTCCAATGGTTTTAAATTGGATATACGGTATTTTTACATTGAAATATTGGTATTTAGAATATTATAATTTTGGGATTTTCTGGTATAAACTAAATGGCAAGATTTTGACATATGATTTGTATATCACAGTATAGTGTATATCGGTTTTCAGGTATTTAGGTATACCACTACACCCCCAACCTCCCTGGCCTAGGCTGTTAACTCAAGTGGCCTGAACAAGAGGTGGATCATAGCTCTACTACTGAAGCCAGGCCCGCAGCCAGACCAAATGTTTAACCGAGGTATTTTTCTATATCAGATAATAAATATTATATTTATTTTCTAATACAGTCTCGCAAAGTGAAAGGCGGGTTAAATTTTAACCGAGGCAACTGCGTCGGTTAGTCTGTAGGGACCTGTAAGAAGTATTGCAGTCGAAAGAGGCAAGTTTGTTGGACCAAATGCATATCAAAGATTCAGGCAACGTTTTTGGTTTGGTTGTCTACTACACTATCAGGCTATTTGTTGATGACAAGTACGTGTGAGAAACAATATCAAAAACTCGATCATGCTTCGTATCTTACCAGGATCTCCAAGTTTGAAAATCAAGGGCGCCCAACGAGTACTTTTTGAAATTCGTTTGAAATCAGTTGTCTGCGGCTCATCTAGCCATTTTAAGGCGCCTACTTTGTCTTTTGACGTATTCTAGAAAGCTATTAGCTGTTCGGATTTTCTAGGTGGAAATCGCGTCAACCGAAAATACTATGGCAAAATATTCCCGGCCTACGAATTTGTTAGTAGTCTAGAACATAAACAAGAATGTTCTAGCACAAGCAACTTCATGTTGCAAAGTTTTGTGGAGGTACGAATTTTTTAGGGGTTCTTTTGGATCGTTCTGACTCTACGGATCAGCGCCAGTGTTTGGGAGTGCAAATAAATCGAACCTTCTGAAAATTCAAAAAATACTACTGAGAAACGACTATATATAGTAGGCTTTCTTGAATGCGTTTGTATCTATTAGTTTTGGGCTCAAAGAAATGAAATGGAGAAAACACGCCGAGATTCTATCAATTCCTACAAGTTCCCTATAATAATGGAGTTTGCAATATCTGTTTTTCTTCGGTTTGTTGTGAAGGATTTTTTTCTCTTCCATTCCTTTGCAAGAGTCTCTTTTTTGTTATTTGCCCAACCCCGCCCAATTCCTTACAACTTTGAATCCAATAGTTACAACTTTGGATCCGTAGTTACAACTTTGGATCCGTAGTTACAACTTTGGATCCGTAGTTACCACTTTGGACCCGCAGTTACGACTTTGGATCCGTAGTTGTCAATTTGGATCCGCAGTTACAACTTTGGATCCGCAGTTACGACTTTGGATCCGTAGTTGTCAATTTGGATCCGCAGTTACAACTTTGGATCCGCAGTTACAACTTTGGATCCGCAGTTACGACTTTGGATCCGTAGTTGTCAATTTGGATCCGCAGTTACCACTTTGGATCCGTAGTTACGACTTTGGATCCATAGTTACAGAATTTCCAAAAAAACTACCTACTTACAATGGCACTAATGGGCCACCATAATTTTGTAATATTTACGTTATCAGTTTTTGCTGCACGTAAACTTTATGACCACAATGTTATCACGTGATGAATCAAGTGTATGCTTAGATTTGGATCCGTAGTTATAACTTTGGACCGTAGTTATAACTTTGGATCCGCAGTTACAACTTTGGATCCGCAGTTACAACTTTGGATCCGTAGTTATAACTTTGGATCCGTAGTTACAACTTTGGATCCGCAGTTACAACTTTGGATCCGTAGTACAACTTTGGATCCGTAGTTATAACTATGGCTCCGTAGTTACAACTTTATTGGATCCGCAGTTACAACCTTGGATCCGTAGTTACAGAATTTCCAAAAAACATCCTACCTATAATGGCACTTATGGGCCACCGTCTTATGGGCCACCGTAAGAACCGGCATAAGTAATAGGCCAATTTTTGTTTTCGTTAGAACTCATGAAATTTACACACACAATTGGCTCAGTTCAGTAAAGGAACAAGCTGCTGTGTAAATTTCACGATTCTCGCGAAAAAAGTAAATTGACTTGGGTCATGCTTCCGTCGAGGTCTTCATTTGTTCATACTGCAGCTGAACTGGGAGCGTAGTTCAAGTTGTCTTTAGTCTGCAGTTGATTGCCATAAGTGATGTTTTTATAGCTTTTTCGGGGCATTTGATATAATGTGGTCATTTTTTTCTAAGCTTGTTAGATAATAATTCTTACTGCTGCAAATTATGCAGCTCATCATATAATCAGTTATTGCATATTAATTGTTAGATTTTAGAATGTGTTAAAGCATTGATAATATGCAAGGGGATATATATTAAAGCATTGTTGTTTCGTTTTTGACACATTTTCTATTGTTATTCGATAACCTTTATTTCACTAAGATCCCAGTGAATTTCAATATATTGCTCAATATATCTCCTTGCATATTATCAATGCTTTAACACATATCCCATTGCATTTTATGTAATGGTTCAGATAAGAACTGTAGTGTCTACGGCAAGGAATGTTAAAATGTGTTAATTTTCTATTATTCTTTCTCGTAATTTCATTGGTTGATACTTATAAATTCAATAGAAACCCATCGAAATAATACATTTTCATTCGATATTTTTTGTGGTTTTAATTTATTTTTGATCAAACTAACTATGGTTTAATTTCGAAGAATATCGTGTGTGGGGAAAGTTATCACATTTGCGATTGAAAAATCCTTTGTTTTCTCTATATCCGATTGGCTGGATGGTGGCTTCTCTGCGTTTTCACAGAAAAAAGAGCCAATGGCATAACAAATACTTTATTTTCGAGAGGTAGTTTGGACTGTAGATATCTCCTAAAGCACTTAAGGCATATTCAAGCAAAATCGTATGTGGGGGAGGCTCATTGCCGCAGAACAATAGATTCTACTACAGTTCTTATCTGGACCATTACTTAATGTATATTCCCCTCAACTTATTCCCTCACGCATCTCCTAGAACTTAGAACTACTGACATACTCTAAGCCTACATGCAGAGAAGTAACATGAAAGAAGAAGATGAATAAAACGGAATTTGTTACGACCTGGAATCGAACTCAAATCCTCGCTCTGTTGATTTCTAGTCCTCTACCCTATCCACTACACCACAAGCTACGTTCGCTGTAATAGGCGAGACAAAGAAAACAATACGAAGCCTTGTGAACAGTAATTTTATGCAGCTATGCACTACTGCAAGCAATGAGCCGGGGTGGCGCAGTGGTTAATATCTGTAGATTAGCCGGGACCTGGCTTTGATCAGCCCCCATGGTTGTTTCCGGGGGGCGGGGGGTACTTACGTGAAAAATGGGTATGTATGTGAGGCCAAGAGGCTCAAACCCTGACCCTGTTTGACTCAATCCGAGCTCCAAACCTGATTGCCCCCTTTTGGGGAGGGAAAAACCCTGATTGCCCCTTCTTTAAATTGTTTTCAAAACACGATCGGATATGTACCCCGGCCGGTATACCGCGTACCGGGATTGCATGCAAAATAATGACGGAACATTTCAAGTCGGGACGTGTCATTGGGTAAACAAATCAGCAGATGAAGTACATAGATAAGTACTGAAGTACGAATTAGCGGCGTCACGATGTATGGGAACCTCAGTGCTTGCATGTGGGCAGGCGATAAAAATGCGGCAACAGAATGCCTTTTTTTAACATAGTAGCTAAAAAAACTGAACCCTAACTGCCTAAAATATACTGAACCCCGACCCTGACTGCACCCAAATTATACTCAAATCCTGACCCTGATCTGCCCAAATCAGGTCAAAACCCTGACCCTACCTGCCCAACCCGAGCTCAAAACCCTGACCCACCCCCGCGGCACATACATAATACGTCACAAACAGGAGTACCCCGGGGGGGGGGGGGGTTGTTTCAGGTCTCGTTAGAAATTCAGAGATGATCCTAATGATTGCTGCCGCAGCGAGCGAGCGAGCGAGCAAGGCAGCAGTTCTATTCTGTAAGCGGGTCCAAATCTCGATTTCTTTAGTTTACCACAATGCATCACTTCTATTGTCTTTTTTTACCACACTGCTTTGCACGGATCTGATCGTCACGTGACATTACACGAGGTGGAATCTGCATTGTTTGAGCTAACTATGTTCAACCGTTCTTTAATGCATTTCTGTGGATGCAATCCTTGTGCAATCATGAATTTGTTGAAGTGTAGACGTGTAGGCGAACTCTTTCTAACTCTGTATGAACTATCAGTTTGCAAAGAGCAAGATCTCTCCTGTTATCAAGATGGTGAGCAGCAAATAATTTTATTCTATTGGCTTCGATAAGTTCAAAATACAATTATCATTTACAATTACATTCTCAATTGCAGTTGATTTCCGGTGTTTAAACTTCACCGGGGAGAACAGCAGTTTGTTGTGCCGGGAATCTTAAGAAAATATTGGGAATTGGTAGGCTCAGGGAATTTACCGGGAGATCGTTGATATGTCGCGACAAAATGAAAATAAATCGGGACAACTTTTGAGTTACACACCATGCACAGCTCAAACAGGATTCAGTCGCAAGATAGCCCCAAAACTACAACATATATTCATCTAACACCTTGGCATTTTTATCACCCAGTAATCTATTTCCTGCCAAAGTGCTACTGTAGGTTCTCTTCTAATACACTTCACTGACTGAGCGGAGCAGCATTCACTACCTATTAAGTATACTAGTCTGTAAGCGGGTCCAAATCTCGATTTCTTTTTTTTACCACAATGCATCACTTCTATTGTCTTTTATTACCACACTGCTTTGCACGGATCTGATCGTCACGTGACATTACACGAGGTGGAATCTGCATTGTTTGAGCTAACTACGTCCAACCGTTCTTTAATGCATTTCTGTGTATGCAATCCTTGTGTAATCATGAATTTGTTGAAGTGTAGGCGAACTCTTTCTAACTCTGTGTGAACTATCATTTCCAAAGAGCAAGATCTCTCCTGTTATCAAGATGTGTGAGCAGCAAATAATTTTCTTCTATTGGCTTCGATAAAGTCAAGCAGCCGGTTCAAAATACAATTAGCATTTACAATTACATTCTCAATTACAGTTGATTTCCGGTGTTTAAACTTCATCGGGAAGAACAGCAGTTTGTTGTGCCGGGAATCTTAAGAAAATGTTGGGAATTGGTAGGCTCAGGGAATTTACCGGGAGATCGTTGATAATGTCGCGACAACTTTTGAGTTACACACCACAGCTCAAACAGGATTCAGTCGCACGATAGCCCCAAAACTACAAAATACATTCATCTAACACCTTGGCATTTTTTTCACCCAGTAATCTATTTTTCCTGCCAAAATGCTACTGTAGGTTCTGTTCTAATACTGAGCGGAGCAGCATTCACTACCTGTTAGGTATACTAGTTTATGATATTATAAGGAGATATTGTTATTGCGTAGCACGAGAAAACTACGCGCATGATATTGGCCTTCCTCTCGGGGGTATGGGATTTATTCACCTCGAGCTGCGCCCTCGTGCGGGACCCTCGGTGAATAAATCCCATATCCCCTCGTTCCTTCAAATATTTTCTTTGACGCGCGCTTATACGCTCACAGATGGTGTATGCGCTGATATTTCCCGCTCGCGGAGAGAAATATTGGGTCACGTGACGCATTCAACCAATCACGCGCGAGAGAATATATTCGATGGGTTATGAGAACTAATATTTGTCGTCTGACGTAGAGCATAATTATATTGGGTCACGTGACGCATTCACTAATCACGCACAAAAGAAAATATTTGATGGGCGATAAAAAAATTGTTAGTGAGATGCCAAACATTATTATAGTTAAAGGTAATGCAATACGTTGTTGATTATTAATAAAATTTGATATGTGATCCAGTCCCAGTCCCCTTAAATAAGGGAGGCCTATAGGTTCGACTGTATTAAATAATAGGGAAGTTCAGCAACCAGGACGGCGACGGTAGTGACGACTGGACGTGGAGAAGTGTTTTCTGCCGAAATTTTGTGTTTACTCTTTCGAAAAATACTCGAAAAATATGATGAGTATAGAGTTCCATGAATGTAGATCCCATTTTCTCCCTTCTATATTCTCTATGCTATATTCTCCTGCCTCACTAGCTTTTCTGGACATTTCTCCCGCCTCCCTAGTCCGTTCCTCCGCTCTCAAGGTGGGCGGCTATCAGGATTCGAATCTCTTTATATCATCTGATCTTTGATAGAACACTGAGTTGTAACCCTGGGCCCGGTTGTTTGAAGCAAGGTTAACTTTATCCCTATCTGTAACAGACCAGTTCGCGGTTAATTCAGACATTTTGAATGGGGTGCAAACATGGCCCGAAATACAGTTTTTGTATGGGAATACGATGCCAAATAATTTTCGTAAAATCGAATTTCTGAAATATGCACTGTCTGCAAATTTAACATACCAGGTAAAAGATTAACTGATCAAAATTTGAGGGATGTAGCTGTGCTGGGAAGCGAGCAATCGTGTTTTCAGTTTTCCATACATTTGTCTAATAACGAGTCGAAGTCCGCGGGAAAATTTACAAATGTATGGAAAACTGAAAACACGATTGCACGCTTCCCATCACAGCTATACATCCCTAAAATTTTGATCAGTTAATCTTTTACCTGGTATCTTATCTGTATTTCGTGCCATGTTTGCACCCGGCTTCAAAATGTCGGAATTAACCGCGAACTGGTCTATTATTATCTGTACAGTTTAACCTCGAGGTAGCGATTTAAGGGGCCGACCATTTGACTTTTGAGGGAGGGGGGGGTGTTCTTGTCTGTGCTCTATTTTTTTTTCTTTAGCAGTGTTGTTGCACGAATATTTTTTTGCGAAAAAAGCGGAGCCAGAACAAAGCTTTCCGCTTGCAGGATATATTTTTTCAAAAACACCCCCCCCCCCCTCAAAAGTCAAATGGTCGGCCCCTAACCCCGGAGTAGCGCTTACCCTTACTCATTATCTGTACAGTTTAACCTCGAGGTAGCGATTTAACCCCGGAGTAGCGCTTACCCTTACTCATTATCTGTACAGTTTAACCTCGAGGTAGCGATTTAACCCCGGAGTAGCGCTTACCCTTACTCATTATCTGTACAGTTTAACCTCGAGGTAGCGATTTAACCCCGGAGTAGCGCTTACCCTTACTCATTATCTGTACAGTTTAACCTCGAGGTAGCGATTTAAACACGGAGTAGCGCTTACCCTTACTCATTATCTGTACAGTTTAACCTCGAGGTAGCGATTTAACCCCGGAGTAGCGCTTACCCTTACTCATTATATGTACAGTTTAACCTCGAGGTAGCGATTTAACCCCGGAGTAGCGCTTACCCTTACTCATTATATGTACAGTTTAACCTCGAGGTAGCGATTTAACCCCGAAGTAGCGCTTACCCTTACTCATTATCTGTACAGTTTAACCTCGAGGTATATAGCGATTTAACCCCGAAGTAGCGCTTACCCTTACTCTGAACAACCGGGCCCTGGATTCCTGATTGATTATATTCTTTATGAAAGTTTTCGTTAATGGATGGATATATGTCCCATTGAGAGAAAACATTGAACACCGTTGTACAATAAGAGTGCATGATAAAGGCATCAGTGAAAAATGGTTAACGTTCATCCTTAACTGAGCAAATAAATACTGAACCAAAAAACTGGAATTATTATACAGCTGTCTTAACCATAGTTAATAGAAATCAGATAGAGTTTCTAACTGATGTAATCTGAATCGTACCATGGTCTTAGCCTCTGATGATATAATATTGTACACGTGACAGTTGGGCAGCTCTCACAAGCTTGTACAATATGAAACGCATTTTCCCCTTCATATTAGGCCATCCCAATCAAATGTTTCGTTAACCATCGCCCTTCGCGATGGTGAGTCAGTTGACGGTCGGTCGGTAAAAAGAACGTTAGGGTGTCTAGAACCAAGTCGGCTTGAAGACTCGCGTAAAAAAATCATGTATTCCTCGACTTAGTTTTGGAGTGACAACTTGCAAGAGAAAGGCAAGAAACTAAAACTGGTAGAGAGATCGGAAAAGAGATGTAGTTAAAAAAATATTCATTTTTCTTTTGTTTTTATGGTAAACACAATATTTTATTGGGATGGCCTTACTTTGGCCTTATATACTGTGGCATCGGTAAACGACATAGCGTAACGCATATTAGTATAAACCAACTAGTGGATTATTACAAACCCTGCGTTCTGATTGGCTACGCTACTATAGGTCTATTTGTGATAGCCCATGGTAGAGAAAAACCGCACGCATTTTTACGAAATAATAAAAACAAATCAACTTTAATGTTTCTTTCTATTATTTTCTACTGTCCGACTAGTTAGTTTATACTAAAACAATTAGACCTCTCGCCCTCATGGGTTACGAGTTAAATTCGGCTGCGCCTCGGCTGCGCCTCATGGGCTATTGACTCGTAGCCCATTCGGGCTGCGGGTCTATTTGTTAATTATCTGGCAGTTTTTAGTCATTTTGATAAAGTACCGATATATTACCAAATACAGTGTATCTCAATTTATTCTCCTCAATATGAAACAATAATAAATCATGAAATTAATACATGCAATGTCGATAAGAAATAGTGTATCTTCCATATGGAGTTTCTCATCGTCACACGGCGAATCACCAGCAGCCAGCACCGGTTTAAAAAAAACTTTTTTAAATCAGAACCTCGTGAAAAAAGTGCTGTCTGAATTTCACATTGGGGAACAAGCAACCCGGACGGCGACGGCAATGACAACGCGACGTAGAGAAGTGTTTTCTGCCCGAAATTTGGTGTTTACTCTTTCCTTTGTTCGCATTTAATTGTTTCTCACAACCAGATTTTCGAAAAATATGATTAGTATAGAGTTCCGTTCTCGCCGAACGAAAAACGGATTGATTATTTTTCTTACTTTCGCGTTCTCTTTAAAATGTAAAATTTGCATTGGGGGGTCACATTGGTTTTTGAAGACAACGGTTACGTTGAAATGTAGGCGACTGCGTCCATTTTCAGGTGCAGTTATTGTATTTTGTAATTAAGGCTATTGTTTTATACCGTCATCCAAGACGTTGCTTAAGTCCCTATTGATTTCATCAGTCACAGTAGTCCTTTTGGGAATTTTCTACAGACTGTTAAACAAAGGCGTGGCGAGAAAGCGGTGACATGTAAACCCCGATGTCCGCGACACCTAACCATAAGAGAATATCATACAAATAAAGGGAATAAAGCGATTCGGAAATTTTTATTTTTTATTTACAACATTTGGGCGTAACGCCACAGGAAACAAATAATAGGACTCAAGGTCCCCTACGAGGCTTGTCTCCGGAATATCAGGGGCGTACTAGGCGTGCACTACGCACATACGCACGAGCGTACACTTTGAGACGAAAATTCCCTACTGCACTGTGCGTACAACTTGAAAATGCCTAGCTACGCCCTGAATATCACTCCTCTGCGTGAATAATTTTCTTTATGTAGACCTTGCTAACAATTGCTTTCCCACTTAATTCCTCCACCGTGGTTTGATATCCAACCTAGAAAGTGAATAAGCTCTTGCACTGCTGCTGAGTATCTTTCACCATGATAACGCAGATCTGTTCAGCTGACCTATCAGCCTGTTTTGGGCTGAATACGAGCTATTAATTAACGGCTACTTGTTATTTTTTTAACCCAACAGGCAGTCAAATAATGAAAAGAAAATATGTTGTACTCTCTTCCAGGTGATTGATAATGCAATTGTACATACTGTGTTTTCACCGATGTTTGCGGTATTCATTATTACATACAGGCATAAATAATGCAAATTTGGTTTGTTTCTTCATGGTCGTCGGTATCCATGGTTTCTTAGCCCTTTGTTGAGAATTTCAATGTTCCTAATGTAGAAATTCCCTACCAAGTAACAAAAGCCCAACTTTAATTTAGAAGTTCACCTTGGAAGCTGCGTTAGGTCATTTTGACATCTTTACCTGACGTGGCGAGTTGTTTTCAGTGACTAATAAACTCCCGGTAATGCCAGTTCAGCCGGCGCCTTCCGATAAATCCTGATAGGTCGAGTTCCAAATGTTATATTTTTAGCGCAGTACGTTGTATTTCATTTTTTGTGTTTTGGCCTAAATCGATCTACGAATCGCCTTTTTGTCGATACTTCTGTCTCCGAATGCAGAACTAGAAAAGACCATTTCGAAGAATGGCTCACAAATAAAACCGTTCCGCCTGTTTTGTGGACACTGTTTCGCGAGTACCGAAACTACATATTTTTAGTTGCAGATGATAATTTGCGGTACCCAACTCAAAATACTATGGTTCACAAGTATTTAAACACAACTTTTCACTGTACGGTATATCTGATTGAGTGTGTCTCACAGTATAAATTTCTTGGTGTTGTTATGGATCAATCTCTCGTGGACGCCCAAATGAAATATATAAGTAGGGCATGAACACGGCAGATGATTATTGTGTCACAGTTTGGAAATGCTGCGGCAAAGTGAACTCTGCATGACTATAGAAAAACTACAAAGGCAAGCCGCTCGTATGATAATGAGATCGACCGGCAGCGATGAAGCGTTAAGGTCGCCTTGTATGACACCACCTTGAAGCCAGACGAGATAGGAAGCGGTGCATCGATGGCCAGCAAGCGCTAAGTCTCTTACAAGTCTCCCGAGTATCTCGTATATCAGACTATTTTACTCGCACGTGTTATACATGGCGTGACATAGCTATGCGGCATAATGTGATTGGTTGATCATATACATAGAACATAATACAGACACAACATGTCACAGACTTTCGCTGTTTTTTAAGGTCAGTCGTATCCTATATAGATTTCACTGATAAAGAATCCCATTGTTTAGGGTTAGGGTTTGTATTGTTTTAGGGTAGGCTATTGTTTGGGTAACCAATATCATTTCAGGTTGCAAACGTTGAAGTCTGCCCCATGGCCAGACCCCAGTCATTCATTCACTGTTTAATTTTCATTGTTGTATTTCCTTGGGACGGATTGAACAAAGCTTCCACTACTTCGGCTTTGAGCGCGCTCAGCGTTATAGTGTATTATTCTGCCTCGGGTATTGTCATTAATAAGGTGTGGAAGTGCCACTCCGACCGGAACAGAACCGGCACGAAGTGGCGGAGTTTTATAATTGGGAAGAGGTTCCGAGAATTAAGGAGAATGGAGGAACATTCTTCACAAATTCTCGGAACCTCTTCGGGGTGATATCAACTCCGGCTGAACAGGGTGGGCGGGTGGCGCCGAGTTCTGTTTTCTTGGTTTTCTTTTCTTGCTAAGCACATGGTGGAAGCGTCGTTTTCCTTTTATCAGTTCCTCAGCCACCAATGAGCAACGGTGCTTATAGCCACAAACTGGTTTCACGTGCGGAATGTCGTTAATGATCTATCCTCGGCAGAATATACATATTCAAATGACTTTGCATAGCGCTTTGCTTCAATGGCACACCCTTTGTCTTTTAATGCCTCTCTCTCCGCTCCACGTATCTTCTTATCGTCCTCTTGGTTGAGGCAACACAGTCAGCAAACCACCTTCTGACAGGAATTTGCGATTCTTATTTTGCGGTTTCTCTCTTCGATAAGATTAACCGAGTCGTGCATGCATTGGCCTAGCAATTTGGGTCAATTGAGTTTGAGTAACAACAAACTTCTCTTCTAGTTGGGTGTCCATTTTTTGACGAAGACTATAGCGGCAATTAATAGAGGACGATTGACTGCTTCGGGACTGAGGATCCGGACAAAGGGAGAAGAAGAAACACCAGTGGAAAAAGACCTCACGAAACTAATAGAACGCTTGTAATGAGGGAGTGTGTGTTGTTGGGAGCTGATGGGGATGTGTTGCCAAGTTGGGGGAGTGGGGGCTGGGATGGGAATTCCTGGCGAGCCGAACCGGACATCCTCTCCACGACACAAGTCGGAGCTATCGCTGAGTTTTTCCAAAGCTTGCGATACTACAGAAAACGTTTTAAAAGTTTCCCAGCATCTGAAACTACATGTTATCAATTAAATGATTACCCGGGGAACGTTAGAAACTACAACTTCATGTTCAACAACGAGGTTCAGCAGCAGCTCCAAAAGGCCTGCTTCAGCACCATTTTCAGCGAGTATAGATTTGACCCAAGTAGGTCCCACAGTAGCGAAGTCGGTGCCGGTGTCACAGCGATTTCGCCCCCCCAGTGAATTCGCCCCCCCGGGGCGAAATCGCTAGTGAATTCGCCCCCCCCCCCCCCCCCCCCCCCCCCCGGGGCGAGATCGCTAGTGAATTCGCCCTCCCCGGGGCGAGATCGCTAGTGAATTCGCCCCCCTTCAGTGAATTCGCCCCCCCTAGTGGGGGCGAAATCGCTAGTGAATTGTACTCGTAATTCTTATTGAAATCGCCCCGCCTCAGAAAATAGAGGCAGTAGATGTCAACGCACTGAATAAAAAGTTTGTTTTTTTATAAATCTAAAGTATTTTTTAATAAAATGAAGTGTAAGACCCCTACTACTACTGACTACAAAAATACGCGAGTCGGTAACACTCCTTTTCTTCGGAAAGTCATTTCAAATTCTTCCCGGATTTGAATTAATTGTACTGCTGGAACTGTACTGCAAAACTTACAGCCGTTTTATCTTCTCATTAGTTAATAAGCTGTTTATCCAGAAAGGTTTTCCTAGTTAGAACTGATCTAATTACCGAATTAACAAGCGCCGTTAGCTCAATTGAAATAGAACAAAGCACGCGAGTCGGTAAGGCTCCTTCAAAGTTCTTTCGAAATAGATGGATCGACGCGAGCATTATTTAACGGGTTATCAAAATCTTACATAGCACGATAATTACGACAACTTCATTATGGTTTTCATGCATGAAAAAATCATCAGACTATTTGGCAGTTGTTTCCAAATATGAGTTCCACTCGCTACAAGCTAAAGTAAGTTTTAAAACTTCCCGCCGTTTTAGATCCTGATTAGTTCATTGCTGCTTTCACGGACGTTTTCACGCGAGTCGGTAACACTTCCTTTAAGTGTCCACAATAATTACATCATCTACATGTTGGCTTCATGCAAGAAATACTAACAACTAATCATTCGAAGATTGACGAAGATTGCAGAATCCCTTGTCGAGTTTCTTGTTGCACTGCTCGCGCGAATGAAAATTGCAGCGTTTACCGTAGCTTTACGTTTACCGTAACGAATTTTGTCGAAGAAAAGTGAAGCGTGAATTTTAAAATAAAATTGAATTACATGCCTTTATACACATTACTGATAGCTTTTTGCCGTACTATTCTCCACGTCCAATACATTACAGTAGTAATAATAAGGAAAACATGTATTCATAACCTTTTAAAAGGTTCAAGGGGAGGGGGGGCGAAATCGCTAGAGGGGGGCGAGGAAGGGGGGGCGAATTCACTAGCGATTTCGCCCCCCGGGGGGCGAATTCACGGGGGGGCGAAATCGCTGGTACACCGGTTCCTTCCGTCATAGCATATCAATCTGTTTCGTATCGCTAGTCAACCACGGTACCGGCATATACGCTTTATAGCGACTTATCAGATCGTTCATCTATTGGAGTACCGATTAGCGCTAATTCTGGATTAAGTCTTAATCCATGGTTTTGGTTCTCTCGGTATAGAAACTATTTGTTTCCAAATATAACAATACAAGTAGAAACGTACTTGTTGTTTCTTCTCTAGGGATATTAAGTTGTTTAACCTAAAAAATGTCGTTCACAAGCTAACAAATCGAACTAAAGTTTGCCCCGTTAATCCTGGGTAGCCACATCGGGCTTCGAACAACCGAGCCAGCTGAACTGCTAGTATATCAATTTAACTAGTTACACTTGTTAGTGTACTTACTAATGTCATAAGTAACATCCAATCCATGATATCGTTGATGCGTAGCCAGAAATGAATCCCGTAATCATGACGCTTCATGGCGCATTTAATATCTTCATAGCATGTAAAATTGTATTCCAATACACTTGAGGCCAGTATGTATGACATGGTTCACATTTCTGGAAATGACTGATAAGTTACGCTTTATATCGTATCCATTGGTTTGATAGCGTGAGAGTTTTTGTTGCTTTGCAACCCTTTACATGACAAGCATTTATTATCGCAAGGCACTCCTAGTAACTTGGGCACTCCAAACAGGCGGGCTGAGACTACCTTTTCACAGCCCGGTCTCAGAACCTCTACATTTTCGGGCACGTGTACCCGGAACATTTCCATTGGCACGATACAAATATGGGATGCCGTGCCGATATTTTTGGCACGCGTATACTTAAAATGTAGGCCAAAAGAGTGCCGTGCCCATTGCAAAAGCTTGTCGTGTAAACAAGGCTTCATAGATATGCCAGTTAATATGCTTCACAGTATATTAGTTGGCTTTATATCTATATTAAAAGTTGATATATATATCGACTACGAATAAAATGTATTCCCTCGAGGCGTTATTTAACGTGCTTTCTCTTAATTAACTTTTCATGTTCCAGAATTAGTGACACTTCTACCGTAGCGAACAACGAGATACCTGACAGAGTCATTAAAGCACGGCTGATGAAAAAGTAACGATGTTTATTGTCGAGAAAACGGCAAGCACCAACTCCTCGTTATACTTTCAACTTAGGGTGTGTTCCTTTGGGAGAAATCAAAATCCGGATTTCAGATCCAAGCCACTGAGATCAAGGGACGAATAGGAAATATGCGAGAAAGGATTAGCTACCACAGCAATGACACCGATTGGCAATTTCAATCTCATCAGTGATGCAAAAGCAATACCAATGTATTATTTTAGGACTTAAGATGGAAATTTTTGCTGTCTATTTTACCCATTTGACGATTTTTATCTTCACCTAAGGGACCGTTCATTTTTTATCGGGGGGGGGGGGGGGTGGATTTGCGAGCGGAAGACTCGGCAGGCAATACCACAAATAAAGACCATCATTTTATGCGGACTGATCTGTTTATAGTATACCAACCGTTGCTTTCCAAAAATTATTGAAAAAATCTGCCATGAATGAAACAAAGCCGGTTGTTCGTGTCACAATGTTTGGGTTCTTTAGGAGTTCTCTCACTCTTTCAAAGGACCCATTGTTTGGTGCCGGCTGTATTTTTAATACATTACAAAGCAGAGAATAAATGTCGATGGTTTTAAACGGCTGCGAGACAAAACCCTGTTTAAAGCTTGGTCCACGAGCTACGAAGAAGGGTCTCATCGACTCGATAAAAGGGCTGTAGACATGATCGCCTTTCATAGCATCCGTCCTATTCAGACTTCTCCAGTAATCCCAAAACTTTGAGGTATTCGCAATCCAGTGTTCAGACATTATTGCGACAATTGGTGGAGAGCGCCTGTTCTTAAAGTGAAATTTTTCAGGCATGTTTTCCGTCTTGTAAACTTCCATAAGATTAGTTTCATTCTGCATCCTTTGAAAATGCTTGTATACATATTCTGTACCGTTTTCCTGCCTAGGCCAAACGTGTACCGTTGTAAGACCATGTCGTTTATAATACTCAGGACTGATGTAGTCATCCATGTTAAGGAACAATGTTGTGTTGTAAGCTGTGTGACCATGGTCAGAAGTAACAATAATGTTTATGGCATCTAGTAAATTGTTCTCTCTCAGACGCCTTAGTAAATACCCAGTAACGTTGTCACATCTCTGAATTTGCTTGATGACCTCAGGAGAGTCTGGGCCGTACTTGTGCGATATTTCGTCCGGTTCGCTAAAGTACACCGCCACGAAAGAGGGCGGCTCAGGGCCTGTTAGCCATTGTAAAATAATGTCTATCTGTTGCCGAAATGTCATGATGTTTTCTGAGCTAGCAAAAGGCTTTCCAAATCCCATACTCCTCGTACTGTGGGAAGGGAAGTACCCTCTTATTTTGACATCATAGCCAGGAAAATTACATAAACCACTTTGATGTCCCTGTTTTTGGTTCGTGACCCAAATAGGCTCCCCACCATCCCACCATCGTGGCTCGTTATTACTCAGATTAAACGTGGCATTCCACACCGGGTCGTACATGAAGTACCCCGAGAGTATACCATGACTCTCGGGATATAACCCGGTTACCATGGAATAATGATTTGGGAGTGTCTCTGTTGGGAAGACCGGTTCGACGTATGGTGCCTTTACCCCGGTACTAGCAAGGAAGTCGAAGTTGGGAGTGTCTGTCTTGGACGTATAATCCCATCGAAAGCCATCGAAGGAGAGGAGGATGACACTGTTTGAGTTTAAAATTCCCTCGCTGACGCCAGATTGAAAAATAAGAAATAGAATAACACTGGTATGCACCGCTAGGAGTGCTGCTATCCTTGTTTTCAGTGTACAATTCTCTGTCAGCATGTTCCAAGAATCTTTGATATTATCGAGGCTAAAACAAGGAATAAAAGTAATATTATTCATTTATATAGCGCAAATTCTATGTAAAGATACTCAAATGTGTTTCACAAGGGCCTAGGGAGGACTTGAAATGAGATACGTATACGGGACTGCAATTATATGCTGCCGTGTTTGTGAGTATACCTCCAGAATACCACTCTTTCACGAAATAGCACAACAGCTTATTTTACGTTCCCTTATATATATCAGAAGAGGAAGGAGACATGGCCAACGGCTTGATCAGTCTCTGTCCAAGGACGCGGTCCGGGAATTCGAACCCGGGACGGCACCCCGCATACAAGCCCAGGCCTCTACTACTGAGCTACCTGGGAACAATGTTGCAGCGACAGGTCTCAAAACGCGTGCGCATGCGTGAATTTCACCGGGAAATCACGCTCCGGTTTCCTATTCGAAAATTACCGCTGAATGCAATGGCTACAGACGCATGTACTCAGGCTTAGCCTCATTCTGAAGTTAAACATTCATAAATACCAGCGAGAAGGTGAGCTATTCACAACTCTGCGTATTGTTGTAGTTTCGCATTTTGCACCTTCTCGCTGGTATTTAAGAATGTTTAACTTCAGAATGAGGCTAAGCCTGAGTACATGCGTCTGTAGTCTTTGCATTCAGCGGTAATTTTCGAATACGAAACTGGACTATTGAGATTCTTACAATATGTTGCATTCGTACCAAAACTATGATTTTAAAGTTGCCACTTTCGATTTTTAAGTCCTTTCATGGACCAATACTAAATTTAATGGGCTTGATGACTAAACTATTAAAACTCTTATCTCTTGCGATTTCCCCTTAACCCCTAGTATTTCCTGCGATGTGTTGAGTTTCTGAAGATTTTCTGAACAGAAACCATTTATGACTGCTCCCGCGATTTCTACCGTTGACTGGATATGCGCACATTTTGCAGACCTGTCTGTTGCAGCATGGCATGTGTCCGTACCTCAAACCTGTAGATCAAATGTCGTATGAGTGGGCAAGTTACGGCAATGACTTATAGTACGGTTACCGATTGTTTTTATCTTTATGATCCAATCGAATTACAGAGTGTACGGTACGGCACGGTTACGGTTACGGTATGGTTTACGGCAAGGCTATGGAGATGCCGTATTTTTGTCTCGTACGAAATCCGTTCTATTACAGTTGCATCTACAGAACACCCAACGCTTAGTGACGCAGTACTTTACACGTAGTGTATATTGATTGGTCTAAGAGCGTGTTCACAGCACGTGCGTCTCAAGGTACCGTCACGTGCTGCAACATTGCGCGCAACAAATTGCACCGTGTGAACATCCCTTAACATTGCTGGCGTGACGCTTTCAGCCAATGAAATGCCACTCTTTTTGCTCACCGCTGACCAAAATACTGTGACGTAGTAACCGCGCCTTCTATGTTGCACGAAATGTTGCAGCGATGATGTTCTCAAAACATTTGCCGGCAATGTTGCAGTATATGTCCATACTTTCAATGCTGGCACAGTACACTATTCCACATTTCTATCAGTGAGTAGTGACTGTTTTTGGAGGCCAACTATTAATAGGTTTTAGCTCAGTGATTAAGGCGGCCTAGCCTGTTCCAGTCTTTCCCTCTTCATTCTTTTCGCCTCGTTTATTCTTTCGCCTCGTTTATTCTTTCGCCTCGTTTATTCTTTCGCCCCCTTCACCACTATCCGAGGGCCTGGAACCGAATACCCAGGCCGCACAAACACTCAGATTCTTAAAATAACTGCCTTTGTGAAACAATCTCGGACTGCAAATGATCAGACCTTAGTCACATCTTTTCGGGTCCTCAAATCTATCAGTCCCACCAGACAATTATAGAAACTGTAAAGAACCGAAACGCAATATGAAAAAGAACGCAAGAAATATGGGAGCGTATTGTGGTAGGAAAAGTGAAACGACTTTCAGATGTTTAAAATAAACAACTTATTAGTCGACTAACCAGCTAATACTGCTGTGTATTTTTACTCATACGTACATAAGATTTTATTTTGATACGCTGAGCCATTACAACCCTCAACTACACATTTACAAGTAGAAGGCTGATTTCCAAATGGGGCGTATGAAAACAGATTCTATATGTTTACAATAAAAATACAAATTGTAAATTCATTTTGCAATTGTATAAAAAATGAGGGCTTAAAAACAGTAGTCAGCGTAACTCAGCATCAGGTAATAAAGCAACTTTGCGTTTAAATGTCGAAGCGTACTAGCATTTTTAGCCGCTTCCGGAAGATTATTCCGGAGCACGGCACCATTGTACTTAAAACTACGCCTGACGAAATTAGTTTTCGGCCTTGGAAGTGGTAAGTCAGTTTGTAAATTTCTAAAGTTATAGTTTATGCTACTATCAGAAAGTCGAAGAAACGAGGTTCTTAGATTTGGGGCAAATTGTTTATTAAGAATTAAATAAATCATTGATGCTTTAATTTATTTGGCGCCTTACATGAAGGATCTTCCAGTTTAGGGAGTCAAGGATATCAGACTCGTGTTAGCTGGTAACCCGTACCTCTATATTGGGTGCACGTGATACCAGCTAAGTATGTGTTCCCCACTTTAATAATAAAGAACTGAACATGAATATTGGCAGTCTGTTGTGGATAAAAATATGATAGACAGATTTTATTGAAAGTGGTATTTACACTTAGCTACAAAGAGGTACGTATACGTCCTCACAGATGCAGACAAGACGCCGGGTCTGCGAGGACATTACCAGCTAAAAGAATAAATAATAATCGTATAAATAGCATATAATCACATAACAGTAAAGGAATCAATAAAGGAATTATGTAAGTTGCAATTTGTGCATAAAATTGACGGCCAATCAGTGATATTAGCCTGGCTGCCGGATCTTCTTGTAGTTTTTTCAGACGTATTGTTTTCAGATTGGGCTACCTGTGGCCCAATATCCGCGCGCCACAGGTAACCCAATCAGGAAAAAAACTTCTGAAAAATATAGAACAGTGATAGAAAAGTCTAAAATAGACTTCTTAAACCTAACCGAATCAGAAAATGTTCTATTAAAATCAAAAACAGGGCCCAACCGCAAAGAAGCTATCAAATAAAATTAAGTTAAAAAACCGATTGAGTTAACTGACCGTCGTTAAATCTCATTTCTTATTCTACCCTTCATTCAAGTGATATCCGAGTATAAAACACTTATGATCTCCAAATGATACCTTGGTCTTCAAGATGATTAGCCGTGTTATCTAACTAACTGAGACTAAGCAGTTTTTAACAGAAATATATCATAAATGAATATAAGTATACACCTGGTAAAGATCAAGCTGTTGACACCATAATACAGGGAGAAAACGTTATTGCTCCTTCTTTACAGGGGCTAGGTCATGGTGTTGTGCATGTCTGTAATCAATGTTGGATTGGTGGTTAATTGGCTACAAACAGGTTAACGTCCTGTCCTGAAGTGCCCGATTGAAATGAAATATTCTCCTTGAAGACTACGTCTTTACACTGTTAGTCATTTTTGCATATTTTGCTTTGATTTTAACCATGTGGTTCGTCAGTTTATATCGGTGAATATAACTGTCCGTCCCGGACTGCGAATATAAAGGCCGCTGAAAGAATCGCTCGGTGCGAGGTTCAGTCCCATCATAGTACAAATATGCGGATGAACTCGAACCGACATTATTGTGCAACATGGACCAACATCGTCTAACATGTGGTGCTAAATAGTCTAAAAATTAATATTGGGCCAACATCGTCCAACATGGGGTGCTAAACAATGTAACAATGTTGGGCCAACATCATCTAACATGGGATGCTAAACAGTGTAACAATGTTGGGCCAACATCGTCTAACATGGGATGCTAAACAGCGTAACAATGTTGGGCCAACATCGTCTAACATGGGATGCTAAACAGCGTAACAATGTTGGGCCAACATCGTCTAACATGGGATGCTAAACAGCGTAACAATGTTGGGCCAACATCGTCTAACATGGGATGCTAAACAGCGTAACAATGTTGGGCCAACATCGTCTAACATGGGATGCTAAACAGCGTAACAATGTTGGGCCAACATCGTCTAACATGGGATGCTAAACAGCGTAACAATGTTGGGCCAACATCGTCTAACATGGGATGCTAAACAGCGTAACAATGTTGGGCCAACATCGTCTAACATGGGATGCTAAACAGCGTAACAATGTTGGGCCAACATCGTCTAACATGGGATGCTAAACAGCGTAACAATGTTGGGCCAACATCGTCTAACATGGGATGCTAAACAGTGTAACAATGTTGGGCCAACATCGTCTAACATGGGATGCTAAACAGTGTAACAATGTTGGGCCAACATCGTCTAACATGGGATGCTAAACAGTGTAACAATGTTGGGGCAACATCGTCTAACATGGGATGCTAAACAGTGAGTGTAACAATGTTGGGCCAACATCGTCTAACATGGGATGCTAAACAGCGTAACAATGTTGGGCCAACATCGTCTAACATGGGATGCTAAACAGTGTAACAATGTTGGGCCACCATCGTCTAACATGGGATGCTAAACAGTGTAACAATGTTGGGGCAACATCGTCTAACATGGGATGCTAAACAGTGTAACAATGTTGGTCCAACATCGTCTAACATCGGATGCTAAACAGTGTAACAATGTTGGGGCAACATCGTCTAACATGGGATGCTAAACAGTGTAACAATGTTGGGCCAACATCGTCTAACATGGGATGCTAAACAGTGTAACAATGTTGGGGCAACATCGTCTAACATGGGATGCTAAACAGTGTAACAATGTTGGTCCAACATCGTCTAACATAGGATGCTAAACAGTGTAACAATGTTGGGCCAACATCGTCTAACATGGGATGCTAAACAGTGTAACAATGTTGGGGCAACATCGTCTAACATGGGATGCTAAACAGTGTAACAATGTTGGGCCAACATCGTCTAACATGGGATGCTAAACAGTGTAACAATATTGGGGCAACATCGTCTAACATGGGATGCTAAACAGTGTAACAATGTTGGGCCAACATCGTCTAACATGGGATGCTAAACAATGTTGCAACCAGTGGCAATGTTGAGCCTATGTTACGTTGTACAACAGTGTTCGAACGCTTAGCCCCGGCTTTGGAGATGTTGCACTGATTTCGATGCCGAGTAATGATGCAATACAAAAGTGAGGAATTTAAGTTAGCTGCGATGACTTTTGGCACTTCAGTAAAGTGTGTTTGATAACATTTCGCGGCCTGTTTTGTGCTTTTAAGTTTACGACGAAAGAAAGGCTGCTTTAAAGAGCAGCCCGATTGGTTTTAATAACAACCTGTTAAGTTTACGTTTCAAGAGGATAAAGTAAGAACGATCAAAGTGCACCGAAATTAGATGTACGACTTACCTATATATAGTACTGCACGGAAATCCCGCCGTTTGTATCAAGGAAATTTTAACTTTTGATTCGATGTGTATCAAGCCAGGAGTTTTTAAAAAAACACTGAGTGATTTCTTAACCAAAGAATCAATTGATTGAGTTCCTGCAGCAATAACAACAGAGTTTTCAGGATTAAGACTAATAAATATAGTTCAGATGTTTTTTTGAAATGGTTTTCTGCCGATGACTATGATCAGGATATAGCGACATTTAGCACATTGCCTAACCAGTTGTTTGTTATCAAAGTTAAGGAAGCGAATCAAATATCGAGAAATTTATATTAAAAACTGCAGGTAATTGGCCAAATAATGACCTCGAGCACCAGTGAATGTTTATGATATTCCAGGACTAGAAATTAGGTATGTCGAGAAACATTGAAAACACTCGACTTTTGTCACGTTCCAGAAGCTCTGTTAAAATCACAAATGCAACGCGCGTTGGTGTATACTAGATAGTCCTTTTCTCAAAAGGTTGTCGAATATAAAGGAACAAACCGAACCAAGACCAAAAATACTTTTATTTTCGTATGCCGGCACCATCATAGCCGCGAACTCGCACATCTCTCAGACAAAGTTCACAAACTACTTCTACTTTGGTAGTAAAAATTCATTGACCTCTGAATAAATTGATTACGACCACAAGTACGTACCGGCATCCCTTTGGGTCTTGTGACTTGGTACACCTTTATTGAAATAGCGGTATTGGTCTCTATTATCAAATGCCTTTTATAATAAAGAATATGTTATCTTCACGATTACATGTATATATCAAATCTCGCCAGTCTTAACTCATGGTAGAATTTTAGTTTTAAAGATGCTGCGTTCTTATGCGATGTCGTTTATTTAATTTTATTTAAAGAAATCCGAACGTAAAAACAGTGTGGACGTCCATGGAGGATATTACACCTGCGCAGTGGTATAGTTGAGTGATCACGCGAGGGGTGTACAGGGAGTGATGTGGCGCCAGTGTCGCTGCTCGAGGATCGTTGGTTTAGACCAAACTGAACTGTTTTTCATTTTCCTTCATTTATAAAATAATATATTAGTCTTAACTGAGACAATGTTACCCGTCTGAGGTGGTCCTGGCTAGATATTTTTTTACAGGACCGAACCTACTCATTAATGTTTTCATTAATTAATTCGTCATATTGTAATATTTCCACTATTGCAATTGTGTGAATAAATTGTTGTTGTTGTTGTTGTTGTCGTAATCAGAATACAAATGGGATTGGGTGCTGTTCAGTTTGCCAAAGCGACTGAGGTTTCAATTCATTGGTCAGTATATGCGTTAACCCGGAGAGTAGAATTCTTATGTCACTAGAGGAGTCAAGCTAATTAAAGCTGCCCAACACGATGCAACCATTTTAATCAACCACAGGCAGTAAATGAACAGGCTATGATCCCCGGCTCAGAAATGATCCCGCCAGGGGACCACAAATGATCCTGGGAAAATAAGTGGCGTTTTGCCGGTGGATAGTGTGATAAAAAGTATAAATGAAAAATTATAAAAAGTATAAATGAAAAAATATAAACGAACTGAGAAAAATAATTCAATCAGTTCAATTTTTATTTTGCTCTTTGATTGTTTGTTTTACAATAGTAATACACACACATAAAAACGGACAAATACAATAATATAAATTACTTAGGAGTTGGACGTTTGAGCCTGGAGGCTAAATTAACCAGTAGGTTTTCTAGTTAGCACAATATATCCTAACTGCACACCTACCGCCCAGTCACGAGAAATTAACTGAGTTATAGGAGGAGACCGCGACTGCTGAGGCAATAGGTATACAGCTGATGTATGGGTGCAACGTCAACCGCCACCAGGGGAGAAATTGCCTCGAGCTATATAATAGGCGAGGGCGCAGACTTGGTCACGGTAAAATTTGGTGTATTTTCAAGTTTCCGCGTGATGGGCTAATTATGTATGCAGTGAGAATATCGCTAAATGTGTAATTGTATTTTGTACAGTTTACCCTCGGATCAGTGATTTAACCCCGGGGTAGCGCCACACCGCGGCAAAACGTCACGCGCATGCGCTGTTGATGAGCCGCACGCGTCTGATCTCCCCAGTTTCCCGCCGAAACTAACAGAAAACAGAGGCAATCACCTGGCCTACGTGAAATGTTTCGCGAAAAATAAGAAAACTGTTTAAAAGATAAGTCTAAGACTTTAACAGGTTGAAGTTTTCTTAATTTGTAATTCACTGTGAGTTTACTAAGTTACAAAATTATTTACTAATTGAACTCCATCAGACCAGCGGAGCACAACTTTTATATAATCACCCACACAGCGGTCAAACGTCTGCGCGTGCGTATTACGATCAGTCTGGTGGGCGGCTGCGCGTATTTCCCGCGCAAAATTTACCCTGAAACATATTACAGCAACCCGGCGTTAAAAAAAAACTCTGCTTTATTACAATACAATACAATATTCTTTATTTACAGAGGGAAGATACATTAACCTTACATAGTTATCTAACATGCGGCCCTCTATGTTACAAATAAAACGTAATGGAAAGGAAAGGAAGTATGGGAAAAAATTAACGCACGGGCTACGACATTACAAGATATAATGAGTAATTGGAATCAATGTAAAGAGAATTAATATGAAATAAAATCAAAAACAAAATATACTTACTAGAACACTGCGCAATGGAAGGGGCTATGCCCTGGACGCGGCGCCAGAAATGCAGCAGCAGTGAAGCAAGGAGCGACAGTTATAGCAGAGGAGCTCCTCTAGATGGTTAACAGAGGAGATGTGCGGAAGAAAAACGTTACGAAGCTTATACCCCAAAAAGTTAAGAAATACGTGAAAGTTAAGCTTTTTATTTTCACAGTCGACTATTTTCACAATCTCGTACCCAGATCCCATTTGTTTCTTACTGCGCATGCTCATAGAAATAATAGGGCTCTGGAAGAATCCGATTCCGGAAGTCCGCGAAACACGGACTTCCGGCAACTCTGCGCATGCTTATCATACGTCACCTGAGAAGTCGTTTCTTCGGGTTCGATTCCATTCTCGTTCCCACTGCCTCCTCAACTAACTGAAAAATCAGAGGCTCTGGTAAGACACGAAACAGGCTCTAATTTGATTGGCTAGCCAAATCGGCTGCGCGATGAAGAAAAAAATGAACAGGTGCTGCGCACAGCGCTTTTCTTCCGGTTCACTTAGTGGATAAATCACTTCCGTTGTAAACATAACAAGTAAAATAAGGCATTTTTTGATGTGTTCTTTCAATAAAAGTAAAATAATCAAAAGAATAAACATTCATATGTGAAAATAATAAAGAATGAAGTGATGTGCCTTTTAAAAGAACATGATTAAACAGATTAATTAATTAATAAACATTCATATATGTAATGTATGGTGGCAAAAGCCGAAAGGTAATTAAAATCTCCCTTCGATCGACTATAACCCAATAATGGCGGATGTTACGCCAAAAAAGTCAGCAGAAAAGCTTTTCGATCGAAATACATGTATTTGCTGCAACGCCGTAATATCGGATAAGAATCACCCAGTGATTTTAAACAGCGACCTAAGGAAAAGTTTGGGTTCTTATCTAAGCCATCCGTTCATTTTCTGGGAAGAATCCTACCCTACAAAAATATGCTGTCCGTGCAAACGCTCTCTTGAAACTGCCGAAAAATTCCGTGAGATGGTTCAGCAATCGCATGAACATCAAACCGCGGCGATCCAAAATTCCAGGCTAAAACGAGGTCGAAAGCAAAATTATAGCTCTCCTAGTAATCCACCATCAAAACACATTCCGCGCCGAGTGCACTGAGCGCTATAGCCCTTGCTAACCTACAACAGGTACATAGGGCTATTCTTCCTCGACCATCAGCCCTGCAGTCTAATCCAGCAGCTGAAAATCAGCATGTTCTGTGCACTCCTCGATAATTGCGTTGAGAGGAGATATGACGACCACGATTGAGTTGCATGAACCTTGAAGAGCTTTAAACTCAAACGGTAAACTTTGGTAAATTAACGATTTAACATAACCGGTCGGAAGGACACAGAAACAGTCCTTCTTATCGATACTAATTACCCGAATAGCTTCCAAGTGTTTAGTTTTTAAAGAAAACTGTATTTTAAGCTTTGCAAAGGCGAACTGGATAGCTTCCATGAGGACCGCCATTGCTTTAGTTAGCAAATCGGAAATGAGTTATAAGAGCATGCGCAGTTTCAATGTCCTAGAATCTAGGACATCCGGTTTCGTGTCTTACCAGAGCCTCTGATTTTTCAGTTAGTTGAAGAGGCACTGGGAACGAGAATGGTTCGATTCTCGCTCAGCGCCTCAGGCCTATGTTTTGGTTTAGATTTGGAAGTTCGCTCGGTATTTTGATAGTGATATTTTGCTTGCTAGTGTCAGGGCAACCCTTAGCGAGTCTCTTTCATCTTCTGCCGTTTTCAGTTTGGATTTTAAGGCTTTATTTTCATGCATCAGACTCGTGTTTCGGTATCGGTGGATTCATCAGACATTTACAGATTCCAGTACACGTGAAGATTCATGGGGATCGAAAACTGATCGCTGAAATCGCCTTAACTGAGCCCGACGACCACACAAACAGCAACTGAATACACCGTAGAAGCAAGTCAAGGCATTTTTACTTGCCATTCTCTCGTATTTTAGCTCCTTGAAGGCTGGAGTTCGTTGCATCCTCATCAGTACAAACGCTTATATTTAAGCGATCAGTGCCAGTTCACAAGTTTAAGAGATCGGAAAATGCCACTTCTGCCTATAGAGCACTTTATACGAACAATGTTGTTAAAATGGGAATGCGTAGTATTACCTATCTGTTACGGTAAATCCCTCGGCTATATCAACTGTTACTGCTGGTTGGGTTCGATTTTCGAATTCATGTACCGTATGATTTGAGTTTGCCGCTGAAGTGATTTGAACTCCCGATAGGATGCAAGCAAATATCTAAGAATCCCTGAAGAGATCGACAACCATTTAGGTAAAATCCAACGGTTTTTAGCGTTTAGATACCCCCCAATTTTCAATGCATTTGTCCAAATAAATTACTTTATGTTTGACTTCCGGTAAAATTGCATTGTTCAGAACAGCCAATCAGAATACACAAAAATCGGATTCTTCCAGAGCCCTATTATTTCGTCGAGCATGCGCAGTAAGAAACGAATGGGATCTGGGTAAGAGATTGATGTTGTTGTTGCTGCTGCAGCAGGACTTTTGACGCATGCGCAGACGTTTGACCGCTGTGTGATAATCACCTAGGTGACGTTTCTGCAACAAATCCCAACCTCGTTCCCAGGGGTCTTTACGCGCCTAAGCCACTTTCGACGCCATCTTGGATTAGGCGCGTAAAGACCCCTGGGAACGAGGTTGGGGATTCCTGTGTTGTGATATCGCCTGGCCGCTGAGCTCAGCAAGGGAAAAATGGCGACTGCTTCGAAAGATAAAACCGATGGAAAGGCGATTGTATTCCGAGTAAAGCGAAAGAGAACTGAGGACCCTGTTGAAGCATTAGGTAGGAGATTAACAAGTTGTTAATTAAAGTTGTTAATAAAAGTTTTTGTTGTTGTAACAGCGCTGAAGAACTATTGAGTATTGTCGATAAATATCATAATGATAAGTGATAATGATATTTTTGTCATAATAAATGGAATGTTTCATTTGATGATCACTTGATCCTGAATAATTTTTCATGATGTACTTCGATCCTTAATCTTCTGCATGCAGCTTTCAGTAATTGCTCATTCTCGACTCTCTGTGTTCAGAATCATTTTTGAAACAGTATTGATTGATATCAAATTCCTTCATGTAGCAACATATTTGCATCATTTGTGTTCAACGTACACTGCCACTCAGGTACAAGTGTATATTTGAGCGGAGTGGCCAGAACTCAAGTGGAGCTCAGATTGAAGGTGACCAAGCTCCCCTCGATGGTTCACAACTTTGAATGTATTTCCATGTTCCCTTCTACATTTGTACTTCTGGGCCATGAACGTTTGACCAACTTTAACTTAGAACAATTAAATAATGGTGTTGGCCTTTAACGGTACACTATATTAGTTATTACTATCAGCACGATGGACAACGTGACACAGTGCTGGAGGAATCCTCCACAATCAATAACAATATTTATTGATGAACATTTTTTTGTGACTCGATTGGTTCATCGATTGAGTGATACCAATCGATATCAATTAACTAATTTCGTCGATTGGTTTTGATTGATCGATTAATTTTCCAATCATCGAATTTCATCGATTGTATACCCGGGTAAAACTATATAAGCTTGTATAAGTGTGATTAGATCAATCCTACATTTGTACATACATCACAATCTTTTCTCTTTTATTCCTAGTTGTTTCACATGTGATCCCTTCAAAGAAAGCTCACCTTGTGACTGATGATAGTGAACACAGTGATAAAGAAAATGACAGACCCAGCAAACAGAATATAACAGGTGGGTGCAGAGAGGACATTGTTCAGTGTTATCCTCATCTTGGTGTTAAACATTCATAATTGAATACCAGTGGAGAGATTAGCTTGATGTACATTTGTATTTACAGCTTTGTGTATTGTTGTAGTTGCGACTGCTGGTACATGTACACATATTTTCGAATATTTAAGATGAGTCTGTATACACATGTAGTTATCGCAATTAGTGGCAAATTGCGAAAACAAAATAGGACTATTCATTGAGGAACAAACTAAGCACGGTTTAGAAACATGGTTGCTTACATGGTTGCTTTTTACCAGGGGATCCAACACCAAGAACAGATGAAAGCATGAGGCTGCTTCATGCAGCCAAGTGCTTTTAATCAATTTATTGTTTTGAGGTGTTTGGATCCCCTGGTGAAACATGATGCTCCAATTTTTGATATTAGTTCTCACACGAAAACAATACATTGTACCTGTATTCATAAATCATTAGTAAGTATTGTTTGCCTTATATTTTGTTGCATATGATCATAGACTACAAGGTTAATTGTGATTGTTATTTTTTCATGGTTGTTCCAACAAACAGCATGATACATGTAGTATAGTGGAAAAGACAGAGGACTAGCCATCGGGAGCATGCAACCACGAGGACGATGGTTCAAGCCACACTCCTGATGCCAATTTTTATTTCCATCATTTCCTTCAGTTCTCTTCATGTAAAGTCATACTTATGATGTACTAATCTGACTTGTAGCTTAATTAGGTCTGTCACATACATGTATGAATCTTAATTGATGCCCCATAGAAAGCCAGAGGAAGATCACTAGTAATTTGGATCACATTTCCAAATCACTAGTGATGTTCCTCTGGTGTTTCATTTGGTATCAAGGTACATGCACCTGACCAAAATGGGATGACCTGATTGACTGCTGGACTCATTAATTATTCATGAGTTTGAGAACATACATGTATTAATAATTAACTCTAAATCTCTTTTTCAATTCATTTTTAATAAAATAAAACGTAATGTTTTATGCATGTACAGTGGACCAGTTGTTTAGATTTGTTGGGACAGTCAGTGAAGGAGATGATAGCAGAAGCAAACGTTTGTTGGTAGGTATCATAAAATGAGTTACATGTACAGTAGTCATAGAGTGGATTTCAATTGAGTGTCGGAAATGTTTTAGTTTTGCGTTTACTAAGCTCTCCTATTGGCTGAGAAAGAAAACCAGCCAATCAGATTCCAAAATTAAGCCAAATGCAAATTGTTTTGGTTTTGCTTTGGTTTGTCATTGGCTCACAGGGAAGCCATTTATGAGTTACTTGTGATTACTCGCTGCTATGATTGGCTGGCTGTGGGTAATTTGCATTTGGTTTTACTACACTCAACTGAAAACCGCTCTATACATGAAACTAGAATAGACCTTTGTCATGCTTCCACCATCTTGGATTCAAAATGAGGCTGCAGGAAGAGCATAATTTTCCAGATGGCATACTATAGTGTATCAGTATTATAAGAATAACAAACAAAAGTCAATTGGCAGAGAACTTAAGCTCACTCTTCAATTTCCTGAAGAACTCAAAGTGAAGAAATGCTTACTACATGTACATGTAGGTTATTGCTGCAATTTGTTGTGACGAAGGGGCCTTTGTTTGACTGTATTATTTTGATGAAAATTAAACTTACAATACAATACAATACAATAATTTATGTAACGTCGATAAACGTGGGGAGTGGTCACCCAATCTCCCAAGCCAGGGGCTCACGTTATAAACGCTTGACTTTGTTTGTTGTTTTGACCCTACTCAGGGCTCAAAATTGCGCCCGATACGGGCGTAAATACGCCTAGAGTTTTTCGTTTTACGCCTAACGTTTTCCACTTAGGCGTAAAATTACGCCTAGATCCTCCTACAAAGGTAAAAATTATTGGAAGACAAGTCTTATTTCCAAATCTCTAAAACTATCTGATATTTTTGAAAAAATTACTACCATTTGCAAGCAAGCGTTTAGTGTAAACTTTTTTGTCTGTTGTTTCAAGTTTGAAACACATAGTTTACTAATTACGACGTTTGGCGTGTGAAGTCTGAACTTTTAACCGCAAAATGTCAAAGTTTGACAGCTCCTATCTATGACATTTTGCGGTTAAAAGTTCAGACTTCACACGCCAAACGTCGCCGCGTAATTAGTGAACTATGCGTTTCAAACTTGAAACAACAGACAAAAAAGTTTACACTAAATGCTTGCTTGCAAATGGTAGTAAAATGCAAACAATTTTTTGTAGAAAGATGAGAGAAATCGTCTCTGCTTGCCGCTCTATTTGTCTCAAAGCCGGCGCATATACGTTACACTTAAACACTTGCATGGCTTCCTGCGAAACTTTGCGTGACCGCATGAAAAAAAAGCGTAAATTTACGCCTAAATTTTGGACAATTACCGGTACGCCTAAAAAAATTTAAGCTGGGTGTAAAATTACGCCTCCTTTTTTCTCTTAATTTCGAGCCCTGCTACTTGACCTCACTTGCCTTATATTCATAACTCAATGTTTGTTTGTCATTTTATTTCCACTCTTATGCATGATTTTCTGATTAAAAACATTTTTCCCCATTTCTGATTTTGCCTGACCTTACCTCCAAATCCTGGTGACAACTCTGAGTAAGTGTACAAAGTCATGTGTCATGAAGTAATGTGCCTTCAGGTTAGCTCAGTAGTATGTTGTAAAGTACTTACCCCTGGTTAACAGGTTATTCACCCTATCATACCATCTTTTGATGTATTATAAACACTAAAAGTTACAGTACATGTAAGTGTATTTGATTATAGTATACATACTGACAATACTGACAATAATAATTATTGCTTTTTTCTTTACCTTCTGATTACAGACGAATCTGAAAACAAAACCTCTGGCACATGATGACCTCAAGAAAACTCAGAAAGGGGCAGTGGATAAGATACAAAATAAGTTACGCCAAGAAAAGAAGGTACATTGACAACACTATATTTTTTCTCCCATGTGATTGGTGGAATGCATCATGTGACCTGATATTTGCTCTCTCCCAAAAAAGAAAATAATTGAAGGATTATAAAGAGTCAGTAACCTACTTTGTGGCATTGAAATATGAACTGATATTTGTCTTTGGCCATTATATATATGTTCCTTGAAACTCACAGGTTTCCTCGAGCTAGAAAGTGTTCCCTTCTTGGAACAGGTAATAATTCTGCAGGCAAAGATCAGTGCATATTTTATTACCACAAGTATAGTACCAATGATTATATTGTGGGTCCGGAGGCAAGTCTCAGGCAATCAGTGGACATGCCCACAAAGTCTGAATGCTTGGTGCAAGTGGATGCAAATAAAATGAATGAACCACCTCTCTGTGTTCGACGTAGACACATTTTGACTTAATATAAAAAGGATAAAATTTCAACATGATCTTACTATAAGAAATGTGCTAAAAGAGCAGACATTTTTTGAGACTCGTAATTAAGCAAGAAACGTAATATGCTTGGAAATAAACTTTATTAGACTTGGATTGCTGAATCGGCAAGAGGTTTTCACGCTTGTTAACCACAAAAAGCACTTTGGGATTAAGACTTTATGAGACTTAATTACCCCGGTGAATCAGCAAAAGTTTTTATCAACTTGTTAACCACAAGAAACGCTTTTAGTGTTTTTAAAACAGTTGTGTTTATTTAGATTAACACCTCCATTGCTGAATGTTTGGGTGACTTGTAAAACATCTTCGCTTATTTATAAATAAACATAATGATACTCGTGGATGTGAGAATGGCTTGAATATATTTGAATGCAGGTACCTTTGGTTTGCTTGTGTAATGTCTATGTTGCAAGTCAAAATAAATTTCAGGTCAAATTTTTTTCAACCTAGGTTTAAATTTTTCAAGATTTTAAAAAGGGATTTTCCAATTTTTTGGGATTCATAAAAAAAAAAGAATATAGTTTTTTTGGGGGAGAATTTAAAAAGAAAAAAAATTTCAACCACGCCTTCCCTCACCATTCCCCTTCCCTAACTCCTTTTTGGAATAATATAGCTTTTCTTAACCGAGAGGGGACTAGTAACTAATTTCCATATTTAATTTTATTCACGCATGCGCACTACTAACAAAGTCAGACTTGGAAAACTTCGCTGAGTTGCACGATTAGAAGCGGGGAAACTCTGAACCAAACCGACTTTTAGAGAGTTAAAACTGAACTAAAAGAAAACCAGATAATAGGATTTCAACTCACTTTATATTTAGAAGAAAATTTATATGGAAGAGTGAAGCGATATCTGTCAAAAGCGATGAAAGAGAATCTCTGACTTGACAAGAAAATTATGGAAGTTTATAAATCAGCTTCTATAAATAACCTGACAGCAAAGAAGTTGTGCAGGAAGGATTGCTTTAGATCTATAGAATTATAAAGCGAGGACAAGAAAAGCTGCCAAAAATGGCCATGAAAAAAATCATTCTCAGGCAGGTATTACATGTATAAAACTCAAAAAGTTATCAGCTGTCAGTCTGTGTCAGTTTTGTTACATAATTTGTACCGTTCTCATGCCCAACAATATCCGATTAAAAGCATAGTAAAATCAGTTCACTGGCAAGCACCATTGTCCCTAACATTGATATTAACAACTTGTGGATCTTACGTATTTTTGCAACTGTCTGTATAATTAGGTGAACAAAACATGAGTGAACTGCACACCTGACTACACGATTATTTACCTGCACAAGACTTATCTTTCATTAAGTCTTAAGTACGATAAAGTCAAAGAGTAACAAAAGCCTTATTGGGGCAACTGCAGAATACCCTACCCAAGCACTGTATGTGCTTCTTCAATGGTCCTGTGAACTAATACTAACCCTACATTTAAAAATACCCTAACCGTCAACAAAGGGTTCTCACTAAGTTCGGGTTTTTAGAGCTATTATTACACTAAATTTAGATCACTGAACACAGATAAATAATGATTCTTCAATAGTCATGTGAACTAATCCAAACCCTACCCCTACATTTAATAACACCCTAACCGTTCACAATGGGTGCTCACTAATTTGGGTGATTAGAGCTACAAAATGTAGTCACTAAAACTCATATATAGTTAACAGAACAACTACGGTAGTTTGAAAAAAATAACCTAGGTTAAAAATTTCAATCTAGATTAAAAATTATAACCTAGGTTAAAAAAATTCAATCTAGTTTAATAATTTCAACCTAGGTTGAAAAAATGTCAACCTGAAATAAAATTTACAGGCTGCAACATCTACACGAGGAAGCCTGTAGTGTGCTGGTGGTCAGTGTCTGCTGGCACCTGCACCGTTACTTCCATTGGTTGTTGTTTATATGCTATACTTGAAGGTCTCTATGTGTGGGGAATATGCGGAGGATGGTCTACTTAATTTTTTGACTTATTGTATACAATATACATGTACATGTTTACTTCCTTTTTCCCAATAGGAATCTCATCAACATGCCAGATTTAAATTAATTTCTAGCAATCGTCCGGATCAATTAACCACAAATAGGTAAGAATGAAAAAGCTACACTGTAACAATAATATAGATCATCATTATACTGTTAGCTGATGTTGAATTTTTATATTTTTATTTTAACTAATGATTCAGCTAACTAAGAACTGAAGAGCTCAAAAGACAATAGGCTTCATTATTGGGCACATCCCCACATACGATTGTGCTTGAATATGCCTTAAGTGCTGTAAATGTACATGTATGTCCAAACTACTATTGGCTCTTTTTACTGTGAAAACTCAAAGAAGCCATTATCCAGCCAATGGAAAAGGGAGAAATAAACAAAACACATTTCAATCACAAATTTGAGAACTTTCCCCACATATGAAATCATTTAAAATCAAACCATACAATCCATGTAGTTACAGTAGTTTGATTAAAGTATGAAAGTATATTATTTCAATGGTTTTCTATTGAATGTACTTGTATGAGTATTAAACAATGAAATTACGAGAAAGAAGAATAGAAAATTCAGCCATTCATTGCTAATGTTTTTAGCTGGAACATTACTTAATAAGCATCATGTAAATTATGTGAAAGACATGACTATACGACAGATTTTGTATAAGTGTAAACAAACTAATTGTATGTACATGTATTGTACCTAAATACGGCCAGGTTACTTACATGCAGGAATGTACATGCAGGGCGTGACATAAGTGCTGTCCGATATAGCCCGGAGCTAGTAGTTCAGCTTGTCAGGCTAGTGATTCCTGTACACTACAGGTTGTACTTTAGGCTACTAATCCCAGGCTTTTTTGATTTTCGTCGCACCCTGTACATGTAGAGAACTTTAGAGATAACCAGGCCAAATGTCTTCAGTTATAAAGGGGCCATTGTATTGTGTTCTTTGCTTTAAATAGTTTCTGCTTCAAAGCTGGCCCATTATGGAAAACGAGGTATTTCAAGAGGTTATTTTTATCCCACCGACACTGTTGAGTCACAAGCAGTCGCAACTGCATTGTGCAATCCTCACGGCTTTGCCACTTGGTGTCAGCAGGGAAAAATAACCTCTAGCACCAGGATACCCATTGCCTGGCTATTATACCCACATTTGTACGTCCCTGCTGTGTCTATGGTATATTTGTAGAAGATTGGTAGCAATGCCATTGCCATTTTTTCTGCTAGAATTTCTCTTCCAATCAAACTCTAGGGACTAGCATTATACATGTAGATAAAAAGATGATATGGTACAGTTACATGTGCCAATGTATGGTATGGGTTATCACTGTGGTCTTGCCATAATGTCTTTTACACACTAATACTAGATGTTTGCTGTGTGTTCTATAAGTAATGTTGAATTGTCATCGAAAGACAAAGAACAAGACATTTCATCACCAAGTTCTTCAGATGATTCTACCGATGCAGCAGATAACGAAGTCCAAAGATTGTTTAGAGTGTATGATGTGATCAGAGATGAGGAAGTCACCCAAAAGAGGTATCATGATAAAGCAACACTATAAAATAATACAGATTGTACATTGTTATCAGGGTTCGAAATTAATGTGTGTCTAGTTGTCCCAGGGGCAATCACAGAACATGATTTAGTTGCCCAAGAATATTACCCTTGCCCCTGTTATGCACACAACAAACAAATAGAGAAAACCATGTTTGGAAATACCACTGCATGCACTGCATGGTGGCCTCACTCTAACTGGACTTGACAACTGTGTGCTTCAGTCAAACGCCAAATAAATAAATATCCTCATACAATCTTCAATTTAATTTATTCATGAAAATATCTGCATGGTACGGTTTCTCTTTAAAAATGATTTTTATTGGGGGGGGGGGGGGGATACAGATGTACCCATACTTTTGGAACATAATTTTGGTTGTCCAGGACAACCGGACAACCATTATTTCGAACCTGGTTATGTATGTGTTGCCATACAAACTGACAAATCCCATTTTCCTACTTCATGTACAGTACATGTAATAAAAGGATGTCATGTGACAGCACACTATTCTCACCCTAACCCAGCTGAACACTAAATAACAGTATTAGCTATGTCATTTGATTGGATCAGAAGCCGAACAAAAACAACGAGAAAACCATTTCAAAACAATTTTACTTTCCCACCCATACGAAGTCCGCTCTGTAATACTGAGTTCATCTCTAAAACATACAGTTTGTGTTGTTATTATCAACCATTTCACTTGCCCACCCATACGAAGTCCGCTCTGTAATACTGAGTTCATCTCTAAAACATACAGTTTGTGTTGTTATTATCAACCATTTCACTTGCCCACCCATACGAAGTCCGCTCTGTAATACTGAGTTCATCTCTAAAACATACAGTTTGTGTTGTTATTATCAACCATTTCACTTGCCCACCCATACGAAGTCCGCTCTGTAATACTGAGTTCATCTCTAAAACATACAGTTTGTGTTGTTATTATCAACCATTTCACTTGCCCACCCATACGAAGTGCGCTCTGTAATACTGAGTTCATCTCTAAAACATACAGTTTGTGTTGTTATTATCAACCATTTCACTTGCCCACCCATACGAAGTGCGCTCTGTCATACTGAGTTCATCTCTAAAGCATACAGTTTGTGTTGTTATTATCAACCATTTCACTTGCCCACCCATACGAAGTGCGCTCTGTAATACTGAGTTCATCTCTAAAACATACAGTGTGTGTTGTTATTATCTTCTGCACAGAAAAAAGGATTCAGAAGATGAACAGGACACGAGTGCAATTCTGTGTAATTCAGTCAAAATGATGCGTGAAAAGTTGGCTGTCTCAGATGGTACGTATATTATATAATGCCTTTTGAATTTATTGAGACTTTCTACTACATTGTGCAGGCCTTTAAAATTATGACAAAAATATAAAATAAAATATGTTATTTGTTATAGCAGGCTGAGTGTTACAGCTGGTGGGGGCCTGCTTTTACTCCTCGCACACTCCTCGCTACATTAGCTGTTTTGGACACACTAAGTTGAATTCCAATTCTCGCTTTCAATTAACACTCTAATTACTATTTTATTAGTCACAAACAAATACAAATAACACAAACTCTTGTCTAACAACTATTTTAGTATGGCACAAAATTACTTTCTTGCTTTTCTTTGTAAATCTAGTCAGCCATTGAACCGCCTTAAGTATGGTGTTACATATTCAGGTCTAGCCCTGTCGAGTCGAGAGAAGTTTTTGTTTTAAATTTTCGCTTTGGATTAACCATAGTTAATAGAGTGGAATGGTTATGAAACCCGGCAAACTTCAAAGGGGCTAACAAAGGCGCTGCGATTATGTTGGAAGGGGGCAAGACAAAAGATTGTGCAGGGTCATAGTTCATTAGCGTCCCCTGGACGACTGAACTCACACGTTTCTATTGGCTGATTGATTAACACATTGGAATTTCTATTGTGTTTTGTGCAGGGTCACGTTGAAAAAAGCTAACAAAGACATATAACAAAGAAGGTCGCTGGGTTTCATAACCATTCCACTCTATTAACTATGGATTAACACAGCTATTTAATTTTCACCATTTAAAAAGCAACAAGCATCACGAGTAAAATCTTTGCCAAAATCAATTTTAGCTCTGCACAAAACTCAATCAAAATCATGATTGTGAGTCAATTCAATAATAATAATACGGGTTATCCGGGTCCTTGCTTAGTTAAATGTATGCCCGTGGTTCTTTTTCAACCCCTCTAAAAAATATTATACAGTGAATTGTTTTATTATATGAGAAATGTTAGCAGGCGTGAGCTCAACGCACGCCGATGAACTTCAAATATTGCACTTTATTTACAGCTCATTCAACTTTCAAAATGAGGATTCTTGGTTTGTTTACTCGTCTAACTCTGAATTTTTCTGAATTTCTAACGGGACCTGAAACAACCAAATGCATGGGCTGATCAAAGCCAGGACCCGGCTAAACCACAGATTGAATTGGAATTTAGCGTGTTGGTTTTTGTGTTTTGTGGAGGGAGGAAAACCGGAGGACCCGGATGAAAGCCCTCAGAGCAAGGCTGATATACAGTGTACCAACAAACTGAACTCACATATGGCGCTGTGTCCGGCTCCCCTAAAGCCGCGTGTACACGAGCGATTATTTGCTTGCACAGGCGACAAGACGCGTTCCCAGCACGAGGTGAAAATAGGACCCACTCAGTCTTGTACATGCACTAGAACTGACGTTTGCATAGTTTTGTAACATATTTTAATATATTAAGAGGGCCACTAGTTTATCAGTCTGTGACTGTAAAGTGTTTAAACCCTCGTTAAATAAAGTTATTATTATTATTATATTATTATACTCGAGAGCTGAAAGTGACACTGGTACGAGTACAACGACTCTAATTATTGTCTGATAAGAAGAAAACAATATTCTACCCATGCAACAGTCAAAATTACGTGACACTAAAACGGACGCAACACACTGTAATACGGCCCGAGTACAGCCTCTAGTTAAATTTTAATATAATTTTAACACGTGGTAACATGAAAAAGGTATTTTTTTCAAAATCCAGAGCAACGTCAAGAACACATTGCTGAGAAAGGATACGTGTATGACTTTTACTATGCAAACGACAGCCATAGGGGACTGGGAGATGTGTAAGTATTGCTCTCTACATAAATGTCTTTGAATTCACCCCAGGTTAGAAACAGCTACGCCTATTTCTAATCAATTAACAATCTTTAATTACACGCAATAGTGTTTAAGCGTTGCTGGTTGTGGGGTCGTGTGTCGCGGGTTGTCGCGTACATGGACGTGGGACACGGTCAACCCACAATGATAAATGTTGTCATAACGAAAGACAAAAATAACTACTTCGATTTGCAGAGTATGCTTTCCTGGGATACTGGAGAAAATGTGAATAAATTTTGATGAAGGATGGCAAAGATTCGAGTGGATGAAAAATACTGCATTTAGAGCAACTTGAAATTGGTTCACTGTAACCGAAATCAAGTTTGTAGAATAAGCTTTTGCAGTCCAGTTTAATTTTTGCCATCCTCTATCAAAAATGTTGGGAAAGCATATCATATCAGGGCATTTACATGGTATTTCGCTTCTATCTTTGTAGTTTTCGTATAAAGAATATTAAAGGTTCAATTTGATTGACATAGCCCCTGTCTGATGTGCGGGAGGTCAAGGGTTCAAAACCCTGGCCGGACCAACACTAATGGTTTTAAAATAACTGAGTAGAAGGTGCTGCCTTTGCGAAACAATATCGTTCTCGAACAGCGATTGGTTAGACTTTCACGTCTTCTCGGATAAGGACGTTAAATCATAGGTCCCATGCACGTCGGCCTCAAGTTTATTATCAGTCTCACAGGACTGTCACGTGTTACCTTTTACCTTTAGCACATTGCAAGACCGAAATGGTTGTAGCTGGAAAGTCTTGTGAATTCGAGTGTTACTGGTTTCCTTCTAATGCGTTTTTCGAATCACACCGAAGTGTATTTGTTCCGCACAGGTATAACCACGATCCATGCATGCATGGCATTCTGGGTCCGATTAAAGCTCGAGTAATACGGGTAACAATTTCTTGCAACTGGTCTCGTACCAATGTTGCGTTGCAAGTTGAAGCGCGATTTGCATGCGTTACCACCCACTCCAGCAACTTGTTACGCAACACATTTTCGTGTTGCAAGTTGCGGTAAGCATGAATGAATCCGGCGCTCTGATTGGCTAATGGCTTGTACTAATTCTGTCTTGAAACAAGACGGCGGCCGTTCAGTTGCGCGACAAGTTGCAGCGCCAGGTGGTAACACGTCGAGCAACAAAACCAAAATTTGTTGCAAAAAGTAGAAGTCCCTTCTACTTTCTGGAACATGTTGCTGCAACATGGAATTTGTTTTGTGGCAAGTTGCTCGAGTGGGTGGTAATACGTACTGGGTGGCGCAGTTGTTAAGCGCTTCGCCTCTCGCCTCTGTGGCCAAGGTTCGATCCCGGACGCGGCGCCATATGTGAGTTGAGTTTGTTAGAATATCTCGCCCTTACTCCGAGGGTTTTTCTCCGGTTCTCCGGTTTTCCTCCCTCCTCTAAAACCAACCTAAATTCCAATTCGATCCTGGAGTTCGTCGGAATACTTAGGCTATGGCTTGGGAGACCCGGTAACGGCTTCCTGTATCTTCGACGTAAAATAAACCATTTATTTATTTATTTACGTTGCAAGAAATTGTTGGCGGTATTACTTCACCTTAAAGGCCCAGTACGGACCTTGATGCTTTGCGCGCCGCGTACTTCAAAGCCGCCATTTGTCGCAGTTGAAAATTGCTCTCTTTTCAACCGCTCTATGCAATCCACTTCCATCGGCCGTTTTTCTAATCTGAATTTCAGTATATTTATTTTCACATGTTGCCAAATTGTAAGGCATCATTTCTATAGCATTTTAAAGACATTTAGGTCGTAATGTAGGTGAAATTTGTGTTACGAACAATGCGATGTATGTTTATGGGGAAGGCATCATGGCGGAACCGTCGGTAGGAAGACCACGTTAGAGCCTGGTTCTGTTCGGAAAATAAGACTTTGTTCTTCTGTATTTTACGGCCGGAATGAGAGGACGCCACATATGGGTTTTGCAGGAAAAAGAATCAGTGTTTTTGCGTTGTGTAATGCCACTGTCGTCAACGGTATTAAGCAGTCTTCAGTGATTATAAATTGCCAATTGGCGAGTTATTCACCGCAAGAGGAGTGGTCAAAGAGGAAAGGAATCATTTTACTATCATGACAAGTTTCAAGTGGATGCTATAGAAGTGAAATGGATTTTATAAGCTGTAGTTTTTGATGAGCCGATGGGCATGATTTGGGAGTTTATGAAAATTTATGTGAACCCACAACAAACAGTCTGAACAACTATAAAGGTAAAAATTATGACAGAATACTGTTACGTTCATTAAAGCAATTTACCAGATACTTTTTCTGAATTCACAACTACATGAATTATTAAGTTGAAACATACTGGTACTGCTGTGCAAAATATATATATATACATATATAGTAAAAATATTGTAGGGTGGTAGAAGGATTTTGCAAGAATATAGCCCAAACATTTTGAATTTGAGACCACTACTGTATACATGTATGCATTTCAGTGATCTGCTGAGAAGGACACTCTTAGAAACTTCACATTATGGCAAAGTAATTTTATAAAAAATGTTGAGTGGCAAATTGGAACAATTTGAGTGTTTATAATGCTAAAACAAAAACCTATAAATTAGCTTTTTTCATAAACAAAGCAAGACAAGTGATTCTAAGTCCCTGCATCTAATTGGTAAGAGAAACATTTAATTAAAGTTGGAACTATAGTGGTTTTAATAAAATCAAGGGTACTGTACAGGCTGTTGCTCGTTGTCACTGATATTTACTAGTAACACAGTCTAATCTATATGTAAGTTTCAAGGATAGTGTATACGACTCAATGTACTGTAAATGAAGGGCTGTGTGTAAAAAGGGTGTAAGTGATTCTTAATCACATTCTAAATTCTCCCTTGGAAAACAAAGAAATTGAAGGAGAATTTAGAATGTGATCAAGAGCCACTTACGCCCTTTTTGCACACAACCCTTCAAATATACATGATAAGTATTCTAAAATAATACAAAAAGTAGGTTTACGATAAAAAATATAAGATAATATGCATATCTAGACAAAGAGATACAATGTAATATAGAGTACATTGAGTACAGGAAATCATTGTAGCAAAAGCTATAAAACAATGTCCACAAATAAGTAATATTCTACTAGCAACAGGTGTACGTTGTCATGAGATTTTACGCACATCGAAAAAAATCTAGCATTGTAAATGCATCAAATAAAAAATCAAATATTTTGTTTACCCTCTGATATTACATTTAAGGCTTAATTAGGCCTCTAGCAGATCGTATTAATGATCCGAACATTCTCCACACACTTTCACTACATTCAATGTTTACAACTCACATGTTGATATTTACAGAGGGATGAAAACCGGAGAACAACCTTCAAAGCATGGATGAAAATCAACAAACTCAACTCTCACATAATGGTGTATACGAGATTCGAACCCTAGTCACAATAGTGGGAGGCGAGCACTAATACGCTGCACCACGCAGCTCTCCCATGAGCCTAATATACAGTCCTGGAGCCTGATTGAGCTACATGTAACCAGGATTAAGGGTTTGTTAGTGCATTTCTAACTAGTTGTAATATTAGAGTGCAGAATGACATGTTTTACCAAAAGAACCAGAATCCTCTGGATTAGATGCTAATCAGGCTTCAAACAAGGGCTCTGCTATATAGTTTTCAAGTTTTAGGAAAAAGGGATAAAATACTTGAGAGATTAAAATAATATGACATATTGACCTTTTTAATATCCATAAAACTTCACAGTCCTATAAATTTTATCCTACCCTCTTCATTTCTGGCCTTGTAGTCATAATACTGTACATGATCCCAGCTACATTTACCTATTTAAAGGGGGTGGGGATGCATGCGCAGCAAGAATGATGTGTGTGATTTGCGTTGGTATTTCAGAAGTTTTTATCAGAAAATAAATTAGAACAATATTATTACATGTACGCTGTAACTAAGGTAACTCCAGTAGAATATAGCAAATTAATATTGCCTGGTTCAAAAAATACTATTGATTTTGAGGGTCAGTGTTATCTTACCCCAGAATATAAAAAAAACGTGTTTTTCGTGATCCAACATTAAGCTGGAGCCAATCAGCTATCTTAGGACCAATTTATTTGACATATATATTGAATCCAAGCATTGTACCCAACCTGACCGAGGCCTGAGGTTAGGCTCTAAGCGAAAGGAGGCCTTTGTTACATTTAATAAATCAGTAATTCATTAATATGTATATTTCTGATTTACCTGACAGAAGGGATATAGACACCAATGGAAATCTGTTCCATATTCGGCAGTATCCCACAGGTTGTATATAAAAAAAATCCACTGCCATAATGTGCTGTATACGCACTCTGAACAGATTCCAGTTTTGCCATCATAATATTGTGATGCAGCACATGTACCAAGTAAGGTGTGTTCTTTATTTAGTTTGGCATGGGATAAAATACACACACACACCTACTGCTAAATAATGTACGGTCCCTAAGGGCTTGTGTGTATACTGAAAAATCAAGTTACTAACATTTCAGGATTAGTATGTAATTAACAGGGGACTTTAATAATCTTTGTGTGTCTGTAACAAGCTAAAAATATTCAATACAAAGTTGGTAATCACTTCGTATTTTTTGTATTTGCATTCATGTAGACACTCATAGAATCTGCAAACAAATGCAGGTTTAGTAAAACTAAAAGTGGAAACAACAATATAGATAATATTGATAACTAATTTCTTAGTCTTGATTTGTCCAGAAACCCATATATAGCTGCATATACTGTGCTGTCATTGGGGTATCATAACTTTATCTTTCAAACACACAGAGTTATGGCATTGGATTTTGATGCAGATCAACCTCCAAAATTTCACGATCTACACAAAATAATCTTTGAAAATGTGAAGGTGGTGATGAATGTCACCCTCTCTAAAGCAGACAATTCCCATTTATCTACAAATATACCACAGTGGTGATTATTTATTGCCCATTTCTTGGCAAAGTCCATACTTCCTCTTCCCACACTTAACCGCTTGAAGAAAACAATGTACACCCTTTTCCTGAAACAAATAGAATATTTCTTATCAAAGGTACAAAAAAAGGAAAGCAACCTAAAATATGACACTGGGAGGTATAGTGTTCAATTTAATTAAACTACCACTGTCCAATTGTGCACCTTTTACATTGTAGTGGAAGGGGGTGGCTATTAAAAAGTCCTGTGGGAAAGGGAAAAATGCTGAAAAGAGGAAGTGCATGCACATTAAAAACAATTCTGCTTACTCCGAGTGACTACAAATGACAATTTGTGCAAGATAAATATCTCCCTAGCCATTTCCTATATAATGAACAGCTTGCACTCAAATAATTTGCTGTAAAAAAAAAAAAAATTCAAAGGATGCATTTCTTTTGCCATGCAGCTAATGGCAATAAATAATATTGCAGCAATCCTCTTCCAAGGGTAAACTGTACTGGAATAATGATGTATTAATTTGCTATAATAAAAAAAAAAATTAAGGATGCATTCCTTTTGCCATGAAGCTATGGAAATAAATATATTGCAGCAATCCTCTTGGGTAAACTGGAATAATGATGTAATGAACGATAGAGAACATATGTGCTCATTGTCCCAACAACTACGACCTGAGCACTTTATGCGATTCTGTACAACTTGTACGTCATATTCGAACCGCCAATTCCCCATAAACGAATTTTCTATTAGGAACAACGTAAAAATGGACAGAGTTGCCTTATTTTAGCTTACCTTATTTGTTAGCTTTGGTACTGCACTTGGCTTTGTTATTATGGTTCTTGGGTAGGAAAAGGTGAACACCGACAGCGACCATTACGAATCAAGAGAATGAGTAAATTCAACTTTCGTTTTCTCCGGCCTGATTCTCACAAATGTTTACTCCGCCTGCAACAATGGAGCCGTAAGCACTCTAACTACGTTGTTAATCTTCTACCAACACCACACGATTGATAACGAAGAGTTGATTTATACTAGTTTCCGTGTTTTGCTAACATGCAAACAAATGACAAAGGTGTAACAGAAGGACGATGTTCTGCTTCGGCACAGAGAGAATCGTACGCGAGGCTAAAACAATAGAAGCCTCGGTTTCATGAAAATCAAAACAAAAACAGAGGCGCGCAAAGCACCAAGGTCCGTACTGGGCCTTTAAGCTAATCCAGGGTTAAGGGTAATCTTTAGTTCGATTTGCTTACTCGTGGACTACTGATCTGGCATTAAAAACGTTTAGTGTGATGTGGAACGAGGAACACATGTACTCGTAATCCCATAATAAAGAAATTCACCTTTACCAAAAGAACCAAAATCCACGGTTAAACTTTAATCCATAGGACAATTCAATAAAACTTTTACACGTCGTGTATTTCACAAGTTTAAACGCTGGAAAACTATGGCCAGACTTGTAAAATACACGTGTAAAAGTTTATTGTGTTGGCCCTAGGATGAACGACAATCTGGCTTATGGGAACTCAGGCCTGAGTAAGTCCTTTGTCTTATGTCCTATGTAGGCTTTAATTTACAACCTTTTTGAAATAGGCACAGACAACAAAAACTGCTTTTGTAACGTACACTTTAAGACAATATGGAAAAGAAATGATAATGTATGGGAAATAATCCCGGCGAGCCATTTCATACCTATTTATCTAGCGCATTTTCTTTCTCCTAATTTCATTCAGAGTTGATATTCATAAATTCGATAGAAAACCTACAAATTAATCTGTTTTCATTTGATATATTTTGAGGTTTTTATTTAGTTTTGTGTAAACTAGCTATGGTTTGATTTCAACTTTATTTATTCATACAAATATAACTGATTACAATAATTACAATCAAATATATTTTGTCAGTCCCCCTTTCCTATTGGCTGGATGGTGTTTCTTTAAGTTTTCACAACAGCATACAGTTTCCTAAATTTTCTGCTTGTAACTTACTTAAAGGGACCTCGGCAGAAAAACAATGTTTGCTCCCAAATGTTCCTTATGGATGCCCTGCGCGCCGCCATCTTGGATCTCATGACGTCACAGTGTTGCCCCTATTGGCTATTACACAACAAAAGAGCTATTGTTTTCTGACAATAGGGGCAACACTGTGACGTCATAAAATCCAAGATGGCGGTGCAGGAAAATCGGTGCGTAAATGACATCTAGTGTACAATTTATTGAAGAAAAACACACAGAAACAGACTTACATGCATAACAATCAATTGAGAGCAAACATTGTTTTTCAGCCGAGATTCCCTTTAAAATATAATCCTTAAATATTTTTGGATTATTTTTTAGTGTGCAAATCACTGGAGTTGACGAAAACTTTACACTGGAAACAGTAGACAGGGAATTCGACGAGATGTTTGACGACGAAGATGATTCGAACGGTGAATATTTGTGAAGCGTTTACTGAAGCCATTCAAAATACATTCTATTCTGTATTAGTAGAAACCAATTAGTGTCAACACGAACCTGCGATCTGATTGGCTAAGCTACTCACAATCTGCCAATTCGTCAACTCTTGTTTCGGTTTAAATTGATCAACTAGTTGATTTCTACTAAAACAGTTAGATCTCGGTTTATATGGCTTATTACGCTCCTCGTCAACTATCAGCCGTTATAGTTCACCACAAAATTTTGGCGCACGCTCATTGGCTAAAAGCGTTCACTACGTGACGTGATAGTTGTCGTCCGTGGATGCAAACAATCAGGCGATAGTGTCTGCTGAGAGTGGAAGACAATCTTGATGAACAATAACGACAAATAGAGTGTGTCTGTCTCGGAACTATCGGCTGATAGTTTACCTTGGAAATTTAATGTTCTTAAAACTAGCGTATAAGTTATAGTTATATTTGTTTTCCCAAACTTTGTTTTCCCTAACTTTGACGGCACTAAAATCGTCGCAGTTTAGTTTTTTAACTTTTATTTTTTCAAATTCTTAGTCAGGGCGCAATACAGAATCGATGTAAAAAATTACGTTTTGGGGGTTATAGGCACTTTAATTTAGTAACCCTTTGTTCATAGGACGTATACTTCTATCACAAACAAAGCCTTTATTATGGCCCCAAATATTTCGTGACTGTTGCGACACTGGCACCCAGAAAGAAAAAAAGTGTCCAAAGGGACTGGGAACGAGTAAGATTACCAGACGCGCGGGCATTTAAAGAAGGGAAGAAGGTGCGCCTTATTAAATGACCTTGTTACGTAACGACTGTGTAGTAGTAGTAAACTACTCCGAACACACGGAGGAAAACAGGTGACGGAAAGCAGGCGAGGAGGGTAAAGGATGGGTCTGAAAACTTTGTGCAAATAAAAATTCACATCAGGTTTCTCCTAAGATTAAGAAATTTGGACCATCTCCCAGAGTGTAAAGTAATGAGGCCATACTATTTTTTTGCAGATGAAAATAACTGGCGTAACGATTACCCAGACGAAGACGATTTATCCTCTGGCGAGGAAAACAAGGATAAGAGATTACGATGTTCCGACTATGGCTTTGATATCGGTAAAAAACATTACCAATGCTTGCTATCAGAATACGAAAAGCAAAATAATTTAGTTACTCTTTCTCATTGTATTTTAGCCAACTGTCTGGACTGTTTTTATGATGAATCACTTGAGTAAACCTTGCGTTTTTTAGTTATCGGCAATAATATTTCAATAATTTTGTAGAAAGCGATGAAAGTCTGCCTATCGCCAGAAATGTACTCATCTCGAGGAATACGTATTTTCTTTTTATTTCGTCGCCATCGACTGATACTTTGTCACCATTTCAATTATCATTTCCAATATAGTGTATATGTACCATTACTGATATGTTTCTAATTGAGCTGACCTTTCAGCTTGCATGTTTGTTGCCCCATTTCAGACCACGTGATACAGTGCTTTGTTTTTCAATTATAGAAATTGATACATCAGTTGCTCTTGGGATACAGAAAAACAAAAATACGTTACTCAAGGGAAAAGTCGGGTGGTCTGAAATGTGGCAACAAACAGGCAAACTGAGGGCCTGTCCACACTAATCTGGATAAATTCTTTTTTTTATCCGTTTAGGCCTTCCGTCCACACTTAAACGGCTAAAAAAGACACGCTTTCGAATTTATCCGGATCTTTTTGAAGACGCTCTCCAGGCTGTATAAATTCGAAAACGCCGGTTTCGTGTTTATTGTAAACAAATTCGAAAACGATAGTGTGGACGGAAGACTTTTTAATACGTTTTTAATGAAAAAGATGCGTTTTCGAATTTATCCGGATTAGTGTGGACAGGGTGAAAGGGTCTCAGTATTGAGTGATTAATAAAATAATTAGTGAAACAATTAATAAAATAATTCCTAACATTACATTTTTGTCTCTAGATGATGATGCTGAGAAATATCACAAGAAGGCATTCGGGGAAGATTTATCGAGTGACGATGACGAATTAGACTGTTATAGCAAGCCTTATAAATTCACCGTTTATCAAAGGTGCGCATATTCAGCTAAACATTTACCAGGCATGGGCACCGTCTAATAATAAACCTGTATAAAGTTCAACATCCTTCTTCCTTCTCCTCCCCTCACATGCTGACACAAGATCTGCGCAGGCAATGTTGACGCTTGAAGTTCGGCAGGGAAATGTCTGTTTGTCTGTTTATGAGTATTTGTGTCTGTATGTGTGCATACGTCTGTCAGTCTGTGTATGTGATTGTGTGTATGGGCATTGAGAGGGGGTTGAACCGGGGGGGGGGGAGTTGGGTTAAGCGCTTTGCCTCTCACTTCTATGGCCTAGGTTCAATTCCCACAACACGGCGCTATATGTGAGTTGAGTTTGTTGGTTTCTCGCCCTTGTTCCAGGGGTTTTCTCAGGGTTCTCCGGTTTTCCTCCCTCCTCAAAAACCAACCCAAATTCCAATTCGACCGAGGAATCCGTGTACCCGATTAGTAGGCCCTTTCCAGGGTCAGCTATAGAAGACTATGAACACTTAAAGAAAGTCGTATACTTAAGTGTTTGGTTGTCCTCCCCTGTGCGATCTCACAAACAGCCTATCGATTGTATCTCAAACACGATTATGTTGTGGATTCCTAACCAAGTTAGGTAAATGTTGTGCAGTCACTTTGCAAGAACTTTATGCTTTCTCCCTTCTGGTTGATTTCGCAGATCTGAAGTATTCCACGAAGAAATTAGCGATGGAGAAATGGAAGGATTTTGATTGGGAATTTTGCGGTATTTTATTGCGCATTAGCAAGAAGTCACACCATAATATCAACTATGTGGACGCTAATGAAACAATGAAGGTATAAACGACGTTTCCGCGGAATCAGGGAGATGTTTGGACAAGAATCAGGAAGTACGATTAACGAACATGAAATGAAAACTGCATAGGACACAAATTTGAAATAATCATTATAATGAAACGAATAGGCTATTTTCATATTATGATTTACTATTAGAGAAGAGAAGTGTCGATGTCGATTCTCAGGGATACAGCTCTTTCAAACAAGTTGCACAGTCCCAGACCGAAATGGATTATGGTTGAAACTGAACAAAATCTTTAAGACTTTATGGTCTCCTGTGAATGGATTTTCGAATTACACTGTAGTTTATCCGCATGAGCTGCATAATGTTAAAATCGAATAATACTTCGCGTGTTTACCGTTCCTTGAATGAGCGTAAAACAATAGTTTTAGCTCATTAGCATTGCATTCGGCGCAACAAGAGTTAGACGTTTGAACCCAGCTAATAAATATCCATAACAACAACAACTTTATTCCAGCACTAATGATCAAATAACACTAAAAACTAGCTTCCTCCGCAGGCAACTCCTAACTAATAAGAATTTTGAATCACCGGGATTCCTGTGGTGGAAGATCAGGTTCTTTTCCCTCCGCTCCCCCTTCTCTCCTATCACAGGAATCCCGGTCCGCACAGGAATCCTATTTTATCGGGAGTTGCCTGCGGAGGAGGCTAACTAAGAACGTTATTCTTGTTTTTTATGTGACGTCTTCAAAAATCTAAACTATAAGTCCTACAAAGCTGTTTTTTGTATATATTCTAGACATCGATAATAAAAGTCGATAGGGTGTATTGTTCCGTAGTAAATAAATTTTGAATTTAATGACAGAACGACCCAGGCGTTTTCCAGAAGGCATAAAAATCCATGTAATTGTGTAAATTTCTTTTCTTTTTTTTAACTCGATAAATCTTTAAAAGTTTTGAAGCGAAACCCAACGATTTTGATGGGAAATTAAGCTTTATTTGTATTTTCGTCTTATGGCCGCCATGTTGGTGTCCCATGCAGAGAGGAACACCAAGATGGCGGCCGCATACAAAGTACTGTAAAATTGTCGTACATTTATTGGTCCACAGCTCCGTTAGGAAATATTCTAATGTTCCAAAATTTGGGTTATAAGTGTATTTTGGTAGTTCTACAAAGACCAATATGTTTTAATTGATTTTAGAGCGGATTTCAATTGAGTGTTGGAAGTGTTTTGGTTTTGCGTTTACTAAGCTATCCTATTGGCTGAGAAAGTAAGCCAACCAATCAGAATCCAAAGTAAAACCAAACGCAAACTGGTTTTGGCTTTGGTTTGTCATTGGCTCACAGGGAAGCCATTTACGAGTTACTTGTGATTACTCGCTCCTATGATTGGCTGGCTGTGGGTAATTTGCGTTTGGTTTTACTACACTCAATTGAAAACCGCTCTATCAATGCAAACCAATTTTGCGATCGCGTCTCATGACAATGAAAACCACCAATACAATAAAAAGCAAGAGGAAGTACTTCTGTCAACAGGGCTAATCGAGTCAGACGAGAGGACGCATGCTAGTCGAGAATGCATTAGAGCGGATTTCGATTGAGTGTCGAATGCAATCCGTGATTGCTTTGGTTTTGCGTTTGCTCAGTTTTCCTATTGGCTTTGGAAAATGTTTTGTGATTATCAGCCAAGTGCTAAGCTAAAACCAAACTTGTTTTGGTCCATCACGCCACCCACGATTGCGTTCACTTTTCCTCGTGATTGGTTCAAGAAAAAACCAATCGTGAATTGCTTCAGTTTGTGATGGGCTCATTGTGTTTTTATTTGCTCCCGTGATTGGTTCTGTGATTACTTTGGTTTTGGTTTTACGGCACTCAATCGAAAACCTCTCTAAGCCCTTGGAAAACATTTTTGAAATTTAGTGTTGCTTCGGTGAGCACTCGGGAAACATTTGTGAATTTCAGTGTTTCTTCGGTGAGCACTCGGGAAACATTTGTGAATTTCAGTGTTTCTTCGGTGAGCACTCGGGAAACATTTGTGAATTTTAGTGTTGCTTCGGTGAGCACTCGGGAAACATTTGTGAATTTCAGTGTTGCTTCGGTGAGCACTCGGGAAACATTTGTGAATTTCAGTGTTTCTTCGGTGAGCACTCGGGAAACATTTGTGAATTTTAGTGTTGCTTCGGTGAGCAAATTAACGGGAAACATTTGTTGCGGAAGAATTTTGGGAAAAACTGAAATTCACAAATGTTTTCTCGTTACCCCGGCCAGGGCTTTTTAAAGATAAACTAACGTATACAACAATAATACGGTGGAATCCCATAAGTAGTCCCAGGGACTATCCATCATAAAAGGCAGTTATATTCGGGGGTTTTACAGGGGAGGAGGAGGATTATGCATGAGGTAGCGTCTATAAGTTTGTACTGAATTCTGCTCAAAACTATCATAATATATTTTCCTCGCTAAACGGCAGACAGACTGCATGTAAACTGGCTGCTAGTGAGCTTTTTTCTGTTCCAATTCTTGTTTCATTAGCGTTGTACGTTCTCTTTTAAGCTCTGCACTTTGCCAAACAATGGAACAAAATGCGCAACTGTTGCTGGAAGTCTCGCTTCATAAAAGTGTACAGAAATGGATTCACTAATGATGATAGTACAATCGTGAAGTTGGATACTATTCCCAGATAAATTGGTACGAGGTTATAGTGATCTGAAACATCTGCGAGAGTCGTGAAAATAACGGGCGCCCAGCTAAGTATGAATATAATGACGGCCGTGAAGAAAATCTTCGCCGTTCGTGATTCTTTGCGACTCCTCCTCGCTTCATCTAATTGTGTTCTGAAGGTATTGGCGTTCAACATTAGTTTACCTTTTCTGCGAAGTCGAACAAAGATCAATGAGTACGCGAGGACGATGAAGATCGTGGGGAAAACGAGGAACATCGCAACCGCACAGGACAAGTAGACTTTGTGGACTAACAAACTGGTATCCACGTTCCATAGGTCATAACTACAGAAACGACCCACACAGCACAGACAAGGCGAAATAATACTTTCTCTATCTTTGCCTTGTACTGAAAGGGCTTGAAAACTGCGATGTAACGTTCATATGCTAAAGCACTGAGATTACAGGTGCTTGAATTAAAGACCAACATAGCTATGAAACCGTTTGCCAAGGACATTGGAATTAATACATTTGTCGGTATCAAAACTCCACCAGTTAACATGTCCGAGATGGCCAAAGATACGACTAAGCCATTGGTGTAGGTACGTAGTGTTTTTCTTGTCACTACGAGTACACAGCCTGCAAAATTTGCAACACCGACGCAAAACGAGACAACTAGAAGGGCGATGTTAAAGGTGGCCACCATCTTTGTTAGCTATTTCACTAAGAACAATGTCTTCTCAGGAGCGTTATTGATTCTTGGTATGCCCAGACATGCCATTTAGGAAGAACACATAACAGAAAGTGTAATTTATGTTAGTTGAGGTACGAAATTCACAGAAATGAATATTTTGCTGGCACGGAACAGAAGCCTGGGGAGAGTAGTGCTGAGAATTATGGGTAATGTACACAACAAATTCCTGGGTGTTGAGCCAACACCAAAAACGGTGTAAATTCTTGCAGCTGTGGGGACACCACGAGAAGTGTAAATTAACACGACCAGAAGTGTTGTCTCGACACTTTTTTGGTGTAAATCTCTTGCAGCTGTGTGGACACTGCACTGGTGTAAATTTACACTCCGAGTGTAAACATACACTTGTATAAGTGTTGCCTCAACACTTCTTTGGTGTAAATCGCTTGCAGCTGTGGGGACACTGCACTGGTGTAAATTTACACTCCGAGTGTAAAAATACACCGGTAAAAGTGTTCAGACTACACAAGATAATGTGTAAACATTTCTTTGGTGGAAATTGCTTATATCTGTGAAGACTGATTTGCTTTTGGGGTGTAACCTGTTCACTAGTTGATATTGAATAGCAACTGTTTGTATATTACCTAATACATTGTGAAGACCAAAATATTGCAATGTGAGTCTGAGAGAAGCAGTTTAATAATGGTTGTTTTAACCTTTGGTAGAAATACACATTTCCCATTATTGTTTGTTTTGACCAATATCTACATGTATAGGTTGTTGCAACCAATAAGAAAGTTATTTGATACGACCGATGTACTTTGATAAATAATTGTCAGGGCGACAAGTGGTTTTGAGCTGTTATTTTAACCAATTTATGAATGGGTGAATCAACCATTATTTTAGGTTGATATCTAGTCAATAATATTCTTACACGTCCTCATGCTGTTACTACCTTCAACCTGTGAAACAAGAAGCAACTAGTAATATGCAACAATCTACACATCACTCTAAATAAACATTAGTATATTTTGGTTTGCAAGGTACATGTACTTATCTATACAAAGCAGTAAATACCACAAGAGTGGATACTGTTCATGCACGTGTTATATGCTGGCAATAAGCCTGGTTTTCATTACATCACCACAACCAACATAAGCTAACACAGTAATGCACTGATCATTAGCAGCCCTTGTTGATAGTTTCTTGAACAAGCAAATTAATTTGAATGTACATGTCTAGAACAAGTACTGCTAATGACAACTACATCACTGTATTGGCATACATGTATGTTGCTTGTATTTATATTTTCTACTCCATTGGTGTCGCACACTCCCTTGTTCCCCAATAAGATATTCTAAGACCATATAAATGTTCTTACTATGCCCAGTCTGCCCCTTTGGGTACACAGCATTAAAAGCATAAAAGCTTGCAATCAGAGTAATCACTGCAGTTCTTTGAATCTGGAAACAACTACACTGTATTCCCATAGCAAGCAGGTACATTGTATCTCCAGAATATCCAGTCAACGTAAGTTTTGGTGAGGTACTTTCTTCTTGGCATCTTTGTCACCATCATTCTAAACAAAACAAAATACAAAAATAATTTAATAATTGAGTACATGCGTTTGTAGTCATTGCATTCAGCGGTAATTTTCGAATAGGAAACTGGAGTATTGCATTTGTCTGTAGATTAAAGTGAAATAGAATTTCTTTTTGCTTGTGCTTTCCCAAAGAAATGTTTGGATCATGAATCCTAAGAATCCAGTTTTTGAATAATCTGTCAAATCCATTGTGATCCCTGGTACTGACTAGTAATGTTACTAAATGGATTACGTACTGTAAAAGACTAAAGTAAGAAAGTATATGGCTAGAAAAAGTTAAATTACAAAAACACTGTTGAGTTTACAGAATGTTATTCAGGGAAAACTGCAACTCATAAAGTTGTCATTTTTGCAGTGTAAACTCATTTTCATATCCAGAGATAATCAGGTTTTTTGCATTACACTGTATGTCATTTTGTTTGCAAAGCTTAGCATATTCTCACAGCTTAAAGATCTTGCATATTGCAGTCACTCTTACTGTTCCAACACATGCTCTCACAGCTTAAAGATCTTGTGTTTTACAGTCACTCTTACTGTTCCAAAACACATGCTCTCACAGCGTAAAGATCTTGCATATTGCAGTCACTCTCACTGTTCCAAAACACATGCTCTCACAGCTTAAAGATCTTGCATATTGCAGTCACTCTTACTGTTCCAACACATGCTCTCACAGCTTAAAGATCTTGCATTTTACAGTCACTCTTACTGTTCCAAAACACATGCTCTCACAGCTTAAAGATCTTGCATATTGCAGTCACTCTGACTGTTCCAAAACACATGCTCTCACAGCTTAAATATCTTGCATATTGCAGTCACTCTTACTGTTCCAACACATGCTCTCACAGCTTAAAGATCTTGTGTTTTACAGTCACTCTTACTGTTCCAAAACACATGCTCTCACAGCTTAAAGATCTTGCATATTGCAGTCACTCTTAATGTTCCAACACATGCTCTCACAGCTTAAAGATCTTGTGTTTTACAGTCACTCTTACTGTTCCAACACATGCTCTCACAGCTTAAAGATCTTGCATATTGCAGTCACTCTTACTGTTCCAACACATGCTCTCACAGCTTAAAGATCTTGTGTTTTACAGTCACTCTTACTGTTCCAACACATGCTCTCACAGCTTAAATATCTTGCATATTGCAGTCACTCTTACTGTTCCAACACATGCTCTCACAGCTTAAAGATCTTGTGTTTTACAGTCACTCTTACTGTTCCAAAACACATGCTCTCACAGCTTAAAGATCTTGCATATTGCAGTCACTCTTACTGTTCCAACACATGCTCTCACAGCTTAAAGATCTTGTGTTTTACAGTCACTCTTACTGTTCCAACACATGCTCTCACAGCTTAAAGATCTTGCATTTTACAGTCACTCTTACTGTTCCAAAACACATGCTCTCACAGCTTAAAGATCTTGCATATTGCAGTCACTCTCACTGTTCCAAAACACATGCTCTCACAGCTTAAAGATCTTGCATATTGCAGTCACTCTTACTGTTCCAACACATGCTCTCACAGCTTAAAGATCTTGCATTTTACAGTCACTCTTACTGTTCCAAAACACATGCTCTCACAGCTTAAAGATCTTGCATATTGCAGTCACTCTTACTGTTCCAAAACACATGCTCTCACAGCTTAAATATCTTGCATATTGCAGTCACTCTTACTGTTCCAAAACACATGCTCTCACAGCTTAAAGATCTTGCATGTTGCAGTCACTCTTACTGTTCCAAAACACATGCTCTCACAGCTTAAATATCTTGCATATTGCAGTCACTCTTACTGTTCCAACACATGCTCTCACAGCTTAAAGATCTTGCATTTTACAGTAACTCTTACTGTTCCAAAACACATGCTCTCACAGCTTAAAGATCTTACATAAAACCATCAATTTTACTGTTACAAACACATGGTCTGCCATCTTGGATTTTTAAGGGGAGGGACCTGGAGCAAGTGTTTTCTCAAATGTCCAATCAGGTGTGAGCTACTGAACTGTAGAACATGAACTCTATGAGAACAATACTTTAATAATTAGAAAATTAGAGGGCTTCCAATGGCTTTACCAACATACATGCAGGAACTATTTGAAGAATTAGAGGGGAATATGACAAGGAAACAGATAGCCTGATTTTCAGATGGTACAAGGTCGTCCGCTCACTTCCTCCCCCTCCCCGTCTGATGGACTTAATAGACTTTCATGTTCCTGACGTCATAATGTCAACCAATCAGAGCGAACTTTACCCTTTTGGCAAAGTCTGGAATTTAAGGAATGTGCTCGCATCGTTGGGGAAGAACTGAGCAGTGTGTTGACCGAAATTGTAAAGTTTGCAGGATTTCAAAGCTATATCCAGAGCAGAAGAAAGCATTGGAATCATTCATTCATCGGAACAATGTGTTTGTGATCTACACATGTATGTACGGGCTTTGGTAAATCACTAATCTTCCTCCGCTTATAAATGTCATGCATTTAATAGATCTCAAACATTCTCCTAGGTTTTTGGCTTTTAGAAGACCAAATCTTTCATGAAATATTATGATTTTTCTGCAGGAGTGAACACACATACTGATTATGTTATGGAAAAAGTTTCATGGCACTTGGGTGAATAATGTTTTCAGAATTATGAACACACTTCTGTAAGTTCACGTATGGCAATGGCATCTAAACTTTGCACAAAAAGTCCGGTTAAAACTATCTCTGATACTAAAAAACCTACACTAGGACAACTTTAGGGTCTTGTGTAACTAATCGGCATACATATCAAGCTTCAAAACGTTTTTAAAATAAAAGTAAAAGCGTAAAACTTCTAAGTTATGAGTATTATTATGTAGTATGTTCCCATCATAGCATTTTAGATCATGGTCAGGTTATGGAAACAATTAGGGCAAAATATATCATACAAACACTACATGTAACTATAACTACAATGTAGTACACTGTATAAATTATTTTTCCATTAGGCCAGATAAAAAAAATTGCTTGTTTAGCGTCCCCGCCCGACCTGAGAAATGTCCCCGACCTCTAATTTATTTTATTTTTCATAAAAAACTTTAGAAAGTGTAAATGCGCCCGCGAACACCAATTCTTGTACCCAGACCCCTACATGTACCACTTAAAATATGCGCCGGCGCATTATATATTTTAACATCGACGCCATTTTGTTTCTACAACACGAGGTCATGAACACGAGGTGAGTGAATAATGTCTAGTCAAGACAAAATAAGCTTTACATAGAAAAAAATAAAATAAAAAACCTCCCTCCCTACCTGGAAAAATTGAAACGGGTGGACGCTAAACAAGTATTTTTTTTTATCTGGCCTTATGTTTGTCCTGATTACCCTGGTCTATTCAAACTGAACTCTGTGGTACGTACAAATATTGTAACCGTTAGCCTATATCTTTTCCTTTTTTGTAGGATTTATATTTCTTGATCACAAGGGCATTTTCGAATAAATTTTCAATAATTCTAGTTCTGAACATGCGCCGTGCGGTATTTGCGTTTGAAAGCGTGCTTTGCGTTTGCCAATGTAAAAGCGTTCGCTAAAAATTCTGATCTACAACAGCTGTAGATCGATTTCTTCACAAGAAGAGTCGCCCTATAGAAACTGGATAAGTTCATGGATGGATTTGTTGAGTTTTCCGAATAAATATACGGCCAAATATACCACTGATTCTCAATTTCTGAATGATCTACAAAATGTGTGTTGGACGAAGTGTGATAACCCAAATGGAGGGAAATTCACTTTTCCCTCGTAACAAACTACACAAACTGAACGATTACTCTTACCTTCGTAGTCTCCTGATCTTCCAGGAGATTTGTAGACTCGTTCGCGTTTGGTTGAAGCCATAATTATACAGATATTATGAAGACAGTGCCGTTGTCGTGCTCGTTGAAATGAAAATGGCGCTCATATCCCACAATTCAATGCCATCCCGCAATTCGATCCCAGAATGCAATCGTTTCCTTCTTCTTGTCCCGACGGATGAACACGGAATTTAATTTCCCTTGTGTGGGCAGGATCCAGCTAATCCCGGCATATACTCCATCTCATATCATAACCATATCAATGAATGGGTCCCTCCTTTGCTGTGATGAAGGGCTAGCGCTCGAAATGTCAGCTGCTAACTCGCGGTTAACATACCGGGCTAAATCAACTTTTAGTTGATTATACCAGTGTAGTATTCTTCCCCGCCGACGCAGATCACCACTTGGATAAAGGCAAATTGAACTTCCTTTTACAAAAAAAAGACTAGTGCATGATTTATATTCTGATAAGAAAACACTTTAGCCCGTCAGAGCACGCATTTTATTGCGACTACATTTTCTCTGAATTTATTCAACAAAGTGTTTATGTTTACACGAGCTACTGTTACCGTAAAACTAATATTCTCAGGTTCACACCAAAAGGGTGTATGAATTACACTCTGCAAGTGTAATAACACGCTTATGGTCTTACGCCAATTTAGTGTAAATTTATTTTACACAAAAAGGTGTAAATGTATAAACTCATATATGTAACTTACACCAATTCGGTGTTACTTATATTTTACACCAAAAAAGTGTAAATTTAACACATCACGAGGTGTAATCTTACACCAATTCGGTGTTACTTATATTCTACACCAAAAAAAGTGTAAATTTAATACATCATAGGTGTAATCTTACACCAATTAGTGTAAATTATATTTTACACCAAAAAAGTGTAAATTTAACACATCATAGGTGTAATCTTACACTAATTCGGTGTTACTTATATTTTACACCAAAAAAGTGTAAATTTAACACATCATGAGGTGTAATCTTACACCAATTCGGTGTTACTTATATTCTACACCCAAAAAGTGTAAATTTAACACATCATGAGGTGTAATCTTACACCAATTCGGTGTTACTTATATTCTACACCAAAAAGTGTAAATTTAACCCATCATAGGTGTAATCTTACACCAATTTAGTGTAAATCATATTTTACACCAAAAAAGTGTAAATTTAACACATCATAGGTGTAATCTTACACTAATTCGGTGTAAATTATAATTTACACCAAAAAAGTGTAAATTTAACACTTTAAAAGTGTTGGCTCAACACCCAGGAATTTAGTGTGTAGTGTGCCATAAGTAGGTGACTGTTAAGAGTTTGAATCCAGTCTAGGTCAGCCTTGCTACCTTGCTTCATTTTGGAAGAAACCGAAGTTAAAAAGAACACCGAACGAAACAACGAAGACCTCATTTCTCAGATGTGATTACTCTTATAAAGAACTATGGCAGCCCTTAAAAGGTCTAATGACTCACAAAGTGCAGCAGAACAGATTAGAGAAATTAAGCAGATAAAAACTTCAGGTGGAACGCCCTCATTCTAAAAAAAAAAAAAAAGCAACGAGGAACAGTACAAATCCGTACTAGAAGCGGTCAAAGATGAGGAGGAGGAGAAAACTATCTACAGAGCTGAAGCGAGAGTTGTGAAATTGACTAAGCTTTTCACATCCTCCAGAGCCTAACATCAATGAGTGAGGGAAACTCCAAGCCATAATCTGGCTCCCAGATTACCACTTTATACCACACAGACGACACAATCGGAAAACCCACAGAAACGCTTGCTACACAGGCTATCTGGACGCTGGTTGGCGAATTGTCCTGACTTCCTTGCCGCTCGTCAAATGCTCCATAAACGACTAGGCGAAAGTGTCGACACTTACGAAAAAGGTGTAGTATGTTCCGGTTAACTGGAATTTTTGATTTTGTCATTGTGAGTTCCTTAGAGGTTGATTGTGGTATTAGTATACGTAACGTACCAGAGGTTGAATGCCAACAACTTGAAAACATTAATACTAAATTTAAAACTTCTCAGTGGCGCAACTCTGTTAGGGGAAGATTACGTAGAGCTTTTAAACAATGGGTGGCAATGGTGTGCCTCGGTTTAATTGTTTTATATGTTGTCTACCTTGGCTATAGCTACTTATTGCCGTTTTTGTACATTTCTGGTCCTTAAAAGGCACAAAATAATAAGTCTGCTCTTGATGAAGCCGTGTTTGTAGAAGAAGCGATTAATGAACTATTGTGTCTTGATTGTATTTCAGAAGTGTCAGACCAAGTCGAATATTGTTAACCATTATCTGTTTCTTTTCAGAAGTCCGTAAGTTAATTCTAGATCTTCCACATTCAAATAAGTGTATCTATATAAGAACAAGTTTAGATGCGAAGATTTGTCTGTCCTCAAAGGAATTTGTTAAGCCTGGAGCACTTCATGTGCAGTCTTTCGACTTGAATGCGGTTATTACGACGTAGTAATTTTTGAAGAACAAACGACATATTGGTTGTTTTCGTGGATATTTACAGACGAATCGCGCGTTTTGCCTTTCGGTTTCAGTTCAATACCATATTTCGTTAAGGCCGAATTGCTCAAAACTGTTAATTAAAAAGTGGAGATCTGAAGGAAATCTACTGTAGTGTATATATACTATGGACTTGTAGCAGCATTCAGTTATATTCTAGCACGGCAAATTGTCAGTTTACAAGTGCATTCCGATCTGTTTAAGTTCGGTTCCTAGTAATGAAGTTAATTCTCATTGGAAATATATTTGGTGCCCTAATTAATTTAACGCGTCAGATGCTACCATTTCTGCTAAAGATAAAAGAATTCAAAGCTTGTCAAAAGATCTTACCGCAGTGTTCGATTCATTAAGTTCCACATTCCATGTTAAGAAAATTGGCATTATTTGCGGGAAAGTTATTTCAGTTGTAATTGCGTGCAATGGGGAATGTTTCTAGACTTATGACAAGGAATATTCACGCTGTTATCACTCTGCAATTCCGCTACCAAATCAGCAGTTGTATGTTACTCGGCTTATTCTGTCTGTTATAGAACTTAGGTCGTTAATAAACTTAACGGTATCCCTTTATGGCCTGTTAAACATAGACTGACTGAGTCTATTCCAGTGACGCATCCGCTACAGCATGTGGAAGTACATTAGACTTTGAAGGAAAGGTTTTTCCACCAAAATAGGTCAGAAATTGAAATGTCTCAAATTTCTACTTAATACAATACAATACAATACAATATATCTTTATTGGCACTTTGAGACAAAAGTACATCAGTGTACATCCAATAAGCATAAGTGGAGGAAAAATAAATAAAATAAAGTAATAATAAAAAGTAAATATGTAATAGGCTAATTTGCAATTTCATCGTATAAATCTATAACTTGTTTTATATAGATGCTGCTTAGCTTTATAATATTCTGATCTTTCATTGAGATCACATAGTAAAATAGCGAAGAAAGATCGAATGAAGAGAAGGAAGGATTTTGGTCGTATAATTTGTTCAAGAATAAGGTCCGAGCTTGTGCTATATTGTGATTTCCGCATTTGAGAAGATAGTGGAATTCATCGCCAACTTCATTCGAATCACAAACCGTACAAATCCTTTTATCTCTTGGTATGCGTAAATAACGACCACGTTCAATTGGAAAATGATGAGCCGATAATCTCAATTTAGTCACAGCTCTACGGGTTTCAAAATCATGTATTTTATTCAGACTGAACTCTCAAAAAAGTAATCACTTTTGACTTCTGCATGTAATTCCAATTTCGAGTTTTTATGACCATGGATTATTTCCTCTCTCTCTTCATTCCATCTATCTTTATATATTTGTTTTATTTTTCGGGTAACCATCTTACATATTGATTTGAAATCAAAATTTGGTATAATAACAAGATTGTTATTTAATTTGAAATCACCTAATTTCAGTAAGTATGAAACAAGACTAAACCAAGACCAACCTCCCTTCTTGTTCAAATTACAAGAAACTTTTAGGGCGCTCGTCAGGAAAGGGTTATCGTTATGTTCAAGTAGGTGAACAAAGTATTTGAGTACTACGTCGTAGATAAAGACATGCATGCCTGGGCAATACTCCGAGTTCAGACCTTACAGCTGAGTTAGTTGTCTTGCAATTGACTCCTAATAACATTTTATACATTTTCAGATTAAGCTTCTCGCAAATTAACTCAGAATAAAACAATTTCTCTTTAAATGAGATAAATGAACTATGACGCTTTGTATATGCTCCCCATATTTCACAATTATACGTCAAAATGGACCGGATCAAAGCGTTATATAATTTCAGGAAGACTTTCAGAGAAGTTCCAAAACGTGGATGAAAAACTTTCAGCAGACTGAACAGAGCCCTTAATCCTTTATTGTATAAGTGTGACTGATTTGCATTAAAAGAACCGGAGGGAGTCAAAACAGTACCAAGATAGGTGTACGAAGAGGTCATGGATACATTAGTTCCACCAAAAGTACATGCAATAGCTGTTTTTCGTCCTGACTTGTTAAAAAGCATAGTCTTCGTTTTCTTTAAGTTCACTTGGAGTTTCCATTTTTGACTATACGTATGTAATTTATCCAAACAGGATTGTAGACCCTCTTCACTCTCTGATAACAATAGTAAATCATCTGCATACATAAGACAGTTGATCCTTAAATTTTCCAAGACTACTGGCTCACATTTTTTAGAGAAAATATCAGGTATATCATTTATAAAAATATTAAATAAATTGGGACTTAAATTACATCCTTGTTTCACCCCCACAAATGATTGGAAAAAATTAGTCAAACCATCATCAGTTTTGACACATGCTTTAATTTGTCTATACATATCAACAATGATGGCGAGAAATTTCTTGCTAATTCCAATTTCGATTAATTTGTAGAACAATCCATTTCTCCACTTAATAGAGCCGGTTGTATACAGTCTCCCTGTCTGTCAAAGCGTTTGCTCATACTGAACTGTGTCATGGCTTACAGACATTTATATAAATGTAGCCAAAATTGTCATGAACGTTCTAGGTGCCATATCTACATTTCATCACTTTAGATATTTATCACAGACCTATGGACTCCTAGATAGCTAAATTGTTATGCAGAAGAATTAGTAGAATAATAGATTATGACGATTATACTATTATTGACCATTTATGGGGTCAGCACACGTGCGATAGGTTCGCAAGCCGTTACAAGGCTAAGTTGCCGAAGTTTAATACTCATTATCAGCAACACGAACTTGCGGGGTAAATGCATTTTACAGACAATGTAAACCACGTAGCCAAAATTGTCACGAATGGCTCTGAGGTCCCCTATCTACAGTTTCGGTATCGCTTTAGATATTTATCAGACCTGTATCAAGGGAATAAGTTTGGAGGCACAATGGATTCCAAGATAGCTAAATTGTTATGTCGAAGAAATTAGTAGAATAATAGATTATGACGATCATCGATACTATTAATGACTACGCATTTCTTAGTATTCACCATTTATGGGGTCACGTGCGATAGGTTCGCATGCTGTTACAAGGCTAATTTGTCGAAATTTAATACCCAGTATATATTATAAACCACGAACTTGCGGAGTAAATGCATTTTACAGACAATGTAAACGCAGCCAAAATTGTCATGAACGGCTCTGAAGACCTATATGGGGTCCGCACACGTGCGATAGGTTCGCATGCTTGTTACAAGGCTAAGGTGACAAAGTTTAATACTCGGTATTATCGACCACGATATTGTGGGGTAAATGCATATTCCCAGGATTGGGGGTTATGACAACAATTGCTTATGTCAGCCTGTCTATCTGACCTGTAAAGTAATTGATTACACGAGTACGTAATGCTAGAGGCATGGTAATTGAACCGCTGTGAAATTGGGTCATTTCTGGCCCGTAACGTACTTTGTTCAGATGGGATACATTGGAGTGATTTCGTCCAAGATTGGGTAGTTTTAAGCAATAAATAATCCGGAGTTGTTTATGAGAGGTAAAGCCAATTAACAATTGTATATTTGGCAATAAACGTTTAAGTTTTTCAACTGGGAATGGTGTTATGTTTCTGCACAGATTTGGAAAGGATTTGTGTAACACGTAATCGCTGAAAATGTGTTTTCAGTCTGCCCTAAAGGGGTACCCTGGAGGGGCGTATCAGGCATTGTGGCCACGCCCTGGAGGGGCATTATAATCTTACCATGTTATGAAATTTATCGAAACTTCAATACTGACACGGTTTTTGTCATATCACTGCTTTCACTGTATTCCCTTATTTTTTGTTTGTTTCATTTTTCTTTCTCCAGAAGTTGCCAACGAGTTGTGGTTATCAGACATTACCAGTGATAGAACAAAACAGCTAAAGGAGAATCTGAAATAAAGCAGTTCTAGCATCCAGATCCAGAGGGACTACTGAAGCCTACCTTAGAGCATTTAATAGATGGACATTATTTGCACATGAATTCTTATAAGTAAAATCTGTTCCCGCCAATCCATTTCATTGGCGCTATATTTACAGTATTTGATAGAGACATCCAAGTCTACATCTAGCATAAATTGTGTTTTGTCCAGTTACTAAGTTGTATATATCAGTATATATATATATATATGTCTAAGGCCGGAATTAACGAAATTCCAGTGATATTTTATTTGGATCCATAAGCAGAAACGCCTTTTGCGTATGAAAAAGCATGTTAGCTACTCTACTTTAGGGGATCGTTTAAGAAATTATTTAAAGATATTGTCCCCGATAATTCCAAATTTAGTACACATTTCAAAAGGTCTGGCGGAGCATTTTCAGCCGCTAATTCTGGTATCCCAGACAGAAACTTCCAGCGGCACGGTAGATGGAAATATGTTAACGCTAAGGACACGTATGGCGGGACGTATGGTAAAGACTATTGCGAACGGACTATAATTACTGAGAATTTTGCTAACGGGTTCACCCCTCGGGCCCCGGCTACCTTTGTAAATCTATATGCATGTTGGGCTCGGCTGACCAACATGCCCAAGTATCCTACGTGACTGTGTCTGAATTGTGTAGTGGAGGCAAAATGCTTCTAATGAACAGTCGGGCGTGTACATATCTAACAGAGCAATCTGGGCATCAATCAGATGTATTTTTTTGCAGCTGGCATTTTCTCGGCTTTTGTATTCATATGATGTTTCTCAGTCTTCATTGAACTCCGATTTAGAAATAATTGTGGAACCGTAAGATGTTTACCTTTACTTTACTAAGTAGATGAACGTGTGTGGAACAATCTCGATCCTATTTTATGCCAAGCTATTGAAATAGAATAAAATATTCAAATTAACAGGGAAACCGCTACGACGCCGTTAAATTTCGCAGCTCACATACATGCATCCCCACAATATTCTATCTATATATTTAGTAGAAATCAACTAGTGTTCTATTACCGAATCCTGCAATTTGATTGGTTAATTATGTGAAAGAGCCGAGTGAGTAGCCGGCGAAAAAGCCGTTTCAAAAGCAAAACAACGACGGCCATTTCGTCAAATTACAAAATAAAAGGTCTTCCTGAACTAGTTGGCTTTTACTAAAACAATTAGACTACTCGCTCTCAGTTTCTATGACTGATAGAAGCAATACGAGCTCATAGTGTAATTGCTAAATACACACAGAAGCTAAGACGGTATGCCAAGCACCAAACAAGCTAAGTGTCGCTCGAGGCAACGTCGAGACTAGCTTCTTAAAGGAGATGTGTCACGGTAAAGGATACGCCTTTAAGTTCTGGGCCGGAATCAATTTTTTTTCAGTAAATTTCATATAAACTGACGACCCTAGCACACGTGTAGGATGGATAAAATCAAAGTAAATGTGCTAAAACGATTAACAAACTGTGATCTGGTCTATAAGGAAAATAACATTGATTCCAGACATGCGAAAAACCGTGACACAGCACCTTTAACTATTCGTTTCGCAACACCAGAATTCACCAGAAAATGAAACGCAATTGACAAATGACTTGCAAATTGTGAGGAGAAGTTGGGTTAAGCTACATTTAAGTAGGCTTTTGGTGCTATAGGTTCTTGGATAGTATGGCGGTCATAATTTTAGTGTTTTAGTGCTCTAGTCCTTCGTAAATTGATATGACATTGTTAAAGACTTAACGTCCATGATGACAGGGGCGTATCCAGGATTTTCAAATTTGTAGGCCCGGTTCAGGGCCGTATATAGCGTGCATTTTTCGTGGTGTACGCACGAGGAGAGATTTCAGCGAGCGCCCGACGCTATGGGGGTCTGGAATCTGGCCTCGGAAATGCCATTTTTTTCGTTTTCCAGGGGACATTTTCCCTCAAAGCATTACGTTTTTTTATTTTGCCGGAAAAAAATTGTAGGCCTGGGCATATAGGCTGGGTACGCCACTGAATGATAAATATTACAGTCAACTAATATGTTCTACTAACACGAAAGTTATCAGGAGTTCTCCGAATAGAATTGAAATTGATGGTGCACTGAGGTTTCCTAACTGAAATTACCTCAGCACGGGGGAATGACCCTGAAATGAGTTTGAGCCTTCCGAGTCCCGGTTAAGAATCAATTATGATACGATTGCAAATGACGGGCAAAATTACCAGTAAGTTTACTGGTGCCTGCTCTAGTTAAATGGTCTACTGCGATTAAGGAGCGACACAGTCAGTAATACATTATCTATGAAACCAATACCGTTCTTGGAACAGAACGATTTAAGCTGTTGGTTAACTAGAGCAATGTTATCGGCTAGATTCTCGTGAGGTTTATCTCGTGCTGTTATAGAGGATATTGTTACCTTACATTGACGTTTTATCGTCTTCGCTAAGTCAGTCACCTTAACAATCGACTGTGGCCCTTCTGTGGGTAGATTGTTCGTTCCAACATGAACGATCACCTCTTCAGGCTTTTTCCGCAATATCGGCTTAATGTATATGTAGTTATGATATGAAATCATGTTACCAGCTTACCACTTTATATCACATTCTTTCGGCTTAATGTAGTCTGACATGTCGTTGACCGTACAGCCAGAAAAGCATTGAACAGACACCCGGCCCTCAGATTATCGGCGCTCGACAACAACTTGCTTTCCACAAACTTGATGATCGAGTCTCCTATAGAACCTAAATCGTTTTAGGAGCGGACACATCAGTGCTGTTGCCTTGGGGGGCTGGCTGGTGAGGCATCGGGTGGTGTCGTTTAGGACCTCTGAGATGTAATGACCTTGTGTTCCATGACTGGGTTTCTTCTTTCTCTTGGTAGAGGACTCTTTGAGGTGGGGGCAGATTGTTCAGGGATTACTGAGTCTTCGGTGGGAAGGGGTGAGCCAGGCGTTTGCCTCGCTTCTGGCTGTTGTGTTCGCTGCTGTTGTGTTCGCTGCATGGCTCCAATAGCAACGATTATAAAAATTAGCCCATCCCGTTCGCGCCTGGTTTGCAAAAGATTCAGTTCAAGGGATTTAAAATCTAAGCGGAGCCGGCTGATCTGGGTCGACAACTCTTCAGTCTAAACAGTCGGAGTTCTATCATGGCAGACTGAGAAAAGTCATCTGAATACAAAAGCCGAGAGAATGGATTACCACTTACAGTCCGCTACAATTGGTAAGAACCCCACCCCGGCTGGTAGGGATGATCGTCGTATTTTTTAGGGTTTGAAATCGGCGATTTAGTATTTTTTAGGGGTTGTCCAGGCGAAATCCATTTTCAGGGTGATTTTTAGACCATGAGGTACATTTTAGGGTGGAAAATTGTTCACGGTTTGGTATTTTTCGAGGTTTTCCAACGGTCACCCCTACCCTTTTTACCTTGAAGAACCCTCCCCCGGGTAAGAACCTCGGCAAGCTGATTAAGTTTTTACAACTAACAGCAACACATCTGTCTCTCCTATTTGAAGAATGATTATCATATTTATATCCATCCAGTTAGATATGTACAACCTGAGCATACATTAATCGACTTTTAGTTGATCATTAGCACTTCAAGTTCAAGCTTCTAATGAAGAGTAACCGCCGCGGGAGCGAGTAGCAGCTGACGTTTCGAGTGCTAGCCCTTCGTCAGAGCAAGAAAAGCATGATACTGTTGGCTATTTTAAAAATTGCTGTGCGACCATCTGCTTTGCGGCTATCTGTTTTAAATAACAAAAGGCTGGTGAACCAGAACGAGTCTTAGCAGCTCACGTCTATTGTTCTACTGTTGCGTGCGCAACATCGTCAAAATGGCCTATTGGGCCTGGCCGCAAACTAGAACCTCTGCAAGCTGAGCGGAAGTTTAACAACTAACGCATATATTAGCCTTCTCCGCAGCCATATTTCTTCGAAAATAACAGCAACATCTGTCTTTACTATTTTAAGAATGATTATCATATAAAAAAAACAAAGAACACGCGCACACATACACATTCCCATCAGTTAGATATGTACAACCCTGACTATTCACTGGAAGCTTGAACTTAATCAAGGAGATAACGTTTACTTCACGCGAAAATGTCCAATTCTTTGCTTTACGAGCAACAACTGAACGCTCCTAAGAAGACATTGTCCCTAACTAGAAAATCTCGAAGATTTTTGTCTCGTTTGAAAGAGATTGTTCAAAGTTGTTTGTAGATCATACTGTAAAATATATATTACAATTTTTCTGAATAATTTCCTTAATAGGCAGATGCTAAGTCGCAGATCCCTGTGGCGACTTCCGTTTCACTTCCCCGCCGGAAGTGAAACGGAAGTCGCCGCGGGAGCATGCAGCGCACTCGTCACCACAGGGATAACCACGCTCGACAAAGAACTGGTGCATCCTCGGACTTTGAATTCAAGTCAGCGGATCGCTGCTCAAACGGTGAAGCCTAAGAAATTGAGAATATGGAATAGAAGTTTTGGCTCTTTCTCAGTGTAAGCATGTCCTCAAACTGGGTGTGGCACATGTCCTTGTAATTCCTCAACCTAACACCTGTTAACAGGTGTTAGTTTGAAGAATTACAAGGACATGTGCCACACCCAGTTTGAGGACATGCTTACACTGAGAAAGAGCCGAAGTTTTAACATGCGAAGGACAAGAAGACTGAAGAAATTAATAAAATAGAATAACTGTGTGAATGAGTAGGCTTGTAATGGACTAGCTGAGATCTCCCATGCATGTAAAATCGAGCGCAGGATGAAAACTATCGACGAAATCGATAAACTGTTCTAGTTCGTGTTTGCTGCAAAATGTTGCGCCAATGCAGTCATCAATGTGCATGGCGGAAAGCGGCCAATATATTCTGGTGTTGGACCATCAAACTTAATATGGGCAAGAAAGATCGAAAATTCGGTGCGTCCGCTGGTCCGTGGAACTGGCATATTGGTATGCCAGTGAACGTCTATTATGATAAATATTACAGTCAACTAAATAGAGGAATTACATGGCCACACGGAGATACGGATTTTATCTTCGAGTGTTGATGAAATATCTTACGCCAGTGAGCGCAGCGAACGAGTAAGATATTTCTCAACACGAGAAGATAAAATACGTATCTCCAAGCGGCCATGTAATGTTCTGTTTAACATACGATTGTCGATGAAATACCAGTTTTCATCTCTTCCTGAAAAGGCGATATTTTTTTAAAAGCCAGACATATTTTCAAAAGTGATATCTTCACGTATATCTTCACGATATATCATTCATATCTTCACGTGGGAAGATATCACTTTTGAAAAAGAAATATACACTGGTATTTCATCGATAATCATATACATTAAAGTAATTCTCGATTCTGATTGGCTAAGAGCAGTGCAGTGCAATTGAAAACAAGATTAAAATTGTTTAAAAAAATGTATATGATAAATAATTAATCATTCGTTTTCTCGTTCAATTTGGGATCAATTCTCACTCGTATGTTTTTCTGAATGTCACCCTGCGGGCTCACGCAATTTTGAGATATTTGAAAAACATAGTGAATTAATCCCAAATTGAACTCGAAACCGTATGATTACCAGTACTAATTATATATTAATAAGTTATATTAACACGAAAGTTATCAGGAGTGTAATTAGACATTGACTTACAATCTTTAATTTCATTGGGTAAAGCGTTCCAGGTGTAAATGACTGAATAAAATAAATGTTTTCATCATTGACTTGCGTTAGTCGAATATTTAATTCAATTGGAACCGGCTTGGCACAAAACACGATCGAGTTTGTTCTACCCACGTTCATCCTATGCGGCGACAAAGTACAAATTTCAGAATTCCAGCTGCAAAAATACATCTGCCGAATAATGCCCGGATTACCACATCTGTCTACAATTGGGCGTGGCCACAGGAACCTCAATTAACCTGCAGTGGAAAGCGAATGCGCATTCTGTCAGATATGTACACGTCTGACTGTTCATTAGAAGCTTGCTCTTAGGTGTTCTTCCTAAATCACATATTCAAAGCGACAATTTCCAAACTCCCGGCTTTGCTCACGAGGAATCAATAACGTCCATGAGAAGACATCGTCCTTAGTAAAATAGCTAACAAAGATGGTGGCCACCTTTAACATCGCCCTTCTAGTTGTTTCGTTTTGCGTCGCTGTTGCAAATATTGCAGTCTGTGTTCTCGTAGTGACAAGAAAGACACTCCGTACCTACACCAATGGCTTGGTCATTTCTTTGGCAATTTCGGACATGTTAACTGGTGGAGTTTGGATGCCGACAAATGTATTAAATCCAATGTACTTGGCAAACGGTTTCATAGCTATGTTGGTCATTTCTTCAAGCACCTGTAACCTCAGTGCTTTAGCATATGAACGTTACATCGCTGTTTTCAAGCCCTTTCAGTACAAGGCAAAGATAGAGAAAGTATTCTTTCGCCTTGTCTGTGCTGTGTGGGGCGTTTCTGTAGCTATGACCCTTCTTCCTCTGCTATGGAGCGCGGATACCAGTTTGTTAGTCCACAAAGTCTACTTGTCCTGTGCGGTTGCGATGCTTCTCGTTTTACCCACGATCTTTATCGTCCTCGTGTACTCGTTGATCTTTGTTCGACTTCGCAGACACGGCAAACTAATGTTGAACGCCAATACCTTCAGAACACAATTGGATGAAGCGAGGAGGAGTCTCAAGGAATCAAAAACGGCGAAGATTTTCTTCACGGCCGTCATTATATTCATAATTAGCTGGGCGCCGGTTATTTTCATGACCTTCGCAGATGTTTCAGATCGCTATAACCTCGTACCAATTTATCTGGGAATCGTATCCAACTTCACGATTGTACTGTCGTCATTAGTGAATCCATTTCTGTACACTTTTATGAAGCGAGACTTCCAGCAACAGTTGCGCATGTTATTCCATTGTCAAAGGGCAGAGCTTGGCAGAGGACGTACAACTCATTTGACTCATGTTAGTTCTGCATGCGTTAATGCAAAAGCAATTTAATTAACTAATAAACTCCAATTTGCTTTTTACAACAACCAACACTGTTAGGCTGTTAGCGTTACCTCAGTCAAACGAAAACGACGTTCAAAACGTAAACACTTAGTCTTAAACTTGCCCAAACTCTATACAGCAAATACATCTCTATAAGCTACTCTAAACTAGCTGTATGAGCCTTATGTAAATATCCTAAATAAGAGAATTTGAATACGAACTATATAGATGTACCGTATTTGTGAGTTCTAGTTATAAAAGCGGTCGAACTAGTCACAAAGTCTATCACAAATTCGTCGAAAATATACTGATTTGCTCGACTCGAGAGAGTTCAAATACAAGCACCAAACAAGGAAGTTTGACCCAGCGATTAATTTTTGACAGCTAGCTCGTGATGAATGCCTGTGAAATCCTCATTGTCTTTGTTTTTGGATCAGAAATTTTCACAGTCTGAATGTGACGAATGACGTCAGCTAGTGTATGTAAACTTGTTGACAATACAATTTAGCCAATCGGATTGCGAGAAAATTGGCAGTTGCTGTAAAATGGATAATTATAGCTAGTTTTCAATAGAATGTAAAAGAACAGATCCCTGAGGATTTAAAGATCACCAAATCTCAGTTTAAGTATAACAAAGAAAAAGAAAATATATCCTGTCTCGATAATTTAAGCAGAACTAGCTTAGAAAATGTACCCAAGTATCAACCATTTTTGCTTAGCCTTCTCTTCCTGGGCGTTTTTAAATTTGTGTTTGTAATATTGTACTAATTATGAACATTTATTTTCTAATTATAAAATTACCTTCTACACCTGATTGTAGTAAAAATATATTACACTTAGAATAGGGACTATTGTAAAAGCCCGCACTCGATGTACTAAATAAATTAAAGCTAGAAGGGAAAAATTAACAGAAACCAACTAGCGCTCTCTAAAGTTTCTAAGTAAAGCATGTAACTAGGATTAGCAGACGTATAGACTGGCGCTAACTCAATCCAAGAAATACTGGAAACGGTACTTCGAACAAAGACATATGCAGTCATTCAAGCCAGGAAGAGCAGTCTACTGAACTCTTTTTAATTGCATGATGTCACTGAAATATCCAAAACAGTACAGCCCGCTAAGTGAAGAATTATATATATCCTCTCTCAAAAGGTGAATTGCCATTGTACATTTTCTCGTGATGTCTCCTTTCACTGTAAACAAACACGGTTTCCCGCGTCAAGTACAATAATTGACATGCAGCAAATAATTAACAATTATTCACCGAACTGGAGGTGAATAATTGTTTAGTATATACCACACTCCAGGTGAATAGCCAGCACCAAACAGTTATTTTATTTTCTGTCAAACTGACAAAACCTCGCGCGAAATGATCGCTGCTTTGCTCGGAGGTGAATATGAAATCATATTCACTGTTTGAGTAGCCAATCAGAGCGCGCGAAAAGTGATATGCACTGATGTGGTATTTAACAAATAAAGAAGCCTTAGCCCTTCGGCTTGTGCTTTAACATTTCTCTCATGTTCTCAAATGCCCATCGTGTTTTATGATAGTATAAAACATGGATTTAAGGCTTCTTTATCTGTTTTATAATATAGATTTACGCGCGCGATGAAAGGAAACCGCCAGTTGAAAACTATATAACACGGCTAACCATGTTATATACTCTGATAAAACATGGCTTCTTACCCAATCAGAGCGCGCGTACTATCGTATCTATATTATAAATACTAATAATGAATATATATGATATATGCGCGCATCCCAGGCCCCACTCTAATGGTCCATCTCCGCCCGAGATCTAGTGCCCATTCAAATGAGGAGTACGGTAGCTCGTAGGTCCCGAGTTGCAAAATTTAACACTTCCCAGATTACAAAACACTTCCCAGCTTACACCGAAAACACCTCCCAGCTTACAAAATGCTTGCAACAATAGTACGGTGGCACGTAAGGATAAAACACTTCCCGAGCTCCAAACACTTGCCGAGAACTAGTTACAAAACACTTGCCGAGTTTCAAACAATTGCCGAGTTACGAGTTACAAAACGCTTCCCGAATTACAAAACACCTGCCGAGTTACAAAACACTTCGCGAGTTACAAGACACTTCCGGAATTACAAAATCGCCTTGCCGAGTTACAAAACACTTCCCGAGTTACAAAACGCTTCCCGAATTACAAAACACCTGCCGAGTTACAAAACACTTCGCGAGTTACAAAACACCTGCCGAGTTACAAAACCGCCTTGCCGAGTTACAAAACACTTTCCGAGTTACAAAACCGCCCAGCCGAGTTACAAAACACTAGCCGAGTTACAAAACACTTTCCGAGTTACAAAACACCTGCCGAGTTACAAAACACTTCTGCCAAGTTACAAAACACTACTGAGCCGAGTTACGAAACCGCCTTGCCGAGTTACGAGTTACAAAACGCTTGCCGATTTACAAAACACTTTCCGAGTTACAAAACGCTTCCCGAGTTGCAAAACGCCTGCCGGGTTACAAAGCACTTCCCGAGTTACAAAACACTTGCCCAGTTCAGAAACCACAGGTAGCCCAAGCTTGGGCGACCATCTTGACGGGGAATCCCTGGAGATGGGACAAAGTGGAAGTGGAAGGCCAGCGGACGTAAAGCAAGTGAATAATATTATTATAAAGAAACTAAACTAATATATGTACACTAAGACAATATTTATTTAATAAAATAAACATAATGGGGTTCGCTGTGCATAATGAACTCAAGCTTTGGCAATCCCTTTATGTAGGACGACACGAATTTTTACCAAAAATACAATAGAATACACCACAATACAATTCAATACAACAATAGAACGCAACACAATACAATACAATAGAATACAATTTGGTAGCAATTCGTGTCGTCCTACATGAAGGGACGGCCCAAGCTTTAATCTTACAACCGATTTTAGTGTTACGTGCATAGGCGGTGTTTCAATTTTTTTTAGACAATCATTCGACATAATATCATTCCGCGCAAACTTCCGCCACTTCTGGTCGGCAACGCATGCATGTTGGCGAAGTTTGCTGAGTGCTCGAATGTGAAAAAGAACCTAAATTATTCGATTCAGTACCTCAAAACTACGATAAGCAAGTGAGCCTGGTTACAAAGTATGTCGAATGATTGTGTCGGTGGTCCCTTCATGTAGGCAACACATGAATAGGCCTTTTGCAGTAACAGTCACGTGCTGATATAATACAGTCACGTGCTGATATAATACTTCGTTAACGAATGAATGAGCTAGTAATCCCCATGGGAAAGACGTTGACATGGATGCTGGATGGCAAGCCATTTTTAAAAACGCTGATCGACAATCGATTGGAGGTGAAAAATAGCATTTACAAACAGGTATGGCTAATAACAATACCGATCTCGTACAAGGCCTCTAAATAAATGAAGTTATTTTTTTTGCCATCCAGTACAATCTTGTACAATCACGTGAATGCCCAGCTGCAAAAGGCCCATTGCTATCAAAATACGATAGAATTAACACAAGACAAAAAATAGAACGATAGAGTTAAAGAATCGTCACGAAGGCTTCGATCTAAAAGCAGTCTGTTACCAACAATAAACACTGAACGTTATAAAAACTGTTTTGTAAATAGGCTATGTTTTTTGACTTTTTAAGACTTTATGTACTGTTTAAAAAACGAGCAGCAGTGTTTTATCAGGTTTAAAACTCGAGGGCGCAGCCCGAGAGTTTTAGACCTGATAAAACACGTGCTGCGAGTTTATTAAACGGCTTCAAAAACTTATAATAGTACTTAATGAACCATTGAACCCTTGTATTCACAACGCCATGCAAAATATTCGAGTAATCACCACCTGCGATTACGAACATCTCAAGGGCTTTTTAGAATGATGAGATTTATCAGGTATAAAGAGCATGCACGTGACTGATTCGCTTCATCTGATTGGACAAAATGCTCAATAATTATTCATAAGTTTTTGAAATATTAATTAACCTTTTTTTCTATTTTAATATGTATGTTATTAAATGAATAAAGACTTTATTATTGTTATTATTAATATTATTATTATTATTATTAATACAATAGAACGTAATACACAATACAATGTGGTAGTAATAGCCCACTTCCGCGATATGCTTTACTTGTCACGCACAAAGGTTTCAATACGATCGAGGCCCCGTGCTAAATCAAATTTATTATTTTCTCTTTGAAAAGAATAAATTTAATTTAGCACGGAGCCTCGTATTGAAACCTTTGTGCGTGACAAGTAAAGCATATCGCGGATGTAGGCTATTCATGTTAGCCTATATGAAGGGAGAACCATTGTGTCGAAGGACTACGTCGAATGATTGCTCTATGCACGTAACACTGAAATCGGTCGTAATTACTTGATAAAAGCTTTTACAGCTTTTACGCGGAATGACAATTCAAATGTCGACCAACGTTTTTTTTTTTCCCGCTGCCGTTAATCAGAACTACGACGGCCACTGAATATTTACGAATGATGGGCCAAGCTCTCCGTTCCTAAGAGAATCCGCGATATCGATGTTGAAATACAAATGTCTTCCCACGGCCATCGTTCGTAAATAATCAGTGGCGGTCGCAGGTATGATTAACGGAAGAGTAAAAAACCAAAACATTGGTCGACATTTGAGTTCTCAGTCCGCGTATTATTGAAAACGGCTGTAATAAACTATTAAAGTTTAACTTTAAGAGCTTACTGACGGCCCAGATTTACAGAGTATCTATAGAAGAATAAGCTAATATCCGATGGAAAACTCTGAATTTCTAACGAGACCTTAACAACCATAAGGCCGGGTTGATCAAATTCAGGTCCCGGCTAAACCACAGATCGAATAGCGTGTTGGTTGTTGTGGAGCTAGGGAGGAAAACCGGAGAACCCGGAGGAAAACACTCGGGAGAGCCACAGAGCCAGAGGTGAGAGGCGAAGCGCTTAACCACTGCGCCACCCCGGCTCCCCTATAAAACGTCTGTAAGAATAAAATGACGGTATGAACTTGAAGTGAGAGAAATGATAACTAACTAGTAATACATTCAACGAAGATCCATAACATTGACAAAATTATAATGCCATCTAACCACAGGTAGCCCAAGCTTACGATCTATATATTAAGCGATTACAAGAGAATGTATGGAAATTTTACTATTATCGCTGTAGTGCTCTTAAATCTAATCAAATGTTTCAAAAACCTTCGCTTTCCCTTGTAGTCATTACCTTTAATGCCTGTGGTGATTCCTGGGCAGTTTAGCCACATCGCGGCGAAACGTCACGCGCTTGCGCTTTTGATGCCAGCCGGTCGCGTGCGCTTTTCCCCAGTTTCCTGCCGAAACTAAAAGAAAACAGAGGCAATCACCCCTGTTTCTAATTTTTGGTAGAATGTATTATTCCCATTCTTCGTTGAATGTATTACTAGTTAGTTATAATTTCTCTCACTTCAAGTTCATACAGTCATTTTATTCTTACAGAAGTTTTATAGGGGAGTCGGGGTGGCGCAGTGGTTAAGCGCTTCGCCTCTCACCTCTGGTTCTGTGGCCCTCCCGAGGGTTTTTCTCCGGGTTCTCCGGTTTTGCTTCCTCCACAAAAACCAACAAACTATTCGATCTGTGGTTTAGCTGGGACCTGACTTTGATCAGGCCCTGTGGTTGTTTCACTGAGTCTCGTTAGTCTGAGTCTTCATGTTTTTGTGACTGTTAAGCTTGATAATGCCAATGTACTGTTGTTTGGACTTCCACAGGATCAGATTAGAAAGTTCAGTACAGCGTGTTCTTAATTCAGCGGCACGCTTGATATTAGGAGCTCACAAGTATGATCATATCACCCCAATTTTAATACAGTTACACTGGCTCCCAGTAGAGCAACGCTTTACGATAATTTTGTGCGGGAAATTGGTGCGGCCGCCCATCGAGACTGATAGTAATGCGCAACCAATAGGCGCGCATCAGATCTCACGAAATCCTTGCTATGTAATTAACCGAATAGACACTTTGCAGGACATGGTCACGTGACCATTTTTAGCCTGTCAATCAAAAACACAATTGGTGCTAGAACAACATAGATGCCAGAAATGGAAAGAGCGAGCCAAAATTAGTAAACAGCACACGTTTTGGATTCATATCTTTAAAACTGAAGGAATGGCAATGTTTTTAACTCACCCGTGCGTTATTTGATCATCCCAGAAGTCCATAACCAGAAGTCTCGATAAGGAATGGAAGCGGCCATCAGTTGACGGTATAAGCTATTTTTAGATCGACGCTCAAACTACTTTCATCTGTAAAAAACAATGGCATCCATGTTTCAATTAGTTCTCTTATTAGAACAAAGGCTTTCATATTTTGGACCAATCAGAGTTGCTGGTTAATTAGGTGCAATACGCTGGGCTATCGATTAGGTGCAATACGCTTGGCTATCGATTAGGTGCAATACGCTTGGCTATCGATTAGGTGCAATACGCTTGGCTATCGATTAGGTGCAATACGCTGGGCTATCGATTTAGCGAGAATCGTTTTCTAAAAATAGATTATCCCGTAAACTGATGTGCCAAGACCCAGTATGACAGATCGAGACTTGTGGTTACGGACGTCTGATCATCCTCAACGTTTTCATGTTTTATTTCTCGAGCCTCTGTTGCAGCATCTGGCTATCGACCCCAGGTGCACTCGGTTGCGTCGGTCACTGTGGCCTCTGGAACCAGGGTACTGTTGCAGTAAACGACTTCAGAAATTAACGTAACGTACAAGAGTCGCTTGTCAGTTTTTTTTCGGCAGTCGGATACGCAAATATACGTCGGGGAGGGGGAATTCACCGAAAGGGGGCGAAATCGTTATGAACCGGCCATCTTTATTTTCTCAGGAGCTTTGTTGATTGGCTCATGAGCGGCGAAGACGTTCAGGTCTGAACGTGTGATCGTATTCGTTTGTATTTTTACCACAATTTTATTAGTCTCATGTCAGAGCCCATACCTAGCTCCTGGTGAAGTTTACTAACCCACAAAATATGTTTTGTAACTTGATGATCATGCTAACTTGACGACTCCACTCGTCACTGGAGTCGTTTTATTGTTAGAGTCAGTTTAAGCGTATAGATTGATACTTTGGGGCGGAGTTAATGACTATTTTCCAAAGATCGAACAAGATCTCCTCTTATCAACATGATTAACATTAATAAAGTCAAATCAATATATAGCCTGATTTTCAGACGGTACGAGGTCGTACGTCCTCTCACTTCCTCCCACGGTGGGAGGAAGTGAGCGGACGACCTCGTACCGTCTGAAAATCAAGCTAATCAATATATAGTTACAATTTGAAAAGTGACACGGGGTTCAAAACATATCTCAATTACAGTTGACTCCGATATAGCGTGTAAAAAAACTTACGCTTCATCGGATTCTAAGCGGAATCAGTTAGGGAGAACAGCAGCTTTTATTGCCGGAAATCTTAAGAAAATGTCGGGAATTGGTAGACTCAGGGAATTTACAGGGAAATTATTGATAATTATCAGCTCAAGCATGTTAAGGCCTGGTTCATTTAACGGAAAATAGATGTACGTTAAAAAATGTTTTCTGACAGAAATAACAGTTTCAACAAAAACTAATTACACCGTAATACTAATATCAACTTCCTTAAATTTGTTAAGTGGATGGCTGTCATATCACGTGATCGATGACGTCATAATTATATAAAATCGTTTAAGTGAAATGCGGCTGCGACGATAACATATGAATATAAAGTAACCCTGCTAAAACATTACTCCTGCCGCAGTGTTTCAGATCACGCTTAGAAAACATGACTATCATGTAAAGATAAGGAGATATTAAGGGTACAAAAAGTCACGTGACCTATTTTGCATATGTTCGCCTTAATTACTCGTTAACGAAACATTGTAGTCATCTTTTCTAAGTTGATTTAGGTAAAAGGCTTCAACCTTAACTAAACATAACCACTCATCATCCTAGCTGTTTTAAACTCGGAGCCGCATTTTTGATTTACTGATTTCGTGTTCTAAGTCACGTGACAGACCACGTGACACGTTTTACTACACAAAAACCACTTAAGGTAGTCAAGAATGGCGACATATATTATCGTGAGAAACTTGGCGTACTTACCATACTCGGCTGTGCTGAAATAAGGAAAAAAGTTTTTACCCGAAATTTGACCCCTGAACCAGGCCTTAACTTGCTTGAGAGGACAAACTGAAAATAAATCGGGACAAATTTAATTTTGAGAATCACTCCTTTCCGAACGGAGGGAGGAGGATTCGAAAAAACACACAGCGCGGAAATGACCCTAGAAGAGCTCAGAGGTATGAATAACCACAACTGAAACATTGTAGGGTGAAGTCGTGTATTTATTTGTCTAACTACATCATGTTTTGGAAGGATTTATAATATGAACTATTCAAGCGATATTTGGTAAGCGTATAAATACACAAATCACGAGATTGGGCTGCCTGTGGCTATATATAACATGCACCGTGGTAAATTTCTTTGAAATCGCCGCGTAACTCAAGCAACAAATACCAACATTGAAGTCGCACACAAAACAACGGAAACATATATTTTTCTTTATTTTTTTCTCGGGGTAAAAGGTAAGCCTGATACTCAGGTTACGGAAACACAACAAAACATATCGATGTATTTAATAAACATTAGTGTTACCCTCTAGTGCGACCGCAGCTATTTATATGCACAAAATAATATCCATATAACAATAATTTCTAGCGTAAATCCCTGATAACACTAACGAAAATCTAAACAACACACGTCTGAATACATACCGACAGGTGTCGGGTCGGGGAAAATGGAAAACCAACCAGCATAGCGTGGTTACAAAGCAGGTGTCTTGAACTGTTATGGCGGCTGACCTTCAGGGCGAGAAACATCGCTAAATCTCGGTAATTTACACCCTGTAGTAATCTTAACACAGTTTACATCCTTCAGTGGAAATTCAAGTCTCTTAGTCAAGAAATCGTACAGAATTTACGCCCCAAAATGGTGAGTCCAAGTTGCTTAATTTTGATATACCGATTTACCGGGACACTGACAGTGGCGGGAGCCTGTGCTTTAAACATCAAAACTTCAGATCTTTGAGCTGTCCCTGTTCGACCAGTTTCTCTTCTCTTAGCATGACTGCCTGGACGAAGAAATACTCGATTTCATCTTGCTGCTAAGTATATAACTACAGGCTAAAATATCTAAGAAAATCAGTCCACCTCCGCGAGGGCGAGAGCGCCGGTACTTAAACTTGGCGCCGGCAGTCGAACCTAAAATAAAATTACGAAAAGGCAGAAACTTTTCTATCAGTTTTCCAAGTATCGTAGCACAGTATGATATACTTCAATCATGTATTTTTTTCTGAACCTATTTAGTGCATAACTAATTTGAAAATCTTCAATCACACCAAAGATAAAGTCCAAAGCTACAATGTACAATTTAAACCATAAAGGTTAAATGTAATAATTACAATAAGTATTAAAATTAAAGATACTGAGTACATTTGTCGCCACAAAGTATTAGCTAGTTTATATTAGGAAGGTATGGTTCAGAAAGTGCCTAATGGGTGTCTGTCTTTGAAGTAATTCCAATCATAATATTACATTTAAAAAAACATTAACTAAAGGGGATGCTGGACTTATAAAGTAACTTAGGTCCTGTTTATATGAAGAAAAGTTGGCTCGGGGACCTGGGTGACCCTCCCACTGAGCTACCCTGGGCGAGCCAACTTTTCATACATTTCTTTATAAAAGAAAGTCAACCATCTACATGAGAAACTGCAAACTTGGCTCGGGAGGAGGGGGCCAGAGGCACTCGGTTCACAAGGTAGGGTGACCCTGGGGGGTGAGCCAACTTTTTCTCATATCGGGACACAGAGAGCATGCGTAATCCAATATTACGTGCCCAGACTTGCTCAAGACAAAGTTCTCTTGGGCACCTGGGACAACTTTTCTTCCATATGAACGCTCGGTAAATTAAAGTTGGCTCGGGGGGAGGGGACCCTGGTCCCCGAGCCAACTTTTCTTCCTATAAACAGGGCCTTAGGTCTGGTTGTGTAAGTGTAATCATTGTCTCGCTTAATTTACACATCTTGTCAACTTAATTTAAATAGTAGTATCATGTTGTATTTCTTATTATTGCTTACATTTCTAGTAATAAGTCTTACCTAGCTTAGTAGTGCTAGACAAAAGTTTAACTAAAATAACTAAATTAGTTAACTATTTAGTGGATGCCGCCTATTTGGAAATGTCACGTGCCATCTGTTCTCAGATCTGGGGAATCGTCTAGACTAGTTTGCTTTTGTATATATGGGATCAACTTTTTTTATTTTCAACTGAAGTTTATGTTCAACCCCCCTGATTTTGCTGTGACCATTGGTCTTGCAGTTACACTAATTTAGGTGGCATCCACTAAATAGTTTTTAACTGATTTAGTTAAATTTAACTAAATCATCAACAGTTGGAGCGACTGTATTTCTACATGTATATTGATCTATATATTTAATATTCCCTACAGGTAAATATTTTTTTTTTACATTAGTATGATTATTAAATTTAATCATCACATTATCTTAATTTCTATCGGGCATTTTTAACATGAGGCTCTGGCTCGGATGTAATGCACAACTGTATCCTACGTTTCAACCATAATAGTGGAGCTCCCATGTGGAGAGCACTTCATATAGGATAAGAGCACATGTTTTCATTCATTAGAAAGACATTTTATACGAAACAGCTTTTCAAATGAAGAATAAATTTGTACGAGACTTCAAACTGGCTTGTGAACAATTTGAGAGTGCTGGTTTGAGCATCTGCAGTTGTTCAACTTTTATCCTTGAATATTTCGTGAAATAACCTACAATTTCTTTGTTTTCTAAGGGAGAATTTAGAATGTGAGCAAGAGTCACTTTGCATATTCTGGATATGAATCTTTGATCAAAGGCATTCTCTGTCACACGTATGAGAGCATCATGACCAGAACTCAGCCATGTTTATCTCTTGACTGGCTTAACCAGCCACACTGTACTTCTGTCTCAACCCTTATGCATCATTGTATATCTTTATTGTTTTGCGCAATTAATCAAATTATTGTAAGCACATAGAACATTTATGTATATGTGCTAAATAAGTGTTTTTTGTTATTGTATATACTGCAAATTATAATCATGACAATTTGATATAACATGGTTTTCAATTGAGTGTCATAAAACCAAAACCTGAGCCAATCACAAGCAAGTAAAAACATAATGAACCAATCACAAGCAAGTAAAAACACAGTGAACCAATCACAAGCAAGTAAAAACACAATGAACCAATCACAAGCAAGGAAAAACAGTGAACCAATCACGAACTGATTGAAGTAATTCATGATTGGTTTTACTTGAATCAATCACAAGGCAAAGTAAATGCAATCATGGATATATACACTGCAACTAACCAATCTTAATTACTTTTCGACACTCGATTGAAAAACTCTATATTACACAGATTGCATTAATATGAGTAATAACCTTGCAGTAGGTCAGAGCTTGAAAACCCCAATGGCCAATCATTTTTTAACCAAATCTTGAAGTGTTCATATGGTATGCTGTATAATCCTGACTGAATCCAAATATGACTATCAAAACAGCCCCTACCGTCTAAAATATAATGTTGAAATTAATGAGTCTTAGAAAATTTTGATAATATAAATATAGCAACAAAATTTATACTTTTAACTCTTTACCGTCCAAGCCTGTAAATAGGAGACACATTAGTCCGTTACTAGAAAACTTATTGCATCACATCTAGACATGCTGGAAAGACGATGTTGCGATATTATGCGAAGGGATGTATGGCTTCAAAGTCAGAGCTATAACAGGGATCGCTCAACTCTTTCACTATGGAGAAAAGCTCATTTGTTTTGGCGATCGTTTCGTTGCTTCGATATTCACGAATTTTAAGGAGCTAAAAATCGGCTCAAAACACCCTTCCCATTCGCACTTGAAATCAAAAGCAAACACAAAATCAGCACTCAGTCATCATAGTACCTTCTTTAATCTTTCCAACCACCAGGTTTTTTTTGGCACAAAACACACCAAGCGACTGTGAACTGCACTATTGTTGTCACTGCATTTCTCTCCACGACGTTCTCCTGTACCCACCTCCAATTGCATACTGGGTAATGGACAAAAATTCCACAAGGTGTCCCCCCCCTCTGGGACTCTGGTAGGTTTTTTTTTAATAAGTCTTTTACCCCTACAACCAAGAGCGGTGATTTGGACCCAAGCCGTTGCTTTAAAGCGACAAAAACACAACCTAATAGGTTGATCAGGGGTAATAGACTGCCAACTGCAGGATTTCAAGAATTTCATTGAAGAATTTTTTCCTCTGTCTGAAAGCACAAACACAACAGAAAAACCCTGTGAAATCCCCTCACAAAGCCTACTAGAAGCAAACCAAGTACTTTTCAGCCGTCCTCAGACTTAATGATGTCTTCAAGCTCTCTGACAGTGGCATTTTTCTCCAACATTAGAGCACATTTCATTGGAAACCCTACAGAAGTTGCAATACCTACCATCGACAAGTACGTAGAATTCTCCCGAATGGCATTGTGGAGAAAGTTTGAGCCACCCCGGGCTAGCCAAACTTGAACTGAGGGGGGAGGGTTGAGTTAGCACTCAGGATTTCACCAATTGAGCTCACACACGATCGGACAACAAAAAGTTAAGACATTGCAGCACAAAATTAGAAACTTTTGAATAGGCAGCAAGTTTAGCCTTGTTTTGGTGTTAACATTTCTCAATACTTTAAACTAGTTGATAAATTCACAAGGGTTCATTATTTCAAACTTATAAACCTTACTGATCAATGCACATTAATTTCCTTTAAAATGGTACAGTTTATTCTCCTGAAAACATTGAGCTTCAATATTAATTATAATACAAATTAGGCAATCATGTATTTTTATTATACTTTACCAATAATCCACCAATGAGATGTGTGTGTTTGGTTCATGTGCCAGCCCAATATTTTGCCATGTATAATGTAGGACAGCTGTCTATTGGTCGGAACAGTTTACACAAGCTGTTCATGCTATTGTGTTTATATTGATTGCAGGATTTTGTTCAGTATAATAAAGCACATATATATAGGATGAAGAATTCATCTTCACACAATATGGCAAATATTGAAGTCTTGACTTTTAATATTTATTATAAACTCAACGTTCAGTCTTGTCCAATATTGAAGTATTGATTAAAATATTTTGCCATATTGGGCTTCAATGAATTAACAAGATTTAGGTGTACAGTATTTGGCCAACAAACTTTTCAGTTTCAGCAATCAAATGTAGTCAATAAATTATAGTTGACTGCTTCGATCCCATATACTAATTAACGTTTACAAAACACAAAGGACATTTGAGAATACTTGAGAAATGTTGAAAGCACAAACCAAAGGTGCATGCTTTTGACATTTCTCAAGTGTTCTCAAATGACTGGAGTGATTTATGATAACAGTGTAATACATGGTTAATGCTTGCTTATTTGCTGTATGATAGAGATTTAAGCACACAAGGAAAGCAAATAATCAGTTCAATACAATAAAACATGCTCTTGCGTAATACAGACTTCGATAAAACACACTTTTTTGCCAATCAGAGTACACATTATATTGTGGCTATGTTATAATTTACAGTTAGTACTAATAATTAATAATTTATATCTAACAGGATATAGGATTGAATGACCATCATCAGCAGAATGTTGTACACTACCTTAGATTTGCACGATTCAATCGTGGCCAAAGACTTAGAGGAGTAGAAGCTTGTTTTGAAGATCTCAAAGATAGCAGGTAAGCTGCTGTTACTATATAAAGAAACTTCATTCAAATTCAATTCAAATTTATATTTTCATAATCGTTTTCAATTGATATACAGTCATGTACATGACTATTTACAGAATGACAATGCAGTGGTGTGGTATCAGTATAATAATACAGATCTCCTAGCCACAGATGAGGATCTGTAGATCTGATACAACATGGATGCAAATTCTGTAAATTACATGTACTTCTAAACCCTTACATACAAAACTGAGAAAAATGATAAAATATTGCAAATTTGATGAAAAGCCTTGAAATTAGAGTTTGGAACTATTGTTTGCATCATGGACATGCATGTACAAAAACGAGTCCCATAATGTTGATATAATTATTTTATTGGTCTGCAAAACAAAACAATTTACCATGACATTTCACCCTTGGAAAGGGGAGGTCAGTGAGCGGTCATGTCGAGACCTTCCTCATACAGACACCAGCATACTAGATCACCTATTGCTTGTTGTTGATAGGCTCGTAGAGGATACCTACACTCTTGATGAAATAACAGAGATGCTAGATGGCCTTTGTGCAGTGGTGCGGGGTGAGGTAGAATCAGAACTTATTAATACAGCACACACCAATGTCCTACTTCTACGACAGCTATTCTGTCAAGCAGAGAAATGGCACCTAAAATTACAGGCAGATATATCAGAACTGGAAAACAGGTACGTGTAAATGTTTCTTCAGATCATAGTATGCCTCAAGGATATAAACTTGGTAGTCACGCACACACACTGAAGTCTCCTTGGAGATCAATAATTAGGTATTGTGATTAGTATGGGAGCAGCTCAGAGCCACACTAAGATACATGTAGATACAGCATACAGCATACAACACCCAAATCATTATTATCATTGAAGTGCGACTGATAAAATTTCAAGTCACATTGTATTTTTGTATTTAGCGAATTGTCAATCAAATGCATACCACCTAGATTTAGTAATGAGACTAGGCTCTGCATTTGATTATTGGTTGGCTGAATGCAATTTCCAAACACAACTTTTAGTTGAAATGTCCAACTTTTAGTTGAAATGTCCATGCAGAGTCACACTTCAAGATAACAGTAATAATGGCTGTTACCTTGTACGTATTATAGACTTTCTCAAAGTCCTCTGCCACTTTTTTTGCGATTTGGATTTGGCACTGCACACGGGAATTTTCATCCTTGTTTCACACCAAAATTACTGACAGATTTTTTGGGTTTGTGAATAAATTATAAGTTATAGCAGCCAATCAAAACAGCTTTAGTACACACCTGTCAATCATTAATTATCAAGTCTTTGTAGATTTGTGCAAAGACTACCAAAGTACACCACACTCTGTTCCTCACCAGTCCAAGAAACCTGATATGTCATCTCAGGTTTTTTTGGCATGAAACAAATTGAATCCCTGCAACTTAGGGAAACAAGTTGACCATTTGCAACTTTGTCACTTGTGTAAATGCTCTCCTGTTGCCAGGATAAAAAAACCTACTCCACTCATCTGAAAAAAAATGTTGTGGTTGACTTGTGTAAGGTGGGCTGTGCATTTGATTACTCACTGGATCAACACTAAGGGTCTTAAAATGACTGCATGAGCAGAAGGTGCAGCATTTGTGAAACACTATTTTGTTCTTGAAATACAAATGGTTAGACCTTCATGTTTACTTATATAAGGACAGTACAAGAGTGTGGTTGATTGACTGTATTCTGGAATAAGAATACATTTGTACATGGAATCATTTAATACTACAATTTTGTTCTTGAACTACAAATGGTTATAGCTTCATGTTTACATGTACATGTACATGTACATGTTGTATACTCGTATAAGAGCAATAAGGGTGCATTTGATTGACCATATTCTGGAATAAGAATACATAGAATCATCACTACGAATAGCTTATATTGGCACTCGTAGGCACTGATGAGAAATATAAATCTTAAATATCATATATCAGGGGGTTTTATGGTGCACAATGTGCATTCTTATTTTGGAATATGGTCAATCGAATGTGTAGGCCCTGAGAGACTTCTGTAGAGTTTTTCTCTAAGCCTGCTGATCAATGTTCTCCATTCCCCTTCAAGTGGTATTGATCAGAAGCAACATGTAAATCCTATGAATCCCCTAAGTGGGTGACACAGGGGATTTATTTGACTCTGAGTTTATTTACATGTACATTCATTTAATTTTTATCCTTTAAACTGTTTTCTTATTTAGGGAGCTAATAGAAGAAATAGCAAAATTTGAAGAAAGAGAGTTTTCAGCAGTATCCCAAAAGTCTCAGGTAACATGCATTTTTTGTACATATACATGTACTTTATTATTTTATACTTGGATTAATAGCTGAGTGATTAGCTACTACAGAATAAGTTAATATCTCTGGTAACCCTTATACAATTAATAATTTACCCGAGATTTAAAATATGTACAGTACCTGACTGTACATTGGATTTGTGTCTAACTCTTATGCAATTAATTAACCCCAAGGTTTAAATTTGTACAGTACCTGACTAACCTGACTAATGTCTCTAATGTGATTGTATCTATCCTTTAGTCAAATGACACTGTTATATTAATTTGTAAGTACCGTAATACAATGTGTAGATACATAATTTGTGTCTGTGCTTTATCAGATTTACTCAAGCTGGAAGTGAGAGTTAATTTGTAAATCAGATAAAGTCAACAGACACAAATTTTGTATGTGGCTTTTAATTATCAAATGTCTAGGTGTATATAGTCATGTTTTTCAGTTATTTTGGTGATACAACCTATTTTGGCTGAAAAATTGAAGCAAAAGTTTATGTAAATCAGGACGAAATCTGTACATTACACATTGATTTCCTTTGTTTTTCCTCATGAAGTATTAATGAGTTTGATAATAAAATTTAAAACCTTGTGGTAGATGTACAGGGTTGTTATTAGCTAAGTAAAATGGCAGTCAATTAATGCGTCTTTCTCAGCTGTTAAATAAATTTTATTATCAGCAGTCGGTGCTTAGCAACATTACACTGGATGTAAGAACTATGTGTATGAATAACTTGGGACATGATTATTTACAACAATTTACAGGCATCCCTACCCTGATTTTTAATGGTCACATGACTTAGGCAACAAACGACATCATAACAAGTGCTGTCATTGGTTGAAACCATTTCCTAAAACTGTATTAAGACAAAAAAAATTGCATACATTTAAGCTAGTTTACCCTGGGTTCCAGAGGTCCTTCTCGCTAGGTTTGCCAGAAGGTCCTACATGTATGGTAAAGCTAGTTGGGAAAATTTATGTTTTAATTATCAAATTGAATGAGCATTTTCCTGTTTTGTGAACTCAGTATTTTGAGTTTAATTTTGTAAAGGAAATAGAAAGCCTAGTTCAAAGTTGCTTTCATACATGTAGTGTGGTGAAGATAATTTCCAAGGAAAGAGATCAGCCTTTATTTTTTTTTAGAGAAAATCAGTAAACAAATGTATAAGGTCGTAACAGCTCCTTTGTACAATAATTTTAATTTTGATACTTTTAATGATATTGGGATGTTTTCAAGTACCAGTGCTTCATAAAAAAAAGTAACTAAAGAGCCTTGGTGAAATTTTAGTGCGCTACTTTTGATGCACCAATGTAATTTAATCTTATAATTATGTATCAATATTTTTTTTACTCGTGGGAATCCTCTTGCTCTAGATTAAATCCTGCAACTTACACAAAATTAATGACCAGGCATCTCTGACTTTACAAAGTCAGACTGAAGAGAGCAAAAGGATTTCTTCACCAAGAAATTAAACAATAATAATTAAAATTGAACTGAGCTCTGCATGAGGAAAAATACCTGGTGCACATGCTGCATAATGAGATTTCGACAAAACTGACTGGAAGCTGTGACAGATGCAGCACATGGTGGAAAAACACTGTTGCCTATAACCCATGGGATACCCTAAATATGCAATAGCTTTTCCACCTTCTGATTGGATGTATGCTCCAAGGCATGGGATAAAGTGTGCTATTTACATGTAAGTGTGCATTTGATCGACTGTATTCTAGAATACAAGAATACATAGAACTAGTGATCTGACACTACAAATTGCATGCTTATATCTAGATTTTGTAGCCACTGGAACACTTTAATGTAACCTGACTATCACATGTCAGCAAGCATTTGTACCTTACTGTGTAAAACAAGGAGGATTGGAAGGCCTTCCCATGAACACTTAATTGCGCTTGAAAATTTGGAGGCAAGAAACTTGGAGTTTCCCTCCCGCGAGTTTTGTTATTTGCAACTAAATTTCTCCTTGAAGTTTTTTAACTCTAGAAATTAGAGATGGATTCAACAAAGTCAGAAATATATTTTCTAACTTTACTACTCACTAAACATCTTCAATTTTTTATCTTTTCATACAATCTGAGCATATTTATCGGACACTTTTCTTGAGAGGTTGTTTGGGAGAAATTTCCTGTGTACTCAAGTTGTAAATCTTACCCTGAAAGAAATTAACTACAAACCTTTCAGACAACTAACCTTACCTGAGCAGTGACATAAATAAATTAAGTGTCTAATTTGTGCAAAGGGCTCCAAAGGGCTCCAGGTTTAAGAGGTTTACAAAGCCGTTGAAAATGCGTGTTGTTTACGATGTTTCGATACCATTGACAAAATGTCGCACTCACTGGATATACAGTACTCACGCCGATCTTTCGTGAAGCATTTCGCGAACAGTACGAGTGGTGTTTATTGTTAATTGTACCCAAAAAAAAAGACGATTTTACTTAAAATTACAATTATGATTACCTGAAAAGATAAAGGGCAGAAATAAGTAATACTTTGGTTTATTCAGTCGCACGCTCGTACAAAAGCAGCTTTGAGCGCGTGCGCTCATTGTTCGAAAATGGCGTTATCAGATTGCATCAGCAGCGCGTGCGAACCTCTAAAATTGAAAACTTTTCACTCAAATCACATGTAATTCCCTGCATATTTTCCCATTTTTCATAGGCTTTCATTGTAAAATAATGGCCAGAAATACGGGAAGTCAAACCTAAGCCTAAACATATGTCAAAATCCCAGGAAAAACTTTGGTTTTGAGATACTTTGTGAAAATTTGTGCTGCTGAGGTCCGATCTCCACGAAATTCAACGCAGAATGAATTGCTCACGTGACCGGGAAAATTGATAATATAGTTGCTACGCAAAGGATTGTGGGAAGGCCTTCCAATCCTCCTTGGTGTAAAATGTGCTTGAACCAGTGATTTCCAGAGACTATTCTATCTACATGTATTCTTATTGCAGGATACGGTAAATGGAATGTGCATGTACAATGTTTTCTGTAGTCCATATTGTAAACTCTGTGTTTCTTCAGGCAAGCTTAATGTCCCAACTCTCTCAAGCAACAAAGTTGGAACCACTGAATGAAGCAGGAGCTGTGCCACTGCTACAGATGGTAAGGTGACACCTTTATACCTGTCACAATCTTTAGACTTTAATGGAAGGAGGGTAGAGGAGGAAGGTGGTGGGGGGAGGGGGGTTGGTTGGGGGGGGGGGGGGGGGTGAATACATGGAGCCTCATCAACTTGATTGATGTGTTTTCTCCATTAATTAATATCAATATCAAAGATGTTGTAATGTGGGAACAAAATTGATACCAATATTGAGGTGACCCATTTTAAGAAGTAACATAAAGGTATGTATAATTTTATGCAAATTTAATTTATTGATAGTTACAGTACATCCAGCCAAACAGATAATTTTCTCCTGACCAATCAGAGAATACAGCTTTTCAATGGCTGGCCCTCGCTCTGGGCTCTTGTACATCATATTAAAACTGCATGGTCGTTTTGCTACTGTTGTTATTAGATCATGTGTGGGGAGTAATTGCAGGCCCACATTAGGCAAAGTAAAAGGAACTAAGAAATAATGGTCTAGTTTTATTTAAACCTTTTTCCTTAGTGAAGTGAATTCAGTAAACTACAGAGAAGCTAATTGGGCAATGGATGACGAGGATGGAAATGGCTTATGCAGATTATGAAAGTTTGAAAACATTGGCCTTGAAAACGTTGGGTTAACCTCTTCAAGTTGTAAACTGTTGTCTTTGATATTAGCTAACATTGTTTCTAATCTAGCTTGCTGTCTCTTCAAATTAACGTTGCTTTGTATTACTTAGTGTCTAGTACTGAGTGTTTTTCTTAAAATCAGAGAATTCTAGATAATTATTGGACCAACTAGTCCCTTAAAGCTCATGTTGGACCAACAATGTTAGACTGTTTAGCACCCCATGTTGGACCAACAATGTTAGACTGTTTAGCACCCCATGTTGGACCAACAATGTTAGACTGGTTAGCACCCCATGTTGGATCAACAATGTTAGACTGTTTAGCACCCCATGTTGGACCAACAATGTTAGACTGGTTAGCACCCCATGTTGGACCAACAATGTTAGACTGTTTAGCACCCCATGTTGTACCAACAATGTTAGACTGTTTAGCACCCCATGTTGGACCAACAATGTTAGACTGGTTAGCACCCCATGTTGGACCAACAATGTTAGACTGGTTAGCACCCCATGTTGGACCAACAATGTTAGACTAGTTAGCACCCCATGTTGGACCAATATATTTTGTTGGATGAATGTTGGTCGTTTAGCCGCATGTCCAACATTACGGTCGTACAACAATGTTCGATCATTTAGCCTCGGCTTTATAACACTTGCATGCGACGGGAAACACTGCAGTTTCAACAAGAAAATCCAACGTCTATACAAAGATATATTCGAAAGAAATAAGTTCTGCTACATTATTTCTCTGAAAATCTGAAAACTATCCTGACAACCTCCGCTATGTACAGACTGTTCAAGTCTCGTAATTTGTGACGTGAGGTACGGGAAATGAATTAGTTTTGCCATGCTGTCCCTGGCATTGAAAAGCTGAACTTACGGCTTCTAATTGCAGACTATTGTCTTTTCTTTTTGCTGGAGGTGTGATTGCTTTTCTTTGCCGTACACGTATGTGACGTACGATATGGGGAAATTTGCACTGAATTGAGCCGATACACTATCAGCGGTTAATCGGTCATTTTTGATTTTTCGAACTTAGGGTTGACTTAGGGTTCAGTTGGGTTGATTTAGGGTTCAGTTGGGTTGATTTAGGGTTCAGTTCCCTTATTTTAAAGTGCCTATAAGGTCAAATTTTATATCCGATTAATATCGATCTACATAAAGTGATTAGGTGAATACATGTAGTAAAATATTTCTTGATTTGAGTGTTGCGTCTTTGAGTTTTAAAGGTTTATATTCTAATATGGTAACGCCAAAGAAGGCATCATATCTTATACAAAGACATGCTGGTAGAGAAAAATGACCTTTTGTAAACATCCATGTCATATGAAGCTTATATATATCAGTGATTTTACCAAATATTTTGACTAAATCAGAACTAAGTTCATGCATTAGCATATTCGAAGGCTCATAGACGACGGAACACTCAAATCAAGAAATATACTACTAATCACATAATCGCTACATGTAGAATTGATATTTTAAAATGATATAAAAGTTGACCTTATAGGCACTTAAGTATAATTCTACTCGATAGATTCTTTTTGAAAAGGAAATTTTCATTCCGTGACATTGTTAGAAAAACTTTAAAACAAATTTCATCGCTGTTGTTGGACGATTAATTATCTCATCTATGACCAGCGTATGATAGCGGCTTTGCTTTGCGTTCACGCAGGTCATACTCGCTATTAAACACTATTTACCAGCTTAGCTAATTTTAGGAGACTTATAAACATATTTCATGGTAGTTTCTAATGGCTACAAAATAATAATTATGTCTGCGAGATTCTTTTCACCTTATCATTTCCGTGGAAACAGCCAATAACATTTCTTCGCATTCAAATCCCAAACCACAAAAATTATTGTGGATTCCGATGCTCTCGCCCATTGGACATCAGGGTGAGATTTAAAAAATAATTAGATTACTAAAAGAGTTGTCAAAGCAAGCCAAAACTCTATGGTAACGTAAAAGGGAGATTTTCGAGTTTATTTAAGAACTCGGGCGGAAGTTTCTCCGTTATCATATGAGTGAGGGATCGCAGAAGTGAACCAACTGACTTTAGTTTATAAATAGCGATGGACGTAGCATGGCCATGATATTACAACTGTCAGAGAAACAGCTTTTGACAGAGCTGATCCAGGATCAGCAGAAGGTTAGAGGATTGTGTTGTTTTGTCACGAACTGTACACGAACTAGCCGGGTTTGATCGTATTTAGCAAACGTTTGGATCTCAGTTTTGTTTTGGAAGATCGATAATTATTTTAAAACACTTTTATTAATGTGTTCGTAGCGAGAACAACGCCTGGAATTCACACAGTTCTTTTTCGAACTAGTTTTAAATTATTAGTTCACATAGCAAAATATTTCACCTTTGTGTAGTTTAAACCTCTAATTATTATAAACCAAACAGTTTGGCGTCGTAATTTTGGTGCTGACCTACATGTATCTACTTATTGTTTCCAAATTATTTCGCAAAGTAATGCCGCATATCGATATGCATTTTAACCAGGGATTTTTCTTCTATGTTTTCGAAGCTTGAATACCATTGAGATTCGTTGTGGGTATTGGTAGATTCTTCAAAACTTATCAGGGTTGCGGTTGATCTTATTGTCATGTTGTAAAACAGGACCTGAGTGTAGCAGAAAGTAATTAATTTCAGAGTGATTTCAGGAACCGGCGTCGTAGAACCTACTTCACGCATATATTCATTATCTGAAGTACAGTTGTCTGATATACATCCTCACAAGAAGTTGCTTTGTCAGCGGATTCTTTAGGCAAGTTACTGATACTACTGGACGAGGAAAGTAGCAACCCTAATGTACTTTTGCTATTACAAACAAGTGCGATCTCTGCTACATCCGCGGACTAGGATATGATAACTGTTTAAAAGACCCTTCTAATCTTCCGGCCTTTCGAGTTCTAGACGACAATCTACGCCGGGTGAAAAAGGAAGACACACTGATTGACAAAAGTGACGGTTAACGTTTTGCTGGCTCATTACACTTTATAAATGATCAGACTTTAGACCTTATTTAGCAGCTTGCGTCCCAACGGTGATGAATTGTGGAGTTATAGACACGTAAATGTACTTGTGCTACGATCTTTTCTGCACAATTTTATTTTATTGATGAACTATTTCTAATTCAGGACCCGGTTGTTCTGAGCAAGGGTAACCTTATCCCTTGGATAGCACTAAATCTGTAATTGTAATCTGTACAGTTTACCCTCGGGTTAGCGATTTAACCTCGGGCTAGAGCTTACCCTTGCTTCGAACAACTAGGTCTGGGTTTTCGTGAAACTTGTGAAATTAGTATAATAGGCTTTTGAGTGAACAGCTGAACTTTCAGATTGATTGGAAATGTGGTTATAATAATAACCACATAGTGCTAAGAACATGAAAATGGATTGTTTATACTCTCTATACAAATATGATTTAGTAACGCCTATTCAAACCATAGTTAATAGAGTGTATGTTCAAACTAATTGTTAAAGTGACCGTGCTTTATGGGATTTATAAACTCGAGCTGAAAGGGAGAGTTTGTAAATCCCACAAAGCACGGACACGAATTCTGTATCTGACTTATGAAACGTCTAGATGTATATAGTCATGTTTTCAGTTATTTTGGCGATAGGACTTATTTTGGCCGGGAAAATCGAAGCAAATGTTTATGTAAATCAGGACGAAATCTGTATCATTTACAGATTACTTATTGCTCATTGATTTCTTTTGTTTTTGCCTCATGAATTATTAATGAGGTTGATAAGTAGAACAAATGGAATCCCTAGCGTCCATTATGGGTTTGGGAAAGTAATTGTTTATTTATCTTTTCAAACGAAACTTTTCATCCTTTTATTTACTAACACTTGTGCTGAGGCAACTTGTGTTGACTTAGAGCAAAACGGAGCTCCTTAACGCTAATAGACCAGTTCGCGGTAAATTCGGACATTTTGAAAGGGGTGCAAACATAGCGCGAAATATAGTGTTTGTATGGGAATCGATGGGAATCCGATGCCAAATAAAATACGTAAAATCGAATTTCTGAAATATTCTTCAGATACAAACTTAAGATACCAGGTAAAAGATTAACATATCGAAATTTGAGGGGGCGGCCTTCACCTCCTCCGGCGGAACGTGGAATAATACTGGCTATCCAAATAATGCCTAACCCTGAAACAATACAAACCCTAACCCTAAAACAATGCAATTCTTTGTCAGTGCAGTCTAAATGGGGTCCAATAAAATGCAAGGTTTTGAGAGGTGAAGGGCTGCTGAATTTGAGGGATGTAGCTGTGCTGGGAAGCGTGCAATCGTGTTTTCAGTTTTCCATACATTGTCTGTAAAAACGAGTCAAATTCCGCGTGAAAATTTACGTTTGAATCTGAATCAGATGAAAATTTAAGTTTGTATCTGAAGAATATTTCAGAAATTCGATTTTACGGATTTTATTTGGCATCGGATTCCCATCGATTTCCATACAAACACTGTATTTCGCGCCATGTTTGCACCCCTTTCAAAATGTCGGAATTTACCGCGAACTGGTCTATTACTGGTATCGAACAAAAATAGCGAGCCCTTGGTTCTATTTGGGTAAAGTGCCTATGAAGTGAACAAATCGACCCCGTTTTTATTTGATTTTATTCAATTTTAGTCTTCCCTTAGTCGTTAATAAATTCGGAGAGCGCGAACGTTGATTTCTCTTCGTGCTGAAGTCAGGCATAATCGTCAAAAGCGTGCGATAAATGTTATGCCGTTAAATACATGCCAATTACATGCGTGCACGTGACGTCAAGTGGTGTGCACATCTATATTTGTCTTCGTAAATAATACAAAATACAGTGCGTTTTTTTTGTCTAATTCTCATTCTAAATATGTCTTAATTGAGGAGCCTTGCCATCTGTCATATTTTTTCTCGAAGAAGCCTTGCCGTCGGCCATATTTTTACTTTTGTGAATATAAGTGTGCCAACCAGTTGACGTTATAGTTGGTTATAGTGCCTGATGCTTTCGGACAAGAGCAGCGACTCTATCTCTATTGGCGAAATGTATATTTCTATGCATTAATTCTAAAACGTTTCTTAAATTCTGAAATTTGTGCATAGTGTGAACTGCATGTGTGTGTTTATACCCTGTCGCATACGTATATATATATATATTAAAAATTATATATATATATATCATTTTTAATCTCATTCTTTCATACTTTTACTAAAGAGGTAGACACACGACCACATCAGCAATTGTGTTGCATTTAAACAAATCGTGTTTAAATAAAGGTTTTTGCATTGTATTGTATTGTATGCATGTGATTAACATATCAGTTTAACGGCACAAAAATTGTCGCATGATTTTGATAATTATGCATGACTTCAGCACGAAAAAAAATATTGTTCGCGCTCTGCAAATTTATTTTTAATTGCACAAAATGACGAAGGGAATACTAAAATTTAATAAAATCAAATACAAACGTGGTCGATATTTTCACTTCATAGGCAGCCACGCCTGGCCTACCAAATACAATATTAGCTTAATTCAATTTGACCAAGTCAGCTCAGTTTTTTTCTATTACTTTTGGTTAAGACTTGCCAATGTTTGTATTAAAGTCTATCTGTTGAATTCGTCCCCGAAATCCAAGCTCACTAGTTTTCGTAAGAAGTTGAGTTGTATAATGATTGAAAAGAAAAAGCATAATAGCATTATTTTGGTCAGTATTGAAGGGTTACGTGGGCGGAGAAGTTAGTTGGATAATTTAACAACCGCTTCAGGCCAGGACAGTGGGGTAAAAAGTCCAGAGTCATCATCGGTTGGGGAAAAAGGTCAAGGGTTCTCATCGGCTGGGGTAAAGGTCTAGGGTCATCATCGGGCGGCTGGGGTAAAGGTCTAGGGTCATCATCGGGCGGCTGGGGTAAAGGTCTAGGGTCATCGGGCGGCTGGGAAAAAGGTCAAGGGTCCTCGTCGGCTGGGGTAAAGGTCTACAGTCATCATCGGCTGGGGTAAAGGTTAAGGGTTCTCATCGGCTGGGGTAAAGGTCAAGGGTCCTCATCGGATGGGGTTCCACTCGAGGAGATAAACGTCAGCTAAATCTAACTTAAGGAAACATTGGAGTCCAACCGAACATTCGAGCTAAATCTATATTAAATCAAAATTTCCGCCGTTCCGCAAAGATCAAAGGAGTTAAAGAGGTGGTGTCACGGTGAGAAACCTTTATCTTCACTGTCAGGGCCGGGCAGTTATTACTGATCAGTGATGTTCATATGAACTGATGAACCTCGCGCACATGTGGGATGGTGAAAATCATCTGAAGCACGTATTCCAAAACGACTAGAGCAGATTTCGTATGACAAACTACGGCATGTCCGTAACCTTTCCGCAACCGTACTGCTGTACCGTAACTCTGTAATTGGACAAAAACAATAGGGAAGCCATTTGAATGTCACGGCATACCGTACAGTAACCGTGCCGTACAGTAACCGTGCCGTAGCCATTGCCGTAGTTAACGTTTGCCCCACTCATACGAAATCCGCTTTAACAAACTGTGTATAGACATAGTAGTCAAGGCCGAACATATTGCATATCATTTCAATCAAACAACCATCGAGGGAGAAGACTTTAACTGTTTGAAGCCAATTAACAGTCACCAATCGTACATCGACTCACCATGACATAGCACCAATCGTACATCGACTCACCATGACATAGCACCAATCGTACATTGACTCACCATGACATAGCACCAATCGTACATCAACTCACCATGACATAGCACCAATCGTACATCAACTCACCATGACATAGCACCAATCGTACATTGACTCACCATGACATAGCACCAATCGTACATTGACTCACCATGACATAGCACCAATCGTACATCAACTCACCATGACATAGCACCAATCGTACATCACCTCACCATGACATAGCACCAATCGTACATCAACTCACCATGACATAGCACCAATCGTACATTGACTCACCATGACATAGCACCAATCGTACATCACCTCACCATGACATAGCACCAATCGTACATTGACTCACCATGACATAGCACCAATCGTACATCACCTCACCATGACATAGCACCAATCGTACATTGACTCACCATGACATAGCACCAATCGTACATCACCTCACCATGACATAGCACCAATCGTACATCAACTCACCATGACATAGCACCAATCGTACATTGACTCACCATGACATAGCACCAATCGTACATCAACTTACCATGACATAGCACCAATCGTACATTGACTCACCATGACATAGCACCAATCGTACATCACCTCACCATGACATAGCACCAATCGTACATCGACTCACCATGACATAGCGCCAATCGTACATTGACTCACCATGACATAGCACCAATCGTACATTGACTCACCATGACATAGCACCAATCGTACATCGACTCACCATGACATAGCACCAATCGTACATTTACTCACCATGACATAGCACCAATCGTACATCGACTCACCATGACATAGCACCAATCGTACATCAACTTACCATGACATAGCACCAATCGTACATTGACTCACCATGACATAGCACCAATCGTACATCACCTCACCATGACATAGCACCAATCGTACATCGACTTACCATGACATAGCGCCAATCGTACATCAACTTACCATGACATAGCACCAATCGTACATTGACTCACCATGACATAGCACCAATCGTACATCACCTCACCATGACATAGCACCAATCGTACATCGACTTACCATGACATAGCGCCAATCGTACATTGACTCACCATGACATAGCACCAATCGTACATTGACTCACCATGACATAGCACCAATCGTACATCAACTCACCATGACATAGCACCAATCGTACATTGACTTACCATGACATAGCACCAATCGTACATCAACTTACCATGACATAGCACCAATCGTACATTGACTCACCATGACATAGCACCAATCGTACATCACCTCACCATGACATAGCACCAATCGTACATCGACTCACCATGACATAGCGCCAATCGTACATTGACTCACCATGACATAGCACCAATCGTACATCACCTCACCATGACATAGCACCAATCGTACATCGACTCACCATGACATAGCACCAATCGTACATTGACTCACCATGACATAGCACCAATCGTACATCACCTCACCATGACATAGCACCAATCGTACATCGACTCACCATGACATAGCGCCAATCGTACATTGACTCACCATGACATAGCACCAATCGTATATTGACTCACCATGACATAGCACCAATCGTACATCGACTCACCATGACATAGCACCAATCGTACATCAACTCACCATGACATAGCACCAATCGTACATTGACTCACCATGACATAGCACCAATCGTACATCACCTCACCATGACATAGCACCAATCGTACATTGACTCACCATGACATAGCACCAATCGTACATCACCTCACCATGACATAGCACCAATCGTACATTGACTCACCATGACATAGCACCAATCGTACATCACCTCACCATGACATAGCACCAATCGTACATCAACTCACCATGACATAGCACCAATCGTACATTGACTCACCATGACATAGCACCAATCGTACATCAACTTACCATGACATAGCACCAATCGTACATTGACTCACCATGACATAGCACCAATCGTACATCACCTCACCATGACATAGCACCAATCGTACATCGACTCACCATGACATAGCGCCAATCGTACATTGACTCACCATGACATAGCACCAATCGTACATTGACTCACCATGACATAGCACCAATCGTACATCGACTCACCATGACATAGCACCAATCGTACATTGACTCACCATGACATAGCACCAATCGTACATCGACTCACCATGACATAGCACCAATCGTACATCAACTTACCATGACATAGCACCAATCGTACATTGACTCACCATGACATAGCACCAATCGTACATCACCTCACCATGACATAGCACCAATCGTACATCGACTTACCATGACATAGCGCCAATCGTACATTGACTCACCATGACATAGCACCAATCGTACATTGACTCACCATGACATAGCACCAATCGTACATCAACTCACCATGACATAGCACCAATCGTACATTGACTCACCATGACATAGCACCAATCGTACATCAACTTACCATGACATAGCACCAATCGTACATTGACTCACCATGACATAGCACCAATCGTACATCACCTCACCATGACATAGCACCAATCGTACATCGACTCACCATGACATAGCGCCAATCGTACATTGACTCACCATGACATAGCACCAATCGTACATCACCTCACCATGACATAGCACCAATCGTACATCGACTCACCATGACATAGCACCAATCGTACATTGACTCACCATGACATAGCACCAATCGTACATCACCTCACCATGACATAGCACCAATCGTACATCGACTCACCATGACATAGCGCCAATCGTACATTGACTCACCATGACATAGCACCAATCGTACATTGACTCACCATGACATAGCACCAATCGTACATCACCTCACCATGACATAGCACCAATCGTACATCGACTCACCATGACATAGCGCCAATCGTACATTGACTCACCATGACATAGCACCAATCGTACATCACCTCACCATGACATAGCACCAATCGTACATCGACTCACCATGACATAGCGCCAATCGTACATTGACTCACCATGACATAGCACCAATCGTATATTGACTCACCATGACATAGCACCAATCGTACACCGACTCACCATGACATAGCACCAATCGTACATTGACTCACCATGACATAGCACCAATCGTACATCACCTCACCATGACATAGCACCAATCGTACATCGACTCACCATGACATAGCGCCAATCGTACATTGACTCACCATGACATAGCACCAATCGTACATTGACTCACCATGACATAGCACCAATCGTACATTGACTCACCATGACATAGCACCAATCGTACATTGACTCACCATGACATAGCGCCAATCGTACATTGACTCACCATGACATAGCACCAATCGTACATCGACTCACCATGACATAGCACCAATCGTACATTGACTCACCATGACATAGCACCAATCGTACATCACCTCACCATGACATAGCACCAATCGTACATCGACTCACCATGACATAGCGCCAATCGTACATTGACTCACCATGACATAGCACCAATCGTACATTGACTCACCATGACATAGCACCAATCGTACACCGACTCACCATGACATAGCACCAATCGTACATTGACTCACCATGACATAGCACCAATCGTACATCACCTCACCATGACATAGCACCAATCGTACATCGACTCACCATGACATAGCGCCAATCGTACATTGACTCACCATGACATAGCACCAATCGTACATTGACTCACCATGACATAGCACCAATCGTACATTGACTCACCATGACATAGCACCAATCGTACATTGACTCACCATGACATAGCGCCAATCGTACATTGACTCACCATGACATAGCACCAATCGTACATCGACTCACCATGACATAGCACCAATCGTACATTGACTCACCATGACATAGCACCAATCGTACATCACCTCACCATGACATAGCACCAATCGTACATCGACTCACCATGACATAGCGCCAATCGTACATTGACTCACCATGACATAGCACCAATCGTACATTGACTCACCATGACATAGCACCAATCGTACATCGACTCACCATGACATAGTCCCTTTACGGTAATGCTATTTTAAAAGCTACTTCACGACACGGCTTTATCTAAGGTATTAAACTTTGTTGTCAATCACAGCGAGTATGTTTGCAAATAACGGGAAAACATTGACTATGCCAGATATATATTACAATCCTTTTCATATTTTTCCTCACCAGGAAATCAACCGATTGAATGAAGACAATTCCAAGCTGAAGAACCGCATCAGGGAACTAGAAACCAGGGTGAGTTGGCCCCCAATATCCTGTGGGATAATCTATACAGCTGTACGCCGACTGTAATGGTGATACCGCGTGCTCATTTGGGTTAATCAGGCTTTGAATCTATCGCAAAGAACACCTATTGCACTTTTAAATTAGCAAGTATGGCATTTTTTTTATGGGAATGGATTTTTCCTTTACAAAGTCATAAACCTAGAAAGTGTGTCTGGACTATCTATCAAAACAGGTTCATAATTTCTTAATATGCGCTCATCCGGCGCCATGGCAAAACCTAACCATAGCAGTTTTGTACCATGGCGCCCGGCGTTACCGGTACTAATAGTTTTGTTTTCGGCGGATAAGTTTTCAAAGTTCTTGATAAATCCTCATTTAATACTCTGGAATATTGAATTTCGTAAGTGTTGTACGTACAACTTGCTATTTGTTGCCAGCGTTAATAATATCGAAATTAGGCCGTCCCCATTTTGTTCTCTTGCATCAAATGTCAACTGATTTCATTCCGGGGAGTTTTGCTTACATAGAGGTTATTAGTCAAATACCAAGCTAATACGACTGTGTAATTTTACGAGTCGTATATTTTGGCGAGCTTTTAAGTGAGCCGTACCAGCTGATTAGCCGACTAATAACCTCGATGTAAACATTGCATATTTACACCTATTTTAAAAAGTGTTGTCCCGTACAAACGGCAAACGACATTCCTAGACCGAAATGGCTTGTGGTTGTAGCTAAAGTCTGGTGAATTCGTTTGTTTCTGGGACAAAAACGTTGAGACAAATGTAAGTGGTCTCAGGCGAATCCATTTCGGTCTGAGAATGCCGTTTGTCGGGGACAACCTTTTTAAAACAGCTGTATACAGTAAAATGTACCAGCTACTTCAGGACTACACGACACCTAACCCTACTATAAGCGTTGGTGTGTAGTGCTAGTGCTCTAGCTCACTAAGACAAAGCCTTTAGTCGTATCGTCCTCTGCATTGAGAAAATAGGATTATTTTCAGTTTTTAGGGACGAAATAAGAAAGCGATCGAAGGTCATGTGCCGTAAGAAATAAGAGAAGGGTCTGGGGCCGAGAATGGATCGAAGGTGAGGTAGACTACCAAACTGCCTTTGGCCACTAGACGACTGGGTACTAATTTACATAGGCACTAATCAAGTATAAAAATTAAGCTTTGTCTGCACAATCCGAGCGTGTATGGTCTGCTTAGCGTAGTATTTATGATGTTTGACTTAAATGCCCAAGTATGGGTTCCATCCGCAGTAGAACCGACAACCGGCTTTTTTTTTCTCGTTTATCTTTTCTTATTTATACCTGTGAACTCTAGCCACAAATTAGCCCTAAAACCTTGTCGCTTTCCTGGGAACTCATGTTTACTGGCCGGTTAGGGTATTTTTCATGGTCGGGTTAGGGTTTGTGTATGTGACGTTTCAGACCAAGGGCGGTTTGAGGTCTGGAAACAAGTCTCTACCGGTGAGGACAAGAACAACTGCATGCGCTTGTGCGTCAACCCCGTTCTGCATATACTTGATAACCAGCCGTGACTTCACGTTACGGGCCTTGCGTGACGGTGAAAACAGAACCTACACGATGTTTTGTCGAAGTAAAAAGTAGGAACATTAAACTTCAGAGAAGACCAATCAAAATGATCACTGACTCTGTGGTAACTTTGAGCTGGTGCTGTGAAACTAATAGGTAGAGGAGAAAATCAGTACTTGTTGTGATCATGAGGCGGAGTGACTTTTAGCACGCCATTTTTTGTTTTAAAATTAATGCGGTTTTGTGGGGACAGTAGCTGTAAAGTATTCTAACAATTCGGCTTTACCTGGAGTACGAGGCTTCGTTCACACGTATACCAGGGAAATGCTAAAGGTACAGTACAGTTACCGCCGGCACTATTACTGCCTTGCAGTATTTCTTTCCCCGGTAAACAAAGCCAGGCGTGACGTCAGAGGCGCATGTGACGTCATAATAGCGTCAGGTTAGTTGTTATTGATTATGGTTTGTACCCAGCCGGCTTAGCGTCTCTTTTATTTCTTAGGCGACAGGTGTTCTGGGTGAGAAAAGTAAACTGCTTGCAAGCTTGGAAGAAACGAAGGCTGAACTCAAATCCAAGGGAAATGTCAAGGTAATGAAAAAGTGTTGTTTATCCTTGCGTGTCCATACAGCCGTACCGAATACCGTGTCTAATACTCAGACAGTAGGCGGAACTGCACTTGCCCTAGGTCAGTTATAGATCCCATACCAGAATGACTGCTCTGATTGGTATATTGCAAATAAACTTAGAGCCATTGTATAAATGGCGTCCAATGTTTAGGAATATTTAGTCTCATATTCATGTGAAAACGGTTTTGTGGCAACGTGAACACGAGGTTACACGAGGGGGGGTTCCCCCCTCTGCCCAGTCCCAGAAGAGAGACAGACAGAAGTCATCAATGAAAATTTCCCAGAATTCTCCATTTTGCCCCCCCCCCCCTCCCCCCCTCCCTACGCTCCTGAAACCCTATGAATTGAATCAATAACTATAAGGTATCCTTTTATGTTATCACAAGTAAAGGGGCAATGTCTGAACCCAAAAAGGAAAAGAGTTCTCATGAAGTAAGACAAAAGTAACTACTCAGATTAGCAGAGTATGCTTACCATCGGTAAACTGGAGAAAATGTGAGGCTTTTTTGACCAAGGATGGCAAAGATGCTTCATTATAGATTCATTCGAAAAATGGCGTCCAATTTAAAAAGCTATTGTCCTGGTAACGTGAACACGAGGCCAGTCAGTCCACATAAAAGCTTTTGAACGTGAAAGCGAGGCTAGTCAGTCCTAAACAATCGTTAATTAAATTGGACGCCATTTTTCGAATGGGTCTATAAATAACTTTAGAGCAGCTTGATTTCGGACCACAACGATTTGTAATCCACTTTAATCTTTGCCATCCTCAATCAAAACAGTCTGGAAAGTATACCAGAGCATTTACAATATATTTCTCATCTATCTCTGGGTGTTATTTTTGTAGTTTCGTTTTACCGAATCTTGATGGCTTAATTCGATTGCCGGTGTCCCGTTAATCTTCAAGTGCTGTGCGGCATTTTACCGACATCCTTTTCGGTCTTGGCTTGTTGTTTTTGAAACAGTTGTATACAGCTATTACAAAACTAGAATCGCTGTCGGTCAGTTTGACTCAAGCCTAATGTGAATAGGACAGCAGATGTAAATTTTGAAATCGTCAAGTGAAGCCCTGTCATCTGTTCTTGCTTGCTTGATTTAAAATACACAAATGTATATATTTTATCATTTGCCGTTTTATTAGATGGCAAAATAAAATTGATTACCCATGCTCCCTTTGGGTGTGGTAATGGGCTCCTAGTGTAGTTGCGTTGTCTTTGTCAAATTACCGACTTTTTTTCAAGCAGACGTTTCTCTTCCTCTTCATTGACATCCATTGACACGACCCCACAAGCTGTAAGCTTTAATAATTATCGTGTTAAAATAAAGGTTATTGATTGATTGATTGATTGATATCCATCTGCAAGATGGAATCAGGGAAATGTGTCGTATTATCAGTACCATCTCATGGTGTACGTCAAGACGAACTTCTCTCAATATTGTTTACTTGCAGACTCAAGGGAAGGAGTTGGCTGAACTCGAGGAGCAAATGGCTCAAGTCAAGCTGGACCTCAAAAGGGTAAATAGTTTGTTTAAACTGCGTGTTGATGCCAAAATTAACGACTCTATTTTTAGATATTTTCTTGAACTCCATTGACCGATTGCCGTTAGCGTTTAATGTTTCTAACGCGTGCTGGATACTAAACTTTCTAGCATGGCTAGCTCTGATACTTGTTCGTATATTTAAAATGGGAATGCTTCACGGTGCATCTCTTTCAATGAGATTGTTTGTGATAGTGAACATGTTCAAGGTTCAAGGCTTTATTTCCACATATTAAAATGATTTACATCAGGACTCGCAGAATAAAGAAGTTAATAGTGTGGAGGAGTATAAGCATAAAATCACGAGGGGTAGGTAAACCAACTGAGATACATCGATACATAAGAAAAATACAGAAATGCACTGAAATTGTTATAAATTATGAGAATTATGCTGGAAGGATAATGTAATGTATAGAAATTAAGGTTAAAGTAACTTGTAGATTTTAAGTTAAATGTAAAAAAAAATATTTAAAAAATAAAGACATTGTACTAAAACATGCATGTTGGTGCCCAGTCTGCAGGCCTTTCGATGAGATTTTTCGGAAAATGGTGGAGCGTGAGAGACTGGGGCAAGTGCTTTTTGCTTCGCCCATTCTGCAACGCTCTGATCTTACGAAAGAAAAACGATACTCGAAGCGAACCAGTCTTGTCCAGTGGTAACGCGGAAAAACTGGACCTCTAACGTGGGATGGAAATGTCTTGGAAATTAGAGTTTCTAACAACATTTTCAAGGTATTTCCAACATTATAATTTAATTATAATAATAATAACATATTTCCATCCGTTGAAAGTGTGCAAAACCATGGAGATTCCACCTTCCACTACTTCCCAACAAACCTCCATCCCACGGAAGAGATCCAGTTTTTTTCAGTGGTAATCTTGATGAAGAAAGTCATTTGCCGTGCTGCACAACCAATTCAAAACGTAACATGATTAAGACAGCTTTGCGAGTGGCTCAGTAAAAGTTGTTTTCTTAACGCACTGCCTATCGAATTGATTTTATATATACAGTTATCTAAAAAAAATTTGTCGGATAAAAGCCTCAAGTCTACGTGACAATGCCGAAAGGGATTACGGATAGCGGTTCGCCTACCTTAATCGACTTGTAGTTGATCATACCAGTGTTATTTCACCTCCGATTCCCCACCAGATGAAGCACTACACAACGGCTTCTAGAGGAGGCTACATCTTCTCGATCCCACAGATTTATATCTATTCAGTCCCTTGTAAATTCATATCAAACGTTATAAAGGAAGAATAAGTTGCGTGCTTAATAAAGTTTTTGTTTTTTTGTTTTTTTGTTTTTAGTCTCAGGAGTCAGGAACAAACAGGGCCTCATCTCTTGACGACGAGTTGGCGGATACAAAGGTATATTGTTGAAACATTGTTTTATAAAAGGGATCGGTTCAAAATTGTCAAGTTTTCTTACCTCTCCTAACATTCCGCACGGCTGGACAAATTCACATATTCATGGTGGAAAATAAGTAACGGTTGACATGTCGGCTGCGTGTCGAACGACTCGCGGTCGACACTAGGTCGATACCCGACTGCACGACTATCGGTGAGGTATTGCCCAACATATCGATCGATACTCGGTCGATACCTCGCCGACATATCGGTCGACACTGCCTATGAATACATGATCCAGTAGTTTTATTGACAATCGTTTGTTTGGTTTTCCTCAGCACGAAATCCTTAGGCTTCAAGAAGAGCTCGAGCAATCACAACAGGTGAGTATTGTATTGGGGAGCTGGCTTGGAAAACTTCAGTTAATCCAGCTCTCCCTAACTATAAATCGGCCTTACTGAAGTAGATAAACTGCGTCTCTATATATATAGCATCTCCATGCACAGAAAACGTGTACGTCAGGAATGTGAAGTTGATGCAATAATCTGAGTGTGTCAGCAAGCTGTTTTCAATATTCGAAATCCGCACAATGCCTGGGAAACATGCAGCTGAATCACAATGGCATTTGAGCTTAGTTCGTTCCAGTATTAGCGTAAGCTAAATGGGAGTATTCTTCCTGTATAAGTATAGTATGAAAACGGAGTAAAGAGATTCGTCAACTAGACGTATAGCTCTATTGGGTTAGGGTGTTTTGTATTGTTGGGACGGTACTGTTTGGTTCCGGCAGTTATCATACTATCATTTAACTCACCTTAGTTGATGAAAAACTAGTGTTTATCTTACCCGACGACACAGACCTACACTAGTTTGTACAGCAACTACTCACCCATTTTAAGTGAGTAATTCATTGTACTGCGCAGTTTAATACGGGAATGTGAGATTGATATTTTAACATCCCTACAATGACTGCAGTCTGTACCTATGTGGAACCGTTATGATTCGATAATGGATTTCACGGAAAACTAATAATATAATTATATTTGTCTTACAACTTTATGTAAGACTATGTTTCATCCTCTATTTATCTATCTTTTAAAATTAGTTGACTGCACGTACACATTGTAAACGAGCTTATGCTCATTAGTGACTACGTGGTTAAATAAATTACTACTACTACTACCAATGCAGTGCAATTTGTAAGTTTATATGAACTGACCCATTTGTATCTCATTTGTTTGAATTCAGGAGCTCACAAAGAAATTCAACGAGACTTCTCAGTACAAGAACATGAAGCAAATGCTAACTTCTAAGAACGACCAAATAAAGGAGCTTCGAAGTCGCTTACGCAAGTAAGTACCTTGTAGATTAACAGGAAGCTTTGACTTTCGACAGACATTACTGAGAACCACGCAGGTGTTGCCATAGAGCAAGTAACGAGAACACAATCGATCGACACATGTCCTAAAGCGTATTATCGACTAAACTGAGTGTGATTTTCGACTGAGCTCTCGGTGCTTTTTATAAAGTGCATATAAGCCCTAGCCTGTTATCTTTGATATCGATTGTACATGAAGTGGATAGTCCAACGGTAGAATATTTCCTGATTTGGGTGTTGCATCTAAGAGATATAAAGGTTTATATTTCGAATATGCTAATGTGTGATGTCATCACCGACATCACTTATTATACAAAAGCATGCTGGTAGAGACAAATTACCTATTTATATTTGAAGCTTATCGAAGTGATTAGAAAATAGCTTAATTCACAAGCACAAAGAAATTAAGCAAATGTCGGTGATGACATCACATCATTAGCATATTAGAAATATAAACCTTTATATCTCGTGTAGTCAAGAAATATTCTACCGTTGGACTATCCACTTCATGTACAATCGATATCAAAGATAACTGGCTAGAGCTTAAATGCACTTTAACGACAGCAAAAAATACGTGGACATTAAGGGAGGGGGAGGACCGTAACGCCGGTCCATTGGACGTTGCGTTAAGTGGGGTACTAAGAATATGTGGATGGTCCCTAACATTCAAATACTTATCTTTCCCAGGTATGAACCTGAAGGCTAACGTGAAGCTAGAGTTTCTACTGGAACGTGCATTTGAAGTAACAGTTTCCATTGTAACAGACCCATTCCATGGTGCTTAGACGATTGTACTTAAAATATTTAAAATACAACTAACCATATTTAGGAGGGCAATCGTAGGTTTACATGGAGCTCTTGCAATAAATTCTAGACCTTCTCATTAACCATGCATTCTGTCAGAGTTAACGCTGGGATGTACTTCAGGATTGTCATGAAATAGCTTCAGTGCTATGCAGTGTAAATTGTATTTCGAATTAAAATTTTCAGAGCTCAGTGACGGGTGTACAGTCCTTTACAAATCTGATTTCCAGGAATAACTCACTGTCGATATGTGATTCACTTGTGACGCACAAAGGTTTCAGGGGTAAATTGAATTGATTCTATTCTCTGACAAAAGAATACATTTAATTTAACCCGAAGCCTCGTATTGAAACCTTTGTGCGTGACAAGTGAAGTATATATCGAAAGTGAGCTATCCATCATGCATGCATGTACTGGGGCTTAAAACTTTCTAGAATTACTTTTTGGCCAATCAGAGAATAGATTAGTGATTAACTATTACTAGTATATAAAAGTGTCTATCAATTCCTAACCTGCCCATCCCCTCCTGGGAAATTGACATTTTTGAATCAGAGCGTTGCAAATGCCCCACCGTGGGGCTATGCAACGAGTGCAAATCTCATAAACATTACGTATAATTCGCTATTTTGACTCTCTCTGACCAATTTCCCACCCCCAGGACAGAAACTCAGTCAAATGCCCCATGTTTTCCCAGGGATGCCCAGGTTTGGAATTGATAGAGGGAAATATTATTTCCAAGTATAAAATCAACCATAATGCCAGCATGCAGATTATTATCACAACTACTACGAAATACATAACATAACTATTCCTATCAACTATAGTACCCCTAACCTTAGGGTTAGGAGTAGTGTTTCCTACAATTACTACCGATAGGTTAAGCCTTTGTTTTTAACTATTGCACAGTACACTTCTCCAAAACAGAAAAGATTCTGTATGAGTGGAAAAGCAAGACTGTGTAGCTGTTCCCACAACAATAAAGTTGCTGTATAGACCTTTATTTTGTAGGAGTATGTTGCATCCCAGGAGAATGAAAACCTTCGAACTCGAGGCAGCCAAACTGGCCGCTGTGTGATGGAGGTCTATTGTATCTTACGTAATTGTATTAGACTGGAAGACCAAATAATGGGTGTTTAATACCATCAATATCCGTAGCTTTATAATTTTTCACTCCAGTGCTAGAGCAGATTTCGTATGAGTGGGACAAACTACATCATGCACTGACTACAGCACCGTTACCGTACGGCATGCCGCGACGTTGAAATGGTTTCCCATTGTTTTTGTCCTGCTGATCCAATCAAATCACAGAGTTACAGTACAGCACTGTTACGGACATGCCGTAGTTTGTCCCACTCATACGAAATCTGCTCTAAGTCCAGTATGATGGTACTGTACAGTCCTGTTGGCAGTTGAATCCATACAGGGCTTGAAATTAGAGGAAAATACCACTAGCAGCCGTTGCTAGTTATCACTATTTATTTACTAGCAACATGGTCTGAAAATAGTTCAGCAATATTCTACTGGTAACAGTTGCGAATTGTCGTAATCTAAAAATCTACTCTCATTTTGCAAGTGCGGTTGAACTAATTTCGAGTCCTAAGATGGATTGTGTGCAGGAAATCGATGGTAACTATGTTTGATTCTGACAGTTGTGATGCATGAGGAAAACAAATTTATTAGCTATTGTGATGAATAAAAGATAAGTGTTTCAGTATGACTCTTGACTTATTGCTGTCCCCAATTGATTTTCTAGAAACTATGACCTGGTGTTGCGCATGAATGGAATCAGTGTTCGATTTGGTGTATGTTAGTGGTTTTCGATTGAGTGTTCCAAATCAATTACAGAGCCAATCACGAGCATGTAAAGCCGCAATGAGCCAATCACGAACTGAAGTAATTCGCGATTGGTTTTACTTGAACCAATCCCAAGGAAGAGTAAACGCAGTCGTGGATAACTCTCAATTATTGGTGTGATTGCGTTTGGTTTTGAACTTGATTGGCTGGTAATTACAAAACATTTTTCACAGCCAATAGAAAAGCTAAGCAAATGCAAAACCAAAGCAATTACTATCGACACTCAATTGAAATCCACTCTAAGTCAGTCCCCCCCCCCCCCCCCCCTCCCCTATCTCAACCCCTCCTCTCAACCAGGGTGTATTGCACGCATCTGTTGTTATTCTCCGGAAACTTTCAAATTTGTAACTTCGGAAGCATGGTGCCATTCATTGGAGTTTCAAAAGTCAGTGACATATTTTAAGTAGTAACAAATAAAGCCTTTAAATGAGTCCCATTCCTTCTGTTTTTCATGAGATTTTCACGAGATCTGAATTTCGGGGCGGCCACTGGAATTTTGGAGCGCAATGCACACTGGTTGAGAGGGACTCTTTAATGCTTTATTGAAATGTTACACAATATTTTCTTGAAGTCTAGATCTACACAGTTTGACAGTCATTTCTGCATAATTCCTATTGCGACCATCTCACACCTGTGAACATAATCTTGTTCTGGCCTGGAACACAAATGTAGGCCCCTCCTGTGACATCTTTAATTGTGTTTCTTGTATAACCATACACTATCAATGCCATCTTGTATGTTATCCCTAGGCTGCCACGAGGAGAAGGGGAAACGGCATGCTATGACATGTGCATCTTCCTTCATTTCTTCTTTTACCTTTACTTGCAGTTTGGGCATCTGATTAGCATATGTAAGAACACCTCTTAGAGGTCTGTAAGTTGACAATCAAGGAGGTCATGGTCGACAGCAAGGACCCGCACTATAAAAGGGAAAAACCCTTGCCCTTTGGGATTCTAAATTTGAAGCTAGTTTAGTTATGCCTGTTAACAGCATTTTAGAACCGTTTACAAACTAGTGTATTTTGAGACATTCAAGTTTTCGGTTTGAAATTTGCACAATACCAAATATTGGAGATCACTCAAGTGGAGATATTCACTTGACAACTGAAGGTGTTGCAACCTGGTTGAGACCCTTTTATATTGCTGTCCTTTAATAAATATTTTTCAACTTACCATTTCTGATACACCAAAGATAACTACATTGTCATATTTTGACAAGTTCACCTGTAGAAAGAAAGATGTTTGGAAATTTCAAATTTAGTTTGATTACCATATTGACTTTTTGGCAGTTATAAATCTGATGCATTTTCCACAAACATCCTTAACCTTTGTAACACTAAGATTTCTGCATGGATTTCTAAGATGCTTTTAGTGATTACAAACTAAATTTGCAACCTTTGCAGTTACTAGTCATGTTTTAGATGGCATTTTTATGTGCCTAATAGGCATTGGAGCAACTGGTTGATTCAGATGGTGAACTTAATTTGGCGAACTCGATTTCCTATCAGCCATGGGAGAGTAACCCATATCACAGAGAACTATGGGAATGTTTTCACATCATAATTAATTTTTATGCATAATTTTAAGTTCAGAGTCTGAAAAGAGCGGCATTTGAATAAACGCAGCTCAGGCCAGAGCTGCACCATATTTAAACATGTCGAAGATGCTGCTCTTCTGCCGTACTTAAAGTGCATATAAGCCCTGGCTAATTATATTTCTTACGAAGAGACTAGAGGCCATAGATAAAGGATTCTGGAATAAAAAGTTGATTTGATTTATTTGTCATGGTGTATTGGCCATTCAAAGTTGCCCAAAAACGTGTTTTGGGTTGCCTGTGGATGAAAATCAAGCGCGCTAGAGCGCTTTACAAAATTGGCACTGGGTCTAGTTTGACGTCATCAACACAACACGCTCGATGCGCTATTACATGAAAGGCCTTGCCGAATACAGCTCTTCGAAACGTTTAGCGTGATATTATCATCTTTCTCGGTTATCTATTACAATTATTTTGCAAATAAGCCAACGTTTTAAACCCGCGAAGAGACGAGTTCTGTTGATGACGTCACGTTTTATTCTCGTCCTAGTCCCCGAAGGTGCACGGAAATTATTCTACATTTGGAAGTTTAGTCGCTAAAAAAATTATGAAAACATTTTTATTTTAAAATTTCAGTTTTTTTTTTTTATCTTTTAAGGCCTAAGCTTTGAAAAAAAGCATAATTGGCCAGGGCTCATATGCACTTTAATTTAGTGCATAAACTATAAAAGGTCTGAGGTGACATTAGGCTACAGAACAGACAAACGCCATTTAACAGTAATAGTTATAAACACAACCTTCCATAAGTCCTGTCTAGAGAAAGTTGCACTGCGATGAAGGCCTTGTAGCCTGGCCTGTAGCCGGGAGAAGTACACCAGCCAGGGATTGAGTTCAATGCCATGGGAATTATAACCTTTCCTTGCTGCTGCAAGAACCTGTAATTTTGTGAAATTTCATAATCAAACCACAGATCTACATAAAGCTGAACTTGCTAAGAGTCGTATATATAGACCCATTTGAAAAAAAATATGGTGTCATATTTTTTAAATATTAATCATTCTGGACTGACTATTCTATCGATCATGCTATTGCCACATAAAAACTTTTTTCTATTTCAGCCTAAAACAGTTTGAAAACCCTATCCAGTGACAAACCATATAGTACATTTTATGTTGCAGATTTTTTTTTCTATAGTAGGTTATTTTTTCTATTAAAGTAGTTTTTTTAACTGGGGTAAAATTTTCAAACTGGGACTATAGTGTTCAGTGAGAACTTATTTACCTGGGAACATGTTTACGTAGTGGTTAGGGTTGGTTTTAGGGGTTGGGTATGGGTTTGGATTAGTTCACATGACCATTGAATAACTTGTTTACCTGCTAGGAACTTGTTTTTGGAGTGGATAGGGGTATGTTTTATGGCTTGGGTTTAAGGCTTTCTATTTTGGTTAGGTTATCTCAATCATATCAATTGAATTTAGGCTAGACTGTTTAGTGTGAACTGTAGCCCAAGGTGCATCATGAGTAAGAACTCTTTGTTTACTGTGAATTCTAGCCACAAATTTTCCTAAAACCCTGTTGTTAACCTGTAAACTTGTTTTTGGAGTGGTTAGCGAAAAATTTCAAAAAAACGTTAATGGGAATTTGCCAAAACCCATCTGACATTAATGGGAGAGTTCAACTTTTCCCGGGAAAGTTGAACTCTTTCCATTAATGTCTGATGGGTTTTGGCAAATTACCATTAGTTTTTTGATTTTTTTTCCCTGTGAGGGTGTGCATCAGTCTGTTAATTACTGGTTATATCAATCACATTTTGGTTGGTGTTTGTGAACCTGTAGCCCTTTAATGGCCAGGAGGGTGTACTGCTAGTGAAGGGATGGTAAGGAAGAGGAAATGGGAAATGGTAAGGAAGAAAGGGAGGGAAGGGAATGGAGGATTCTTTTGGGGAGAGGGGTGGGAATTTTTGTTATTGCCCCCCCCCCCCCCCCCCCCCAAATAAACACTCCCAAAAAAAAAAAAAAAAATCCTAAAAAAATACCACTCTTCCATCTCCACTACCCAAGTCCACTAATGTCTGTCCTTTTCCATTCCTGCACATCTGCAATACATTTGCAACTTGTCTCTCTGTTGCAGGCACGTAGGGTAAGCAGACTTTACGCAGAGCCGGGGTAACAAAAGGAGTTGTTATAGCTACAAGTCCCACTGCGACGGCACCAGTAAAACCCAACACTATTTTACCAAGAACCGACGTCCTTCGTTCTTGAGAAGCTGGTGAGCTTTGAAGATCTTCTGGAGTGAAAATTTCACTTGCCCGATTTTGAGCTAGTAAATGTGTTCTTTCCATTTCTTGAGAATTGATTGTTGACTGATGTGATTGTTCAGTTACGCAAGGGCAAACAAGCAGTAGTCGAGGCATTTTAAATTAAAATATATAATTTTTTGTCCGCAGCTGTATTGATCTTTCGAGTTTCGTTGATTTTGATATAAAATATTACAGTTACTGCATAATATCAACGAGGGACATCACTCGGATTTCCATCACTATTAACGTAACAGTAGAAAAATGCAATACCACTGAGAGATGTTCGTGTACTACATTCATCGGCTGCCATCTTGAAAACCGAGTACACTGCTGGGCCTGGGAGCGATCATGCATTTCATTATTTTATTAACTGTCTAGGGTGGACTGGGAGTAGCGAAAATTCGAAAATAAACTTAGTATTATTTTACAATAATATTTGTAGCATTTACAGCTATTTTTTCCAAAATCGATTACATTTTTATATAACTAATGGTAGTTAAAATATTGAAAACTAGAATAGTTTTATTTTAATACATTCCGTATTGTTTCTCCCCTCCCCTCCCTACTGAATTGGGGGCACAATCTTTGTAAACATTCTATTTCAAGATGGTGGAGCGTTACCGGGTTCATGAAAGTTGTCCTCACTGTGGTGCAATATTTTATTCTTAAAACATGAGAAACTTAATTATCAGCGGTTTACAAATTCCCTAACCATAATTATTTGTGATACAAATTAATCGGCTGCTATGTTTGGGGCTTTGTTCGACGAAGACAGTGAGGAATTAAGTGAAAAAGATGGTGAAGTCTACCGTTCTATAAAGTCAAAGACGAAGTCTTCCAAAGTCCTGCAGGGTCCTCCCGTTGCACGTGGGGATACAGGACTGTGTGGCTTACGAAACCAAGGAGGGACATGTTACCTGAATTCTCTGATTCAAACCCTTTTCCTCACTCCTGAATTTCGAGGTATTTTCAGGCTTGAATTATGAATGTGCTGTTGGTATGCATGCAGTGATGCAGAAGATATGGATCATACGATTAATAATTATTGTTCTCCGCAGACTATACACGCGTACTTTCTCGTTCCTCTTTCAGAACGCTTATTTAGACTTGGAAGCCACGAGCTTGGAGATCTTTGTGATGATAATGACTCGAGTATCAAGGTACTGTAGGAAGGATGCTATTTTTGAGTGATATTTTCTCGTTTCCTTTCTCATTTCCCATTCTAATCCTTGCTATTTCTTTGCACTTAAGGGTCGTTTCATTTTTTATCAGGAGGGGCTGGTGGGATTTTGTATTTTGGACGTTGTTTTGCACGTCCCTCCCCCCCCCCCATATAAAAGGAAAATCAGAAAATCCTATGGTTATCACATACCAATATCACCATGCAGATATTTCCAAGAAGGCTTTGTTTGAGGCCAGCCTAGTCCCAAGGCCTTTTGGCTGGTATTTTGTCTTAGTGGGTTAATGGGATGCCTGTGCTTTGTACTTGGCTTGTGACGTTACCACTCACTGTTACCAGAAGGCCTAGCAGAATTCGCCCAGCTGGGCCCAAAAAATTGCACAAATGGGCCCAAGATGGTGACCACTCTTGCTGACAAGGGGGAAGATAGTTCAAAGACTTGCACGCATCAGGTGATAGGAAAATCACATTGAGTTTTCTTATTCTAAAATGTTTGACTTTGGGTAATTTCAAATGTACGGTAGTTGGAGTATTAAATTATTAAGTATCGTGTATATTTTAAACTCACTCGTGAAGTTTACTTTATTCACCTTTATTCAACAAAATACCAGGCACTTCGCTTCCATTAGCCATTCATCTTACAGGTTTGGATTCACTGCCCGATGTTGGCAGAGAAGAAGGACAGACAGCAGCAAGAGCCATCTTCAGTTTTTTAACAGTGCAATGAACTCATTGTGCTTAAACGACATTCAGACAAAGAGCATGTTCTATTCTACCAACGTTGCTGAAGTCTTTAACAAACATTTCGTAACTATCGGTCAGAAATTAGCACAAGCTTTCAGTAGAAACGAGACGAACCGTATCTCGTTTCAATCCAAAACTGACGCAAAATTTAGCCTTCAGAGTGTTTCTGAAGAGTTTGTTATGGCTCAATTACGTAGCCTTAAGTCCAACACAGCTATTGGCCTGGATAATATTAGCGCAAGACTCCTGAAAGATGCCTCTAAAGTCATTGCTCAAGTAATTCAGAAACTGATCAATCTGTCAATCAACAAGAGCTGTTTTCCAAATTTGTGGAAATCAGCTAAAGTTACAGCGTTATTTAAGAGTGGTGATGCATCAAATTGTGATAATTACAGGCCAATTTCCATCTTGCCTACCGTAAGTAAAATCATGGAACGAGCCGTAAAATCTCAATTCTACAGCTTCCTCGAGGAAAATAGACTCTTATACTCGCAGCAATTTGGTATATACCTTGACCTTAAAAAGGCCTTTGACACTGTAAACCACTCATTACTTTTACGCAAGCTCAGCGCCTATAGTGCTGATTCTATGTGCGTTAAATGGTTCTGGTCATACCTTAGTCATCGTACTCAATGCACTACTGTTGGAGAAGTCTCTTCTACTCAGCAATTGGTTACTGTTGGAGTGCTCCAAGGTTCTGTGTTGGGACCAATACTCTTTTTGGTCTATATAAACGACCTTCCTGATTGCCTGAGACATACAAAGGCATCTTTGTTTGCTGACGACACAGCAGTTTATTGCACAGCACCCACGGAAAGTGAATTACAACAGAAGCTTAATGATGACCTCTCTAGTATAAAGGGCTGGTTAAATAAGCATAGGCTTACTATTAACGCTAAAAAGTCCCAGTTCATTGTCATTGGATCTTCCCAATGGACCAAAGCATTTGGATCTGTACAGCTGAATATCGACAAAGACGAGCTTGAGAGAGTCAGCACGTACAAATACCTCGGAGTTGTGATTGGGGAAACTGCTAGTTGGTCCGACCACATTGAGCTACTTCAAAAGAAAGTAATTCAAAGGCTAGGCGTGTTAGGGAGAATTAAGCACCTATTACCCGGCCCTGACCTCTCGTGAAGTAATAGTCAATACGCTTATTCTACCGCTGTTTGATTATGGAGACCTTGTTTGGGAGGATAAAGCAAATGGTACTTTAATGAGTTCCCTCCAAGTACTTCACAATAAAGCTGCTAAAGAGATCCTTAACTTGCGGAGAGATGACTCGAGTTCAATGGCCTTAAAGCTTTTAAGCTGGAAGCCATTAGAGTTTAGAAGACATTTTCATCGATGTACCTTTGTCTTCAAGTCTTTAAAAGACTCTGTTGACTTTACGTTTAATAATAGGTTTGGCACTGATGTACATTGTTATAACACCAGAAATAGGAACATGTATAGACTTACTGCATCACATACTAAATGGGGACAACAGAGAACTGGCTACCATTTTATTAAAGATTGGAATAATTTACCTTCTATAATTACTCAAGCTAACACATTAGCTCAATTTAAACTTGGTTTTTGGAATTTTTATGCATAGTTATATTTCATTAGTAAATCTTTTTTATGGTTTTTTAGCATTATTAAAGTAGTTTCTATTATAGTTTTTCAGTGTTTTTTAAAGTATACTTGTTTTTAATATTATGTTTACTTAGCGTAGAGGGCCCTCATGAAAAACACCTTTGGGTGATTGTGGCACCCTCTGTAAATATTATTATTATTATTATTATTATCAAACTTCATCAAAGTTGTTGAGCCATGAAAATCAAAGCGATATTCACCTAGAGTGGGTTTCCTCCATGCCAAATCAGGCAAAGTCCTTTGTTTCAATTGGGGCCCCACCATTGTCTAACATCTGGTGGCCCACCAAATAAACAGGATTTCTACAACAGCACATGAACCGTAAACCGGGTCTATTGGTGTGTTGTACATAACAAGTTAACTTCGACAGGATTCCAGTAAATGTCAGATTAGATTATAGCTTTCTGTTAGAGTGGAATTCTGTGGAATGCACTTGTCAATGTTTGCCGTCCCAAGGAGCTTGACATAATGATGGAGTCCCAGAGAGGAGGTATTTGACATTTGCAGAACTACAATGTACATGTACATCTGCCTATATATACATATTGAGAAACTGGAAACAGCAACACACTTAGACGAAAACTTGAAAATGTATACAGTATAAATAATATATTATATTATGTATGAAGTTGACATTCATGGCTGTTTATTATGTTGATGAAAGAATATATTAATTAATAGAAGCCTGTGTCTGTATTCAATGACTTAAATGTTAAATTTTGCACTTTTGGTTGATCCACCGATAGTCATCCAGCTAGCCAGGCCAGTCAGACTTGCTTACAGTATACATGTACATGTAGCATTAGCCTACGTTGCACATGCGCAGAGCTTGCTGTTCATTTTTTTAAATGGGGACATTAGAATTTTAATTCATTTCTTCCTGGAAAATCCTACAGATATCAGCTGAGTCCCACATCTACATACTTGTACCTCAGCAAAGTGTTTCTGAGTTTTACTCTTTACAGGAAATAAAATATTTCTGTCCTAATATCCTCAGATCACAGAACCTTGACTAGCTTGAGACTTGATAACTAGAGACTAGAGTACAAAACTTGGCTGCTCTCACAAATTTTAGGGTTATTATTAATTAATGGATTTTAAGAGAATATATAAAGGTAAAGAATGAAAAACAAACAAAGATTGACTAATTATCCAGCAGTTCAACTGCTCTTCATGGTAACAACAACAATGGCTTGTCACTGGACTTTGGGGAAAATATATTTCTCTTGTAATGGACTATGAATGCAATGAATAGGTAGTGTAAAGAGAAATAGTTTCCTAAATGGACGAGAGGGCCTGGAGCCCTTGTTATGATAATAAGTTTATGCATATTGTTTATAACTGTCAAGTGACAGAGTCCGCTCCAGTGTGGTTCTGGTTTTCAACAAGATAGGACAGTCTCAGTTACAACAGTTTACAAGTTCAATTTTCAAGTGTTTAGATTTTCAACTATCTAGTCATTTTCAGAATTGTAAGCAAGCTATAAATTACAGATGTATGTTGTGGTTATCAATGATAATGATAATACAGTGGATATTGTGGGCCAGGACCTGCCACCGCAAAGTGCTGTTTTTGTGTTGTGGGTCAGGGACTCGAGGAGTATTTAGGAAATTCATTTTGTTCAATGTTCATTAAGCAAGATGTGATTCCCAGTTGGTGTACATTTAAGGATTGCAATGTTAAATAAATCAATCTGATTGGTTGACGACAAAATATTGTGATAAGGAAAAATAAACAGTGAACATTAACATGACTCAGGCCCAGCTCTGCATGCATGCAAATACTAATGTGCTATTGGAATAACCAAAAAAAACCTTGAAACTTGAGGTTCAAAGCCTACAAATTACACCAATCGTATAGAGGGTCTTTACTTCTCAATCGTCTGAAAGTGATCTACTTTAACTTTGACCATTTTCTAGGCAAGAATAATTCCTATACAACTACAAAGGCTATTTACCCAACTGTTGGTATTAGACCAGGACAGTATCAGCACTTCAGATCTAACGGAAAGCTTTGGATGGTCTGGCAATGAGGTATGTACATCTACAGTAAAAAAAAAACTATTAAATAAAAAAAATTATAATGTTTATTTAAAAACTATAATGCATGTACATGTAATTAACAAATAGATGCCATGTCTGCCAATCCTCTTTAATAATATACATGCAGATCAGTATTCATTCTAGGGTGCAATCTCAATTTTGCGATATTCTCACACTTTTACAACTCATTGTGATTCAATGCTAATGTCAACATAAATGTGACAATTGTTTTTGTACTTATAGAATGATTCAGATTCTCTGTGACACTAATTCATCCTTTTGGAGATAGAAGTCTCACAAATTTTGAGAAGCAATGAGAGAAAATAATGTCACGCACCCACCTTGCTTCGTTTCAAGAATGAACACTGGTATAGATACACATACATGTACATGATGTTGCAACATGAAGGGAACAAAGAAGTGAACCACAAGACTCAGTCAAGTGGCATAATAAAGTTCTGATGTTCCCTTCACGTTTTGATGTCATGCACCTATAAGAGGACAGATCCGCAACCAATATATTTGTTGTACAATGTATACAGTCATGTACATGTACGATTATTAGTGAACTTTCCCAACAAAATAGAGCATGTGTGTGACATATATGTATTACCTATTGACATCATAATTTATGTGCATCTATACTCTAACAGATCATGGCTATCAACTAATCTGAGCATGTATGCTACAGGTCCTGTTTATTGTATAGCGATACTGATATAAATAACTATACACGTACATATACATGTGCATGCATTAAATTAAATGTTATGTTATGGTATAGTATAGTTACAGACTGAAGTAATGCAAAATTTATTAGTCCAGGCTACCTGCCTGCACTAGAATAGCACATGGGGGAACTATTTATTTTATTTATTATTTATTGTGTGAGTGAGTGAGTTACATGTATCAAGGAACAACTGAACCAGCTCGTTTTAGAAAAATACTTTTAAATAATTATCACTATGAAAAGGCCTCCTGAATAGCCAAAAAGTTATATTGCTTTTAAAATATTTCATTTTGGAGAAACTAGTAATATAATCCAGCATGACCCAAAGTTGAACTAATTTTAACATATTATAAAACAACAAGTATCTCTTAATTGTCTTGCTGGGTTTGCAAAATTTATTGTGAGATTGTTTTGAGTGGAAAACAGACAACATAATCTGTTTAACTGCTGGGGTGAATACAGGTTTGTTTTTTTGCTTTTCAAACACCCAGGGGATGGAGGGGTCCAATCCCAAAAACCTCAGTTGCGGTTGCATGTATGGATGTTTTCTGGAATCATGCATGTACAGTATATCATGCGATGCACACTAGCTTGTTCAAAAATACAATTAACATTGTATCCACGAGTCCTTCATTGGGGTACTGTGTTTTGAAATGTTATTTATTTTATTTGAAGTACATTAATTACCGTATTTCCTCGAATATTAGCGCCCACCCTCTAATAACCCCTCGAATAAGTGCCCACCTTTTAGCTAAAATTTGAAATAAGCGCCCCCCTCGAACAAGCGCCTCCATCTCCTCCCCGTCACTTTTCCAGTCAGGCGGGTTAATACAGGAAAGAGATTACACGATAATTCAAGCCAACCAACATCGGTGCTTGTCTCGTTCTTTTTACTTTTTACAAGCAATGTTTAACCTAAACTACACAATTATCAAGGGGAACTACAAGAACAATATGAATGTTACTGTTGCTTCTGGTTTGTTTTGGTTTTAGCAATAAAGCTGGTTGAATGAAATTTGAAATAAACGCCCCCCTCGAATAAGCGCCTACATGTAGTACCCTTTTAGCCAAAATTTGAAATAAGCGCCCTGTATTTGAGGAAATATGGTACTAGACAGTATAGTTATTATTCTTGTCATAAACAAAATGTATCATAAAATGTGTTTTTTTATATACAATGTACATGCATACATAATTATATAAATTAATTTTATTGTATGACATCAAATGAAGAAATAAAATATATTGTATTTTTGTTACTTATTAATGAGTTCATTATCATTCTCCCAAATTAATGTTTCCATCCTACCATGTACACAGGGGTTGGAGCAGCATGATGTGCAAGAACTCAATAGAATTCTGTTCAGTGCCATTGAATCCTCATTGGTTGGTACATCTGGGGAGAACCTTATCAAGGAACTCTACCATGGTACCTTTGTTACCCAAGTAAGCTGACATCAAAGTTTATGGGGCCTGTAAACTCTGAACATTAAATTTTGAGGTTTTTTTTAAATTGTCCTTGCTTCATCAGTTTTAAAGATATATACATGTAACATTAATCTAAAACTAGCATTGCATGTTATTAACTTTGGGTTGCTCTTTCCATTTCTGGCTGCATTCATGTGCTAGTGCGAATTTTTTTGACAAGGTCATGTGAGCAGTAGCACTTGATGCAAAAGGCCTGATTAACTAACATACTGGAAATTGCTTGTGAAAGTTGTAAAATCTTCAGCTTATAAATGTATTCACATTTCTCAGGCTATTTAAAATGTGGATTATTTGTTTATTTCAGGTCATTTGTCAGGAGTGTAAGAAAATCAGTGAGAGAGAGGTATAAGTGTTACGAAAATACAAAATACACTGACCTTTCACCGAGGGAAGAGCGAGATCACCACCTTTTTCATTTCTACGCGATGGCGCGAGACCAAAGGCGTGACGTGAAGTTGGCAATTAACAGTGACGGTGGGACGTGAAAACATATTCTCTCATCAAATCCTGTGTTTACTGTTTCTTTTATTTTTCGTCTTTTATTGTTTTTCTTACTCAGGTTTCCTAAAAAAGTAGGATAAACCCAGAGTTCCATGGATTCAGGCCGAACAAAAACACAGAGATTTACTTTCTTTCATGAAACCTTGAGTTTTCACGTTGCGTAGTTTCTCAGACAACGGCTAAAAGGTGTCGCGAGTGCATACATTTTCACGTGCAGTTATTGTATTTGTCTTTGTACCATCGCTCTAGACGTTTTGGGCTAGCCCCTCCCACTTTGTATGATTGACGTTTTGTGCTAGCCCCTCCCAGTTTGTATGATTGACGTTTTGGGCTAGCCCCTCCCACTTTGTATGCTTGACGTTTTGGGCTAGCCCCTCCCACTTTGTATGATTGACGTTTTGGGCTAGCCCCTCCCAGTTTGTATGATTGACGTTTTGGGCTAGCTCCTCCCAGTTTGTATGATTGACGTTTTGGGCTAGCCCCTCCCAGTTTGTATGATTGACGTTTTGGGCTAGCCCCTCCCAGTTTGTATGATTGACGTTTTGGGCTAGCCCCTCCCACTTTGTATGATTGACGTTTTGTGCTAGCCCCTCCCACTTTGTATGATTGACGTTTTGTGCTAGCCCCTCCCACTGTATGATTGATGTTTTGGGCTAGCCCCTCCCACTTTGTATGATTGACGTTTTGTGCTAGCCCCTCTCACTTTGTATGATTGACGTTTTGTGCTAGCCCCTCCCACTTTGTATGATTGACGTTTTGGGCTTGCCCCTCCCACTTTGTATGATTGACGGAAGTCTGTTGCCAACTTTACGTTGCGACTTGGGTCTCGCGCCATCGGATAGGTGGTTGTATCTAACATAAACACACACATAGTACTTAGATTTAATAATTGCTTTAAGTTTTAAATTTTAAATTTATGTACTGTACATATAATTAATTATATATCATACTTAGGTCAGATATTTTAGATTACTATATACTTATACTGTACTAGTAGTCCAGTCAATCTGTGGATTAAGTTCAAACTAATTGCAACAAAAGCTTTTTCAGCGAAATATGAAGCATCTAAATGACCTTTTTAACATATCAAAAGTTCCACAAGATTCCATGGTCGGAACACCTTGAAATTCGGAATTATTTATTTTTGCTATTTTACCACAGGGTTCCCGCGTATCGCACTATAGAAAAAACGCATAAATTGAACAATTTAAAGTTTTTTCTTCGTGTAACTAAACCTAGAGGCGCTGAATTCGCTTGGATTTCATTCGGGATACGATTAATGGCTACTATTTAGATTTTTAGTAGATAGTTTTACTATTGTAGACTAACCACAGGGAGCCCAACCCAAGAAATAATAAAATACTGCAAAATTCTTACTGTTGTTTCATATTTACTGCTACTTTATACTTAAAAGCCTTTTTATCATACAAGTATGGTTAACTTTATTCTCTTTAAATGTTGGATGTCCTGGATTCATTAAAGCTTCGCGCTATTCAGCTAAATATTCATCAAAACGGGTCAAAGATTATACTTCAATAGTTTCTAAAAAATCCTCTTCCTCGGTCAGATCAGACTCTGGTGCGTTTGTGCAGTTAGCTCCTTTGCACCCGCTACATGCTGCAGAGCACTTCAAGTTGTTCTTCCGACAAGAGCATCTGTTGTTCCTGCAGTCACCCTTGCAGCCACAACGAATCATCTCCAGTAAAGAGGCGTGTGCTGGAGGCAAACTGGTGCGCTCTGGGGTGAATTTTCCATTTTTCAGCTGCCAGCCCCATTCGAGAGGTGGCAAATCTATGCCTTTCCATTGTTGGACTTGGAGGAACACTCGCTGGCTGTGGTAACTGGCAGCAGCTGATGTTGGTGGAAGGTTCTCTGGCTGCAAAACAGCATTGCCCGTTGAAACTTTCTGGCAAAATCGCGAATAACGTAGCGTATTTAAGCTCTCATCTTTTTCGCCGCTGTACAGACACACCAGTGCCCTTTCTCCTGCTGCAATCACGTCCTCTTTGCTAACAGCATTTGCATCCCCGGAGAACAATCTTGCCTGGTCTTTGAAATACGCACTTGCCTTGAACTTCTTCAGTCCGGTCGCCTTCCCAAGACCATGAATGCGCGATGTTGTGTCGCATCCTAGCAGGGCATGTATGAAGAGAATGTTGCTGCAGATATCAGGACCTAATGCTGACTTTGTTTCCCTCACATTCCACACCCTGCTGGTCTTGCTGCGTTGTCTGGGCTCCGGTCTGAAGAAGAGGTCTTTACCATCGATGTCACCATGGTAAATCATAAGGTGACTAGAAGGTCAGTGTCATCCCCAACTAAGACTGTGCTGTTCGACTTTGCTGATTCGACCGCGGTTTTAACAATCAGGAGGTCAGCATCATCAGGAGCCTGGATTACATTGCAGCCAGCGTTCAGGAGCTTCTCTGACAAGAGATTGATGAACTTTTGTTTGTTTTCCTCATTTGCTAGGAAATCTTTCTTCTTCAATGGTACTATCATGTCACTCTGGAATAACACAGGTGGCGAGCACGAACTTCCCCGTCTCTGGTGCGTGCAGTCCTTCGTGCTGGGACCATTTCCATACCCATCAAAAACAACCGTGGGCGATCCGTACCTCCTCTGGATGTACTGGATATAGAGTGAGCACACGTCGTCGTAGATTGTACCACGTGGCCAAGTTACTCGGTGGATAAGAGCGCCGCCATCAAGAACATAGTGGGCTTCCCTGAGGCATGGAGTTTGCACGCTTTCAGTCATCTTCCAGAGAGCGTCGGCTAATGCTGGCTTGTCAGCTTTTCTCAGTAGCAAAGAAGTGTCAAACAACGCTGCAGGGTAGCTAGACATTTCATGTTCAAAAAATGAACCAGGGTTGTCATACTGGCCGCTTGTCGCCAACACACTGAGCATTTGGAAAAGCAGCTGTGGGTCAATTTGAATGCTGCCATCTTTGAGGTGAACGGATGTTTTGCATGCAAGGGTTTTCACCTGATATTTCTTCTGAAATGAGTGTTCATGTACATCTTTACCCGCCATTTTCTTGATTATCGAGTCGCCCACTTCTTTTGCCTTCTCGCAATTCACTCCGTCTTCGGCTACGACACCAGTTGCAATGTTTCGCAATGATGGGTCTGGGCAGAACGGGTCTCTTTGGGTGAAGAAACCAACTATCTTCTGAAGGTCGCTGTGGTCGCGTTCCATTCTTGCGCGGGTAGCTTCCTTATGAGGTCCACTACTGGTTTGTTGGTCGCTTGTATGGAAAGAACTTCCGGTAAGATTTTGCATTGACTGATTTATATCTGCGCAGGCTGGCATTGACATGACCCAAGTCAAACGTTGAGTTTCACTCCAGACGACCCCGCACCGCTATCGCCCAATCGTCGTTCCGTTCCTTGCACAGTCTACCAATGGATTCTTGGAACTCTATTGTTCTCACGCTTATCATGACGTCGAGCCCTTTTTTCTTGCCATCGTACTTTGCAGGCTGACCGCAAAATAAACAATGCTCTGAAGAGCTGAAGGATAGGTGGGTTGAGCGCTGCCTGACTGAGCTTGCATTTTCCTCGCATTTCGTATCAGATGATTTCCCACGTGGTCTCAGCAGATCGAGCCGGCATTTCTTGTGAACTTTTAGGCCAGGCTTTGCATTAACTGCAGGATTGATTTGATTAATTTTTAGGCATCCCTTCTCAGTTAGCTTGGAAAATAAGCTCTCATCCTTCCCCACGTCTTCACCACAGATGCAGCAGCTGGATTCTATTCCCAAACGGGACAACTTCCAAACTTCAACTAAAAGTGACCGAACAAAGATGTGATTTTGCCGCTTTAAATACATTATCACTCAAAATTGTGCATGGAAAAATACAGAAAAAGCTTAAATGAACTTACCTTCAGCAATTACATGCCCAATTAACAAAGAAAGAAGGAAAAAACGCCATAAAAAGTAATATGCTGTTGGAATTTCCATTCATAGCTATCAAGCCAGTACCTCGTTCGATTGTGTAAGGCGTTCCTCGCAGAAACGAACAGTCCTGGATATCAATTTTAGATAGTTTTAGCACCTTATTCACTAGATTTTGTGCTGCTTTAGAACATATTTTGACTGTGATAGCTTTGTTTCACAATTTCAATCGTGAATACTAAAAAATCCTTTTTTAAAATAGTGATAAACAAATTAATTTAATTTCCGCCGGATGGGATACCTGTGGATAAATCGTTTTTTGCTTTAAAAAGCTCAAATTGTGCAAAACGCGCGAGGAAAAGAGTAACAAGTTTACAGGACAGTACAAACAATGTTTTCAACATGATAAAAACTATTTCTATTTCCACGTAATAATAGAAACCCGTTATTTGTTATTTTTACAATGCGTGGGTACCCTGTGGTACACGGGGAAAAAATTAACGCCATTTTAACCTTGTTCCGACACGAGAATTTTGTGGAACTTTTAGTATGATGTTTATGAAGGTAAAAGTAAGCCAAAACCGCCTTAAAAGCTTTTGTTGCAATTAGTTTGAACTTGGGCTACAAAAATTCATAGATTGACTGGACTATAGCTAGATTGGTCATCTATTTGTATTATATACATACATTATCATTTAACGATATTTATAATATAAATTACGGGAGCATTCTAAGAACGCGTAATTTCATTGGCTGCTCAGTGTGCTTCATTTTCTTATAATGGACGCTCGAGAATTTCATTCCGCGTAAATCGAGTTTTATTGTCCTACTGCCAAATGCACTCGCGTTCCGCTCGTGTAATCTGCAGTTTTATATAATAATTAATCAGCGCGAGATGCACGCTCTGATTGGTCAATATATAGCGTTGTGTTATAAGAGGACACACACATGGATGGCGTCATGAGCGCGCGCAACCAATTTCTCAACTCGTTTTGATTGGATATGTTCATAGTTTTTTAGTTTGCGATTATTATATAAAACAAATAGATTCCATTCTGCCGTGCATCTGTCCTCTCCTCGTATAGATGCACAGGTGACGCCAAAACGTGGAGAACATCAGCTACGCCACTCAACTGCGTCTCGTGGCACACTTCTTTGTTTTCTTCGCGTTGTGACGTCATCTGTGCATCTCTATAAGAGGACAGACGCACAGCAGAATGGAATCTTTGTTTAATAGAACATGGAGAACAATATTTTATTTGTTATATATTACATGCTGAATCTCTGACAGGAAGATTTCCTCGACCTTCAAATGGTGCTAACTGGTTGTGGAGGTCTGGAACAGAGTCTACAGATGTCTTATGTTACCATGGAAATGATGGAGGGGAGAAACCAGTACAGATGTGAAGCCTGTAACAAACTAGTTGATGCAACAAGGGTAAGCTGACTACACCTTGTAGTACGTTATTTATAAGACAGTACAGATGTGAAGCCTGTAACAAACTAGTTGATGCAACAAGGGTAAGCTGACTACACCTTGTAGTACATTATTTATAAGACAGTACAGATGTGAAGCCTGTACCTAACTAGTTGATGCAACAAGGGTACCTTGTAGTACGTTATTTATAAGACGGATTGCTGAGTTTATGGGAATAATTTACATTCAATTTAAAGATGTAAAAATTGTGTAAAATTAGATTAATTATTACCGAGTCGCATTAGATTAATTATTATCGAGTCGCATTTCGAAAATTAAATTTAGCCGACCGTCAATCCACACCGCGACAAAACGGTATACAATGTACTCCTCTGGCCAAATGAACGAAGGCTCTGCTATCAAATACAAATTACCGAGGGCTTTAACTTTTTTAGTAAATAATTTTATAACTTAGTAAACTCACAGTGAATTACAAATTAAGAAAACTTCAACCTGTTAAAGTCTTAGGCTTAGCTTTTAAGTAGTTTTCTTATTTTTTGACAAAACAGTTCACTTTAAGCCGAAATTTTAAAATCACGGTATGTGCCTGTTGTTACATTTCAGTTTTCGCGGGAAACTGGGGGCGGCCGCGCGCTGACATTAGAAAATACGCATACGCTTGACGTTTTGCCGCAGTGTGCCGTCAATCAAACGAGGAGTCTGTTCTCATAGAAAGCTTTCAAAGGCTTAATTAAATCTTGGCAGAACTCATTTCATTATGTTGACGGTCGGCTAAATGCAAACTTGAAACTTTCCACACAGTCGCACTTCAATGATAATAGTAATAATTAACTGGTTAACAGAGAAGTGAATTTTTTTTCATTATTTGCATTCACATCTGTAAGTTACTAAACTCATATGTTCGTCGGAATGTTTCAAAACTCGCTAAAATGAAGTCTCTGTCGCAAACATAAAGTTGCAGTCGCTAAATTTCATATCGCTAACGCTAATTTATTAAGTCGATACCGCTAAATGGATTCGATGGCCCTAGAATAAGTCGCGAATATTAAATTCCAAACTGGTGCTAAATTAAAGTCGCCATCGCTAAATTGTGCTAAAACTGACCCTACACGGGAGGGGTAAGTTGGAATGGTTTTCGTCACTCGTCCCAGGCACCTCTTGACGTGCGTGTAAACGAAAATGGTGGCGAACTATGCTGAACAAACGACTGACCGCGAATGACGTCATCAGATCACGTGATCTCATGACAGATTTCCCGGCGTTATAATTTATACCTCGTATTTTGAAGAAAATATTAGTTGTACAAAATTTAAGTTATATTTTCGAAATCAGTGGCCTTTTAACTATAATATGACTTTGAATGTGGTTTTCAGTAGAGAGTGTTTTTAAAAGGCTTCGTAATTCCTCTCAAGGGTGCTAAACTTAGAAGTCTTCCACCAGTCTTGACTTTCTCATTACTGAGGTTCACGTATGACTTGAAGAGGTTTGAGAGGATCAAGGAAACCAAAAGATATGTTTTCCCACTGGAATTGGATATGAGAGCGTTTTGTGAAGATCAGAGAGAAGAGGATATCTATGAGTTATACTCTGTTGTCATACACAGGTAAATAAATGAAGTCTCAGTGGTAAAATTTGGGACCTTAGGCATCAAGGATGTATATGTCTTGGACATTTGACAGAAAGTTAGCTCGCACGCTTCAATCTTCTGCGCTGTCTGACATCCTTTCAAATGTCAGGATGTCTACGTTCTCGATGATTTATGTCCCGTTAATGTAATGTCAGTGATATTTTATGCATACGATACATGTACGGCTTTGTACAATTATAGCGGAGCACCATACATATTGGATGAGAGGTTTCCCTCGCGTATGAACCCCGACGCGCGACGTGCCTGAAATGCGCTGCACTTGCGCGCGCACTGCTAAAACTAGGCGGCCGGGATTGAAACATTAGCCCAAGGAGGATTGGAAGGTCAACTATCACTTGACCAGACCATTCTGCGTTGGATGTCTTGAAGTTTTACCAGGGATTTTGACGTAATTTACGCTACCTTTGACCTCCCTGTATTTCTGGCTAATATTTTATAATGAGAAAATGAAGACAATATATCGTTTTTTTCGGGTTGTTACATTAGTTCAGATAATTGGGAGCTCCACTTTTAGGCTTGCCTAAATACCGTAAAGTTGCCAAAGTAACGACCCCACCGAAAGTAACGATCCCCGAGGACTGCTAAATCGGAAGTAACGAGATCGTTACTTTCGGAACTTTACGGTATATATTATATTGAATAAAAAAGAAACGAGCATAATCCTGAAAATATTGCTGTTTAAAGTAAACCTAGTCACATTGAATGTGCATGTACTTTTCAGAGGTAGCTGTCATGGTGGACATTACCATGCTTACATCAAAGACGTCGAGGGACTTGGTGCATGGACCCCACCAGTGAGTCAATGTTTTATTCCAAAACAATAACATATTACAAGATCCTGCACAGACGTCAGTCTTATTTGTTTGTATCATTCCATTGTTATTTGTAACTTGTGGATGGGGCAAATGGTGTCGCTCGCTCATTCGCTCACTAAGATGTTAGCAAATCGATATATTATCGATCTTCTCGTGTGATGTATGTGATTCACTCGGCCAGCGCCTCGTGAAATCCACAACACATGTTGACCATGGGATGACGCAAAACGTGGTAAATAAGAGGACATTCCACGGTAAACTAGCGTAAATTTGTTTTTACAACAATAAACGAGAAATAGTCAAGTGGAAGAGCCTTGGAAATGATGGACATTTTATTTCAACCGTATTACCAAGCTATGGAACAATCTGCCTAATTCTGTTCGTAATTCTAGCTGTGCCAATCAGTTTACGTCGCTTCTATACAAGTATTACTCATCAGCGTTACAAACATCTTTTGATGTCAATGCACCAATTACATACCACAGTAACCTATCGTTAATTTGTTAAATAGCTATTCGCGTATCCGTCTAACTCATGTGGGAGATATGTGTATTTGGAGAGTTATGAAAAACTCTTTATTCCATGTCGCCAGTAATTGTCAGAAACTAACTCATTTGAGGGCTTCAAACATTAATAAAGATATACAGAAATGGGACATTATAGTCGACCATGTTAATCAATTGCGATTTTGCAAATGTTGTCTCAGATTTCTGGTCTTGTGGACCCATGAAATGGAGAATGACGTAGTAGTCGGATTACGCCACAATGGCGTTTGTTACAAACTTCTATAAAGCCGTCGGCTCGGTTCATGTCATGGTCAAGGTACATGCAAAACAATGAAATCCAATATCAGGCTTGAGTCGTTGCTAAAATGTTTGATTTTGCAGTGATTTCGCTTATTCCACGAATTTGCTTTCTTCCTCTGGAAAAGAATTGCGGCACAACGCAACATTGCCGGTATGTCCTCGCTTTCTAGTAAAACAAACGACTAGGGTTAAATTACGTAGAATAATAATTTATTTAAAAAATACTGGTATCATAGATGTTCGGGAAACCGGATATAAAGCATGGAGAACTCTCGTAAATCATTCAACAATTTTGTTTGATCTGTCAACAACATGAAAGTTTGTAGTATACAAAATTATGATTTTGACTGTAATTTGGTGAATTAAACCGGAGAAAATTATCCGATTCACAAGGTTTCTTTCGTTATGCTTTACATTAATGACTTTAACTTCTGTTCGAGTTTCTCCATTCAGATTGCCAAATACAACTTGTAAAACCCTGATCAGAACATTCCGTGTTTGTCTTGTGGAGAACCCCAAGTTGAACTAAGCCGGTATATTAACAAATGACGATAAGTGTTGTAAGTAATTTCCGTATCCGGTTCAGCTGAATATCATTGGTGGCCTAAACAATATCTATCTTGATGGGTTTAAAAAAAATATTGTGGGATTTTGTTTCAAGAAGAAAACAGACAGAATATAATCTGTACTGCTCGGGTAAATTAATAATCTTGATTTTGTCAAACGCCTCTAGAATGGAACTGCAGGGGTGAAGAGGGTCCAACTAAAAAAACCTTGTTGGGATTATGAATGTTTACTGGAACCACATACAGTATAATGCAGTGTACTCTTACTAAATACAATCATGTATACAATTAATATTGTATCCACGAGTTGTCCATTGTGAGGTTTTCACAAACTTCTACTATTAGACTATATTATTATTTATTATAATTATATTATAATATTATATACAGTACAAATTATGTCGTCTCAGAGCTTCACATCTTACAAGTTTAATGAGGATTTCAACATACACATAAACAATGTTTTACAAATTATTGTTTCTTCTATCTATTGATTCCTCTGTCCATCTATTGATCAACTTGTCCATCCGTCCTTCCATCTGTTTGTCCATCTGTCTGGCTATCAGTTTGTCTGTTTATTTATTCAATTGTTTATTCTTATTTATTTATTTATTTATTTTGCATGTTATGCTTGTAGGAAAAACATGAAGTTAAGATAAAGCAAACGAAGGAAGATGGCCAGGAGGATGTGATCAACTGCTCAGACCCAGTTGAGTTGCTAAGCACTCTGTTGAAGAAATTAGGTGGGGAGGCCTCTGTTGATCAACTGTGCCAGGTAAATACACATCGACTTGTCAATCATCTGCTTGAAGTTCCACTTCATTAGCTGCCCATTTCTGTTCATCGTATTTGATGTGGTCAGATGAGTAATGTCTCAATGGACTCCCTGACGTTTTGGGATACATTATTCAGTACTCAAAGGGCATTAATGTTGTAACAGATCCACAACACAATATACTTTATTGTTTATCATGACATTAGCCAGTCCTCTGCAATTGAACATGTTTTTGCAAAGGGGAGGCAGCTTGGCCGAGTGGTTAACACGACAGACTCACATTCCAGGGACCCTAAGTTCTATTCCCCATGCACTCAACCACATATGTAAATAGCCAGTTGATTTGACTCCTCGTCGACTGGGATTCTTATCCAAGGGCCACAATACAAACTACTGGGTTACCAGTAATTATGTTTACCCCCATAATATATATAATTGTTTTATGCAAGAACAGCCTAGTAAGTGACTTTTGATCAAGTTCTAAATTCTCCTTTAGAAAACAAATAATGTAAAGAAAAATTCAGAATATTATTGATCGTTGTCACACTGTTCTTGCATGGACTCTTTTAACAACGATCATCTGCTTCAATTGAAAGGAGAAACTACATGTAAGTTGCAGTCTGTAGACCTATGGAGCGATCTAATGCAAACTTAATAATGGCAGCTATCACTCACCTCAACCTTTAATTCATCTCAGCGGTTTTTTGGAAGGGGTACATGTTTGGCGTGTATACCGTTGAAATACTCTCCTCTATTTCACATGTACAGAGCATGGCTAAGGAGACTGGTATTTCGTGGAATAAGAGATACAAGAAACAGTACGGACCACTTAGTAAGGTACAAAGCAATGACACTGTATTACAGTGCAGGTATCATGTCAAAAAAATAGAAAATTATGTTGTACTATTGTGTTTGTTTCCCACAAAAAGGTATTAATCTGCAAATTTTGTAACATTTCTGGCATTTAATCCCTAATTTTGGTTAGTTTTCATGGATCCTGTGACGTCATAAGATGAATCAACTCCCTCCCTAGAGAAAACTACTACAATAGAATCCCGTAGGTTTAATTTCTGCTCCTGCCTCTCAAAGAAAACCAAGTTAGACAACTGAAGTATATCCGAAATAGAATGTGAGGCAAAAAGAGTTCATGTTGTTTTATGGCGCTACTTGCACTTTAAGTAATGCTCCGGCTAAGAACTGTAGCGTTGAACGGCAAGGAATACAAAAAGGTTTTTCTTCTCATCTTTCTTGTAATTCCATTGTTTGATTAAATAGAAAAGCATCGAAATTATATATTTTCATTCAATATTTGTTGAAGTTTTAATTTGTTTTTGATCAAACTATGGTTTAATTTCGAAGAATATTGTATGTGGGGAAAGGTCTCAAATTTGAGATTGGCTGGATGCATGGTGTCTTCTTTGAGTTTTCACATTAAAAAGAACCCATACATGCACAGGCAGCCCAAGCTCTGTATTTGCACTGTGTGACTATTATTTCACAAAATTCTCAGATAAAGAAAATAAACTTACCTTAAGAGTTTGTTGTTGTCCTGTTGTTTCTCTGGGGTCTAGAAATGGCGGTTATGGGGCATTTCTCTCACTTTGGGGTTTTCTCACTTCTCTGTCTAAAAGAAAGGAAAGGCTGCACACTCAAATTCAAACCACGAGGCACTTGAGGCCGATTTTTCGCACGAAAACCCGTCCGATAGGCGTAATTTCCTCCATCAGGTGAAAGGTAGGTAGTTTTTCTTACCCCAGAATTTTTCAGACTTGAGAAATCATTATCCTAACTCTTCCAAATGAACTCATTTCTTTGAAAAAGCCCTCTCATTCTTCGTCAGAAACTACGTGTTTGCTGCTATTCGGTCATGACCATGGCAAACTCGGCTTTGTAGCCTGGTCTGCTGACAAAATTCCTCTTTCCGGCAGAGGGACAGTCAATAAATTGCCAGATACGTTACTCTCTCCACACTAAAACTTTGTTTGAGTTTATAATTAAGCAAATTGATGTATCAGTTAATTTTCACGGGTTTTTATTGATTCAAATGATCGCATGCAAAGTATGTTTATCTATTAAAACTGTAGTGTTCGATACTTTCACAGGATTTTATATCATTGCACTATAATAATATAAATAAATATCGAGGTCATGACCGTGTTGGAGCTTGAGAGCCAATGCAAAACAAAGTTTTAGTGTGGAAGGCGGCTCTAATAGCTTAAAATAGAGGAAAAGATAAAATAAAACTGAGAAAGGAGAGAAAGAATAAACAAAAAAATTTACTGGCTTGTGTGGAATCGAACTCCGAATCATTGGATTCGAGGCGCGCGCTCTAAACCACTTTACCATAGAGCCGATTCACTTGTAGACAAGTTTCAATATAAGGTATATAATGTATAAGTTCTGAGCCCGTGATCTTTGGGAACTTAAGCCGTCGTCAAGCGTTGTCAACTTGTTTGAAATTGTAGCCACGCGATTGGCTACTCAGTACAATAGGCGGCACGTTAGACCCGGTCGGGAGAGAGTAACGTATCTGGCAATTTATTGACTGTCCCTCTGCCGGAAAGAGGAATTTTGTCAGCAGACCAGGCTACAAAGCCGAGTTTGCCACGGTCATGACCGAATAGCAGCAAACACGTAGTTTCTGACGAAGAATGAGAGGGCTTTTTCAAAGAAATGAGTTCATTTGGAAGAGTTAGGATAATGATTTCTCAAGTCTGAAAAATTCTGGGGTAAGAAAAACTACCTACCTTTAACCTGACGGAGGAAATTACGCCTATCGGACGGGTTTTTGTGCGAAAAATCGGCCTCAAGTGCCTCGTGGTTTGAATTTGAGTGTGCAGCCTTTCCTTTCTTTTAGACAGAGAAGAGAGAAAAACCCAAAGTGAGAGAAATGCCCCATAATAGTCACACAGTGCAAATACAGAGCTTGGGCTGCCTGTGATACATGTAGCATAACATTTACTTTATTTTCTGCATGTAGTCAGTTTGACTGTAGACATCTCAGACAGCACTTACGGTATATTCAAGCAAAATCGTATTTGGGGATATTCTCATTATCGCAGCCAATTACCTGTACTACAGTTCTTATAGCTGGAGCATTACTTAATCACATTTTGGCAATTATCCTAAAGGGTTTTTTAATTTAGAAATATTTTTTCATTAACAATTTTCTCTGAGTGTCTTAAAGAGGCAAGCCGAAAGCTTTACACGTACATGCCTGTGCCCCAAAATAATTTCATTTGAAGGCTTTAAAATTTTTCTGTTTGGAAGTAATTTTGGACGTTATTAAAGGGGCACTGTCAATCGAATTGAACCTTCAAGTTATTTAAAACAAAACTACAAGAACAACACCCTGAGATAGAAGAGAAATACCGTGTGAATGTCCCGATATACTTTTCACACTTTTTTAATAGAGAGTAGCAAAGATTTCAGTTGCAGTGAGCCGATATCAAATTGCTGTGAATTTCTCTTAAAAACAGTATTTTTCATCCACTCGAATCTTTGCCATCCTTTATCAAATTGTTCTCAAATTTTCTCCAGTATCCCTGGAAACCATACTCTGCTAATCTAAGTAGTTATTTTTGTTCTTCGTCATGCAAAACTGAGCTTATCATTTGGGGGTTGACAGTGCTATTTTAAAGTGCGACTACGACGAAATTCGACCATTACTTTTGTCACTGTTTCGTCTTCCAAAAGGACAAACGGTGGCGGAAATATCCAAATCAGTGAATGATTTTGCCAAATGACCAAATTCAACTATGAATTTTGCGGAGAGTTTGCCGTCAAAACCACCATTACTGAAGTGTGTTTCACATAGTTTGCGATTTCCATCCAGCGGTTTGCTGCCGTGACGTCATTTTCTCAACACGTCGCTCTTTTATTTCTATTCAAAACTTCGTTCTTTTTTCTGCTTTGTGGAAAAATAGTCAAATATTGTACTTTATCATGAGAGCATAACTAAAGGTACGGACACACGCTGCAACATTGCGCGCAACTGATTGCCAGCAATTGTTGTTCACACGGTGCAATTTGTTGCACGCAATGTTGCCGAAGTAGAACTCGATCCTACTTCAGCAACATTACCGGCAATGTTGCGCACAATGTTGCAGCGTGTGTCCGTACCAAGAGAGGGAATCTCGTAGTGTGTGGCGTGCGATGATAATGTCGATTAAAAGCTATTTTTAGTAACCGGAAGCAGTTGAAGCAAAGTGGGCGCGCGTGCGCAACTACTAAAAAAATGGCGCGAAAATGTTGGCCATCGAAAGCCCGCATAATATTCTCGCGCCATGTGCTCCCACTTTGCTTCAACTGCTTCCGGTTATTAAAAATATATTTTAATTAGACATTATCATCGCACAAGCGCGCGTATTGCAGATTCCCTATCGTACGTATGCTCTTTTAACTTTACGTTTGAGTTCGCGTGAAGGTTTTTGTGAAAAGTAGCTCTGCATGTAGTTGTGTTGAGTAAAATGACGTCACTTCCGCTGAAAATTAGCTCTGTCACATGAACGGGTTCGGGAAATGACGGATATAAAGACTCAAAACTTGGACCTCCCGGAGTACATGTATTACACAAAGACATCGCTATACGAAAATTTGATCATAGGGGCACTTTTAAGAGAAAGTAAGTGATAAACAGGTCAGTACACTGTATATAACTGAGAAGTATAGTTTTATGCAACGTTGTAATCTGGAATAGAGAATATCGTTTTATTTTCAGCTTTTCAAGAAGCATTCGGATGTATTTAATTTTGCTGATGGAAAAGTCGTGTCCTTGAAATTTCCTAAGAACAGCATCCTGCTTAAATACGAGAAGAGCAGTACTTTGAGAGAAGACGACGTAGAAACGACAAAGGCTAATGGGTTCAAGAAAGACAATAGGCACCAAATGTCAAATAGAAGGTTAGAGAAAAGGTTTTGAGTGAATTGATATTTGAGTTTACACTATATTGATGAATTTCAAATACACTTGTAAAGCTGGGTCGAAATAGTGAGATTGAGAAGTAACTTGTTTGTCTTTTTGTACCAGCCATGACTAGCTACTGGTATGCTATATTGCTCCTGTTTATAAGTCCCCCTCCGGTCTGGTAAAATAAACTCCCTTCCGGTTATAAGCCCCCCAGATGTAAGCCCTCTCCCACCCTTTCCTCGCCTCTTTAAATTGATCGAAAGCACGGTTTATTTTTGTAATCTTTGAATACTAGAGATGCGAAGACTTCTCACGAACACCAACAGATTTGTGTAAAGAGTGAGAAAACTAATTGCAAAGGTTGTTAAAATAATTTTCTTTCAACGCATTTCAAAATGTTTTTATTCACCCGATTATGAGCCTATGAAGTTGTATAAGCTCAGGGCTTATAAGCGGAATTTTACGGTATGCTTTATCACGAACTCACAACACAACAGCTAGATCACGACTCCTTCCTCGAGAAAACTAGGCACGCCCGAACACATCTTTATCCAAACAGCAAAGCTAAATAACCCATACATATTCACACTGTCGATTGGTGCATTCAGTTCATAAAAATGAAACCGGTCAGAAGAGCATTACATTTAGTGGTACCGTTACCGCTAGTATAATATACAAGAAGTCGAAAACCTTTTCTAGACGCAAGAACATCCGAGAAGCTGAATTTTAGGGTGAAACACAATAACTAAATGTTTGGAGCTTACCGCAAGCTCTTGAAATGCACGAAGCTGGAGCCTTACAGCAAGAAGTTGAGTGGTATCTGGACTTTAAAAATAAAATCCCAGTTCCCCCGCGTCCTTTTCTCCACAGGGATACATGGAGTGAGGCCTTGAAAAGTCCTTGAATTTGACTGTTGACAAACGCAATAGCTGAATACTATTTTATGGACTCGCGGAAGTTGACAAACGCAATGGCTGAATACTATTTTATGGACTCGCGGAAGTAGACAAACGCAATAGCTGAATACTATTTTATGGACTCGCGGAAGTTGACAAACGCAATAGCTGAATACTATTTTATGGACTCGCGGAAGTTGACAAACGCAATGGCTGAATACTATTTTATGGACTCGCGGAAGTAGACAAACGCAATAGCTGAATACTATTTTATGGACTCGCGGAAGTTGACAAACGCAATAGCTGAATACTATTTTTGGACTCGCGGAAGTTGACAAACGCAATAGCTGAATACTATTTTATGGACTCGCGGAAGTTGACAAACGCAATAGCTGAATACTATTTTATGGACTCGCGGAAGTTGACAAACGCAATAGCTGAATACTATTTTTGGACTCGCGGAAGTTGACAAACGCAATAGCTGAATACAATTTTATGGACTCGCGGAAGTTGACAAACGCAATAGCTGAATACAATTTTATGGACTCGCGGAAGTTGACAAACGCAATAGCTGAATACAATTTTATGGACTCGCGGAAGTTGACAAACGTCTACATTGGAGCAGCTTCCCCATACTGTAAGTGCTTGTGGCCTCGCATTCATGCCACAATGTGAACACAATTATAGAACACATTGAGCATTTAATAAAACCTTGAAAATTAACATCTGTCCTTGAGAAGTGCTTGAACTGTGTTTGGCTAAAGCTGTACGAACATGTCACTGAAGGTGCACCTAATCATTTCGTCTTCTTTTTCAGCTCCGTGATGTCACCTTGGTTTGACTTCAACGATTCACGCATTCTGTGTATCGACGAGAGAAACATCCATAAACAATTTGCTGGCAGAGAGAGTGCCTACATGTTGTTTTACAGAAAAAAGAACTTGCAATGCCAAAAAAAAACCAAAGGTATAAATAAGCTTTAAAAAACACAATTAAACAAACATTAGTTAGAGAATCATTTTCAAGATAAAAATACGTGGGAGGATGCGGGATTGAAATGCTGAACATAATATGCCAGGTTATACGGCGCATGCTTGTCATAGAGGAGGAGCCGGCCTGTACCGCTTGAAACGAGCCACAGTATTGGCTTACTCAACAATACAAAACACCTTAACCTTTAGAACGTGTAGTACAAAAATAATAGAGCTACAGTATAATAGGTGCAATCAGAATATAGGTTTCGAGCGGTACTGTATTACTCCCTGAGGGCGGATGTCGTATGAATGAAAAGAATTCGGGAAGACTGTAGCTCAACCGTAACCGCAATATTTACCGTAATACACGCTGCAACATTGCGCGCAGCATTGCCAGCAACAGCGACATTGCTCCGTGTGTTCACCTCTGATGTTGTAGTGTGCAATATTGCAGGGAATATTGCAACGTGTGTCAACCCCTTTTCAATACAGTTGCCGGCAATATTTACCGTAACTATGCAATGTGATTGGATCAGACAGCAAAAGCAATGTGGAAGCCATATCAATGTCACTGCATACGGTAACCGTACCATTGCCATAATTTTTCCAGTCATGAAATCCGCCCTACAGCGAGGTTCTGTGTGATCACGGCTCGATTTGCAGTGATGGCCAGATTAGAGTCTGGGCTTATCACAGACCGCTGTACAGCCTGTAGCCGGCGAGACGAGTTTGGGTACCATTGTACGTACACGACCCCCACGGCTTTTAACCCCCTCGTCACAAATGGCGGGACTTCCCTCAAGAGATAAACTTAATATATATATAGCGTCCCCATGTACAAATATTAGGACGGTTTAGTACATGTAGATTACTAATGATGGTCCAACAACTGCATTCCTTTTAATGTCAGACACTTTGCTACAATCCATCCCTCTATGGCTTAGCACCGAAGTCAAAGCCCAGAATGCCGAGTTGTGGAGACAAAGGTACACTGCAGACCATTGTAAACTTACTTTAGCCTCTTCATACATATTCATTTTTATCAGTACAAAAACGTGTTTCACCAATGACTGTGCTATATTGTCCCTAGAGAGGAGTACGACGTGTTGATGAACCGTATTTGCGTGACTGTACACTTCGCAAGTGACTACACGGTGACAGATACTGTACTGGTTCGAAAACAGGTGTTGTATGACATGAATGTTTTCTTTTAACAGTATTTGAATGTGCTTTAACTTCAGTGCATGCTCCTTTTGCTTTTGGGGTCAAGACTTGTGATGTAGTACGTATTTACTCGAGGTTGAAGATAACTTGCATGGCAGAGGGGGAAGGGTGTGTCAGTCCATATTGTTAGGGGGCGTCGGGGTCCAACCCAGTCTCAAGAGGGGGTCATTCGTGCAGAATTGTGTAAAACTGCTTAACGATAACAGGAGGAACACAGAAAGATTGCAACATAAACTTCCTTTTCAAATTAACAGAGCAAAAACCTTCTCTGTTCTCAGGGCATATCTGCCGATCCTGCTGTGTTAACAATGGACAGAAGAAAACTTGTCACGGAATTCTCTGTAGATGTTAAAGAGGTACGCCAAGACGAGCATCAAATTTTAAGCCAGACGGCTATAGTAAACAAGTTGTACCTTAATAATAAAGTGGTCGGTAAGTTGTCGTTATTTGGTTTAAATGGTCGGTATGTGGTCGATAAGTTGTCGTTATTTGGTTTAAATGGTCGGTATGTGGTCGATAAGTTGTCGTTATTTGGTTTAAGTGGTGGGTATGTGGTCGATAAGTTACCGACCGATCTATTTTTCACTGTGCAGCTTGTTCACTATGCTCTACGCTAGCATCAGATTTTCATCATTTTTCAATGTAATATCGTAGAATCCTATGAATAATTAGTTCCCGGTGTTCTACACTTGGGGCGGGGGGATATTATACACAGGTGAGAAGTATGGACGGGGAAGAAAAATTGGCCAACACTCGGATTTTTGCTATAGTTCAGCAATGAACATTTTAGTTTACAATAAAAAGACAATGAAATACCGTACCCATGGCAATAAAAAGGTAAATATTTATTTCTTGCAAGTTCAAAAAAAATGTTTTTGGAGCTATCTTGGGGTTACTACCTATAGGGGGTTACTATCTATCTAGGGGGTGACTATCTATCTAGGGGTGACTATCTGTAGGGGGTTACTATACATTGGATTCTACGGTTTCCTAACTGATTGTCCTAGCATTCATCTAGCTCTTGTGCTGATATGAAAGAGAACCACGAGCATGGATACGTGTTAAAATAATTAAACTAAAAGTAAATATTATTTCAGTACTTTTTTAATTGATAATATATTCAGTGTTTCAGTGGAGGAAGAATTGCCACTAAGTATTCTACTATACATACCGCAAGGCGCCTTCCAGCTGGCCTTCACCTCTATGAAGAATTGACGGGTGAGTGACAACTTTTTGACTCATGGATCTTCGTTTTTGAAGATTGTTTACCATTCAGTAAAGCCTTTCCCATGGGATCACGAGCTCAATTCATTGGTTACCAGTGAAGTGATATATCAGCACGTGACTGTTTTCTGTAAAGCCTTTCCCATGGGATCACGAGCTCAATTCATTGGTTACCAGTGAAGTGATATATCAGCACGTGACTGTTTTCTGTAAAGCCTTTCCCATGGGATCACGAGCTCAATTCATTGGTTACCAGTGAAGTGATATATCAGCACGTGACTGTTTTCTGTAAATCCTTTCCCATGGGATCACGAGCTCAATTCATTGGTTACCAGTGAAGTTATATATCAGCCGTGACTGTTTTCTGTAAAGCCTTTCCCATGGGATCACGAGCTCAATTCATTGGTTACCAGTGAAGTGATATATCAGCACGTGACTGTTTTCTGTAAATCCTTTCCCATGGGATCACGAGCTCAATTCATTGGTTACCAGTGAAGTGATATATCAGCACGTGACTGTTTTCTGTAAATCCTTTCCCATGGGATCACGAGCTCAATTCATTGGTTACCAGTGAAGTGATATATCAGCACGTGACTGTTTTCTGTAAAGCCTTTCCCATGGGATCACGAGCTCAATTCATTGGTTACCAGGTGAAGTGATATATCAGCACGTGACTGTTTTCTGTAAATCCTTTCCCATGGGATCACGAGCTCAATTCATTGGTTACCAGTGAAGTGATATATCAGCACGTGACTGTTTTCTGTAAATCCTTTCCCATGGGATCACGAGCTCAATTCATTGGTTACCAGTGAAGTGATATATCAGCCGTGACTGTTTTCTGTAAAGCCTTTCCCATGGGATCACGAGCTCAATTCATTGGTTACAGTGAAGTGATATATCAGCACGTGACTGTTTTCTGTAAATCCTTTCCCATGGGATCACGAGCTCAATTCATTGGTTACCAGTGAAGTGATATATCAGCACGTGACTGTTTTCTGTAAAGCCTTTCCCATGGGATCACGAGCTCAATTCATTGGTTACCAGTGAAGTGATATATCAGCACATGACTGTTTTCTGTAAATCCTTTCCCATGGGATCACGAGCTCAATTCATTGGTTACCAGTGAAGTGATAATTATATCAGCACGTGACTGTTTTCTGTAAAGCCTTTCCCATGGGATCACGAGCTCAATTCATTGGTTACCAGTGAAGTGATATATCAGCACGTGACTGTTTTCTGTAAAGCCTTTCCCATGGGATCACGAGCTCAATTCATTGGTTACCAGTGAAGTGATATATCAGCACGTGACTGTTTTCTGTAAATCCTTTCCCATGGGATCACGAGCTCAATTCATTGGTTACCAGTGAAGTGATATATCAGCACGTGACTGTTTTCTGTAAATCCTTTCCCATGGGATCACGAGCTCAATTCATTGGTTACCAGTGAAGTGATATATCAGCACGTGACTGTTTTCTGTAAATCCTTTCCCATGGGATCACGAGCTCAATTCATTGGTTACCAGTGAAGTGATATATCAGCACGTGACTGTTTTCTGTAAAGCCTTTCCCATGGGATCACGAGCTCAATTCATTGGTTACCAGTGAAGTGATATATCAGCACGTGACTGTTTTCTGTAAATCCTTTCCCATGGGATCACGAGCTCAATTCATTGGTTACCAGTGAAGTGATATATCAGCACGTGACTGTTTTCTGTAAAGCCTTTCCCATGGGATCACGAGCTCAATTCATTGGTTACCAGTGAAGTGATATATCAGCACGTGACTGTTTTCTGTAAATCCTTTCCCATGGGATCACGAGCTCAATTCATTGGTTACCAGTGAAGTGATATATCAGCACGTGACTGTTTCCAGTAAAGCCTTTCCCATGGGATCACAAGCTCAATTCATTGGTTACCAGTGAAGTTATATATCAGCCGTGACTGTTTTCTGTAAAGCCTTTCCCATGGGATCACGAGCTCAATTCATTGGTTACCAATGAAGTTATATATCAGCCGTGACTGTTTTCTGTAAAGCCTTTGCCATGGGATCACGAGCTCAATTCATTGGTTACCAGTGAAGTTATATATCAGCCGTGACTGTTTTCTGTAAAGCCTTTCCCATGGGATCACGAGCTCAATTCATTGGTTACCAGTGAAGTTATATACCAGCCGTGACTGTTTTCTGTAAAGCCTTTCCCATGGGATCACGAGCTCAATTCATTGGTTACCAATGAAGTTATATATCAGCCGTGACTGTTTTCTGTAAAGCCTTTCCCATGGGATCACGAGCTCAATTCATTGGTTACCAGTGAAGTTATATATCAGCCGTGACTGTTTTCTGTAAAGCCTTTCCCATGGGATCACAAGCTCAATTCATTGGTTACCAATGAAGTTATATATCAGCCGTGACTGTTTTCTGTAAAGCCTTTCCCATGGGATCACGAGCTCAATTCATTGGTTACCAGTGAAGTTATATATCAGCCGTGACTGTTTTCTGTAAAGCCTTTCCCATGGGATCACGAGCTCAATTCATTGGTTACCAATGAAGTTATATATCAGCCGTGACTGTTTTCTGTAAAGCCTTTCCCATGGGATCACGAGCTCAATTCATTGGTTACCAGTGAAGTTATATATCAGCCGTGACTGTTTTCTGTAAAGCCTTTCCCATGGGATCACGAGCTCAATTCATTGGTTATTGAAGTGATATATCAGCCGTGACTGTTTTCTGTAAAGCCTTTCCCATGGGATCACGAGCTCAATTCATTGGTTATTGAAGTGATATATCAGCACGTGACTGTTTCCAGTAAAGCCTTTCCCATGGGATCACGAGCTCAATTCATTGGTTACCAGTGAAGTGATATATCAGCACGTGACTGTTTCCAGTAAAGCCTTTCCCATGGGATCACGAACTCAATTCATTGGTTACCAGTGAAGTGATATATCAGCACGTGACTGTTTCCAGTAAAGCCTTTCCCATGGGATCACGAGCTCAATTCATTAATTATTGAAGTGATATGTCAGCACGTGACTGTTTCCTGCAATTAAGGTGTATTGCTGGTCACCTTGGTTAATGGAGTTTTCATGGCACCACGTAAAGCTTCCTTTTATCGCGTTATCTATTCTAATGACATATTTCTTAATAGTTTGTACTCTTTCTCGATTTATTTTGAATATTAAAGACCCTTTAGCACGCCCCGTGATACTTTGCGCGAAACCAGTGTTTTTGTTTTGATTTCGTGTTCACTGACTGTGACGCGACGAGCGCCTAAATCAACAAGTGACTCCACAACCGTCAAAATTCTATGAAACTTTATATAAACGGAAATAATGCCTAGTTTAAGAAATAACTAAAATCCCTAAAATCGATTCAGCGTTGAAAGGTGAGACTTATTCATTAATCAAACATCCACAAAGGTAGAACTTGGAAGAAAACTTGATGCAGGACATTTAATTATTCAGCGCGTTCTAGGATTTTAAAACTTATGCATTTCATACGAGATTATAGAACGCAAACAGTTCGATTCTTGATCAAATACACATCTAACTAATAATCTAGATGAGGAATAAGTCAAGCAACAACATACGGCAATAGAAAATCAGTAGCAGCAATAATTTTATTTGCTCGCTGAGGAGAATATTATAAGTGTGTGTACTCAGGTCCCGATCTGACTTCGGTTTGAACACTTACGAGCTACTAAATACTGTAAATATCGGAATTAGTAGCACGGATACACGGAGGAATGGCAAGGTATTATTTGAGTTTATCCACTGATATACACGCAACTAGGAAACTGAACCACGGGTATCATACCGTTGGAGAATCGACAGTCCTTTGAACAGCCAGATCGAGTCATCCGCTCGGCATCCGCTTAAAGTCGCCGGCTATTAACAAATGTGCTCAGAAAAGCAAGAACCCAGAGTACTCTCCAAACTCACCGCAGTTGCTTGTGTTTCCCTAACTGAAAGATCGAAGAATTATCGGCGAATGATCTTCTTTCTTTTTACCTTCGTTTTAGGAAGGAAGACAATCCGTGACAATTTTCTCGGCGGTTCTTCGCTGGCGCCATCTCGGATTTGCTAGGCCGTTGGATGTCACAAAAACTGTCAGCAAATTTTGGGTCAATATTTAAAAGAATGCCCTAAATAAGTTCTTAAGAAGAGTATTCATCGTATGTGCGTATATAATAGTAACTATCAGCGGTAACAACGACGATGCAAGCAGATTCTTTACATGTATACATCGCCAGTCCCAGAACTGAATTTCGTGGTCCACGAAAATACTTGTTTCGCGCAAAGAATCACGGGGCGTACTAAAGGGTCTTTAATGTCAATGACGAGAAACTAAGAGAAATCAATGAACGCGTGCGGTCTGATGACTTCCATGTCAAAATCATGCCCTTTCCAGACCACCAAGGCACAATTAATAACCCTATTTCAGACTAAATCAGCTCGAAATCCATATCCTTTTGGGGCGGCACTTGCCCCTATAGTTTATATATGGGAGTACTCCCCGGGCTCGAAACATGATGGAATAGGGTGTATATAATTTCATGTACTCGGGTTACCAGAGTTTTTTTTGTCTCTCTGGGCTTTTGAACAGCACTCTAAAGAAATTATCACTAGCGAGGCAATCAGCCTTTGGTACCCAGGTAAATTTAATACAGTTTGAACAAATATTAAATTCTGCTGTATTCTGTTACTCCTTTTTTCAGAGAGGGAAACGTCCTCGCTGCAGGAGTGTGGTGTTTGCCATGGGTCTGAGGTCTTTGTATGGGACGGCAGACAGGTAGGCTTGGTCTTTGTATGTAACAGCAGACAGGGCTAGGTAGACTGGGTCTTTGTATGGAACGGCAGACAGGTAGGCTGGGTCGTTGTATGGGACGGCAGACAGACAGGTAGGCTGGGTCTTTGTATGAGATGGCAGACAGACAGGTAGACTGTGTCTTTGTATGGGACGGCAGACAGACAGGTAGGCTGGGTCTTTGTATGGAAAGGCAGACTGACAGGTAGGCTGGGTCTTTGTATGGAACGGCAGACTGACAGGTAGGCTGGGTCTTTGTATGGGACCGCAGACAGACAGGTAGACTGTGTCTTTGTATGGGACGACAGACAGACAGGTAGGCTGGGTCTTTGTATGGAAAGGCAGACTGACAGGTAGGCTGGGTCTTTGTATGGAACGGCAGACTGACAGGTAGGCTGGGTCTTTGTATGGGACCGCAGACAGACAGGTAGACTGGGTCTTTGTATGAAACGGTAGACAGACAGGTAGGCTGGGTCTTTGTATGGGATGGCAGACAGACAGGTAGACTGGGTCTTTGTATGGGACGGCAGACAGACAGGTAGGCTGGGTCTTTGTATGGAACGGCAGACTGACAGGTAGGCTGGGTCTTTGTATGGGACGGCAGACAGACAGGTAGGCTGGGTCTTTGTATGGAATGGCAGACTGACAGGTAGGCTGGGTCTTTGTATGGGGCGGCAGACTGACAGGTAGACTGGGTCTTCGTATGGGATGGCAGACAGACAGGTAGACTGGGTCTTCGTTTGGGACGGCAGATAGACAGGTAGGCTGGGTCTTTGTATGTTGTGTTCTTAGGAGGTTCCCCGCGTTTACATTATGAACTCATATAAGGTCATCTATGTTTTTTTTTGTATTCTTAGGTTGGTGGTCACACCCTTCGACCAGGTTATCAATATGAACCCATTCTACTCTCTGTAATCTACCAAAAACGAACCAATGGTGAGGCCATCGAATTACAAAAAGCCCTCACCAAAAATAGCACCCTGGGAGAGCTAAAGGTAAATACCTTGACTAATGATGGTGTGAATGAACACTAAGATCGACCTTAACAGGATATGTCCATCCATAATGTGTTTTAAGATGCTTGTGAGTTAGCATTATATTAGTATGTTACTATACTTTGATATCAGTTATGTGTGGTTTATTCCGTGCCATAGCATAGTTAATAGAGTGGAATGGTTAGGAAACCCAGCGACCTTCTTTGTTATAGGTCTTTGTTAGCTTTTTTCAACCACCACCGTGCACAAAAGACAATAGAAATTCCAACGTGTTAATCATTCAGCCAATAGAAACGCGTGAGTTCAGTCGTTCAGGGGACGCTAATGAACTATAACCGTGCACAATCTTTTGTCTTACCCCTTCCAACCTAAATTGTAGCGCCTTTGTTAGCCCCTTTGAAGTTTGCCGGGTTTCCTAACCATTCCACTCTATTAACTATGGACATAGTAAGTTTCTGCCTTTCCACGTGGTTTTTATACACGTTTGTTTTCTCCCATATAATCGTAGTTTTCATTTCAGGTAATCGCCAGCGAGCTAACGGGAATCAAATTGGCAAAACTCGTCCTCAGCGTTATGAAGCCAACAAAAGGTAATTGAACCTTCAGCTCTCAAGATCGCACACTATGTGCATTGTCTGTAATCTTTTGCCAATAAACAGTACGCACGCTCTGATTGGTCGCTAGTGTTGTATATTAGAGTACTGTATCCGGTTGTTCAAAGGGTGGATAACACTATCCACCGGATAAATCCGTATCCAGTGGATCGATATTAACCAAACTACAATCTCGGTCAAATCTGTTGAAAATTTAAGACCTCCCCTCCCCCCATTTCAATGATGTTAAATCATGGTCCATTTCAGTTTGCCTACGCTCTCATCACTGAAATGGGGGGAGGGGGGGATATTTTTTCCTACTCAATTTGTCCGAGATTGTAGCTTGTTTTATTCACTGGATAGGGATGTATCCGTTGGATAGCGTTATCCACCCTTTGAATGCACAGATAACGTCACGTTTTGCATGAAACCATTTCATGTCCTCCTTTTTTCATTAATTATCGTATAAAACAAATAAATGTTATTTTGTCATCCGTCTGTCCTCATAGAGATGCACAGATGACGTTACAACGTGACGAGAACATTTGTCACGCTACTCGCCTGCGTCTCTTGACGTACTTTGTTGTCGTTTTGACGTTGGTGCATTTATTTGTTAAATAGATTACCAGCGAGTTTGATGCTCGAAAAGACCTAAACTTGTTTTTAAATCAACGTGCAGGTTCCAAAACACGTGTAGAGGAACTTCCAGCGACCCAGGTGAGTTAATTAAGGCCAGGTTACAGACCTTATTCTAAAATGGCGAATTCTTATGTAAAAGGATACAGTACAAAAGACAACAAACTCTCAAACTGCGTAGTGTTACTTATGCACCGATATATGTTAAGCCCGGGGGGGTGGCATCGGGTGGGGATGTAACATGCAGGGTTATCCCGAGGGTGGGGAATTTGACATACGCTGCCTGCCTCAGGGCGGGGTTTATATATAGGAAACATAAGGAAGGTAGGGCAGGGACTGGGGACTTTTGATATTATTGACCATAGGTGTTGTCCCAAGGGTGGGGAATTTTACTTTTTTGGGGAGAAAATGTAAAAAAAAAAAAAAAAAAAACAGGCTTAAATTGGTAGGTGCATTACTATGGTATGTTGTACTACATGGTGGTATTTACTGAAGCCAATAATTTAAGTTTTGGGCAATGTGTAAATTATATAAGCCGTTTGGTTTCTGCCTGTGTTAGTAATCATGTGAGTTGATAAACAGCATGTTTTTCATACAATAGAATGGGAACACTTTAGAAGAGTTAAAGCTGCGAGATGGTCAGCGGCTTGTTGTCGACAAAAAAGTAAAACAGAAGTATGTATGAACCGTTCTTTTACTGATAGCCAAAAATCTCTCTTGCCGTAATTAAAATATCAGACTCATTATAACACGAGTCGGGGAAGAATGTGAGTCAATAAGTTGCGAGTTTCGTTGTAGTTGCGAGTGTTTCGTTGTAGTTGCGAGTTGTGAGTGTTTCGTTGTAGTTGTGAGTGTTTCGTTGTAGTTGTGAGTGTTTCGTTGTAGTTGTGAGTGTTTCGTTGTAGTTGTGAGTGTTTCGTTGTAGTTTCGTTGTAGTTGCGAGTTGTGAGTGTAGTTTCGTTGTAGTTGCGAGTTGTGGGTGTAGTTTCGTTGTAGTTGTTAGTGTAGTTTCGTTGTAGTTGCGAGTGTTTCGTTGTAGTTGTGAGTGTAGTTTCGTTGTAGTTGCGAGTTGTGAGTGTAGTTTCGTTGTAGTTGCGAGTTGTGGGTGTAGTTTCGTTGTAGTTGTTAGTGTAGTTTCGTTGTAGTTGTTAGTGTAGTTTCGTTGTAGTTGCGAGTTTCAGATTGTTTGGGTGACCAAGTAACGAAGACAGTGGTCTAAATCATAACAAACAAACAACTTTATTATTCATTTTAGTTACAATCTCAATTCTGATTGGCTGGGAGTTACCAGCGAATTCACGATAGCGGTGCATGTTGGGTATTACAGAGCATAATCACCAGACGTTTTTGACACCACGACATCTGGCAAGGCAAGGTGTGGTGCTTAAGCTGTCTAATACCTGTAGGATATGCGCGCAGGCTACAGATAATCATGGCGCAGTCACTGAACCGTCTTATTGTGTAATTGTCAACTGGTATCTCTGCAAAATATTTTTGTAAGAAGCTTAGAAAATGAATAATAAAACGAGTATTGGATTCGGTTTTCGCACGATAGCGAAATTGTCAAGACCTCGGTATGTGTTATCAGCCTTCGGCTTCGGTAGATAACACAGACCTGTCTTAATAATGTATAGTTATTCACCTCAGTGTCGGTGAATAGTGGTGGATATTTACCGAGCCGCGAAGTGGCGAGGTAAATATCCACCATTAGTATATAGACCACACCAGTGAATAGTGCTTTTCGCGCGCTCGGTAAATATCCACCACTATTCACCTCCATTTCGGTGAATAATTGTTCACTATTCACCGACACTGAGGTGAATAATTGTTTTAGTATATACCACACAAGTGAATAGAGCATCAAATTGTTATTTTATTTTCTGTCAAATGGACAAAAACTCGCACGAGGTGATCGCTGCTTCGCCAGGAGGTGAATAGCAAAAGTATTCACCTCCAGAGTAGCCAATCAGAGCGCGCGAAAAGCACTCTTCACTGTTATGGTATATACTAAATATAGCTATCATGCTCAGCCTCATCCTATAAGTGCTTGTTATTAATATTATAAACAAACTCAACTCACGTATGGCGCCGCGTTCAGCGCTCTAACCCAGGCCACGGAGGCGAGAGGCGATCCGCTGACCACTGTACTACTCCGGCTCATCAATCTAGTTACATAACGCCATCATGCAAATCGACTATAACCCTGAGTGGATCACTCTTTATTTCAACATCATATTATTTGAATGGGATAAATAGTTAAATTTCGTTTCTGAAAACAAAAACAACGGGCCTACAAGCCCTGCCGTTTAAGTCGGACCTCTTCAACAATATCCGGCTATTTTTAACACAACCCCCCTCCCCAATTTCAATGTTGGTTTCGGAGAAGACCGAAATGTTGTCTTTCCATCCCAACATTGTGAAGGGGGAGGGGGGACAAGCGAAGTCATAAAAAATATCGGCTATCTGTCAGAGGAGTTCGTTCAGTGTTCTGAATAGCCTTATTTTGTCGGGTGGTCCGTACTTAATTGGCGAAGGTTGTAGTCAAATAAGGACGTTTTAAAAATGATGAAATATGGTGATTTCCATTGAGAAAATGTGTTTACTGGTCGTAGATCTAAAAGAGCGACTGATTTTTTAGGAAAACTGATCTACCGTCATCACTGGCAGCTATTGAGGCGGAGAAATGTGACAATCACATCTCGTTTGTGGTGGAGAGCCGCTGTGCAGTAAGTCCCAAATTACAATCAAATGTACATACAACTGTTATCGGTGTAGTATTCGACATTATTAATGTATATTTCACGTTTCGGTGTTGTCAAGGTAATAATAATAATATTAATAATAATGATTATTAAGGTAGGTAATTTGTTATGCTGGTATGTGCGTTTGGTTACGTAATCAACCAATGACGTATAGGTATAAGGATGGAGCCTAATAAGAGTTGTCGTTGAAGGTATTTCTTAATACTGCCTATATTGCAATCTATGATTTGTTTTCTCGAAGAGGGAATACTCGTTATATCCGGCAATAAATCCGGAGATGCTCCTCCCTGTATAAAATGTCGTTATTGACTAAGTAATTTAGTTGATAATAATCTGTATTCGTTTTACTGCAGAATGATTAGAATACAATTCATTTTAGTCAATCTCGATTCTGATTGGCTGAGAGTGACGTGCGAATTCTCGATAGCTACGCGCGGAGGGTATTATCTGTTGGATGCAGCCTACACATAATCGTGGCGTCTAAGAAGCTGAGCTTAGAAAACGAATAATAAAACTTCTCATCATTGTCATTATCAGCATCACCAGTTTAAAATCAGTGCCATTCTCGATCCCAGATCCTTTGAATTTCTTATTGCGCATGCTCGTTTCGTTGAGCATTCGCAGTAAGAAATGAGCACGGTCTTGGTCGAGATTGCATCATTACGAAAGCCATTCCTATTAAATTGATCATATTTAAAAAGTACAATGTGGTTTTAATTGTCAGGAACCTATTTCGTTTGCTGAAGATGGCTCCTCTTTATGGCCTGTTTTTCCAGTGAAGATGAACAAGAATGAGGTAAAAATAGTTCTTTTGCTGGAGCTTCTCCATGAATGAATTGATAGTCCTTTTGCAGGAAACAGTCACGTGCTGATATATCACTTCAATAACCAATGAATTGCGCTCGTGATCCCACGGGAAAGGCTTTACTGGAGACAGTCACATGCTGATATATCACTTCAAGCCAATGAATTGCGCTCGTGATCCCACGGGATAGGCTCTACTGGCTGGCGAATATAAACTTCAAAACGTTTTAGAAAGATCGACAATCGATTGGAGGTGGAAAAAAGCATTTACAAACAGGTTTTGCTAATACCACAACGTTACCGATCTCGTATAAGGCTTTTAAATAAATGAAGATTTTTTGCCATCCAGTACAATCACGTTACTGCATTTCTTTAAAAGCCTCATTCCAGTGCACACACGCCCACAGTTCATCTATAATTTGCATATTTCGTTTTTGTATAATTTTTGTTATTCTCGTTTATTTTAATTTCATCGCCTCTTTAGTTTGCCGTTCGTGAAGTGGTTCTCGTATTTTGTCTACATTATATTTCACATTCGTACTTGCCTCTACGTAAAACGGTAAAACCACTTTGGTTTTTAAGAGATTGGGTGATGCAATATAATTATAAAAGCATCGCATTAATCATTTTTAGTATAAACCAACTAGTGGACTATTACAAATCCTGCATTCTGATTGGCTACCCTACTATAGGTCTATTTGTGATAGCCCATGGTAGAGAAAAACCGCACGCATTTTCATGAAATAATAACATTTTTTCAACTTCAATTTGCTTCTTTCTATTATTTTTTACTGTCCGGCTAGTTAGTTTATACTAAAACAATTAGACCTCTCGCCCTCATGGGCTACGAGTTAAATAGCCCATTCGGCTGCGCCTCATGGGCTATTGACTCGTAGCCCATTCGGGCTGCGGGTCTAATTGTTAAATATACTTCTTATATATCTTATAGACCGTCGGTGATTTGAAGGTCAAAATTATTTCTTCATTGGATCTACAAAATGTTCTTGGTGAGTTTCAAAACGTTGCCTTTAAGTAAAATATATTTCCTCATTGGATCTACAAAATGTTTTTAGAAATTTTCAAAAAGTTACTACGTACAAGTCACTGTTTACAAAAAAAACTGGGAGCTATGCCAAGCTGACCGTTGCAACCTGGCCTTTATTAAACAATTATAACAACAACAACTTACTATTACAATGGGTCTAGCGAGAATGGAGTCTCGTAACGTAACCTTAACACTGTAATTTTAGGGTGGGTGGATGGGGAGTCAGATGGCAAAGAGCAAAAAAGCAAACTGATTCGACCTTCGTGTCACGTGACACTTAACCCCTCACATGACACTTAACGCCGCTCTCGCGATGAAAGCGATTTTGGTTACATGGCGCCTGTTTGTCAAGTATCGCTTTTATATGGATTACCTTCGCTAACAATAACGGTGTGGTTGCTTAAAGCTTATAAAAGTAACAACGAATAACTAGTTTCTGTAAAAGAAAACAAGTGTAGGTCTACGTCGGTGGGGAGGTTAGACACTGGTTTGATGTTTTGATAATGGTATGCTAACCTTCGTTTTAGTTAGTAGTAACCCCCCCTCCTTGATCGTGCGACAGAATAGAATGCTAGGTATAACTAAAACAGTCTGAAATCAGATTATGATGAAGCACTTCCTACTGTTTCGAAATAACAAAATATGCCACCGTTTGTAAATTGATAATCATTATTTGTCGTTGTTATTCATAGAAGGTGGCGGTCTGCTTCGCAGTAATGATGGAACTTTAGGACTAGGACCGCCTTGTAAGTATTAGTGGCATTTCGTTGTGTACAGTAATAGAATGTTTTCTTTACAACTACCAGTAACTTATGTCACATTATGTCACATTGATAACAGCATCAAGAAAACCATCGGTCTTTCTCTTTTACATTGTTATGTTTTTTTTAATATGTTGAAGCGTAAAAAGGAAGAACAGTCTGGCTTGTGTCGTTGTGTTTCACAAGGCTATATATAGTGATTTTTTTACTATTCCAATGTATGTATGCTTTCATCTATTGTTTCTATGTTCTTTAGTATACGAACACGAGACATTGGAGGAAGCGTGGTTAAACGAAGGAGAGAAATTGGTTTTCGAACCTGGCTCCCCAATAACGGAGAATCAGGTATACTTTACGACAAAATATTTATAATGACAGTAACACCAAAAGTCTATTGAATCGAGAAGGTGATTACATGCATTTAGTTTCTCTGACGACTGAGACTAGATTTGCAACAACTATGATCCCATTGTACCAGACTACACTCTTGGACAAATTTGTTGGAACACTTTTTGCTAATTTGTACGTAACCCTCCTCTCCCTCCCCCCTTCAATGTTGAGAAGGTACATTTACCCATTCGTTTTAATCTACTGAACTAAAAAAAACATTGAACTATTAAATAAAGGTAAGGGATGAGATCAGGAATTTTTGGTGACTTTTAGCGAAAAACGGGCGTTTCAAGAGGTTGTGTCCAAGACTGTTGGTCCAAGGTGATGGACTTCATATCGTACCTGTTACTTATGGTGATAGCAAATTAACGCCAACGATCGCCCTCTAAGTCGGTCCGAACTTTTCTTTTGTCAAAACCTATATCTCGAATTGAAATTGTCATCTCATGTGAGCCCAAATTAAGGAAGTCTTCGTTCTTGTGTTGAACTTTTTCTTGTCATCATGAGATGTAAAAATTCATTGCAATATAGGCAATATTCGGCTTAATTTAATAATAATTGTGGCAGCCGAATAGTCGCGTTTCGTATTCGCAACTTGCCGCTGGTTAGTTTCATTCTGAAGTTATTAAATATTCGAAAATACCAGCGAGAAGGCGTATAGAAGTCGCAACTACAACATTACACAAAGCTGTGAATAGCTCATCTCTTTTGCTGATATTTATGAATGTTTAACACCAAGATGAAGTTAACACTGCGTATATGAGACTGTAATCATCACTATCAGCGGAAAATGCGATACGAAACTGGACTATTTGACAATACCCAGATGTACCCTAGGTTCCAGAGGTGTGTTTGTATCGCTCGTGAGCATTCATAAGGTCGTATGTACAGATACAAAAATGTAGTAACTGACCTCTGATATTATTTCAAATTATGCTATGTCCTTCAATTTCTTTCATATATAATTTCATCTAATAATGTAACTTGAACTTGATGTCATTGGTTGCAAAATGATTGCTACCGCAGTGAGCGAACCTTAAGCAAGCGAGCAAGGCAGCAATACTATCATTTGTGTAGTGAGGCTGTGTTTTTGGCGCATTGCGAGAACAGTGAATAGTGTGGTTATGCGCAAAGACACAAAAGTTGAATGCGCACGGACCATAATGCAATGTGAGCAACCTCGTTCCCAGGGTCTTCCGCGCATTCAACATGGCGGATCGGCCGTCGATCCATCAGTACAAAAACAGCGATTTTTATACCCGACAACATACGTTTTGTAACTCGAGGATCGTGTTAAGTTTACGACTCCACGCGTCACAAGCACTGGAGTAGTTTAGAGATTAGAGTCGGACTCCATCCGAGCTAAACTTTCTCAAATAAATTTGTCCGGATAATAATTATGCCTATATTCAAGATGGCAAGATATCTCATCTTATTTTGCCTTTGGCTTTGATGAATACAAAATCAAATATTTCCATTAACGACAGCTTGGTTGATTTACGGTATTTACAATGTAAGTTTCATCAGGTGCAATTACCACGAGATCAGCTCCAACATAGTTTGTTTCTTGATCAGGGAACAGCAATTTTTGGCCGGGAAAACTGATGTCGGAAATTTAGTTGGGAGACGCAGGGAATTTACAGGGCGATCATTGATATATCGAGACGAACTAAAAATAAATCTGATTAAACGGATTACTGATTGAAGGCCTTTAAATACTCTTACGTCTAATCATCACATTTTTACCATTGATGTATTGTATTTTGGACATCATTGATATAAGCTTGCATGTAACTCTTCCTCCTTTCATAACATATTTACTATATTCATGTAGGTTTTTTTTGGTTATTTTTTATTAATCTTAATATTGTGCTTATTCATCCCAATTTTGTAATCTGCTGCAAAAGTAAACTAATTAAAGTAAGAAGCTCAAATAAGCTTCAGTTAGAACCGTGACACTAACTGTTAAAAGATACTGCCAAACCTACAAAATATCACACATTGACATTTGTATTAACTGTAGGTTTTCCTACTAATACACTTTCTCTACTGAGCGGCAGCATTCACTACTTTTAGGTATACTAGTTTTAACTTTTATAGATGGCGTTGCGGTACTACGTTCGTGCTGCGGGTTACACGAGACTGGAAAAGGAAGTGGTAGTGGACAAGTCGCAGCAAGTCGGCATGGTAAGCACGTTTATTGACGACCGTATCGAAAAGTGAATGATGCATTCTCGTCCATGTGGCGATAGAAGCTATGTGTCATGACATAGAGCTACCTTTTTTTTGGGGGGGGAGGGGGAGGGGGAGGAGGGGGAGGGGGAGGGGGAGGGGGAGGGGGGGGGGGGAGGGGGGGGGGGGAGGGGGGGGGGGAGGGGGGGGGGGGGGTGACTGTCGAATCATTACCTCGGCTTTCCCTTATTTGTACAAATGGCGTCGATGACGAAGAACATTTTTTGATGAAATGTCCAGCATACCGCAATATAAGGAAAAACCTTTTCGATTATTTGGAGGATCAAATAAAAATAAACAGAATGACGCCTACTGAGGTATTTTTACTAATCATAAACCCTCCAAACAAGGATAGAGCTGTGCAAAAACAAATTGCCAAATTTATCTATGAATGCATAAAAGAAAGAAAGAAAAGGACAATTTCTATGAATAATTTTTATTTCTTGATATATTTTGTCTTTTAATGTCAACTTATTTGGGTTACTGCCAATGTACACATTAGTATAAGGCTCCAAATCAAATCATATGTCTGTCTGTCTGTCTATCAGTGGAAATGACGGTAAACTGCTGATCGTGTGATTTCACAATTTGTTCTCACGAGTAAATATTATCACTGGCTAATCTGTGTTCTCTCTTCTAGTTTTTAAGGACAGTTCTTGAGAATGGCGGACTAGAAGGTCAGTGTGTTTCAGAGCAGTAAACCAGTAATTTGTTCTTCTCATTCTTTACATTGGAGGAAACCGTGTCAAATGATACGCGATTCCAAGTTTTTTTTAACATTTCGATATCTCCTTGAAATAACAAAACCACCGATATTGCTGAAAAGAACACCTCAAAATTCATCAAAACCCTAAATTTGAGCGTTGTAAAGTGCGCAATGTTTACAGACGTTTGTATTTGTGGGGAGAGGGGGGGGAGTGGAGGGCCGCCATACAAACGTCTGTAACATTTTCCTACTTTGCGGGACTGTATATTTGGTCCTATACAAGATATATAACTCTCAACTTGGAGTTTTAACTGATTTTATTATGCTATTTTCAGCAGATTGGGTAGTAGATATCGAAATGTTGAAAAACCTTGGAAGGGTCTATTATTCTGCAAAAGACAATCGAGCAAACTGTCAAAACCTATATATTAGGAAAGAATATTGCTTGCGCATAATGTTATTTTTCAATGAATAACTTTAATTTGAACAACAGGCACTAAACACAGTTCCAATAGTCTTGTGAAGTCCTTGAATTTCACTGCTTGTCTTGAAAAGTTTTAGTAAGAGCATTTTTCAAAACTTAAATGACGAACAATGCTCGTTAAAGAATGACGTAATGACGTCTAGCAGCATTCCCGCGCACTGTATAAAGTTATTATAACTTTATTTGACCTTCATTGCTCAAGCTGTACAAACCATGAAATTTGACTCGTGTGTAGGTCCAAACTGGCATTTACGTAAAACAAACTGGTATGGAGAAATAGCTGATATGCTGGAGAACGAAGAGGCGAGCCTGATAGAGGAAGGTCTGAGGAACGGAGACACAATTGTGATCGAAGAAGGCCGGCTTCCACCTAAGGTAGTACAAATAGTCTGGGTACATATTAGCCTGCGAATACAGCAGTCTTCCTTCGAGAGCCACAACTTAAAACGCGCCTCCCAAGAAAGACGTCTGCGATTTGAGCCCAAAACTTCCACAGTATATTTAGTATATTTAATTACCATGGTAATAAGATATACATTGTACTAGCCAATCAAATAACGCGACAAGATCCTGGCCGCGGTACGTCATCAGTATGGAATTTTGAGGCTCAAATCGCAGACGTCTATTTTCTCGGCGCGTTTTAAGTTGTGGCTCTCGAAGGAAGACTGCTGTATTCGCAGGTACATGTCTGCTGATTAGACTTCTGGGCCCAGTTGTTCGAAGCCTGATTAATGATCAATTAATTAATTAATTAATTAGTTAATTAATCCAGGATTATGGGTAATCATTGGTTGTTAAATTGTTGACTACTGATTTTGGGTTAACGCTAATCAGCCTTCGGTTTTTAAATGTCAATATATATGAAGCCCTTAATGAACAACTCTCAAACAGATCAGTATTGCATACCATGGCTTGCTCCGATACAACAATTTCCGTTGTATGGAGAAACGTGAAAAACCATGAAAAATGTTTGTAAATAGAGGATATTACATGGCCGCTTTGAATTTAGAGTGTTAATGAAATATCTTACGAGTGAGCGCAGCGAACGAATGAGTAAGATATTTTATCGACAAGAGAAGATACAATTCGTATCTCCAAGCGGTCATGTAACGTTCTGTTTATTATTTAATTCCCCCGTCCTCTTATGAAAACCTTTATTGCCGTTAGGAGGTTCCCTTTCTAACTGTGTCTTTTGTTTTTAAAGGGATTCATTAGGCTGTCACTGGGGTTTATGAATGAGGGAGAAAATACTGAACCCAAAGGTGGAGGAGTGTTGTCGTGGATCACGTCAGGATTACAAGGTACAAGCACTGAAATCCAATTGCCCACTTTAGAAACGAGTAGGGGACTGGGGCGAGTTCGGTTTCGCAAAGGCGCTTGGGATCGTTACTGGGACACCCTAATTGCAGAATACAAAGAAACATGGCAAATATCGCAATGAACTGTCTCCAGTAACGATCCCAAGCACCTTTGCGAAACCGAACTCGCCCCTTTTCCCTACTCGTTTCTAAAGTGGGAAATAGGACTTTTGCGGCTAACAGTCACGTGCTGATATATCACTTCAATAACCAGTGAATTGCGCTCGTGATTCCATGGGAAAGGCTTTACTGGAAACAGTCACATGCTGATATATCACTTCAATAACCAATGAATTGCGCTCGTGATCCCATGGGAAAGGCTTTACTGGAAACAGTCACGTGCTGATATATCACTTCAATAACCAGTGAATTGCGCTCGTGATTCCATGGGAAAGGCTTTACTGGAAACAGTCACATGCTGATATATCACTTCAATAACCAATGAATTGCGCTCGTGATCCCATGGGAAAGGCTTTACTGGAAACAGTCACATGCTGATATATCACGGCTTTGACAACGGGCGTAAAAAAGTGTTTTCTCGCGACATTAGGTTTATCGTTTACATATGATAAGCCCAGAGTTCCTTTCACGCCGAATGAATACCGGAGAGTTCAACTTTTAAACGTGAAAATTGGGTTTTTACGTTGTGTTTTCGAAGAGAACAAGATATTGGCGACTGCGTGTATTTTCACGTGTAGTTATCGTATGTATAATTAAGTCTATCGTTTTTATGCTGTCGACTGCGTGCATTTTCGAATGAAACGTGCATGCAGTTGTATTTTGTAATTAAGGCTACTGGTTTATGCCGTCGTCCAAGACGTTGCCGTCCTGATTGCGTCAGGCCCCGAGTGTAGTCTGCAGGACGAGTACAGTTCTTATGTTGTGTTTCTTGATCCGTTACAGGTTTGCTTGGGACATCCTCAAAGCACGGCGAAGACCTCCGAAGAGAAGAGGTTTGGAAACGTTTTCTTGCTGTGAATAGTTTTACCCAAAAATCTTCAATGGGCATACCCTTGGGCTTCCTTCCTGTCTTACACATTTAATCTCACAGTTCGTTTTTATTTCAGGCCCCCTTGAAGTTACTTTTGTTGTCTTATTTATTTCAACCAGCTCACGGCGATAGGAGAGATAGAAATCTCCCAGGAGGCCACGCTGGCAGACCTCAGGTGTCAGATCTCTATCTTGCCACAAGTAAGTACCTTGTGTCATTTTTACGATCAAAGTCTGAAAATTGCATTCCTTTTTCTGGAATTTGAGGCGCTGCTACATTTGTGCAACAACTTTCTCTGCAACTTGTCTCAGTTGCAAGCCTCGAAATAAGGCTCAGGCACTCGTACACTGCGAGTACATTTTTAGAAATACGAGTACAATCTCATGACAATTCGTAACTGTTGCTTAGTAGAATCTTGCTGAACTAATAGCTGTAAAACAAAAGTAAAAATTAGTGAAAACTATCAACAGTTGCTAGTGGTAGTTTCCTCAAATTTCATGTCCTGAGTTGACAAACGTTGGGACACAAGTCCTACTTTCGGAAACTAGTGTTGCTATTTATTTCCGCGTTGAACAGGGTAACATCCATCGTGCCATTAATTGGTCTCGCAATTTTTCATTTACCTTTGCGAGACATGTTATGGAGAGAGTTGCACAATATGTGGGTCTTTAGACTTGGAAACCTAATGAAGACATTCCATCAACACAGTTCATTTCTGCTTTACATCCTTGCGATTATAAACGGTTTCCATTGGCTTAAATATGCTTGTGTGACGCTCAAACTATTCTATGCACATCCAGTTGGGAAATACCTCCAAATTAAAACAAGACACGTAGCTAATGAACATTCATTAAAAGCATTAAAAACTTTTTTCCCACAGATGAGCGAGTTTTTTGTTCCCTTGCCTGAATTTTTAAGGATACAAGAAATTGCGAATGGCTACCCGGGTCGAGTACTGCGAAAACATGACCAGACTCTCAGGTACGACAATTCTAGCATATGTATTCAACCTTTAGTTTGTAGTACTTGAGCAAAGCGATCGTTAGGTAGCCGAATAGTTAACACTGGAACCACAGGACCTCTTGCATGCGATGGAAATTTCTTGGAAATCAAAGTTTCCAGCTAAAAGGTATTTCCACCATATTTCCATCCGGTGGAAGTGTGTAAAACCATGGAAATTTAAACTTCCAACTATTTTCCAACAAACGTCCATGCCATGGGAGAGGTCCAGTTTTGACAGTGTATTCGAGTGGCAATCTTCTTGTTTATGCAAAAATGACAACTCGTTTTGTTCTTGCATCTGAATTACCAGATATCTGAAACTCACCTCCTCGAGCAGGCTTAGTGTCCAACTTCTACAAGAGGAGGAAACCCTTAGGTACGTTTAACAAATTGACGTTAGTTTTGTGTAAGTCCTGATATTGACGATGATTTTCGTTATAACATGGTCAAAATAGCTGTGGATCCTAGAGGCATCTTCGCTGAGTAGTTTGTTCTTACAACAATGGAAAATGTAGGCGACTTCGGCATTTTACAACAAACTTTATGCGGTCGCGTGCGCACCTCGCGTCAACATTATTGTCTGTCTTCTTGACGATAAAAAATAACCAATCAGAGAAGAAAATGGCCAGTTTAAAAACTCTACTGTTCACAAAAAATGGCGGATGTACATTTGACCGGAATTTTTTGCGATCTTAACACCACGTTGAAATCATGTTTTGTCTTGAGTACCTGGCTTGAGTTGCCATGTTGACTTGCTTTTTATAAGTTTTAAAATCTCTATGCAGCGATTTTATAACAAATTTAAAGTTTTCCGCGTGCAGTGGATCATTGGCAAAGTACATGTCGCCATCTGTGTGGACGTTGGATTCATGACCTGCCGAATGCTTAAAACTCACTCTTATTATGAACGTTGATTGTTGTTCAAGATGATGCCCTTTTTATTTTCCAGTCAATCAGCTATCTTACTCAATTTAAAGAAGCGTGTACCAGGAACTAGGATGTATGACAGACGGCAACAGGTACGCCAACCACTACTTACTCCTCCGTTCCTTAGGCCATCCCAATAAACTGTGTTGTTTACCATCTTCCGACCGGCCCAAATTTATGGAAAAGTAAAAAACCTGAAAGATCCAAATGGCGGCGCGCAACAAATTCAAACAAGTTTTATTGATAGGAAAATCGGTCCATAAATGACAGATAGACAGACAGACTTTATTCATTAGCTCTTTGCACTCCATTGGTACATCAGATGACTACTAACAAATTTAAGAAAGTTGGTGAATGACGGATAGATTGTTCTGTAATCTTAAAAATCTAATATATATATAGTTATCATATCATCACGTGTACAATTGACAGGAGACAACCAAAGCAATAGATTTAGACATGCAAAAGGAACATTTGAGAGCAAACATTGTTTTTCAGCCGAGGTTCCCTTTAAACATTGCTTATCATTTTCCACAGGTCATCTTCGACCCCAGAGAATGTGCTACGCCGTCTGCCTTGCGTCAGTTCGTGTGTAATTGTCTTGGACTTAATTTGGAAAGAGTAATTATTGCAAAATACGTGAGACATAAGTACGAATGGCTCGTCATTACCGACTCTCCACCAACACGGGTGAGTAAATACAGACGCTGATGCACAAGTATTGGCATCGACCTTTTTTCTACCAAGGTAAAGAATTCTCCAAAAGCAAGCGGTAAAGAAACCTCTTAAGATGCAGCAGGTTATGATATAACATATTTCGGTTTCATTTCGGTTGAAATTGCTTTATTTTTCCATGTTTTCCTTTCGGTGGAAGTTGAGATGAATCTCTTTTTTTCGCACGGACGTTCATTTTAGCTGTCTCATTTCTTCAGTTAATGGAGGAATATTGCTGTATTTGTAGTTATGATTAAGCGATTTAACTCTGTTTAGATAAAGAAAAAAGGCGGAAAGAAGAAGATGAATCTTCGACACGCACCATATCACTTGCAAGATGGAGATGTTATTGGAGTAAAGGTAAGCCTTAGGGCGAATAGAGCGGAGTAAAGTAGGTATTTTCATGAGGAGATGTTTCCTCCGCAATCCGTTCATGAGAAAGATAATGTATTCCTCCGCCTTTTAGGGGCTAAATTTGCTCACTACACTACTGCTTAAAAGGACGAACAAAATCTGCTCCAATAGACAGCAAATGCGGAAATGAAGTCTCCCGGGTTATCGCAAGCAAGACAATTAGACACTTACCTTACATTCGTATGTTACATTTACAGATTTACAGGAGAGAAAACATAAAAGTGACCTAGATTCTAATCTTTAGTTAAATACTTCAATAGCAATGACAGACACTCCCCGAGCAAACCTATTTTACTCCCCCCCCCCCCCCCCCCCCCAAACAAAAAGGCAATGTTTTTCCTTATCGCTCACTGTGACGTTTATTGTCCTGATGTCAGGATTCAGTATACATTGGTGAGGATGTGAATGACTTCAGTACTCCAGAAGATGATGAGGGAAGAAATAGGCTTAGGCTGATAGAAGAAGAGAGAATACGAAGGTAATTTGGACGTTTACTACATTCTTCTCCTGCATGCATAGCTAAGGTGGTAGAACGCCGATCAGGAATGCGGGAAGTCGTGGGTTCGAAATTCCGGCCGCGTTCTTGGGCAGGGATAACAGTCATTGGCCTTGCCTCATAATACTTTCTCTTCATCAGTGAGGGCCGTTAAAAATCTGCTGTGCTATTCGTGAAGAGAAAGGCACTGATACCTGGTACAACAGCCTGCCCGCGGCTTCTACCACCACGTGCTTGGTTAAGAAGACAAGCTGTGTAGGGGACCTCGAGTCCTGTTGTTCGTTCTCCTTTGGCCTCCAGTCGCAAATGTTGTAAATGAAATGAGAAATGTTCGTTTCCTTCGAGTTATGAAGGATAAAAATAAGAATCGAACAAGCTTGTGTACGTGTACATTAACTGGTCGCTGTGTGCTTAGTTGACATCGAACGAGCCAAGCAATTCCTGTCAGTCATTACAGGACTCTGAGTACATATTTTTTATATTTTTTCAGACGACGAGAAGGCCGTACTGATCGTTCCCACCGGCCAGAGGTTGAACTGCGAATTCACGTGGATGACTTTAGTTAGCATCCGCAACATCCTCAGGAACAACTGAGCGTTTATTCTTGAGGTTCTAATGAACTACATGACACCTTGGCCAATCAGAAACGGTTTCATGAATGCGGGAGACTCTGCTTCCAGGGGTTTGGGACTTTCGGCGACTTTCGGAAGGAGAACTGGAAATCCTAATGTTCCAAGGATACATGTGCGTCAGTTTCACCTAAACATATACACCTATTTCAACGGGTTGTCCGATCGAAAGCAAGACCGACAAGGACTCTGGTTCTTATGAATGCAGTTATTTTTGAATTAATATATGATCATAGCCGCAAACAAGTTCACAAACGTTGCTCCGCAATTTTCCATGATGGTTAAAAAAATACACTGGCCACATGCACATCGGAATAAATTAATTACAAGCACAAAGTACCGACATCCTTTACGGTCTTGCGGCTTGTTGCGAGGTATCGAACCTTTATTGAAATAGTTGTATATATATATAGTAGAGTAGAAATCAGAAAGTAACGAAGTGCACAGAATTAAGCAAGAAAAAGATGAAGGTTAATATATCAAGTCTTATTCCATTCTCACAATGTTCCATGAATTTCAGACAAGTGATTTTCAAAGCTCTCTACTACAAAACTGCTACTCCTTTTATTGGACGTTGTTTGGGTTAACGATGAATAACATTAAGTTGCAGTATGCTGACAAGGGAAATTAAAAGATGTTTAATAAATGTCGTGTTACTTAACTAGGGAAAGCATCATTAGTATAAGTAGTAACCCCCCCAACGAGGGCTTGTTCTGAAAATAATAGCAAAATCAAGACATACACAGCAGAATCAAGTCAAAAGGTATTTTATTTCACGATTTGCTAAGAAATTATGGATTAACATAAGTAACAAATACACAAAATGAGAGGATGCTTAGCCTGTGGTAAAACTAAAAAATCGTGTTCAACCGAACAACTGGTGTATATAACTATTTGGAGTCAACACCCATGTTATCATTTCATTCGGTCTTTGAATTGAATTCCTGCCGGAGCTCGACTCCCTCAGCACGAGGCACCCTGTTGATATTCTTTATGGATGCCCCAGAACTTGTCCCATAGTTCCTTGTCATCGTGATCTGTATCTGAGCCGTAGAAGCACGAGTCAACGTCTAGGTCATCGTCAAGGAATATATCGTCATCCTGTTGTACAAGCATTAGACGCTGAGCCTGGAAGAAATGAACAGGAATTAATGAATAAAAGGAACTGAAAGGAGTCTTCAAGGGAACCCCAAGTGGTGAAACGAGTCTCTTAAATAATGATTCGCCTAAGAACTGGAGCAAAACTGAGACATCATGAATCACTGGTGAATGCTTATTTCACATCTGCGTATTTTAGAAATTATTTTTAGCAAAGAATAAGTTGTCATTCGAATTTGGGAGAGCGGTAGTCAGACTAACATGTTTCGAGTCATAATACACGTAAGATGGAAGTCTGTTGCCGAATGAAGTCCAAAATAAGCAATAGGCAACTGAAAAAGAAGCAGTGGATAAACAATGAAGTTTTTAACAGGTTCGACAGAAATCTCTAACGGGTTTCCGAGGATGACCTAAGATCGACATCCAGTCTATTGGCTGACATCTCAAAGCGCATTCCACCAAATCCCCGAATATTTTACTATTTTCCGTTTTCCATTTCAATTAGTTTCTCCTCCGGCAGTTCAAATTATATAGCTCAAAATTGGGACAAACCGCCAAATTCATCCTCAACACATTTTGATAAAAGTGCCTATAAGGTATTTTTTATTCCATTTTTAGGGTCTATACCAGTGTGATAAAGCCGTGAATAAAATCCATATCAACAGTGACGTGTTTAATATCACTCCACGGGTTGTATTGCCCAATCAAATTTCCCGTAATAAATTACTTAGACCAATCAAATTGCTTGTATTAGTTATTGCCGAAAACTCGCTCGTTCACAATATGGCATTAAAAACTCGTGAATAAAAACGATATCAAACTCTAAACATGTAATAATCTATATATATCATTAATATCGATTCTACATAAAGTGAATAGTATTGTATTGTTTAATTGCTGATATTTAGATAAAAATACCAACTATCATTCAACCGAGACATCAAATTTACTGCACGGCAAAGTCACAAGATGCGACTGGTCCAAGGTTTCGCAAAATTAACCAACTAATCCTGTTTTTACTGATGGCAGGGGTCTAAAAAGAACATGCTTTTAACGTAAGTTGTACGGCATGTACAAGTAATATTCATTCGGTGAAACGGTTAGATAGTAATCAAGCGCGAGCCCATTTAGACTTCACTTCAGTGGTTCTCTGTTGATCGCTCGCTGTCCCTGGTGGCTGTCACGACTTCGTTGACAAATGCAGGCATCCCAGACCTCCTATATTTCCTATATATCCTATAATTTGTATAGGATCCTATATTTCAAGAAATCCTCCTATATTTCCTATAAATAGGATGTATGCTGAGTGATACATTTATATTTTGTACTTTTTAGCATTTTTGTTGTGAATAAACAAAAGCAAAATTCTTTCCTATAAAAAAAAACAGGTTTGATCAAACACATTAAAAGTTCACATGTTTTAAAAATTGTGTGTTTATTGTTTACTATTTATTGTTTGAAAGCTATTTTAGCTCCTATAAAGTGCCTATATTTTGGGGGAAAATCCTATATTTTCCTATATTTAGAACTTGCACAGCCTATATTTCCTATCAAATTTGTCCAAAACGTGGCTGGGATGTATGCACATGTCAACTTCACGACAAAACGCAATTGAAACAAAAGATCATTAGGCGGCTTCTTTTGATCTAATTAGGTTCGGCGCATGAAAAGTTCGACGTTTGAATCAAGCCTAACTGGTCTACTTAGTAAAGAATACAATATCATGTTACAATTCCCAGAAAACGTGAATGATTTTCTATTATCATCTTATCATTTCTACAATTTTTATTTCTATGCTATCTGTCTCGATACGACTATTATCTTATAATTGCTGTAAACTAACTTTTGTAATTTTCGGAATACTTATCATGTAAGTACTATTTACAACATGAGCGGCCGTGTTGTCTTGGTAGATCCTAGAGTGCATGCAATATATGCATGAAACAGTGCTATTTAATTAGTGCAATTTAGCGCTATGTAGGGGTAGCAAGAAATTGATCAACACCAGACGAAATGCATGCGAAAACTCCTCGACCGTGAAATAGTCACCGTTCACGCGCATTTTCACAAGCTAAATAAAATCAAGACAAAAGACGAGAAATAAATTTGAGAGAGACACATCAAAGTTTGGGTTTAAACTTTTATTCCCTTCTCGAGTGCCACATATTTGTTATAACAAGGTTCTTTATTGCTAGCTTTAAAAAAAATTAAAAGGAATAAAAGTTGAAGTTACAATAAACGATTTGTAGACTATCTACTGATCCTCCTTCGTGCACGGTGGGCACATTTATGGCTGACTGAACAAATTTATGGTTGACCGACCAGGCATTATGCGCAATTTAGCATAAATGAGATTTTGCACTGTTTCATGCATATATTGCATGCATTCTATACGACACGGACACGAATTTTATATATTACTTCTAAAACTCAAACATAACTATCGAAACGCAATATAACCAAAATAAGTCGAGCTTTACTTTAAAAAGAGTAACAGTTCTATAAATTAATCGAGGCTTCTTGTGTTACAGTTAGTACAGTATTTATTTCACTGAATAATAATCTGGAATAATTCCTTTGTACTGTAAAACAAGTATTTTTTATCTGTTATTTGTAGCTCAAAACAAATTTGCATTTCAAATTTCACTAGTTCAGTCAGTTGCGTTCTTGCAGTTGAAGTAGAATGCGGTTCTTCTCTTCTAACCCGAGATGGCGCGATTTCAAAAGCCAAAAACATCAAGGGAGAAACTAGAGCTGTCCGAATCTAGTATTCCAGCCAGTACTTCCTACTCGACGGTGAAATGGGGTCAATCTATTCCAGGCCTGCGAATGAAGGCGCAACTTTAGAATACCCTGGCCACTAAAAATTTGGGGTGGTAATTGCTGGCTATATATACTGAAAGATGAAAAACTAATATGGCTTGGTAAAAGTCCTTATAGTGAATCAAATTATGAATGATTTTATTCAATTACATAATTTGTTTTTTTTACATTTGAAAGCTAAAAGTCGGGGGTTGGTTTGAATATTGCAGAGAGTGCGGGAATGATGAGTGCCTACTGAACTGGACCACATACAGAACTCTTGGTTAGTGAACTGGAACACTTATATTACGTCACCAGTTCTATAAGTGTTCCAGTTACTAACCAAGAGTTATGTAAGTATTCCAGTTCAATGGTAATCTATCGTACCAGATTGGCTCTCGCACTAATTGAATATTAATGAGTTTTAGAACTATATGTACATTGAGTTGAAATAAACTAAATTTCAGTTGAACTTCTAATGTTAGTGTTTGAGGGCAATAATGCTTCTCGGTTGCGAAAAAGGTTAGTTTAACCAAACGTGTGCTGTGTATTTGAAATGTCGTTTCCAAGCATTGTTTCTCAGGCTCGTGTCTTGATTTGATTTCATTCATTTCCTCTGGAGTGTTTAATACGAAGAGGCGAATAAATATGTAACGTATGTTCTATGCTTTTGGTCTCCAAACTTTATTTAGTTGTGTCCTGTGTCTTTTATTGTTTGGCATGTGTCATTGATCTCCACTGCTCATTAAATTATTTCGTGAATTATTTCCTGCATATTAATCCAAGGGTCTATTTATTTTAATTGTATTGTTGTTTCATATGTTGTTCCCTTTTTCGGCACCGCATACTTGGTGGTGTTTATTTTTATGGTATTTAGTTTTAACGAGTTTGGAGTCGTTTCACGGGTTTGATGACTGCGCTCTACGGGTTAGAATTTTATATTTTGAATATGCCAATGACGTGACGCAATATTAATATCAAATTTGACCTTGTGGCACGTTTAGCTTTGTTTCACTGCTGGCAGCTCTTTTAGGATTTTTAACTCGTGGTGCGTGCAATAGCAGCAACGAGTTACCAGGATGGTTGGGGAAATCGTGTCGCTCACTCACTCGCTCACTAAGATGTTAGATGCGTGTAATAGCAGGAACGAGTTATCGGGATGGTTGGGGAAATCGTGTCACTCACTCACTCGCTCACTAAGATGTTAGATGCGTGTAATAGCAGGAACGAGTTACCGCGATGGTTGGGGAAATCGTGTCACTCACTCACTCGCTCACTAAGATGTTAGATGCGTGCAATAGCAGGAACGAGTTATCGGGATGGTTGGGGAAATCGTGTCACTCACTCACTCACTCGCTAAGATGTTAGCAGAATGAAATGCTTGAAATGTAAATTGTTAATAGTAAACGATATTTGATTTAAGTAATAATTGAAGATCGATGTGGAACGACCATTGAGCTTTACGAGCGATGATAGTAATTTTACTTGACCCGTGAAACAGAAACTATTAGTTATTGTGTAATACCAAGATAAACACAAAAGGGAAAAAAAGAATTAGAGTGTAATACGCTACTATCTATTTCACGGATTAAGTAAAATCACTCTAAATCCCATATCACACGAGTGGCCATTGATTAGCCAATTTATATTTTGCTTTAAACATTCTAGCTTCACAAATTATGGTCTTCGTTTCACAATTGCGATGGTGTCTTGTTGCTTTTGGTTGATGAGCCATTCTCTAAACAAAGTGATAATGAACCATTGAAACATTTTTTTCATAACTAACTATATTCATGAAAGAATCTTCTAGGATTGCGGTGTAAAGCATAGAAGTTATTTTGACGCGTAAGTTACGTCACTAACATACGCAGTTGGAGTATGGTGAAAAAATACAGTCTCATAATGACGGTCCGCGTTATCAAACAGGTCGGAAGTGAGCGAAAGTCTCCTATTGGAGCTCTCATATCGGGTCATTGGACTTACATGGTAAAAACATCCAAGACTGAGCCAAACAAGAAAACAATTCAAAGCATTTTTAACATTTCGAAATTCTGCTTGTATGTTCGGTCGCTCCAAAACTCACAAAGTGTTATTGTTGTGTCGGCCAAATGTTATCGCTTTAGGAAATGTAATATCTGACGGTTGAGTGACGAAGGAACGAATTAGTCAAAAAATATTATTCTGACGGCACGAGAAAGAGATACTGGCTAGGGATTGGCTGGTACTATTTAAGCATTGGGCGGGAAAGATGATTCATTCTACGTCAGTCAGTTCATCTACTTAAGCAGAAAGAAACCCTGCGTCGGAAGCTTCAGGGTATCAATTCTGATGCTTTACGCGAAAAGTACAGACATCTGCGTTCATGTGCAAAGAAACTAATAAAAGCCAGCAGGGACACATTTTTTGGTTCGTTGAGCTCTACCCTGCAATCAAATCCTAAGCGTTTCTGGTCGTTCTTCAAGACATCAACGAAGTCTAGTAGCGTCCCTCAAGATGTCACGATAGCTTACACCAATGCAGATTCAGCTCGTGTCGGTGCCAGTACTCCCAAAAATGTAGCCTGTCTTTTCAATCGCTATTTCAACTATTTCTATTTCTATTCCAAAACTACCGATGATGAATGGACGCCTGACTCACCTATAACTAATGTGACTGTGTCGGAGATAATCTTACTACCCAGTGAAGTATCTAAAGTGTTAAAGTCTTTAAATCCAAACAAAGCTATGGGACCTGATAACATATCTGCCCGCCTACTAAAAGAATGCGCGTCAAGTATCTCATACTCCCTCACTCAGCTGTTTAACAAGTCACTCAAGCTTGGAACTCTCCCTACTGAATGGAAACTTGCCAACATCGTCCCTCTCCACAAGAAAGGAAATAAGAGTTATGTAGAAAACTACAGACCCATTTCCTTGATGTGCATAGTCGCTAAAGTACTGGAGCGTTGTATTTACAATCGTCTGATAGACCACCTTCAAATATGATCTCTGAAGCTCAGTACGGCTTCCTTAAAGGCAAATCCTGTACCGCTCAGCTACTGACAGTCCTCCATCGCATTGGTCAAAACCTGGACTTGGGCAAACAAACCGACGTCCTTTACTTCGACATCTCTAAAGCCTTTGACACAGTTGACCACAAACTACTCTTGCGCAAACTTAGCCGATTCGGTATCACAGGTGGAGTGATAGACTGGTTCAAGAACTACCTTTCTGGTCGCCAGCAGCGTGTAACAGTTCATGGCGCCATGTCGAACACGCTTCCAGTCACTTCCGGTGTTCCTCACGGGACCCCTTCTGTTCTTGATCTATGTCAACGACCTCCCATTATCGATCACCTCGTCCGCCGTCGAGGTGACAATGTTTGCTGACGACACCAAATGCTTCTCGGTAGTGGAATCTTCAGCAGACATCTTCATTATTCAGGGTGAGGTATTTAATGTGGCGGCTGAAGTTCAATGCGAAGAAATGTAAAGTTTTAACCATTACCAGAAAACGCAGTCCCCTACTGGCTAACTATACCATTGATGGTCAAGTTTTGGACCACGATCCTAGCGAAAAAGTCCTAGGCGTGACCGTTTTACCGACCTTACATGGTCCATTCACATTCATCAACAGATCACCAAGGCGAACCAGTTGCTTGGCCTACTCAGACGCTCTGCCTTCAAAGTCCAAAGTACTAGCGCGCGTCGATGTCTGTACTTGTCCCTGGTTAGGTCGAACCTTGCCAATGCCTCACAAGTATGGAACCCACAAACTGTCGAACTGACACAGGATATAGAAAGAACACAAAGGAGGGCTACTAAGTTTATTCTCCTGTTGCCCTTCCAAACAGACATCTCCTACAAATCTAGACTCATAACTCTAAAGCTTTTACCTTTATGTTACTGGTATGAATACCTTGACCTCATCTTCTTGAAACCTTAGCTCCAGATAAGAGCTTCCCGACTTGGAATACACTTCCACACGAACTGCGTAAATCAGATATCTCTTTACCTAAGTTTAGATCATTACTATTTAAATATTACGTGTCTGCCATCACTTCTGAATTTGACATCGAGAACCCTAGGTCTTGGAAGTATGTATGTCTGAAATGTCACCAGGCAAGACAGTTAACCGCACCTCTCAAATGCTGCTTTTAGGTTGAAATAAGTATTGTAATTAGATCATTTATTGTAATTTTATTTTTCATAGGAAACCAACGTAATTGGCTAACGCTGTGTTGGTTCTCCTGGCCTCTATGTTTTGTTTGTTGTATATTTTACTTTATTCTATTTTTTATCTTCTATTATGGCCGAAGTAAATAAATAAATAGACTAGTTTAATTTGTTTCCTTGAATGTATCTTCTATTAGGTTTATGTATACCTGACCTCGTCCCCGTAAGCCAAAACTTCACAGAAGTACTCAAAACTTTCGAAGGTTCATAGCAAAACTTGCAAGAAGGGTTATAGGTACTTTAACAATGCGAATAATTCCACACTTCAACTGTACATAATTTCCATGCGTGCAGTTGGGAAGAATATGAACGTTACCCTATCTCTGACAGCCTTTGCGTGTGCCTCCCTCTTTTGCTGTTTACTAACAACTTTCTCTACAGCCTTTCTTCTGTTCTCCTTAACGCTAGTCATCTTTCTTTTCCACTGCTCATAGTTCTGCTGAGCCTTGGCAAAGTTTTGAGCTTTTAGAACCCGTCGGCGAGAGCTGCCAGAAAACTTGTTTGCCGTACTTTTGACACGCTTGAGCTCTATCTCTCTGTTGTTGGCAGCTTTGGCGTGTTTCTGGGCTATTTTCTCTGCCTTTCGTATCTTTTCAACCTCTTCATCATTCGTATTATTAGCTTTGGTAGCCCTTTGAGTTTTCTGTCTCTTCTTTTCGAGCTGCCTTTTTCTGTTCTTTTCGGCTTTAGCTTGCTTCTTAAGCAGCATTGCCCTCATAAGTCTGGGAGCAGCCTCGAGCTTTTCAAGTTTTCTCGGTTTCCTTGCGTTCGCGACATCCAAAATCTTCCCACCAGCAAATCTGACTTGGAAGGCGACCCAGGTTCCACTACGTCCGGTAAACTTGAGCTCACCGCCAAGGAATCTTAAGTCTGAAATATTCGCCCCTGAAGCTGTTTTTGACGTTTCGGAAGCCTGACTCGTAAGAAGGCTGTTTGCTTTCTTTAGGAGCTGTTGATCAATGCGCAGCGATAATGCGGGAGCCGGATTCACGTTATTTTCGACTCGACTGAACTTTGATAATAATGAACCACACATTGCGATTAAAATAAAACTATTTTTCGTACATTAAAAACCATCGTGTCAAAGTAAAGTTTCAGTCGCTGCAAAGTTTTGACAAGTAATGAGATGTCATTGTGACGTCGCGATTTTTTATTAGTTGCGCGCGCAGCCTGTTGCCAAGCTCTCTTCGGTAATGCAAGAGTAGAAGCTGGGAACCGGAGATTCTTGAAAATGTTCTTTACATACAACGCATCCTCGCTCTACAATTACCAATAATCAGTAAATGGCAAACACGCTTGAAATACCGATTATTGGTAATACTACGACAAATCCTAACCCGAACCCTAACCATCGGACGAGTTCGCGGGTAAACGACGGGTCCTCACTCACTAGAGCTAGGGTTCACAGGTAACAAGAAGAGAAGGTAAACGAGAGGAAAGTTTTTTTTGAGCGCTCCTACTCGGGTTTGAACTCGCAATCGTTTGCGTGTTGTGCTTGGCAGTGCAGGCGTCACGACCACTACGCTAAGCGCGTCTACCGCCGTTCGGATTTGGACAATTGTTTATCTTTATCCTTGACTGGTTTTAAGAATGTCATTGTTTAATTTGTGTTCCAGAATTAGCGATTATTGATAATTGAAGAGCAAAAGCCAATTACTGATTATTGGTAATTCTAGAACGAGGATATGTTGTTACATAACATTTCAATGCATGGGGTATCGAATCAAACCTGTGTTAATAGAGTGTTCTTATTGGTCGGCATATTTGCTAGTTGTATTATTTAATGGCCTTTTGCAGGAATGCAATCACGTGGTTGTACTTGGGTGGCAAAAAAATCTTAATTCATATATCAGTTAAAGCACTTATACGAGATCGATAGGGTTATCAGCAAAACCTGTTTGTGAATGCTATTCTCCACCCCCAATCGATTGTCGATCTTTCTAAAACTGTGTCCATTAAAGCCTTTCCTATGGGATCACGAGCTCAACTCATTCGCTATTGAAGTGATATATCAGCACGTGACTGTTTCCTGCAAAAGGCCTATTACAATATACCATTTTACCTATATTAAAAATGTTCCCATTCCAGCCGAGATTCTGGTACCTTTTAAAATTTCCGACGAGCATCCCTGTCAGTTTTATATGGGAGTCCCCCAACCCACCCCGAACGATTCCCCAAAGACTTGACATTGCGTCATAGGTCAAAGGTCTGTTCAGCCTCCCAAACTGTTATCTGTTTATTGCTTCCTTGTGAGTTGCAACCACTCCAGAATTACACATTGACTCCACATGACTCTCGTCGTAACCCAGAACGTCACGCAACACTTCCGCAGTGTGTTGTCCAAGTAACGGAGGAGCTGATGGCGTGACAAGTGACGTCGTACCATTGTACTCAACAGCTGGACCTGGTGTGAAAAAATTAAAGAAGCCTTATGAGTGACGTGCGCCACTTGTACAATACCTTTCACGGTATTTTGATACCACGGGTAAACTAGTTTTAATATTTAACTTCAAAGTCTGTTTGATTTTTCCAGAATAATGGGAAGACTGGAAGGAAACTATGTGTAAGAACTATAGAATATGATAAGCAAACGGAAAAGGAACAATCAGATAGATACTCATCACTCAATATCCACACACTTACTGGGCATCCTAATAGTTCCAACCGTAGGGTGGTCTAATTCTTGCACGAGATTTTTAAATTTAACCTGAAAATCAAAAAGAGATAAATAAAGCAGTCGAACATCGGTCTTTTTTTAACAATGCTGTACAAGATGCAAGTATACATATTGCGCCGGTGTAGCTCTCATTTAGTTCAACTGGCGTCTCGCCGCACGTTCAGTCATATTCTCTGTATCACCCTCTATTGAGCTGAGAATGGTTTAATTTACCTGAGGATCATCAAATACTTGTTGGACGTTGTTTATGGGGCCGGAAGGGATGCCGTTTAGTTCTAGTAGTGTCAGCCATTCGTTGCTAGTCTTTGCCATAAATCTGAGTCCAAATAATAAAATATAAGAAATTATTTTCCCCGACATGGATCCTTCTTGGTAACCTTAATATTGTGATGCCATCAAATCCCTCGATAGGCGCTGGCCCCTATCTATGATATCATGGTTCTGCGATACATTTATACAATAAACAGTATGAAACGCGTGCTCTAATTAGTCGGTCGCCATGCGTTATTAGAGAGCTTTAGATTCGAGAACGACTTTTACAACGAGTACGACTTTTAGACACAAATATCTCAGTCGCAAGAAAGTAGAGATCTTCCATTTCTGCCAAACAGTGCTGCAGACACGAGAACAAGCTACTAAGAGTATTTGTTTGTTCATATATCTTATTAAAGTGTTCCTCGATTGTGAAAATTTGTACTGTTTGTCGTACTCGAATCAAAAGCTCGTTATTGCCTCACGATCCGGCTTTTCTTGAGGCTTCTGATTGAGTGCATTTCGGCTTCCCACTTGGGTCCCCTGTGGTCGCATATGCGGATTGAGTGTTGGTGTATACGACGTAGAGCGTTAAATAGCGGAAACCCTTCGAACATTTCTGGAAATCCCGAGTATGTTCTGATTGAGTGATTGAGTATTCTAATTGGTCAGTCGATTATTCATGCGCTCCGATTAGATTGTTTGCTCATTACGTCATAAGTCAAGGTTCCGCGTGCAAGAATGATGTTATGTTCTTATCAAACCCTGATCGCAATGTACATCAACAAAATGAAAATGGACATGAAGCTTCTGCATTTATGTAATGTATTACTAGTTAGAATGTAGAGGACGTTGCGTTTTGCACGAAATCATCTCGTAGAACCCTCCCGAATGGCATTCTGGGGAAAGCTTGAGCCTTCAGCAGTACATAACTGACCAGGGCTAACCAAACTTGGACTGAGGGGGGAGGGTCGGGTTAGCACTCTGGATTTCACTAATTTAATCCAAATTGGCACAGTAGACAATGGGTTAATTATGGTTGAAAGGAATGCAACAATTTATACATACTGTTTCGCAATTATTTCAAGTAGTTCCTCTCTGTTCTTCACTCGTAGGTTGTTGGTTCTGTATTGAGGGTCATCTGGAAGGTAGGGCATTTCTATTACCTGAAATGCCGCAAAAATGCGAAAATAAGACTCCATGTATGTATCGGCCTCCTCCAACCAACCAATCAATTAGAGTGGTTTTCAAATGAGTGTCGAAAGTAATAAGTGATTACTTTGGTTTTGCGTTTGCTTAGCTTAGACTCTATCTGTTGTCTGTGAAAATGTAATTATCCACTAATAGAGGTAATCGGCTAACGCTGCCGCCACCCAATTCAGATCATGTGATGTAAATACACATTACTCTGGTTAGCGTTAGCCGATTACCTCTAGACTATCAAGTACTAAACTAAAACCAAACATTGTTTTGGTCCGTCACGCAATCAAGTTTCGTTTTAGCGAGAGCTATCCACGATTGCGTTTACTTTTCCTCGTGATTGGTTCAAGTAAAACCAATCACAATTTACTTCTGTTCGTGATTGGCTCATAGCGTTTTTACTTGCTGCCGTGACTGGCTCTGTAATCTTTGGTTTTGGTTTTACGACAGTCAATCCAACAGTCAAGTCAAGAAAATAGAACCCAGACAGTTATTAAAGGGTGGAAATATGTTTTTAAATACCTGGCACAGTTTCTTGAAAAGGCCATCGTTTCCAGCTCCAACCATAACATGCCCGTCCTTCGTCTGGAACGTCTAAAAGAAAGAATTCGCCATATGGTCAACCGTTTGTTTTGCTTTTCATTCATCCAACAAAAAATGTTGGTCTATTAATATTCCAGCTTCGTGCACTGTACAAAATCCAAGCATGTGATTGGCTAATGACAGTTCTTTATTGGTAACCACAGCACAACACGCTGTGCACTCAGTTGGAATATTAATAGTTAGAGACTTTGTGTGTGTGTTTTGTTGACAACTATACAGGCTTGCTGAATGTACGATGAACTCAAACGTTCTTCATACAGCATTCGACCTACGGCCTCCTGCAGTATTCATTATGACTGTATTTATCAATAAAACATGCATGCCAGTCTCTAACCTTTCTTGATTTGACCGTTTAGCTCCAGCTTTACGCGCCCCGTCGGTTGGCTACCGTCACTCGACTCAGCACGATTCTAATATCCCGACTCTCGATATAGGCTTCACTTGTCTCCGTGGTAAATTGAATTTATTCTATTCTTCAAGAAAATAATAAATTTAATAGTACCCCGGAGCCTCGTATTGAAACCTTTGTGCGTGACACGTGAATAATAATAATAATAATAATCTTTATTTATATAGCGCCATTTCCAATGTAGAGTTGTGCAATAATGCTTCACAAGCATTGAAAAATAAATATTTAAAGTACAATAGTAAATACAAATTGAGCGTAGATAAGATTAAATTACACCTATAATATATCCTAATATTTTACCTACCCAATTTACATAGATGCCATTTCAGGTCAGTAATATTTTTTCCTCACCTTTTTCGCAAAAGAAAGGTATTCTAACTTTCGCCAAAAACGTACAATGGATTTGATTGGGTGATTACAAAACGTACCATTGATCTGATTGGGTGATTATAAAACGAACCTTGGACTTGATTGGGTGATTACAAAACGTACCATGGATCTGAGTGGATGATTACAAAACGTACCATGGATTTGATTGGGTGATTACAAAACGTACCATGGATCTAATTGGGTGATTATATAACATACCATGGATCTGATTGGGTGATTACAAAACGTACCATGGATCTGATTGGGTGATTACAAAATGTACCATTGATTTGATTGGGTGATTACTAAAATGTACCATGGTTTTGATTGGGTGATTACAAAATGTACCATGGATTTGATTGGGTGATTACAAAACGTACCATGGATTTGATTGGGTGATTACAAAACGTACCATGGATTTGATTGGGTGATTACAAAACGTACCATGGATCTGATTGGGTGATTACCAAACGTACCATGGATCTGATTGGGTTATTAACAAACGAACCTGGTAAGGTACGATACTGTGGTGTGCTGTTCCGTATCGTCCCGTCACGAACCCTGTGTTGAGGTAGCTTGTGGCTATGTGCGTTAAAACAGCTACCTTCAGGGAAAAAAACGTAGAAATGCATTCATTTGATAACACATATTTTACGAGGAAACAGTTTTGGAACAGAAACATGGTCGCGATGCATCCTGTGATCTCGCCGTGACGAAAAGAATAACCACAACATAATTTCCGTTTCCAAGTTCTCAAACCTAGAGATACCCAAATCCGTGACTGGCTTATTTCAAATTAAAGGAACAGTGCCACGGTAATGCGCACGCGTAACACGTGATTGTTAATAATGAGAAAGACAATGGAAAATCACGCTGTTAATGTCACATCACGTCAAAACTCAACTGATCTGGAACGATCTTTGGAATTTTCGCTAGCACGAAATCTAGAGTTAATAGTTTTGTAATTTGCATCAGTTGAGAAGTTCAGGATTTAGAATCGTATAAACTTCCCACTGGACCATGAGATTGTGCTTCGAAGATCTACATGTATGGTATTCGGGATAATAGTTTAGGAATCCACTCGGCAATGCCGACTCATAAACAAACAACAACTTCTGTGTGAATTTTAATATTTCATTCGGGAAAACTAACCTTCTAACTTCATAGCTTTGGGGCTTTGTGATTTTAGGATGAGTTGTTGTACAATTATAAGAGCGCTTCCACTACAAAATCGGGGAAGATTTTGCTAAATAGCGAGGCCTTGAACTGTACCGAACGAAGGCCGTGTTGACACTTCAATAAATACACGCGAATCATAGTACATTCCGTGGCTTACAATCAGAGTAAATGTCTCCCCTACATTCTCACTGTCTCCAAGTTTCCTTGACCGTTCATCGTCTCCCTCTCAAATGCTTTGGACGAAACTACCAGGAGACGGAAGCTTTCTTCTGTAGCCATTAATTCCTCCGCTCGACGAACCGTCCAAGGGCACTGAATTCAGAGTCAAAAATACTCGCAAAAATTAAGGAGACGAACGAAATACCATCTTAAATCATAGGATATAAAACTAAATTACTATTCTAAATAGGTATAAGGTCAAATGAAACTTAGGCAAAGCCGATGGAAGAGGATTTCTTTCACGTATCAAATCTCTCCCCATCTTTTGATTTCTGGACAACCCAACCAAAATTCAAACATTCGCACATGCGCACTAAGGATGGCACTGTTCCTTTAAGTGCCAAACCTCGAATCACATACGAAAACTTCTACGAAAACCATCTCATCACCATGCAATTACTTAGAAAGGATGAAGTCCATCTGTTGTGCGAGATGTTACGTCATTCCTTAAATCTAGGGGTTTAATTTTATGTCGTTACAAAGGCACAAAAAGGACGGCGTCTATCACGTCTCCAAAACAAAAGGCAAGTAAAACGATACCATAGAATCATCCCATCTATAGCCCCCTGGGACTATCCATCATTTCTCACGTGTTCTCCAATGACTGGAGTTTTTTTATGACAATATAACACATGGCTAAGACTTCTTTGTTCATGATATTGCTATAGATCTCAGTCACACCGCGGCAAAACGTCACGCGCATGCGTATTTGCTATTTCTTGTCCGCGCGCGGCCGCCCCCAGTTTCCCGCGAAAACTGAAATGAAACAACAGGCACATGCCGTGATTTTAACGTTTCTGCTTAAAAGTATTCATTTGTGAACTGTTTTGTCAAAAACTAAGAAAACTACTTAAAAGCTAAGCCTAAGACTTTAACAGGTTGAAGTTTTCTTAATTTGTAATTCATTGTGAGTTTACTAAGTTATAAAACTATTTACTAAAAAAGTTGAAACCCTCGGTAATTTGTATTTGATAGCAGAGCCTTCGTTCTTTTGGCCAGCGGAGCATACCGTTTTGCCGCGGTGTGGATCTCAGTACGAGATGAAAGCATTCAAGCAGTTCAAAACAGTAATAAAACACGCCAATCAGAGCGTGCGTTATATCGTGGCTATGTTATAAATGTGTATACCATATTTAAGAGATAGAAAACATTTTTCGTGTTTCCATAGAGTTTTACAAACACGAGTGGGAGTTTGGTAGAACGAGAAATGGCAATGGGAGCACGAGGAGCGAGTGTTTCCACAGCTATTTCTATAGTTCTTCCATGCAATCTTCCACGAGTGTTTCTAAGGGAAGACGGAAAACTTGTTTTCTACTTCCTTTATAAAATAAACGAGTAAAAAATATGGGAAAATACTCGCTTTATTTGACAATCAAAACGTAAATTCTCTATAATAATAATAAGTGTCTAAGTTATTTAGCTTTGACAAGCTAATTGTTTCTAACTATCGAATCTATTTTATAAAGTTATATAGTTACTTATATTTTATTGTAAACATGCAGGCATGTCTATTGTAAAACAATTATTATCTATCAAAGAAGTGCAAATAAACAGCTAGTATTATATTATTACTGAGTATGTAACATCGGATGACTGACCTGTGATGCTAGAAGCGAGCAGTCTATCTTCTGTCCCTTACCCGTCCGCTGCTTGTCAATCAGGGCAGCCATGACAGCACCGTGAGCATATAGACCCGTGCAGATGTCAGTCAGAGCGACGCCTACCTTACATGGGTCTCCATCCTGGTCAACATTGAAAACACAAAACAGATTTACTTGATAGGCCTTTCGCAGGAATAGAGTTGCGTGCTGATATATCACTTCACTGGTAACCAATGAATTGAGCTCGTGATCCCATGGGAATTGAAAGACTTTACAGGAAACAGTCACGTGCTGATATATCACTTCACTGGTAACCAATGAATTGAGCTCATGATCCCATGGGAATTGAAAGACTTTACAGGAAACAGTCACGTGCTGATATATCACTTCACTGGTAACCAATGGAAAAGCTTTACAGGAAACAGTCACGTGCTGATATATCACTTCACTGGTAACCAATGAATTGAGCTCGTGATCCCATGGAAATTGAAAGACTTTACAGGAAACAGTCACGTGCTGATATATCACTTCACTGGTAACCAATGAATTGAGCTCGTGATCCCATGGGAAAGGCTTTACAGGAAACAGTCACGTGCTGATATATCACTTCACTGGTAACCAATGGAAAGGCTTTACAGGAAACAGTCACATGCTGATATATCACTTCACTGATAACCAATGAATTGAGCTCGTGATCCCATGGGAAAGGCTTTACAGGAAACAGTCACGTGCTGATATATCACTTTACTGGTAACCAATGGAAAAGCTTTACAGGAAACAGTCACGTGCTGATATATCACTTCACAGGTAACCAATGAATTGAGCTCGTGATTCCATGGGAAAGGCTTTACAGGAAACAGTCACGTGCTGATTTATCACTTCACTGGTAACCAATGGAAAGGCTTTACAGGAAACAGTCACGTGCTGATATATCACTTCACTGGTAACCAATGAATTGAGCTCGTAATCCCATGGAAATTGAAAGACTTTACAGGAAACAGTCACGTGCTGATATATCACTTCACTGGTAATCAATGAATTGAGCTCGTGATCCCATGGGAAAGGCTTTACAGGAAACAGTCACGTGCTGATATATCACTTCACTGGTAACCAATGAATTGAGCTTGTGATCCCATGGGAAAGGCTTTACAGAAAAGTCACGTGCTGATATATCACTTCACTGGTAACCAATGAATTGAGCTCGTGATCCCATGGGAAAGGCTTTACAGGAAACAGTCACGTGCTGATATATCAATTCACTGGTAACCAATGAATTGAGCTCGTGATCCCATGGGAAAGGCTTTACAGGAAACAGTCACGTGCTGATATATCACTTCACTGGTAATCAATGAATTGAGCTCGTGATCCCATGGGAAAGGCTTTACAGGAAACAGTCACGTGCTGATATATCACTTCACTGGTAACCAATGAATTGAGCTTGTGATCCCATGGGAAAGGCTTTACAGAAAAGTCACGTGCTGATATATCACTTCACTGGTAACCAATGAATTGAGCTCATGATCCCATGGGAATTGAAAGACTTTACAGGAAACAGTCACGTGCTGATATATCACTTCACTGGTAACCAATGGAAAAGCTTTACAGGAAACAGTCACGTGCTGATATATCACTTCACTGGTAACCAATGAATTGAGCTCGTGATCCCATGGAAATTGAAAGACTTTACAGGAAACAGTCACGTGCTGATATATCACTTCACTGGTAACCAATGAATTGAGCTCGTGATCCCATGGGAAAGGCTTTACAGGAAACAGCCACGTGCTGATATATCACTTCACTGGTAACCAATGGAAAGGCTTTACAGGAAACAGTCACATGCTGATATATCACTTCACTGGTAACCAATGAATTGAGCTCGTGATCCCATGGGAAAGGCTTTACAGGAAACAGTCACGTGCTGATATATCACTTTACTGGTAACCAATGGAAAAGCTTTACAGGAAACAGTCACGTCCTGATATATCACTTCACTGGTAACCAATGAATTGAGCTCGTGATCCCATGGAAATTGAAAGACTTTACAGGAAACAGTCACGTGCTGATATATCACTTCACTGGTAACCAATGAATTGAGCTCGTGATTCCATGGGAAAGGCTTTACAGGAAACAGTCACGTGCTGATATATCACTTCACTGGTAACCAATGGAAAGGCTTTACAGGAAACAGTCACGTGCTGATATATCACTTCACTGGTAACCAATGAATTGAGCTCGTGATCCCATGGAAATTGAAAGACTTTACAGGAAACAGTCACGTGCTGATATATCACTTCACTGGTAACCAATGAATTGTGCTCGTGATCCCATGGGAAAGGCTTTACAGGAAACAGTCACGTGCTGATATATCACTTCACTGGTAACCAATGAATTGAGCTCGTGATCCCATGGGAAAGGCTTTACAGGAAACAGTCACGTTGCTGATATATCACTTTCATATATAACCAATGAATTGACAATCGATTGGAGGTGAAAAATAGCATTTACAAACAGGTTTTGCTAATAACACTACCGATCTCGTACAAGTGCCTTTAAATAAACGAAGTCAGATTATTCGCAATCCAGTACAAGCACGTGATTGCATTCCTGCAAAACGCCCTTTTTTACATCAATTCTTTTATTCTATTCACAATTTTGCCAATAAAACATGCAGAAAAACTACATTGAAGTGTAAAGGCCTTTACACGATGAAACTTTTTCGTGAAACTTGCGTGTAACGGCGTTGTGAGACAGTTTCACGAGAGGTGTTACGCGATACAATGCGGGAAACCTTTTCTGCGTTGTAGTTTCACGAAAAAGTAGAAGGTAGTTCTACTTTTCAAGTAACTGTCTTGCAACGCAAACGCGGAAAAGTTTCATAAGCAATCATTGCATCTCGTAATCCTCACAACGCCTTTACACGCAAGTTTCACGAAATATTTTCACCGCCGTTTAACAGGGCTTTTATACTGTAAACACTGAAGTTAAAGGAGATGTGTCATGGAATCAGTGTTCGATTGGTGGCTGTTAATTGAAAGGATATACAATGTGTTCCTTGAACACTAGATCTACGCACAGTTCGTTAGGTATTTTTGCATATTTCCTTTGATTTCGACCATCCCACACATGTGCTAGGGTCGTCAGTTTATATGAAAATCACTGGAAATAATCTTGTTACGGCCCGGAACAAAAATGCAGGCCCCTCACCGTGTCAAAACACCTTTAATAAAGGCAGCACTAGCCAGCACTATGTATTTACCTGTGGACCAGTAACATGCATCAGCCCACCCATAGCCGCCACGATGACATCATAGCCCGGTCGCTGGTCATACGGTCCCCCTGGACCAAACCCAGTTATTGAGCAGTACACCAAGGAAGGGTTGAGCTTGCTAAGTACATCATACCCAAGACCTAATTTGTCCATCTTCCCAGGAAGATAGTTCTCCAGAAGCACATCACATTTTTTTGAAAGCTGAGAAATGAGTTAAAACTATTAGCGCCAGACTGACGTGGAGGAGGTTGGGGGTTTACACTCTGGCTGGACCAACACTCAGGGTCTTAAATAACTGAGTAGGTGCTGCCTTTATGTAATCTCAAATAGTAAGGTTAGACCTTCGTGTCTTCTCGGATTAGGGCATAAAATCGTAGGACTAGTCAAAGAAGTGTTGTGAAAGACTACTATCAACCTCTATAAAAAAAGGTGAGTTTTTAACATGTACCTTGAAGGCAGCCCATGATAATAAATAGTAAATAATAAATAGTGAATAATAAATAACATAATATATATTATTATATAGCTAAATAATTTCGCAAGCTATGATTGGTTAATTTGCGGTCCATAACTTCCTGTACGGACCTTCCTCCAACTCTAAGAAAATGAAGAAGCCATATAATAAGCATCTTATTAACCTCGTTTGCTCGGTCCGTACCGTATGGCACTCGGTCCATAGCGTACGGTACAGCCCTCGCTCTCGGTTAAAAAGAGCTTATTGAGTTTGTGAAAGACTAGGCAATAAATTGAAAAGCACAACAGGCAGTGAGTTACATGACTTATTTTCTTGCCATTAGGGCAGCAGAATGTCTACCCATCCAGACCACTGCTAGTCTATACTAACGATGAATACCACATTTTTTTAAATTCTAGTTGAAAAATTGAAAAGCACAACAGGCAGTCAGTTACATGACTTATGTTCTTGCCATTAGGGCAGCAGAATGCCTACACATCCAGACCACTGCTAGTCTATACTAACGATGAATACAGCAATTTGTTTTATTCGATCTAGTTGTATTGGTAGTTATATGTACCTCTTGTATAATCTGTGCACCACTGGAGCTCTTGATATTGACAGCTATACTCTATTAAAATAATATATATAAAATTTTATTGACAAAAGAATAATTACAATTACTAGGACCAATAAACCCTATTTATTGCCATAAATACTGAATTTAAACAGTTACAGAAAAATTGACACTGTCTGCTGAAAGAGCAGTACGAAGTTGTTTACAATATGAAGTTTCATAATTTTATAGCTGGTAAGGCCATATTGCTGGCTGATTCTTTTATTTCAAATCCTAATTACTAGCTATAGCAATAAAAGCTATGACACTCAAATTTCAAAGGATTACTTATTGCCGACCAAGGTAAATAAAAACAGCATTATTACATATATACAGAAAAGTGCAAAAACGTTGACCTCCCTCATCAACTATATAACTATATCGGGTACATTATGGGTATGAGTAAATTCATTAAAATCCATGAAACAAAACAAAAGAAATGAATGTTTAATCTACAGCTCTATCCATATGAATCCTTTCATTCTGGTCTTTGAAACCCTATAGTTTGAAACGTTATTTTCTAACCTGACAACACCGATCATCAGGTCAGTCCAGTACGAGAAAACGGAAAACGGAATAACTGTGCTGTTAGATATAGAGCTGAATTATTTCATCGCTCTGGCTGTGTTCTAGAATCACTAACTGACGATACGAACAAAAATTGTTGAATGTCAAAGTTTCAAACGAATTGATATCGGCCTTGAACCCACAGATCAGGTGTAATCATGTTTCGTCTGCATGGGTTAGATCTCGATATTTTAGGTCGTGAGAAGATCTCCTAACAGCTACAAAAATAGCTCCGAATTCTCACTTCGATCCCGAAATTCGGCATGATCATTCTCCGTTCCCTATCCGCCGGCCACGGATATGTTCTGCCAACGCAAATATAAACTTATGAGATCAGGAAAAATATGCGACCTTCTCGTAAATGTAGTTTTTGCACTTTTTATATAGGTACTCTATAAAACAGAAAGTTAAGTTAAAGTATGACTTACCTTTTTGCCCCTGTTAACAGAGAGGAAATAGGTGCTCTCTGTGCCACAAAACGGAGGTCCCCAGGACCGTGTATCATCACCCTGTCCTGATGATAACAACAGCAATACTCACGTTAAACAACTTAAGCTTAATTATAATAATCATTTTTTTTGTTTTTGTTCTATTTAATTTACACAACTGATTTTACTTTGTTCATGTTCTCAGGCTAGGTATAGGTTTATTATTTGTTAAATCATTATATCACCATTATATCATCATCAAATCATCATTAAATCGTCATCACATCATTACATTATCATTACATCATCGTTACAACATATCATCACATCATCATTACAACATCACCTCATCATCATCATCACATCATCATCATATCATGACACCATCATCATTACATCATCATTACATCATAATTACAACATATCATCATCACATCGTCATTACAACATCACCTCATCATCATCACATCATGACACCATCATCATATTACAACATCATCATTACATTATCATTACATCATCGTTACAACATATCATCACATCATCATTACAACATCACCTCATCATCATCATCACATCATCATCATATCATGACACCATCATCATTACATCATCATTACAACATATCATCATCACATCATCATTACAACATCACCTCATCATCATCACATCATGACACCATCATCATATCATTACAACATCATCATTACAACATATCATCATCACATCCTCATTACAACATCACCTCATCATCATCACATCATGACACCATCATCATATCATTACAACATCATCATTACATTATCATTACATCATCAATGATGATGTAATGATATGATGATGGTGTCATGATGTGATGATGATGAGGTGATGTTGTAATGATGATATGTTGTAATGATGATGTAATGATAATGTAATGATGATGTTGTAATGATATGATGATGGTGTCATGATGTGATGATGATGAGGTGATGTAATGATGATGTGATGATGATATGTTGTAATGATGATGTAATGATAATGTAATAATGATATGATGATGGTGTCATGATGCGATGATGATGAGGTGATGTTGTAATGATGATGTGATGATGATATGTTGTAATGATGATGTAATGATGTTGTAATGATGATGTAATGATATGATGATGTGATGATGATATGTTGTAATGATGATGTAATGATAATGTAATGATGATGTAATGATATGATGATGGTGTCATGATGGTGTCATGATGTGATGATGATGAGGTGATGTTGTAATGATGATGTGATGATGATATGTTGTAATGATGATGTTGTAATGATATGATGATGGTGTCATGATGTGATGATGATGAGGTGATGTTGTAATGATGATGTGATGGTGATATGTTGTAATGATGATGTAATGATGTTGTAATGATGATGTAATGATATGATGATGGTGTCATGATGATGAGGTGATGTTGTAATGATGGTGTGATGATGATATGTTGTAATGATGATGTAATGATGTTGTAATGATGATGTAATGATATGATGATGGTGTCATGATGCGATGATGATGAGATGATGTTGTAATGATGATGTGATGATGATATGTTGTAATGATGATGTAATGATGTTGTAATGATGATGTAATGATATGATGATGTGATGATGATATGTTGTAATGATGATGTAATGATAATGTAATGATGATGTAATGATATGATGATGGTGTCATGATGTGATGATGATGAGGTGATGTTGTAATGATGATGTGATGATGATATGTTGTAATGATGATGTTGTAATATGATGATGGTGTTATGATGTGATGATGATGAGGTGATGTTGTAATGATGATGTGATGATGATGTTGTAATGATATGATGATGATGATATGTTGTAATGATGATGTTGTAATGATATGATGATGGTGTCATGATGTGATGATGATGAGGTGATGTTGTAATGATGATGTGATGGTGATATGTTGTAATGATGATGTAATGATGATGTAATGATATGATGATGGTGTCATGTGATGATGATGAGGTGATGTTGTAATGATGATGTGATGATGATATGTTGTAATGATGATGTAATGATGTTGTAATGATGATGTAATGATATGATGATGTGATGATGATATGTTGTAATGATGATGTAATGATAATGTAATGATGATGTAATGATATGATGGTGTCATGATGTGATGATGATGAGGTGATGTTGTAATGATGATGTGATGATGATATGTTGTAATGATGATGTTGTAATGATATGATGATGGTGTCATGATGTGATGATGATGAGGTGATGTTGTAATGATGATGTGATGATGATATGTTGTAATGATGATGTAATGATGTTGTAATGATGATGTAATGATATGATGATGGTGTCATGATGTGATGGTGATGAGGTGATGTTGTAATGATGATGTGATGATGATGATGTAATGATGTTGTAATGATGATGTTGTAATAATATGATGATGGTGTTATGATGTGATGATGAGGTGATGTTGTAATGATGATGTGATGATATGTTGTAATGATGATGTAATGATGATGTAATGATGATGTAATGATGATGTAATGATGATGTAATGATATGATGATGGTGTCATGTGATGATGATGAGGTGATGTTGTAATGATGTGATGATGATATGTTGTAATGATGATGTAATGATAATGTAATGATGATGTAATGATATGATGATGGTGTCATGATGTGATGATGATGAGGTGATGTTGTAATGATGATGTGATGATGATTAAAACATCACCTCATCATCATCACATCATGACACCATCGTCATATCATTACATCATCATTACAACATCATTACATCATCATTACAATATATCATCATCACATCATCATTACAACATCACCTCATCATCATCACATCATGACATCATCATTATGGCATCAGAATGGCATCATCACAACAATATCATCATCACATCATTGTCAAATCACCTCGTCATCACCATACCATCACATCATCACCAGACCATCACCATTATTATGGTGATAAATTTAAATCGTAAAGTTTAAGTCAACATAGCCTACTTACTGTTAAATTCCTCATGCATAGGATTGTCTCCCTATACAACAGCCAGGTGTTCTGAGGTACTAACAACCACTCATGATTGTAAACTGCACGGCAGCACATTGCGCTACAATAGCAGTCCGTATCACAAAAATAACCTTGGGAAGTACATTTGAATATATCTATATAGAATAGGCAATATTCGTATTCTCACGGACGAGCTGGAACGAACACTCAATGGAGGCTCGTGCGGGGGAATTCGCTAAAAACTATTTAGCATTAGAAAAGATTCCCCCGCATGAGCCTCCATTGAGTGCTCGTTCCAGCTCGTCCGTGAGAATACGAATATTGCCTATTTGCGCTATATAAAAGAATACCACTACCTTTTCAGCATATGATAATCTAGTAGTTACATATTAATGTATTGATTAGTAAATCCATTTTTTTCAGACTCACCTGGTCTTTCAACTTTTATGACTTCGGCACCCAGATCAGCTAGCAGCATAGAGGCAAATGGACCAGCCAATACCCTTCAATGGTAGACATGTCATTCTCAGCTTCTATACTTTATAACGGCTTCGATATAAGGTCTATTAGAGGGGCATTATTAGTTAATCAAGAAGTCACTTGTTGAGCTTGATAAATATGCAGAGAACAGTGTTACAATGAAGGGTTTGAAGAATCTTCTCTTCTGCACGTCATGATGTGTGCTACATGTAAATGGCATTGGGCAAGCGCTAGAAAATCGGACTTGCGTACAAGATTTATGAAGGGTAGATGTACATGCTTGAAAACATAAATATGGCTCATTTATATCGAATAACTTGATAGTTTCACAATACAAGAGGTCGCCATCTTGCCGCTGGCATTGATTAGTTTAGATTACAAAATAGACAATCAAATGTCACACTTCCCATACTTAATCGTGCTTTTACCATAGCAGGGCAAGACTGGCGGAACTGTTTTCTTCTCTGTAGAAAATATGACTACAAAAAGCGTTCAGCACTAGAAGATGGAATGGGATTTTATCGTTAAAAAAATAATAAGCAAAATCAGGTAAGAATTCATTCCAATGAAGATCAGGTTATTTGAGAACAATTTAAAAGAAAATCAAATTGTCATACAGTCGCTTTAAAATCGCAAAGAACCGGTTGAATAAACTTCATGAATCATTGCAATTATTTATAAATCTGTTTTTTGAGTCTTGGTTGATCTCTGATCTACAGATCAATGAAATGATGTGATTTTCTAAAACATCCCCAAACAGGTAAATTTAATCGAAATTACAATGTAAATGTAATTTTATAGACATAGTTAAACTGTGGCGTGATCGCGGGGCCCTGGATCGGAGTGTAGTTGTTGTTATTGCACGTGGTACCCATTCTCGTTCCATAATTTAATAAATAATTTAATAATTTATAAAGCGCTTAATTTATAAAAAGATATTTTAAAGCGCTTTACATGAACTATGATTATAATAAATATAAAAATGTTAAGCTTTATATAAAAAAAGACATTCTTGAGTTAAAAGTATCTAAAATAAAATATTTCAATGTTAATAACAGTGTATATATATGTAGACTAACATTTAAAAGCAATTCTGAAAAAATGAGTTTTGAGATTGGACTTAAAAGAGTCAACAGAAACACTCTCGCGGACAGTCAGCGGAAGAGCATTCCAGACCTTAGGAGCAGAATAAACAAAGGCACGATCACCAAAAGTATTGCACCTCGTCCGGGGGACCTCCAGGAGGAGCTGATCATCATAAGTGCAGAGGGCATAGCACCACTGAGTCTTGACTCGCACCAGTTCAGTCAGATAAAGCGGAGCCATGCCTTTGAGAGCTTTGTAAACCAAGAGAGCGATCTTGAATTGGCTAGTGCAGCGTTGGCTAGTGCATCTTCTGGTCATGCTCCTGTTTCTCTCCCGCAGCTGTACTCGAATGTGACTGGTAATCTGGATTCTCAGCCACATCGTTCTGCAGACCTGCTTGCTTCTTCTCCTCATCTGTCATGCAGCACGTGACATTTAGGCCACTTATTGGTTTGCCAACAAACCTTCCCTCCCTTGGGGGAAACCTCATCCCAGCGTGAGGATTTTGAGCTTAATTAACAAGTGCGAATCGTGTCTCAAAGTCTTAACGGAGTTGCCACGCTTTGGATTGGAGTCCACCCTTTCAAACGGGAAATGAACTTCCGGCTCAACAAGGCGCTGTCTGATGCAAATATTACGGGCCACTACTCTTCCCACAGCTTCCGCATCGGAGCTGCATCGGCTTCTTCCTTAGCTGCATGTTTTAATTTGTCAGAGTCCTTGATCAAGATTCTTGGGCGATGATCCAGTGACGCCTATCAGTTTTACATTCGTCTAGCCATGGAAGATCTTGCTGCAGTTCCTCCACAGCTGCTGCAACCATGGTGTTAAATTATTTTTTTTATTATTGGTTGGGCTGGAGAAGTGGATTGCTCCACTTGTTCCAGTAACCTCCATGTTTTGCTGCATTGCTGTGTCATCTGCTGTGTTGCTACCGTCACTGCTGTTAATCGGTAGCTATTTTTGGCATGGGTTTAAGTTAGAGCTGGATGCCCCACTCGTCTAGTAATTCTGTGTGAGTTTCAGGCATGTGCATGCTGTGCTCCCTCGTGCAGCATCCTCTTCACAGTCTTGTATTGGAATGGCTTGGTACACGAGCTCGGATACTGAAGTGCTACCATGGTCAGCTCTCCCAACTCATGCTCCAGTGGGCTAGGGTTGTTCTCCGCAAACTGACAGCGGTTGCTTGTGCCGGGAGGCCTCTAGAGATCTGATCCAACGCCTAGACCCCTGCACCACTCATCCTGCAGAATGGCTACCTCTACACCTGATCTACAAACCCATAACTCAGCGGCCGCTTGGGCTGGATGGCCTCCAGATTGCCTAGCATCCTCCAAGGGCAGATGTATGCCTAGCACCCTGCACCGCTCAGTCCGCTGTGTATGCTTTAATGTTTACATGTTTGTGTTCATGTGCCTGCAACATCCCTAGTGGCCTTGCACGTCAACATATTTTACTTAAGAGCCGTTCCTCGGCTCAAGCTCTTCAATTGCTTGCATTTACAGTAGCTGCTGAGGTCTGCAGTGTTCTGGGCTTGGGTCAGTTCTTGCTCGGCCCAACCACTGTCGTCTTTTTGGGCTGTTAATCTGCCAAGGTTACCTGCCCTAGGCACTGCATGAACCTGAAATTCGGATTTCTTGACAAATGATCCAATCGTTGGCATGTTCTTTGTCTGCTGGTTTATTTAAATGACGATTTCATCACAAGTTAACAGAGGGACTTTATTGCAAGACGTTTTGAAATCTGAGGGAAGAGGATAGGCAAGACCAGTGGGCCTTTTGAGGGAATGCAATCACGTGGTTGTACTGGAGGGTAAAAAAATCTTAATTCATATATTTAAAGGCACTTGTACGAGATCGGTAGTATTAATTATTAGCAAAAACCTGTTTGTAAATGCTATTTTCTACCTCCATTCAATTGTCGATCTTTCTAAAACTACATGTACGTGGTAATGCCTTTATCTCCCATGGGGATCGCGAGCTCAATTCATTACTTAACGAAGTATTATCAGCACTGACTGTTTCCTACAAAAGGTCCATTTGGAATCACTTGCCTGGAGGACAAGTGGGTCTTACATTGTTTTAAATAATAGACTGCTGTTGGACAGCAGACCATGACCGATCATTTCTCTGAAAACAACTGTCTGATAGATTTTCAAAATGGCAGGTACCTTGTGAGATCCAGTACCCTAACACCTGATAAGGGTCCTTTGGTAGATCTTGTCTTTGAAAGTGGATTTGCTATATATACAAGAATAGAAACAGGAATATTAGTCTCTGTAATTCTTTTGACTACCTTTTTTCCAATTTAATATACTGATGTTAGTCACACCACAGGTAGCCCAAGCTTTAATTAGGGCTTTCGCACCATAACAGTTTGTACTGGTTTATTATCAATGAAAAAAAATGAAGTTAATGTAAGAATTAAGTCTTTGCAGTTAACTTACCTAATAATTTACTTGTTTGTGTCCTTGTCTACGTAATCTCAGCCATTTGCGACTATACATAAGAAATGTGAAGAGACCTCAAAAATCAAAACCCCTTACTAAAGGGCCATTCTATATTCTTTTATATCCAAACCCTTGTCGACGAGATTTTCTTAGGGGGTCCAGCATACTTGCCAACAGTTGTGGATTATGCGGGACAGTTCCAAATTTTGGTCATTTGTCCCATGTCAGACCATGAAAATGTCCCAGATTTCCATCCCACAGTTTTATATTTGACTTATTTTGTATTTTTTTTTGTTTTTGTTGCATTTTCCTTTTTGGGGGTTTCAAAAGTAAGTGAAATAATTTTGGGAGACATTGATTGACATTGTGTCCTGCCACAGGAAGTCATTTTTAAAATGACTGATACAGTTTGCTAAAAGTAAATGGCTCCAAAAGTACTCATAGTTGGCCAGTCTATTGTGTTTTTATAGCTGGGCAATATATATGTCAGGGAGTTTCAGGCATTTGCTTCTCTATGTTTAGCTGCTCTTGTGTTGCCTGCCTTGTTGATTATATTTTAGCACCTGACAAAAGATTAGCTAAACATTGAGAAACAATCACAAATGCCTGAAATTAATCCCTGACATATCGTCCAGAAAAACACAAATAATATTATTATAGACACATCAAAGTGTAAAATACCTGCAGTTTATTATTTCATTATGATTTTAAAGGTGTTAATTATTTGGTGACCATTCACTCCAGCCAAATATGAGGATTTTTGGTGCCATTTAGCTAACTGTTTCAGTCATTTTACAGAAAACTAATCAAAACATCAATACATGCAATAACATCACAGGATTCAAAATGCATGGGTGGGCTGCCTGTGGTAGGGCCTGCACTGAAATTATGAAAAGTTGGCAAGTATGGTCCAGTGTAGGCAGTGGTATTAATAAAAAAATCCATGCTTCCTTGCAATGGAACTTCCAAAATATTGAAATAATCAAATATTGGAATAATCTTAGGGGGTATTATTAAAATGCTGTAGACATATCATCAACATAAATTGACAATTAAGCTAGGGGGTGTGGGGGAAAAGGAATGGCCCAAAACCGTCAAAGCTACATGTACCTCGAAACCAAAGACAACAATCAATGTCACTGCAAAATGTCTTCAATGTTTGTTGTTTCAATGATATGAAACCAAATACAAACGTACTCCGATCTATAAATACATTTAAATTAAACCGGGAATTAAAGATCAGGCCAGAATAAAAGCTTGGGCTCAATCAATCAATCAACCTTCAGTTATCCACGATAGAGCTTGTGGGCTGCCTGTGGTAAAACTAATGACACATGTATGAAAGACTACCAGATTCACAAACACGTAGTACCTGATCCGTGTACGCTTCTAAGCGAAGTCAACCTTCCCGGATGTCTAGTTCCTAAGAAAAATAAACGTCCTTTCTTGAACAATAACATTACTTGCATTGTACGGCACCATTTATATAGGAGCGTCATAGGAGCGTAAGATCCCTGGGAACGAGGCTCTTTGCCTGATATTAGCATATGATATTTTGGGGGATAGCTGCTGTTCACTGCTGAGCAAAGCGATCCAAAATGGCGGCACCTGAAGTTGGAAATCCGATTGTCAGAAGAAATCAGCCGGGAACAAAAGCAGTTGTGAGTACTTTGCCATAATAAACCGATAATTAACTTCTTATGAATTACCTTGAGGATTGTTATTTTGTAAAATGGCTTTTTTGAAAGAGTAAGAATAGTTTGATATGTGACTGCCAGTGACTGAGCTATAAAACAAATTTGGAGGGTTGTGAATGTGTTTTCAATAAAATTCCACGTATAAAATACATCCAAACTGGGAGGCCCCAAACTCTTGACTAAACTGCAATGTGTTTTAAAGCTAAAACGGGTGGGTGTTGATGTATTGAAGAAAGTATATTGTGTTTGTCTAAGCGGCGTGCATGGGATAAACTGTGTAAGTCACTAAATTAAAGGAGGTAAAGTAATACGGGCAACAATTTCTTGCAACTTGTCTCCCAACAATGTTGCATTGCGAGTTGATCTGCAATGTTGCATGTATGAGCTGTTTGCCATGCAACAAATTTAATTATCAGGTTATATTCCTTATAGTTATACGATTCTACACCCACCTACCAAAATTCAATTGTCTGCATTGAAAACTTTTTAAAATATAGAACTCATGCTGTTTATGGTCGTTTGTGCCCACCGTGATATGTACAGCAAGACTATAGCTGTAGAAGTAATGTACGCTCCTGGTAATGGGCTCCTGGGTACGTCACGTACCTATGTGATGGGTAGCACCCAGCCTAGTCCCTAGGCTAGCTTCTGGCTGGTATTTTGTCTGAGTGGGTTAATGGGATCCCTGTGGTTTGTAGTGGCTTGTGACATCACCAACTGTCAACCAGAAGGCCTAGCAGAATTGCCCTATATCATTATGATGTCAAATCAAAACAATCTATTGTTTAAACGCTAAGGATCACGGTCGTGGGAGGGGGACAAAACAGCAACAACACAAAGGAAATCACTATCAAATGCATTTTGTAGAATGTAGAATAGCAGTAACAGCCACCAAATATGGTAAATATTGTGGGATAAACATTGATACAGCTGATATCTGGAAACCAGACAATTCAAAGTTAAATTTTCGTCAGCAGAGCAGATTTAGTTCAAAATCCTATTGTTCATGTCGATTCTGTTCCCCTCATAAACAAGCCATGACGTCATAATGATATAGGGCAATTCGCCCAGCTGCATGGGCCCAAAAATTCGCAAAAATGGGCCCAAGATGGTGACCACTATTGATGACAAGGGAGAAGATACATTGTAGTTCAAAGACTTGCATGCATCAAGTGATAGGAAAATCACATTGAGTTTTCTTATTCTAAAATGTTTGACGTTTGTGTAATTTCAAATGGTAAAACCTGGCAAAATGTAGTTGGAGTATTAAAATTTAAATTATCGAATATCGTGTATTTTTTTAAAGTAATGTAATAAACTCACTCGTGAAGTATACTTTATTCACCTTTATTCAACAAAATACCTGGCACTTTGCTTCCAAGCTGTTCATCTTACAGATTTGGATTCGCTGCCCGATGTTAAACCGTGAAGAGAGACAGACAGCAGCAAGAGCCATCTTCAGTTTTTACCAGTGGAATGAACTCATTGTACTTCGTCAAATGGATAGAAGTTGTTGAGCTGTGAAAATCAATGCGATATTCACCTAGAGCGGGTTTCCTCCATGCCAAATCAGGCAAAGTGCTTTTAAAATCCAAGCAAAACTCTCTTAAAGAATCTCAAACCCATGCTTTGATATTTGCTCAAGCTCTTCACGAGCAAATGTATACTGATCCGTGGCTGCCATGTTGGATCAAATACTGCTAGGCCTTCTGGTAACAGTGAGCAGTGACGTCACAAGCCATTACAAACCACAGGGATCCCATTAACCCACTCAGACAAAATACCAGCCAGAAGGCCAGTAGGGACTAGGCTGGGTAGCACGTCCCACAGCATAGTAGACGATGTGGCTATTTATAGTCGCAAAGTTCTGGTATGCGATTACATTGTCTTTTGTTCTTTTGCGCTTTAGTATTTTTAGCAGTTTGAACCATGTTAATTACAATTTTTCAGTGCATCCTGATTGGTTAAAAGTGACAGACCTACATTTGTAATCTGGGAGATGAACACTCCTGGTAATGACGTACCATATGCATATCATATCTTTGCTGTCCTGTTACTCTATAATTTGACTGGATCAGAAGGACAGAAACAATAGGAAAACTATTTCAATATCATAATTAGCATGCTGTATGATAATCGTGCCATAAGTCATTGTCATAATATAACCTGCCATAGCTGACTCTTGCTTTTTCTTATCAGGATCTCTATAGCTGGCCTGACGAACCATTTGAAGAAATGGACAGCACTCTGGCTGTACAACAGGTAAATATACATGAGATACAGTTAAATTAATGAACAATGCAGGCTTTTATCTAGTAAACTTTATGATTCTTAAAGCAATAATAATAAGCTGTGTAATTTGTAATTATTTTTGTGCTTTCTGCAGCATTTCTATTAGCCTATGAATCGAAACTTCCCAAAGGGGAGTGAGGAGATAACTAGTGTCCCCTTTTCTAACCATTTCCACCTTTCCCCTCCCCTTTGGGTTGCTACACAGGCTGCATGTTTGTTACTGGGGTGGGGAGGGGGGGGCACTAATTGGAATAAGGCCCTGTGCTTATAAAACACACTCGCTACCCAGGGGGGTGAGGGTGCTTATTAGATACAGGGTGCTAATTCATTTTTTTACGGTAATTAAAAGTAATTAAAATATTTTTGCATGTTTGTGCCCTTAGTATATTCAGCAACAGATTCGTGCTGACTGCACAAAGATTAATGCTATCCTTGAGCCACCAGAGGGACAAGATGAGGGAGTCTGGAAATATGAGCATCTCAGGTTGGTACATGTACACATACATGTAGACTTTCTCAAAGTCCTTTGCCTGCTTTTTTTTTGGTGATTTGGGTTGGCTTGGGACAAGGAACTTTTCATCTTTTTTTTTGTGCCAAAATTACTGACAAATTTTTCAGTCGGTGAATAAATGATAACAGTAGCCAATGAAAACAGCTTTAGTGTATACTGTCAATCATTTATGTCTAGTGGTAATAGCAGATTTTTTTGTGTTAAACTGCCAAAGTGTGCCACTATGTCTAGCTGTCCTGTCTTGCCCTGTCAGCTGTAGCTAGTCCAAAGTTTAAACAATCGGGAAATGGCCCATGGCCCAGCTATTATATGTACATGTATACATATAACTATGTCACTGTCACTCCTCTCTTTAATACCATTTACCGGTATGCATTGTGTAGGCAATTTTGCATGGAGCTCAATGGGTTGGCAGTCAAGTTACAGGTAAATAATATTTAAGCAATATAACACGCTATCCATGTCTTTGTTCTCTTATATAAACACACGGGATATGTTGGGAGAACAAAGAAAAACTTGAAAATCACGAGCCGCTAGGCGTTCTCCCAACATATCCCAAGTGTTTATATTTGAGAACAAAGACATGAAAAGTGTGTTATATTGCTTTTATAAAATAACGAACAGGAAAAACGAGAGAAAATTGTACGCACGCACAATCAGAAGATCAATTCTCCTAACCGTAACAGTCGTCAGAAATCGACCGACGGTGAATTTGCACAGCGCGGGAAATCCCCCGATACAGAACTGAGAGAAACGAAGGAATGCTCTGTGTCCTCTGGCTCTGTGTCAGTGTGTGACAATATTTTAAAAACATCTGCTTCAACAGTCCCCGAAAAGACTAACTCGGAATTCAAGACATGCTTACCTGGAAATTTAAGGCGAAAGGCATTCAAGGAGTGGAGGACTTAAACTGGGTGATTTTGTCGCTGAATGTACATGAGGAAACATGATTCCCCTGTTGAACTTTGAAGCAGGTTTTAGTTGAATGAACTTTTATTTTCACCAAACTCAATGGAAAGATCTAGCTGTTGGAACTTTACTTCCAATGAGATGAGGCTAAGAGTGCAAGGTAAGAGGGAAAAACTCATTTTGTTCTGTGAAAAAAATCAACAAAATATCAACTTCACAACTGTCACATGTGAGTTTGCAAAATTCATGTAGTTGTTCATAAAATGGCAAGGAGAAAGCTAGTAAAAACCTTATCTGAATTATCTAAGACCAAACAGGGTGAATGATAACAATTGGCCTTATATGAAGGCTTATTATTTCGTGACTTTGTCACCGACAAATACTTATATAATTATGTCTTTTTAGTTTTAGTTTGGGATAAAAAAAGACAGAGAAAAAAATTTGAAAGAGTGTTGCCTTGCTTTTCCCTCTCGTCTAGTCTAGTCTCTAGCTCAATTCCTTGCTCTATTCGTCTATAAGGAGGTTGTTTAAAAACTAGACTTGTTAGCCGTTTGTGTGTTTTAGTTTTACCGTACGAAATAAGTTAAACGAAAAGTGGTTTCGACTTTTGTTTGTTGGACCACAAATAAAAATATATTGGCCGGGACGGTTAGCAAATTTGATAACATCGTCGGTTGGCTGTATTTTTGTTAAATATATATGTCGGTTTTGCTGATTACAATCATATTATTGAAAGTCAACGTTTGGTGAAAACATTCTTCCTTGTCGTTTGCCATTTTGATCAGTTCATTCACAATCGCATGCCAGCAAATTTCCATGTCTATGGACTCTCATATAAACACCGCTTTCAGCCAATCAGCACGCGAGTTTCCTCTGGGTTATTTTATAATATTCTTTATAATTCACACATCAAATGAAAACAGCCTGAATCATAGTGGTTTAAATCATATAATAAATTTATAATATTATAATTAATAACAAATGCATGTAGATATAATTAATAATAATGTTATTTACTCTTGATAATGATTTTTCTGTTTTTTGATTGCTCAGTGAGGTTGGTATTTTTTATTAAATAGGTACCATAAATACCCTTGTTTTTCTCCAAGAAAGTGTGTTCTATATGTACAAGCTTTGAAAAAGTACAGTACATGTAAAATACATGACATAAATCATTATGTTCATGATGTAAAACAGTCAACTAAATACTCTAATTCCAACAATACATTTTCCAGTTACATGTACATTGTACATCAGTCAGAAACCTAATACTGAGTTTTTGTTGATTATAGACTGAGTGTACGCCAGCAACATGTACACAAATGACAGCAACCGAGCAATGGATATTTCTCTGTGCTGCACATAAAACCCCAAAAGAAGTAAGTCAAATTGTTGAATCCCCATGTACTGTACCATACATATCAATGCAAATGATAATTTATTAAATACATTGAAATGTTTGCCTACTGATGTCCATACATGTACTCCTACTGTTCCTTGTAGTGTCCAGCCATAGATTACACTAGACATACTCTAGACGGAGCAGCGTCTTTACTCAATAGCAACAAGTATTTCCCCAGCAGGTATGTAGATACACATTATAATTATTATAATGAAATCCTATTTAAGTTTACAGTGTGTTCACAGGGATTTTAGCACATACATGTACAAATTTTAAGAAAACTTTAAAAATAATTGTTTTCTTTTTTTCAAGAATCAGGCAAAGCTCTACATAAAATTATTTCAACTGTTAAATTATAAATCAAGGTTGTGAAGGACAATACTTATAAGATGATCGTCAGAGTAGTAATTTGAGCTTAGATCACAATGTGCATAATTCGCCATGCTGAAAAAGATGACAGCTTGTACTTGTACCCATGATCCTTTGCAAACTTCAAACCATTATAAAATCACAGTATACAAAAACAAGCAAGTACAAAATAATAATCCACAATAGATGATTTCTACGTATTATTTTGACCATGTTAGGGTCTCAAGGAATTGTGGTCAACCACCACCACAGCCACCATATGTTTGGTACGGTGGATTTTGCACCAGTGCAATTAAAGCCCCAGGCTTGCATGAACCACACCAATGATACATTGTACATGTGCAGTATATCATTTTTTATTGAATAATTTATGTCTAGACATACTGGCATTTGTATTATTTTTGAGTGCCTACATGAACAAGGTGACTGCAAGAAATGAGTGGTGTGTAAATGTTGTAGTTCCAATTTAATCTTAGTTTAAAAAAAATTAGAACTAGGAAATAATTTGAACCAGATAATTTTTTTGAACAAATCAGGAATTAGGAATCACTTGTGTTTGAAAGTTAGGAATCAGGAATATCTGTAGTTTGAAAGGCTGTAGAGAATCATGAATCATTAAAACCCTTCAGAGAATTTGGAAATTTTGAGAAATTCTATTAAATGAATGGCAGGGATTTTTTTGGATTCATTTTTTTTTTTACCAAGAGTTTTTAGTGAAATTCCAAGCTATTGTAAGGTTTTCCTGCGCATATGCAAATTTGGACTAGACTGTGGGGTACTGGGTACTAGTAGTACCATCATATAGTTATGAGTATGGCGCTTTACATCAATCACATCAATGTACCAGCAAAATGTTAATGTGGTAATTAGCATAGGTGATTGGGAGAGGGGTAGGGGAAGAAAGTGATAAGGGGGGAGGTAGGAAAAAATACTAGTTCACAAGAAAATTCCCTAGTTGAAAATAATAAATTTTGCACTGAGATGAAATTTGAACTACAAAATAAACACTTTAGTGCTAAACACATGCTAATATACTATAAATATTACCATATATAGTACATACATAAACAATATAATAAATTGCATCCTTTTAATAAAACGCTTGATATCAACTCTTTTTGTGTCTTCAGGGTCAGCATTAAAGAATCATCTGTAGCTAAGTTGGGTTCTGTATGCAGACGTGTCTACAGAATATTTTCACATGCTTATTTCCACCATAGATTGCTATATGACGAATTTGAGGTAAGTCATATCCTTAAATCCATCTGTAGCCATAGACTATATATGTTAATTATAGCGGACCTCCCGCACTGGGCTTTGGCAAACTTCCCTCGAGCCCGAACCACTACGTGAGATGCCAACGCGTGACATGCCTGAAAATATTCTGTACATGTGCGCTAAAACCAGGACCTTGGCCCAAGGAGGATTGGAAGGCCTTCCCAAACTGTCACTGTGACCAGATCACAACGGCCATCTTGGATTAGGCACGTAAAGACCCCTGGGAACGAGGTTGCTCAGATCATTCTGCGTTAGCCTGATTTTGCGTTGAATGTCTTGTAGATCGGACCTCGGCAGTACAAACATATTCACAAAGTATCGGAAAACCAATTTTTTTTTTCCAGGGATTTTGACGTAAATTTGCGCTAGCTTTGACCTCCCTGTATTTCTGGCCAATACTTTATAATGAAAGCCTTAGAAAAAAAAAGAGAAAATGCAGACCATTATCTAAGCTTCCTAAAGCAGACCCCCTTGGCGACTTCCGTTTCACTTCTCCTGAAACGGAAGTCACCGCGGGGGTGTGCTGTAGGAGGCTACATTATCTGTGATTGCGCGCGCTGTTGACGCAATCTGAACACGTCATTTCGAACATCGAGCACGCGCGCTCAAAGTTCCATTGTTGTTTTCATTTTTCCGTTATATTTTCTTTTCTTCTGAAACTTTTATTCTGCGCTAATTTTCCTTTATTATACCAGTTATTTTTGTGTATTTATCTTTGTCGTTATTTTCGGGTCGTTACTTCAGTTCAGATAATTGGGAGCTCTGCTTTAACGCTTGCGTAAATATTAGGTACTTATTGACTGAGTGGGAGGGCCGGACGGGAAAATCTTTGGCTCGAGGTCATGACGTACGGACCGAGCGCAGCGAGGTCCGTACAAAATGAGCGAGAGCCAAATATTTTCCTGTCCGGCCCGACCTAACTCAGTCAATAGGTTTATCATATGACCAAATGTTTTTTGTAAATCAAACCGCAAAACAGCAAGAAAACATTGTGCAGGGCCGGACGGCTTTTTCCGGCCCGCTCACGCCATACACGTCCTGCCCTCATCACGTGACTTTTGTAAATGGGTTTGAAAGGAAAGCGCGCGAGGGGCCGTACGGGTCATATGGCCTGGTCACGCAAGCGGAGCACCATACATATAGCATGAGCGTGAAATTTTGCTGGATGTTTTTAACCGACCGCCTGACTGACCGACCGACCGACCGGTTGCATCAGCACGCGGAACATGTGAGGTTTTCGAGTGCTGTGATCAGGTGCTCGATTGTGTTTGGCTATTTAACGCCGTCCTGTCCTTTACATTCAATTATCCCGATTTTATAAATTATCTCAATGATCAGTAAATTTTTGCCGTAACGCGTAAAATATTCAATTTCCAACTTTAAATTATGTTACAGTCTCCGCGCGCGCGCATACAGGTCATGTTCTTTCTCAATTTATTTTCGTAATTTAATACCCATTACATATATGCGCGTGTATCTCTTCTTGTTTGATTATTGGGCCATGGGAGCTCCGCTCGTAGGCTTGCCAATATATATTTATTATACGACTATGACGTAATTTTGCCATGTTAGGTACTGACTGATATGCCAGCGTATTACCCACTAGATTGTCATATTACCCGCAAGTAAACCAGTATTAACCGGTTTAGTAAACGACCGTACTTTGTTCATAGCAAAAATGGCCGAGGAGAATCACATACAAACATCCAAGTGTCGTATAATAAATCTCTTATTAGATGATTTTCAGGTAATACGGGCTGATATTTTACGAATTGCGAATGTATTATCCGAGTACCGATCAAAACAGAAATTAGAACCCGAAATTACGGGGAAAGTCCAAATTTATCTCGGAACTCAGTTTCTGAGCTGGAGTCGAGTATTCCCGCTCAGTACTTGTGAAGTAATTAAAAGATTTACAAACTTGAAGTGCAAGTATCATGTCCCAAAAAAATTTTTGTACTGGTGTGTTTGTTTCTCGCAAATAGGTATTAATCTTGCAATTTTGTAACATTTCTGGCATTTAATCCCTATTTCCGATCTAAATACAAGGAATGGTTTCCCAAGTAACTTTCGATTCGGGAGCCGGTGCGTTTATGATAAAGTGTCTTTACCCAAAACTAACTGCTATCTTACTGCTTCTTTGTGCGATCCTTGAATTTTTCGAAACCAAAGTTTTTCAGAGCAAAATTACACGCATTTTGGAACAGTAATCCAAAGCCTTCCTCGTTCACCGACTTTTCAATTATGCAAATATTTCAGCGACAGGATTCTAGTGGCACGTTTGTGATTGGCGAAAACCCATAATACCAAAGCTCGCGCTCCCAGCCGTGAGTGGGGAGAGGATCGCGGGCTCACCGAAACCCTCAAGGCTGGAAACCACCGAGGGTATATATTTCATGGTAGTGTTTCGTTCCATATAGTCCCAGCATAATACTGTAAAACAGTAGAGAAAATGATTATGCAGGGAGACTATATGGGACGAAACACTACCATGAAGTATATACCAAACCGACCTATTGTTGATTCAGCTCTAACATTGAACCCTGCATTAGTCACTCCTAAATCATGTACTACATATACATGTAAATATTCCCATAACACATACTATTTTCTTGGCACAGAATGAAACCCACTTGTGTTGGAGATTTTCATCCTATGTGCTAAAGTATGACTTGATGGCCAAAGACAACCTAATAGTTCCCATGGATGATTCCCTACCCCACCCCCCACAGGAGGAAACTGATCTTGGTCAACAAGAAGAAACTGAACCATAGAATCGAAGATGAAAATACAACCAGTAGTCTTTTCTACAAGTAGACTTTAATAGGAATTCTTAGGAGTATGAATGTGGGTATCAACATGTAGGGTAAAGAGAAAATACATGTATATAGGTTATATAATGTACACTTACCATGTGGCTAGTTAACTGCGTGACCTATAATTGGTCAGTTTCCAGTCCATAACTTCTCGTATATATAGACCACAAAATTAAAACAAAGCTGGATTTCCCTACTTTTTAGACATATAATAAACGTCTTATTAAATACTCCAGTTTCGTATTCGAAAATTACCGCTGAATGCAAGGACTACAGACGCATGTGCTCAGGCTTAGACTCATTCTGAAGTTAAACATTCATAAATACCAGCGAGAAGGTGCAAAACGCGAAACTACAACAATACCCAGAGTTGTGACAGCCCACCTCGCTGGTATTTATGAATGTTTAACTTCAGAATGAGTCTAAGCCTGAGCACATGCGTCTGTAGTCCTTGCATTCAGCGGTAATTTTCGAATACGAAACTGGAGTATTATCTTGCACGGTCCATACTGTATGTTATGGTCAGTATGGACCTTGCGCTCGTTTAAAAAGAGGTATGTATATATGGATGCGTTCAAAAATCCAAGAGTGGTTTGTCTGGTCTCTAATGTTAACCATCTCGACATTGGAACACTAAATCTGTGAACATGACATGTAGAGTGAAGAGAGAGCCAACAAAAAATACAAGATAAAACCGGTGACGCATAGAGATTTATGAACATTGTGTTAATTATGACTGGGTTACGTGACATGAGTATATAACGTCTCACGAAGATTAGATTTCGTATCTTTTTAAATTTTTCATGGTGTAACTTAAAACGCTGATGAATTTGTTCAAAATGTATTTCTTAATGAATTCTGACCACCCCCTACCTTTTTAAGCAAAGCAAATGAGGTCCGTGCCTTAATCTACATGTGCCATTAGTTGTAATATTGGTAACGTCATACACATGTAAATATATGAAAATATGCCCATAAACAAAGTTGCTGAATAAAAATTAAATGTTCGTTTTGTCGTTGGGATATGTAATTCACCCGTACCATCAGAACCATGCAATGCAACCATGCAATGCAATCCTGCAATGCAATCCTGCAATCAATGCACCTGATCTCATGCCCGCGCAGAAAGAAGTCTGGTAACAATGGTATCAATAAAGATCGCAAACTTGGAGTTTGTCAGAAATGTCTTAGTTTCTGTCGTACCGCACTGTTGTGCTCTTTTGCGTCGAGGAATTTAAAGTGCCTAAAAAATATGTTTTACATCTATTCTGTATAGCGCCCTGACTAAGAATTCGAAAAACTAAAAGTGAAAAAATAAACGTTAAAGTTAGGGAAAATATCCGTTTTGGGCTCTCTGTTTCCTGTTGGAAGTCAGCGCGAGGTCTTGGTGAGGGCCTGGAGTTGCGACGTCAATCGGACATCGTTTTACTACAACTACCAGAATCCTTTGCACGGTTTCTTTTGTCCCTCTAATTCAGACCATTGTCTTGGTATTCTCAAATGAGTTGGAAAATCTGAATAAGAAAAAGAATTCAAAAAGGAAAAATGTCCTATTTTAATCTAATCAGTATGAAATATAAAACTCCATCACAAGAGAGAGCACATCGAAATTAGTAAATTTACCAAGTTTGGTGACATTTCATTGGATATTTACCATGTGGTGAGCTTTCAAGAGTCGCAGAAATAAGAGATGTTTGTATGGAATTGGAAGGATGCCATACTACATACAGGTCACTTGTCTCCAGACCCCCAAAGGGAATTGAAAACTGACGGCCACCTGTTCTGGTTCGCCGTAAAAACATTACAGTTGAGATTTAGCCTCACATTTTTGCTTTAAGTTCTAAAGAATAGTTTAAAGTTTCAATCAAAAAAATAATTTGTTGGCGTTCTAGGCACTTTAACGTTATTTTCCGCCATCAATTGTATGTTTCTCTTCCTGGCTTCGCTTTGATGCCTTTATAAATCAACCTCGTTCCCAGGGCCCTTTCCCTTCGTTTGGTATAAATACGATCTACAGACTTTTATCATGCAGCGGCTACAAGCAATAACTTGCACTTCCAGCCTAGTCTCTGCTTCAGGTTTGAAAGCGCGTCGCAGGTGCTATATTGTAGCATTCATGTACATGTAACTTCCTATAGCTAATAGCTAGATGCCTTGTGAATATTTAGGGATATGTCCTTCTAAATGTGAAATAGTCATCTATCTACATCTGCATGCAGTTTTATTTTCGAGTAGGGTGGTGACTTTTCAAATATTAGTGCAAGTGTTCATTTTCTACATCTTAAAGGAGGCTGAAATTTATAACGAAACGTGATTTCCACTAGTTTTTTTGTTTTCGATCACTGGAGTCGCCGTTCCCGAATTCTTACTGCATGTCATGAAGTGACCGAGTGAAAGTGTTGCCGCTGGCCTGGAACAACTGAGGCATCGGGCCATTTACTACTGCATTTGATTCCATTATACTGAATAATAATATTTGACAGGGTGCGCGCACTCGTCACCGAAGTGTTTTTCAGAGAGGCCCTGTAAAAGGAAAAAAAATACTAAATGGAATACTAAGTAAACATAAAAGTTGCAAATAGAATAGTAGTTAAGTATTAAACGTGTATGGTAAGAGTTTAAAACGATTGATTACATAAACGGAGTTTGAGCTTGAATAGAGAGAATGATCTTACAGTCCGAACATCTAAATCTGGTAAGTTTTGTGTGTGTTGTCGGTTCAAATTCAGAGGTTCAAATTATTTTACCACGTCAGGCCACGTGCGTTTAGGAGCGCCAGCTTATCCCTAAGCTTTAGTAATGAAAATGTGAGAAATTCCATCCAAAGTCCTCCTAGCAAAACTCAACATCTTGCCATTTCCATCGAAGACACATTTGGTTTCAGCAAAACTTCGCTCGCGTTCTGGCCACTCGTGTGGTGTTTAATTCGTCGTGTCGAATAAAGTCTGGGTAAAAAACGTCCTTCGAATCCGACAAGGGCGCCAGTAGAAATATCCTGAGCCTGTTCGAAGGCCTTCCCACAAATGAAGTTAAATAAAACATTAAGCTGTTTACATTTGAAGAGATGGGACTCTAAATTTGAGAGCAATTTCATCCGCGACGGACTTTATCATCTCTCCGGGGTCTCCGCCATCTTGTTTTTCTGTAAATAAATTAAGTGTCCCGAGCGATATCGAATCTGATTGGTTGACCCAGTCACGTGTTGAGTCACATATTGGTATTTGTTGGATTGAAGATTATTAACTGAAATGCCTGTTGGATCTCTAATTAAAAGCTTTACACTCATTCCCAAAACTTCAGTCTGCTCATTATATTAAAGAACTACTAGAGTAACTATCAGTTAGGAAGTGCGTTCGTTCGAAAATAATCATATTTTGAAGTAATATAAATTTCATTCAGATTTTAGAAATGTATTCGTTTGGTGAAACCAAGGAAAGTACCGAAAAAATATACCTGTTCTATTTATTTTTTATTTTTTACATCATTCCCTTTTGGCTGATTGCGTCTAGAGGAAATGGACTAGTAAACACAAATGAATAATGAATATATTTATTCTCATTGTTTACAATTATCGTATGAATATCAATTCAACTGGTTACACATGCAGTTCTTACTTGGAAGATTTGCCTCTGGCTCCCTGGGTATAAAACTATATAGTAACATAACTAATATATTTTAACTGTTTTTAACGGTAACGGTATAAGATTTGATGTGTAATGTATACTAGCATGCATTAATGTGTAGCAATGTTTTCGTTTAAATGGTCTACTACGGGCATATAGCATCATAACCATGTTTAAGTTTACTTTCTTCACTATTTTGTAAAAGCCATTGCATAAAGTTTTCAAGTAAATTCGGACCATGCAGTTATCGAAATATCACGAGCCGTAAAATAAACAAAACGGCTGCTCGCGCTTAGTTCCCAGACCGGTGGTACGTGGCCCGCTTTAAAGCTTGACTCACTCGCTGAGCGCAAAGCATAACACTAAATAAACGTTTGCTTCAGTGTAGTTTCACGTTTACGGCAGATCCTTGTCTTGTTACTAGTATTAAAAGGTTTCGGCAGAAATCATTGTAGATGTCTCAACTCTTCTCCACGTGCATGCAATCAGTCAGGCGTGAACGTGTCAGTCTGATTTTTTTTACAGAACATCAACAGAGTTTTGAAGCAACGCTTGTCATATTGAAAGACGTGCAAAAACTTCTATACTCTTACCAGAAAACTTCTACTGGGAAAGTGCAATTCCTTTTGAATTAAAAGAGCTTTAATGCATCGGATCCGATCAGTCAGTTCGCGATGCCGCCCCAGCCGGAATTAGAGGCGTCAGAAAACAACGATAGCTGAATGTGTTTCTCGTCTTTCCGCTCCAGCAGCAAGAATATTGACGCGAGAAGAGACGATCTGTGGTTAAGTTTCGAATTTGATCAGTCACCACGCTTTGATGAGCAACACTTATGAATTTATTCAGCATATTACCGAGATAAATCACTACTCACCTTATGCACTATTCAAACCACGAGGCGAACCGTAAATCGTAATGCATCATGGACATGCTGAGTTAATTTATGCGCAAAGGTACAAACCCACATTTTTTGTGTTTGGATTGCGCCTGTGGACCACAGGTAGCCCGCGTTAAGATTAGTATGCGTTCTCGCTTACGCTCGAACGCAATAAAGGGAATTGTTGGAAGCCTTTAATTTCTCGAACCAAAACCTCGGCCGTGAGAGGTTTCTTGTTAGTACATTGAGAGTTGAATATTGCTTGGGTCATCATAAATTATTCTGTGCTGGCGAGCGACAGTGTTGCTCTAGCTCACAGTTCAGGAGTTCAGATGTCTTCAGACTTCGATAGAGGATAGTAATCCATAACTGCTCAACCACAGTATATATATTTGCTAGTAAATCGCTATATTTCGCTATAAATCAGCTATTCAGTATACCAGTATAACGCGAACGCGGTACACAGAGAGATCTTACGAGATCGGTAAACCAGCCAAAAACGCGGTCAAAATTATTTTAGTGTTGACCTACCGATCACGGTGTTTGCGCTGGTATGTATTATGACCGAGAGTAAAATGAAATGTGGCATAACACCTACGAAACGTACCTCAAACTAGATTATCGTTGAGCATCATGTACAGCCTGCGCAGATTACTCACATAATCATACACAATAATCCACAATAAAAGACCAAAGTAGATTGAAGTTTACCTTGAGAGCAGTTGAACATAATTTGGCATTGCCTGGCTCATCATAATTCTTGGGTAATTCTGTGCTGTGAAGTGACAGTGAGTGTGTATTCTGGCTTAATTCGTGTTGGCGAGTGACAGTGTTGCTTTCACAGTTCAGGAGTTCAGATATCTTAAGACTTCGATGGTTGAGCAAGGCAGTATAGTATAACACAGCCACAGACACAGGTATCGATAAGAGATCTTCCTAAAAGCCAGCCAAAACTATACGGTCAACATATAATTTTGTGTTGGCCTACCGATCACGGTGTTTGCGCTGGTATGTATTATGACCGAGAGTAAAATGAAATGCGATGAAATGTGGCATAAAACCTACGAAACGTACCTTAAAGTCAAACAAGACACTGTTCAGTTTCACTTTCCCTCTCAGATTTGCTCTTGAGTTGAAGTTGAGTTTGGCTTTGTTAAAGACTTCTTATTCAGTTGTATGGTATTGTGCAGTATATTTGAGTATACCAATCCACAGAAATTCAAATAACAAAGCCGTGGCGGAAGAGAAGCTTAAACGAGAAATATTAGCTTTGATCATTCAGCCCCTTCAGGTCGTCGTGTCGTATTTAAAATCACTGGCTATCTGGGTAAAAAACGCGGTCCTTCGGCTCCGACAAGAGCGCCAGTTGAAATATCCTGAGCCTGTTGGAAGGCTTTCGCACGAGTGAAGTTAAATAAAACATTAAACTGCTTACATTTGAGAGATGGGACTCCAAATTTGAGAGAAATTTCCTCGCGGGCCCACCATCTTGATTTTACTGTATTAAATTATGTAAATAAATTAACCTGGCGATTGTTGCGTGACGTACCAACACAGTACAATCTGATTGGTGGTGAACTTGAAATTTAACGCATGCGCAGAAATTTTGCTGCATGAAACAAAAAAAAAAAAAAAAACGGCCTGCAGATTAAGACTTGTGCCTACCACAGGCAGCCCGAGTAATAAACACTTGCGATTCTTGACTCGGCCTGCCCCGAGTAATAAGTAGTTTAATAGTGCTTTTGAACTGGCGTTTCATTGGATATCACTGAGATGCATTCACCTGACGAAGCTTCGAACAATTGTTTGGCCGGGTTTCAAGACCCATGCATGTGACCAAATACAGTCACTCGATTGGATGAATATCTCATCAATTATTAATGAGTTCGAGAACACAAAAGAAAATAGCGCCCAACATGGTCGAAACGTGCGTTCGACAATGTTAGATGATGTTGGTGACTAACATGTTGCGCACGTTTGGAGAGTCTTATTTCGAAGAAGGTACGGTAACTTAACTGTGCGTATGTACAGTATGTATTAGGCATGTCCCGATTGTGCTCGTAAAATCCTGAATAGTTGCTCCCTAGAATGCCCAAAAGTTGCTAAAAAGTTACCAAAAATCCAAAAAGTTGCTACCTAAATTTCGAAAGTTGCTAGTACCTGCTACCTAAATTTCACGATATTTTCACACAAACGTTAATTAAAAGCTTTATTCCTTCTTAATAATTGCTAATATTGGAGATAAGATAAATTGATTGAAATTTGAACAAAACTATAAAAAGTTGCCACTGCATTTTAAAAAGTCGCTCGCAAATATGGGCGTATTTTTAGAAAACTCTTAACGAAATAAAACTTCTAATGGTTCATTCGATAAACATCAAGAAATTCGCATAAATTGAAGTTTTCTATCAAATTGTTAACTTTTGCGTGCATGATTTATGCTGTAAATCTGTAATTTGGTCAAAAGTTGCTCAAAAGTTGCAAGCGCAGCTTCAGCTATCGTGAAGCAACCCTATGGAACAGCCTACCCAAGTGATATACGGGAGGAAAAATCTCTAATATCTTTCAAGAATAGAATTAACTGCTACGACTTCACAAATACTCCATTGTATAATTAATTTAGATCACACGGCGCTCATGTAAAACAGGAATTAGTATGATCACAGGCTAACCATCCTCCCATTTTGTGTATTTGTCACTGATGTTTTAATAATCCATCATTTATTAGCAAATTGTGAAATAAAATACCTGTTGACTTGATTTACATGTGTTGATTTAGCGCGCGCTCATAATACAGCTCTGGTTTCCTGTGGCTCAGGATTGTTTACATATAGCTCGGGCTTCTTGTGGCTCATCTCGCCAACTACATAAAAATACAGAAAGTGATAAGGAAGAAAGTGATAAGGGGGGAGGTAGGAAAAAATATGTAGTTGGCGAGATGAGCCACAGGAAGCCCGAGCTATATGTAAACAATCCTGAGCCACAGGAAACCCGAGCTGTATTATGAGCGTGCGCTAAAATTTTATTTCTCAATTTGCTTGGATTATTAAAACATCAGTGACAAATACACAAAATGGGAGGATGGTTAGCCTGTGGTATGATAGGGATAATAGAGTTGTAGAGTAGAATTACAATTATTTTATATAGTAGTATTTTTAGCATACCAATATTAGTAGTTTTTTAGTAATAATATTTTAGTATACCAATATTGTTATATAGTTTCATAATGTTAGTAGTAGTTTATATCACTATAATTAACATAATTATTATATATCTGTCTGTTTAACTTTTACTCCAAATGTTATTACCTGATGAGCCACACCGTGTCTAAATAAAGATTGATTGATTGATTGATTGATTGATTGATTCATAAAGGCAAAAGTTGCTCGAGGTTACTAGAACTGAAAAAAGTTGCTCCAAACGCCAAAATTTGATCAAAAGTTGCCGAGCACAATCGGGAAATGCCTAGTATGTATTTGGGGCATTCCATCCACGGGGGCGTGACTCGTGTTGCGGGAGATGCGTATGTTTACCTGTGCGTTTTTCCTGTGTATGGATGCTTACTTTATTATTATTATCTATTATTTATTTCCTTATATTTTTGCGACTTCGATTAACAATTTAATATATGTTACATATATGCGAAGAACATTGGTGTTACATTTGATAGTACTATGAATCTTGAGAGTCACATCAAGGAGGTCTGTAAGATCTCCTTCTATCATATTAGGAACATTGCCAATGTCAGACGTTTCCTAAGTTTTGACTCTATTAAGACGTTGATTAATGCTTTTGTTATATCTAGAATTGATAACTGTAATGCATTATTGTATGGTCTGCCAGGTCATCTCATACAACGTTTACAATACGTGCTTAATTCTGCTGCAAGGCTAATTATGATGTCACGCAAGTGTGATCACATCACACCTCTGCTTTATGAATTGCACTGGCTCCCAGTGGAGCAGCGCATAACTTTCAAGATTCTACTTTATACATATAAGATAGTTAATGGTGTTGCACCTGCTTACTTAAGTGAGTTACTAGAGCCATATGTTCCGGCACGCGCTCTAAGATCGGCTGAGAAGCTGTTGCTTCAGCAACCGGCTCACCGTCTGAAATCCTATGGTGCTAGGGCGTTTTCTGTTTGCGCGCCAAGATTATGGAACAATCTTCCAGTAGATATTAGGAGAAGTGACTCTATTCAGATTTTTAAATATAAGCTAAAGACACATTTATTCAAATTAGCATTTTATTAATACATACAAGTGTTTTACATACAAGTTGTTTCAGTTGTAAATAAGTTCTCCAGATTTATCCAAGATATTGTACATTATATATATTATTTTTTTTTTTTTTTTACATCAATGTAAAGCGCATTCGGGCATGCAATGGAGAATGCGCTATATAAATATTATTTCTAAAAGTCCTTTTTTTCTGCTTCGGTTAGTTGTTTTAAAGTTGTTTTTCCCTTGCCCCTCTCGCGACTTCGTCACTCTCTCTCGCGACTCCGTTGCTTGCTTCGCTCAAAAATAATACTGGAGGCCTGGCACCACTGTCTCGTTCCAGGCTCCATCGAATTTCAAACTCAAAATGGCGGCGCACCTGGCAAACAACACGTCCCTTGTTTTCAAGCCATCTTCAGTAAATTATACTTTGTTGGAAACATCTTAGATTTCGGCATGTCTTCTGAGGATACCAAGAGACCTGTCTTGCACGTAGTTGTGGTGGGGTTTCATCATCAGCGAGGATCGGAGGTGAGAAGACATTTATATCATCAGTGATATTAGTCTCATTATTCATATATACATGCATGTACGGTGGTATCATGTATTTGGCTCATGCCATTATAAATTGCCTCGATCCAGATAGCCTACGTGTAGCCGTTTACCGGTCTTTACCGAGGGTGGGTAAACGGTTACAATATACACGTAGGCTAGCTACGATCCAGAAAAACAGTTTTAGTATACAGTAAACCACAGGCAGTCCAATCTATGGATGTGTTGGGTTTTATAAATACTTTCAAATAATTGTGTATAACGTATAAATATACCTTTTCGGTTTTTCTTCTCTTGGAACCATTTTAGGGTGTTTTTAGGAGTTTTTCATCCACCTCGGCACACCACCTACATGTACAGTACATGTAAGAAATATGAGAGAAGGCTGGAATCCTCCAAAGACTAATGCCACAACCACCTACAATCTTCACCTCCAAAATCTCACTTTTTGTCATCAAAATGCCACGAAACTCCTGTCATCCCTAGAATGATAAATGAACTAAGCTGCCTGAATTTCAGGATCCAGTGATCCCTCATTCTGGAAAAATCGAATACTATTTTGCAACTTTCAACCAACTTCAAGGCCCTATACTAATGAAGTCGGCACCAAGCGCCAACTGTCATGAGAGCCTGAGTTAGTTGTCTTACACCATAACAAGGCTGTCGTGACAATTGGGGCTTGGACATCTGATATATCATAGATGATAATCCATGAAGGAATTCAACACCAACAAAATAATGCCAATCAATGCCATGCAATTACATGTATTAATCGATTGATATTGGAAATTGATGCCAATCAATAAAAGATCACAAAAAATAATTTGCTTCATCAATTATCAAATATATCATTAGATTAAGGGCCCATTGACATATTCCGTTGCTATGTAACACCGTTGCTATGCTCGCAGGAGCAGATGTGATTTAGACCTCCGGTTTATGCTAGCCTGAGAAAACAGCCGAATCGGGCGATATGAGTCGCCTGTGTTCTCAGGCTAGTTTTATGCGTGTCCACCGGGCACCCAATAGTTTTAATACTTACACATGTTTGTAAGTTTTATTCATGTTTTCATGAATGAATGAAGTAAAGTGTTCAAAAGTCGGAGCAAGCCGTAGGCATAGCGGGTGCTAGCGCTTTTGTCTATGGAAAATGAAAACCTTGGTTTAATTATCGTGTGAAAGAAAATAAAACTTGACAAGAAACTCAATCCAATAATTTTGAAGGAATCGTCCAGGACTCGAAAGGCGCCTAACTGTACTTGAACCTAGAGAAAGGGAATAATTAATAATTTGTACCGAGCAAAATAGTAACGACAAGCGTACGCTGCCAACAGTGATGAGTGAAAGCCGATGAATGTGAAAGCAAACTTGTATTGGATTCTCAGATGTAGTCGAGCTCTTCCCGCTGTTGATAGATTGAAATTAAGAACATCTAGTAAATAGTATCTATAGTTGTCAAATATATAGACTGAAGCTGAAAATGGCTGCTTCCAGTGAGAACATGGCTTCTAAAAACACGAAGAAAAGTACAGCCACTCAAGAAGTCAAGTGATTTTCAACCGGCAGGTTTTCAACTCAAATCTTCCACAAACATGCACACTTTTGTCTCTAGATAATGCTTTCGGGTTCCTGCATGGTAAACTTGTGATCGAACCTCAGTGCAACTAATTAAAATACAGGTCAGTTTTCATCCTTAAAAAAGTATTTTTGATGTCGGAAAACAAACTGTTGTGCAGAGCGCCACAAGATTTCAAGTGAAAGTTGTTGAATCTCTGTCTAATTTTAGCTTGATTTCTATTGGCTCTTCGGTTTGCCGCAAAATGGGTTACTGATGTGCTCCACACAGTCCAAAGCTCATTGTTCAGCCAAGTCCCAAAACTGGCCATTGTCGGAGGAAATAGGAGAAAATGCACATCCTGTTCGACCAGTTATTGTAGACTTTATTGCAACAACAGTTCTGCGACTATTTCACGACCACAAAACAGGCACTTTTGCGCATGCGTTAAATTTTCACTTCCGGTTTCTAAAAATCCTAAACATTTTGCGTGCTTTCACTAAACACCAAACTTTTTCCCGTTAAAATGTTGTTGACCACGTTCTCCACAAATTCGAGCATGGATTTTGGAAACCAACAATAAATGCCAAAGTTATGGCTTTTCATTCGCCAAAAAAGCTTAAAATTGGACTGAAAAGTGTTGTAAAATCTTTTTGTTGTTGTTGTTGTAATGGCAAATGCATGCTCGGTTTTATGCACCTTAATTCGTAGGTTCGGAAAATATTCATAATTTACTAGTAGATCAAAAATCTTTGGAGAGTTTAGAAATTTTCTGATTTTGATGACATCATCATGACGTCACTTGATGAAGTCATCAGACTACTGAGTGTGAAGACGTTACCATAGGAGTCACTTTGACAATAATTATTGCCCACTCTTTAATTTTCTGGGTTGTACGACGCTTCATACTTTCCCTAGCAACAGCCGATTTAAATATGTCAATGGGCCCTTAATTGACATTGATTGGTATTGATTATCATTAATAATTATTTCATTGCTTGGATAGCCCAGGTTACTATTACAGTGCAACTATACTGAAACTGGGGCCACTTTATAGACAACAAGAACTATAAAACACATTGCAAAACGAAAATAAAGCATTCCAAAGACGTATATGTATCATTGCGATTTTCTTCATTCGAAATATTTTGACTTCAGAACAAGTTGACCAAAATCAAAACAAGTCAGAATGCTATTGTCAGTATTGTAATCGATACTGATTGGCTCAAGTAAACTGTATAACCATAAGGTGGAATGCTTTGTTTTCATTCTGCAATCAGATTGGTTCTCATTGTCTTAAAGTGGCCCTGGTTTCAGTAGTCGTCCGGTAAACTAAATTTTATAACTAAGTACTACATGTTGTACATTGTGTGTATCAAAAGTGGGATTTTGACTGCAGGCATTTAATTCTCATAATCTTGAATATATTGCATTGATCAGATGATACATGTACATGTACTGGTTTTCCAAACAGAAGCTTACCATCCATGTAGGTTGTATGTTCTAGCTGTCCATCAAGCTCTTCCCCTCTTTTTGTTCAGGTTGAGTTTTCATTTCCACCTCTGGTGAAAGGGGAAGAAAACTGGAGTAGGAAGTTACCAGTAGAATGGAGATGCTTACCATTCATGGCTATGCCAGATGGTGCTCACAACTATGATTCAGGTAGTATCTTTTATCAACTAAAAGTATATGCATGGCTGGTAATACTAACCACCATTAGTATAACCCAGCAGCCGTCTATTGGCAAGCTACTATCTGATTGGCTAGCCATGGCCAGGCACTGTCTATTGATCAATAGTCAACCAATAATTGCACACTGCAGACAAAAGTCACTTAGAAAAATGCTTTTTTGCAAGCTTTTCCACAGGTTTCTTGGATCACTGTTAATTAAGTTGATAGAGTAGTTATACTTAGTTATGCTAAAACAATTAGACTTCTCACTCTTTCTTTCTATTGACTTTGATAGTTGCACTCCTCTCCAACTCTGCTGATAGAAACCTTAATTGAGCTGATCACAGTCTAATTGTTAATGAGAAGCAATACCTTTATCCGTTAACCAACATTAACTAGTTTTTGATGTTTGGTAACTAGAAATTGCTTTAGGTAACCCAAAGTGAACTACATGTAGTAAATTTAAGACTGGTAATAATTGAAGGGCTGTGTGCAAAAAGGATTCTAAATTCTCCTTCAATTTCTTTGTCTTCTAAGGGAGAATTCAGAATGTGATCAAAAGTCACTTACACCCTTTTTGCACACATCCCTTCAATTCTATATCCAGAGAAAGCACCTTATAAAGAATTGAATCCTTGTTGCTATTAAGAATTCTTCAATAGCCAAATCTCTGACAGCTGGGTAGTAAAACACTATTGACACTGAATGGTTAATTTTCCTTAAAGTTAAATTTGAGCTCATCTAGCTTAAGTATATTGTACTGTACCTTCTAGAACAAAAAAACTCTGAATCTTGAAGGGACCAGTGAAACAACCATAGGGCTGATCAAATTAAAAGTCAGGACTTAGCTAATTAAACCACAGATCGATTTGGAATTTAGTATGTTGGTTTTTGTGGAGAGAGAAACACTAGTCAGAGAACCTGGATAAAAACCCTTGGAACAAGGGACCAACAAACTAAACTCACATGTTACCACTGGGCTTGAACCCTGGCCACAGTCAAAGTACTACATTTACCAGACAATGACACTTTTAGTACTACATTGTACTTGTAACGTAAATGACTGAATCTATTTTTTTTACTTTTAGAAAATTACATTATATAATTCAACACAAACATACCAATCCATATTATACCCTTAATTATTATATAATAAGCTACAGGTACCCTCCCTACTTCTACATTTTGTACATATATGTATGCATGCTAAAAAGACTCATCAGAATATGCTCACTAGCTAGGGCATATACAGTCCTGTAGTTATTGGAATTTATTTGTATTTTTACATGTACATGCCATGTTTGCAGTTGTACATTATATGTACAATAATTCACATTGTTGCCAAACAGCAGACTATAACCAATCATTTTGCAAAAATGTGAGATACATTTTCAGTGTGGCAGGAATCTGAGTATTCTGGTCCAGTTGCTTTCTGTTTCCTTCCATTCAAAGTTTTGCAAAAGCACATTCTGAATTACTGCCCTACTAAATTGTTGACCTATTGATGATATTAAACCCTAGCTAGGACAATTAACAGATAGTTTAAAAAGCCAACAAAATCCCTGGTTGTACAGTATGTAGATCAGTGACATGGCACTTTGCATTTTATTTACACCATTTCTTTGTGTAATGTAGATACAACCTACTTTCATTTGCCAAATTTGATATCTAGTGGTGGCCACAAAACTCTGTATGGAATATCATGCTATAGACAGATGGATTCAAAGGTACTACTGTATGCATGTATATTTATTTACTAGAAGTAATCATAGATTATCATTTGAAAGTGTGTTAGACATTTTTTGTATGAGAAAAGTTTGGGCTTCCTGTGGTAACACAACTATACACCAAACTCTGTATGGAATATCATGCTATAGGCAGATGGATTCAAGGTACTACTGTATGCATGTATATTAATATTACTAGTCTGAGTAATCATGGATTATCATTTGAAAATGTGTTAGACATATTTTTCATATGAGAAAGGATTGGGCTTCCTGTGGTAAAGTAACAAACTCTGTATGGAATATCATGATATAGGCAGATAGATTCAAAGGTTAATATGTCTACTGTATGCATGTATATTAATATTACTAGAACTACATACTGTCATGTAATTAATCATAGCTAGATTATCATTTGAAAGTGTGTTTGATATTTTTTTTTGTATGAGAAAGGATTGGGCTTCCTGTGGTAACACAACTTTTCACCAAACTCTGTCTGGAATAGAGCAGATTTCGATTGAGTGTCGAAAGCAATCTGTGATTGCTTTGGTTTTGTATTTGCTTAGTTTTCCTATTGGCTGTGGAAAATGTTTTGTTATTATCAGCCAATCAAGTGCTTTTTAAACTAAATTAAGCCATTGAAACGTGTTTGGGTCCATCACGGCATTAATCATCATGCCATCCATGATTGTGTTTACTTCGCCTCGTGATTGGTTCAAGTAAAACCAATTGTGAATTACCTCAGTTCATGATTGGCTCATTGTATTTTTACTTGATGCTGTGATTGGTTCTATTTTCTTTGGTTTTGCATGGTTTTACAACACTCATTTGAAAACTGCATGCTCTATCATGCTACAATGTACATGTATTCTTGGTTTTCACATGACATCATCAAAAACCTAATATCTAAACTACAGTGAAACCCCGATTTAACGTACCCCGATTTATCGAAGTCCCCGATTTAACGTACAAATGTTTTCGGCCCGGCCAGAGTCACAGTAAAATGTATGGAGAAGAACCCCGATTTAACGAACCCCGATTTAACGAACCCCGATTTAACGTAATCCCCGATATAACGAACATAATCTGGAGGACCGAATGTAAAAACTACCCCGATATAACGAATAAAATGTCATCATGCCACAGAAGACGAATCCGACAAGAGATGAAACCGATAATATTTTGTTTATTCTCTAAGAACATTTATCTTCTTTGTCTTTAATGAGTTCTATTAATTTCTTCATTTTCTTAGTATTACGTACATACAGTACATTAATAAATCACGAGTGCTATAAGTTATGTGTACACTGTGCAATACCGATCAGACGGGGAAGTGTTGGACAGTGAAGCAGAACGGTAAATTTTAATTATTACCTATACCCCGATCTAACAAAGCTTTTGGTCATTTTTCCACAAATTCGTTATATCGGGGTTCTCGATTTAACGAAACCCCGATCTAACGAACTGTTTTTTCCGGTCCCCTGCGCTTCGTTAAATCGGGGTTCCACTGTACAAAGCTGTTCTTTGTATATATTCTAGACATCGATAATAAAAGTCTACACAGAACATTTTGCGTCAATAGAGTGTATTGATCCAGAGTAAAATTAATGAATTTTGAATTTTATGACAGAAATTTTCGATAAATCTTTAAAAGTTACATTAAAAGAGTTTTGAAGTGAAACCCAATGATTTTGATGGGAAAATAAGCTTTACTTGTATTTTCGTTTTATGGCCACCCAGGGTTTTCAATAGAAGCCGGCAGCCGGCGAATCTCGCTGGGTATTTTACATGAAATCGCCGCCTACTTTGATTGAAAAATTAGGGAAAACATGATATTTGCGCCAATGGCGCTCGATGCTCGCCGCCTACTCTTCAACTTTTGCCACTTACTTCAAATGTTATTGAAAACCCTGGCCACCATGTTGGTGTCCCAGAGAGGTAGGTACACCAAGATTGCAGCCACATTAAATATTATACAAAGTACTGTAAAATTGTCATACATTTATTGGCCCAAAGCTCCATTAGGAAATAATCTAACGTTCTAAAATTTGGGTTATACATGTAAGTGTATATTTTTGGTAGTTCTACAATGACCGAGATCTTTTATTTGATTTTATCAATGCAAACCAATTTTGCAATCATGTGTCATGACGATGGAAACCTGAGTGGCTGTGCTTTATGAGAGACTCCAAGACCCTCTCCAAAAAAAATGTGAGACAGGCAAAGTAAAGAAAAATCGAGATTCAGAAACCTGACCTATAAAATGCAAGATTTCGAGACTTTACCAACGTTTTGCGAGACCCTTCATTTTTCTTGACACCATTCGCCACCCCTATAATGGCCTGGTTTTGATGCAGAAAATAAGCAAATAAAGAACACAATTAATACAATATTGGCCCCAGTCAATAACAACATGTACATGATTGTACCGTCGTTTGGCCTTGTTTATATCTCTACAATGATTGACATGTACATCCCTGATCAAATCAAACATTCTTAGGATTTTTTTTTTGTAACAGCTAGACTATAACATTTAGAGTATAACATTTAGAGTAGTCATAAATGGACGTGCCAGTATAGATGTTATTTACATTATCATAATCGTTATAGGATTTGAAAATCAAGACAGAGGATATCACAAGGGCCAGTGTACAGAAGAGTGTTTGTGTTATATCTCGGATGGTAAGGACTTGATTACTGTTTGGACTACTGTCATGACGTTATTATTATTTGTTCCCTGTTACATACATGTATGTTTTATTTTCTTGTTTTTCCCACTGCGCTAAAGGAATATAACTTTTAATTATTGGTGAAATCTTTTTGCTCTGAACAGCCTCTTTATGGTTACATCCAAACAAAGCTAGAAGTGGCTACTAAAGTATATTTTGAAGAGAGGGATTTCTCACAAATAACTATTTTAAAGGTAAATGTTATTTGCACATGTCAAATTGTACACTCGTGAATGAAGGACACATGGATGTTTGCTGCCCTATGCCCTGCCAGGATGTCCCTTCCCTTCCACCTTCCCTTTCTCCCTGCCCTTTCCTTTTTCCTTTTCATTTCCTCTCCCTCCCTTCCCTTCCCTTTCCATTGCTCCCCTTCAACATTTGCTATCGCAAATTAAAGTCCATCGACTTATTAAGGCTGCGTGAGGATATCACCAATTCACCATTAACATCATTGGATGATGCAGATGATGCATCATGTCTTGTAGACCAGTATAATCACGTGTTGTCATCGCTACTTGAGAAACATGCGCCCCTAAAGAAGCGCGTAATAACTGTCCGCCCCGCTGCACCGTGGTACACAGATGACATCAAGAAGGAGAAGTTAGAACGACGAAGACTTGAGAGGCGCTGGCGCGCGTCTGGACTAACAATTGACCGAGAACTCTATACCAACCAATGTAGAATACTCAACGAGCGTATATTTCAATCAAAAATGCGCTACTATTCTGGAATCATTGAAGAACATCAGTCAGACCAAAAGAATCTTTTCTCTGTCATTAACGAGATGCTACATCTAAAGGCTGACCGAAAGCTCCCTGCTTGGGACGATCCTATAGCGTTAGCCAATGCATTTGCTGATTTCTTCACAGAAAAGATTTCCATGATTAAATCTGGCCTTACATCAAGGAAGTTAGGACTTGTGACTCCACAACACGAACATTATTGCACTGATTCTATACTCAGTAATTTCAAAACAGTCACAAGTAGGGAGCTGTTGGACACCACTGGTGGAACTACTGTTAAATCATGCGACCTGGACCCTCTCCCTGCGTCTGTTATGAAGGAATGCATTGATATCTTGTTGCCTGTATTAACTAAGATTGTAAATCTGTCATTGGAACAGGGTGTAATGCCTGAATGTATGAAAGAGGCCCTGCTGAATCCTAAACTTAAACAGGCATCACTGGATTATGAAGTTTTTCTCAACTTCCGACCGATATCTAACTTGATGTTTACGTCTAAGTTATGCGAGAAGGTCGTCGCTTCACAGCTTAACTGCTATTTGCATGACAATAACTTAGTGGAAGTTTTTCAATCCGCTTATAAAACTGGACACAGCACAGAAACTGCTCTGATTAGAGTACAGAACGATATCTTGCGAGCATTGGATAAGAATAAGTGTGTCATTTTATTGCTACTTGATTTATCAGCTGCATTTGACACTGTGGACCACCAGATTCTTCTTGATAGATTAACTAACCGTTTTGGCATCGTTGGAACCGCTCTCAGTTGGTTTACATCATACTTAACAGGACGAAAGCAGTTTGTTACCATCAACAATGAACGTTCGTCCAGTCATGCTCTGAACTGTGGGGTTCCACAAGGATCGGTGCTGGGCCCCATCCTCTATTTACTCTATACGGCACCGATAGGCGACATCATGCGACACCATGGAGTGTCTTTCCACTCATATGCTGATGACACTCAAATGTATTTCACATTTGAAGCCTCTGTTGTTCATGACCTTGAACATGCCAAGTTCAAGCTAGAAATGTGTATGCAAGATATTGACGTATGGATGCTGCACAACAACCTGAAGCTCAATGATGATAAAACTGAGATACTTGTCTTTCATGCCAAACATCGCCCGGCCCCTTCCCTGGATTGTATGCAAGTAGCAAATGCGTCTGTGATGCCTTCTGACTTTGCAAGAAATATTGGTGTTGTATTCGACACTACGGTATCTATGGATAGGCATGTTACACAAGTCTGCAAATCTGCATTTTTTTCTATTAGAAGCATTGCACGTATTAGAAAGTTCTTAAGTTATGATACATGTAAGATGCTAGTGCATGCCTTTGTTACAACAAAACTCGATAATTGTAACTCACTGTTATATGGTCTGCCCAAATACTTATTGCAGCGCCTGCAATATGTTTTAAATAGTGCTGCTAGGTTAATAACTCTGTCACGTAAGTCTGATCACGTCACGCCACTCTTAATGCAGCTGCATTGGCTGCCCATTGAGCAACGGATTGAATTTAAAATATTACTATATACATATAAAGCAATCAATGGTATTGCTCCACACTATCTAAATGAATTGTTAGACCAGTATGTGCCGCAACGTAGCCTTAGATCTGCTGACAAGCTATTGCTTAAGATACCACCATATAATCTTAAATCTTATGGTTACCGCGCTTTTTCAGTTTGCGCCCCGCAACTGTGGAATTCCTTGCCATTAGATTTAAAGCACAGCCCCTCCGTTGACAGCTTCAAGAAAAGCTTAAAAACATTTTTATTTAAGAAAGCTTACTACTGAGCAATTACAGTCATCGTATAGTATATTGCAATTAGTAGTATTATTTTAATATTATATATATATATATCTTTTAAACATTTTATCCATACGTATTTTATCATTATCACTATTTTGGTTTAATTCTGCTGTTTTTTTTTATATTAGGTAATTATTTTTAGCATTACGATACCTTGTAAATGTTTTTTTTTATATCATTGTAAAGCGCTTTTGGTCTCTGAAGGAAAGAGCGCTATATAAATAAACTATTATTATTATTATTATTAATCCCCTTCCCTTGCCTTTCTCCCTTCTCTTCAATTCCCTTTCTTCCCTTCTTATATTTTCTTTTCTCGTTACTCAAACAATTAGTGCAGTATTTTGTACAATATCAAAAATACAATATATTTTGTGTTTACTTTGATTAGTCAACACACTTACGGTATTTTGTTTTATTAGGATCTCTACGACAATCTAAATTCTTCATTATCACCTGATCTTATGGCAGACACCTTACTCTATGTGGGTGAGTGTTAGTTAAATAATATACTAAATGACATACATGCATTACATTTATTGCTGTAGTTTTTGATAGTATTTACAGAACTGTCATTAGAAGCCAGCTACATGTACTGGCGACTATCACCAGCAACTATGATGATGATGATTGCCAGCTGTTAATATTCCTGGTTATAAAACTTAAAGCCAGAGAAAAAAGTTGATAAAAAAAGTAGGTGTTTTTATGTATTAATGCATACATGTACATGTGTATATAAATTGTTTATTACAAATCCATTACTAATATAGAACACTATTCTAATTTTTAACAGGTCTCTCACCACTGGAATTTATATTTAAATTTAGGCAAAGGGTAGGTTTACATGTACATGACTGCATGTCCATTATTTTTCATCTTAACTAATTTTCTTTTCCTTTTGTTGTTTTCTAAATTATGCTACCATTTCAATGTCACTAATGGTTTGGACTGAAAATGAAACAATAATGTTCCCTGTTTTTGCAGATACTAGTACTATTCAAACTTATTCTACTTGAAAAAAAGGTAATAAATACATGTAATAGTATATGTGTGTACAGCAACTTGAATTATTAATAATTCTAACAGAATTAGGCAAAAACGGATTACCGGTACTTGTTTGAGTACTATACATGTACAGTAGATGCATATTCTCATACCTGTATATGTATGGTTTAATAAAACAATAGTTGAGAGTAATTTTGGCTGAAGGTTTGTTTGGATGCAGGGCTTTATAATGAACCAATACGTATTGTATTTTGACTCATGGATGAGTTTGAATGAGCATGCGCATGCAGCCATATTTTCTCATGCTATACAACTTTTAGCATATCCATCAAGGGCTCATTCCAGCTCTTCTGTGAGAAAACAAAACTTGCCTATTACAATTCATAATAAAAGGCTAAGATGGTACAAATACATATGTACGTGTACACAAAATGTAAAACTTATGCATTTTTTTTTCTGGAAACGGCCATTGTTGATTTTTTTGAAATTCATTCAAATAATTTAATGTCTCCTCTTTTTCAGGTCATATTTTATGGTTTTCCTGTCGCAAATATGTGTTCACAAGTGTTATCATTGGTTTCCTTGATCCCTAGTAAGTGAAATATAAGCCAGCATGCTGTTACATGTACATGTAAATACAAGTTGTATATACATAATAATGTTGTAGGTCAAATTGACCCTTCAGGTCAAATTGATCCTGAGTTGTTTGCAGAGGAGGCTAGAATTTAAGCTATTCCTGGGCAGCTGTTTGAGCGAGATAAATGTGAATTTTTGGTTCCGATTTCAAGTCATTCATTGATTAAAAATTAAATCCTCATGGGAGGGGGAGGAGGGGAGTCAACTGGTCACTCGAAGACCTGAAAATCACATCAAACGTTCCCAAATCACCCTGAGATTCCACTAGCAGAGGCACAGATGACCAGTCTAGATACACAATACTTGTAGTACAATAATTGGAATTTGTCATCTGAATTTGACAACATTGTAAACCCCAAAAACTCTGTGGTAGAATCAAGGAAAATCAGTGCAAGTGCCTGGTTTCAACAGTGTGCATACAGGTGGAGCACATATTCAGGCACGGTGGGGTTTGGACATGAGGGAAACTGGAAGTTGTCCAATTTTTGCTGTCGTCTTATAAAAAAAATATGAATGGTGCTCTGCTAATTTTACATGGAATTTTATTGCCAGGACAGTTGAGCAAATTATTTATGATGTTAATTTATTGTAACTATTTGTAACGTACAATCATGTATGTTGTTTTTTCAAGGGATGATAGAAAATGGGTTGGTACAAGCCGTGTGCACAGAGGAAAGTAGCTGTAATGATGATATATTAGATGCTGTAAGTAGTATATCAAGCTCAAGTGACCTGCATCAACACAACATTTTTTTTACTAGAGCCCACTGGGATCTATCGCCCGATAGTGATCAGTGGCACATGAATAGTATCACATCACTGATCGCTTTTAACTAACAAGTGCATACCAAAATATTGTGTTGAACTGTAACTCATAGTAGATCATTTTATTAGCATTTAGATCCCTTATTCTTTATTATTCATAAACAATTAATTATAGCCATAGTTAGGCCAATTAACAAGTTTACTTTTACTATTTATTTTATTTTTGGGTCTCAATGTAAACTACTGAACCTTCTACTCAGTTATTTTAAGATCCTGAGTGTTGGTCCTGCCAGGGTTTGTGTTAGTATTCTGTATCATTTGAGAGCTAACTATAATTTTGTATTGGGTTTACAGGGGTATGCATGTGACTTGAATCAGTGATACGTGTAGATTGGTTGGCGCTCTTATGAATTATTAATGAATTTTGTAAGTTACTTTAATAGGGCCAGTTTAATTCATAGTTCTACACTTGTCAATTAAAAACAGTTCAGACCAATCAGAACACAGCAGTGTTCCCCCAGAAAAATATGGGCACCAGCTGTCATCTTGTCCCACAAACTCTTCTTTAGGACATGAAAACACAAACTTGATTTCTTCGCAAATATTTAAGAAATTAAACAAAGACCTGTGCTATAAAAGGGATTCTAAATTTTTATTTCAAATTCAGAACAGTCAAGCAAGTAAGCAAGTAATCAGTCTTCTCCTGTTAGAATACTATAAATTGCTGAAGGCAAAATTAAACTATGCCAAGAAAAAGTAAACAGCAGGAAGCTACATGTAAATGTAGTTGCTCAGTTATGCCTGTAAATAGCATTTTAGAACCATTTACAAACTAGCTCTTTAGTGTATTTTTAGACATTCAAGTTTTCAATTTGAATTTTGCATAACAGAGATATTCACTTGACAAAGGCTGATTGACAAGTGAAGGTGTCTTCAACCTGGTTGAGGCCCTTTTATAGTGCAGGTCTTTGTTTAAATTAAGCAAAAGACAGGAAATCGATAAATCATTTGGAATGTTACAATTGGCTATTGCAGAATGGCCCTTTTGCAGAAATGCAATCACGTCGTTGTACTGGGCAGCAAAAAAAATCAGTAGTACCTGTTTGTAAATGCTATTTTCCACCTCCAATCGATTGTTGATCTTTCTAAAACATTGTTTTTAAAAATAGCTTGCCATCCAGTATCCACGGCAATGGCTTTGCCATGGGGATCACAAGCTCATTTGTTAATGAAGTATTTTAAAATACATTGTATATATATCAGCATGTGACTATTTCCTGCAAAAGGCCTACCCCGCAAAAAAACGGCATCCTTGGTGGGAGGAAATACAGGCTACACGTCAAAAATAAGAAGTGGGTTGCTTGCCTGTGTCTGAGTCGCATCGTATAAATCAAAGTTTTAAAGAACGAAGCAATACTTATGGTAGTGGCTACGCGGCTACGAGTGGCTACACGTCAAAAATAAGAATTGGGTTGCTTGCCTGTGTCTAAGTCGCATCGTATAAATCAAAGTTTTAAAGAACGAAGCAATACTTATGGTAGTGGCTACGCGGCTACGAGTGGCTACACGTCAAAAATAGTCACAGGTAACCCATTTCTTATTTCTGACGCGTAGCCGTAGCCACTGGCTACACCAAGAAGGGAAAAGATGCGGGGTATTCGATAGTTATACCTCGATGTGGTGGCACTGACTGATACTATGTCATCACCTACTGAAAACTGTCCGGAAAAAACACTGCTGAATTAAGATCTGGTTACTTTTTGTCTGCACAGCAGGCCCCGAAATTTAGAAAAACCTTTATACATATATGTAGTGCCAACTAGCAAATAATATCTAGTCGCTAACAAGCAAATGTTAGTAGGCAAGTTGGTGACTAATGGGTAAGTTTTAGTCGCCAACTATAATATTTTAGTAGAATTGCCAACCGTATCGATTGCAATAGCACCTCTGGTACACATTGCTTGCTTCATTAATTTATACCAAGAGGCATAATGAAGAACAATACAAGAAGTGTTAACAGTTCGTATTTCTGTTTAAAGGACCCTTTGTATCCCTCGCACTTGAATGATGATCAGCTAAACACAGATCAGTATGGCTTACCACTTGCAGTATTCACAAAGGTAACTTAGAGTGCTTTGCACCCAGTTTAGCCTACTAACACACCACGGCAAAACATTGTGCTCTGCTGGCTGACGTTTTGAGTGATGGCCCTTCATCAGAAGTCTAACTTCGTGCTGATGTAGACTTGTACTTGTTTTCATAGACTCGTTACCATCCATTGTAAAAACCTAATAATGTTCTTGCAACAAACCTTACGAATACTGGTGCAGAAACTGCCTTCCAGGTTTCTTGTCATCCCTTTCTTTCTTTCTTACCTTCTTAGACTGTTACTAAATGTAACATTGTTTTCTTGGATTTCAGAACGCTATTTTCCATCCTTATCTTTCCTTACAACAAATGGACGTACTAAAGGACCCCAAGGTGGACAGTTTTGTAGTGGGTGTGTCAAATGCACTCTATTGCCGACAGAAACAGCTCTGTGATGTCATAGTCGATGTGAGTTATTGAAAACTTAAATTTGTGATATGATTTACCCTTAGCAGTGCAATAATTCCACTGCATTTGCAGGCATTTTTTCGGTGTGATTCTCAGTGCTAAGTAAATATTTCCTCTGCACCTGTAAACATCCATTCTTTGATTTTATAATTAAATATTATGAAATTTTCGCACACTGGAATCCATGTATGCAATTATAATAGACCATTTTGCCTGCTTCTTTGTTGCCCAATTTCAAATCACCTGACTTTACTCTTGAGTAGGTTCTTTTTTGTTTTTCTGGGGGGTGGGGGTGGGGGACAAAAAGGAGGAAACGGGAGAGCCCGGGAGACAAGGGGGACGGGGAGAAATGAGAAAGAGATGGTGGAGGAGGAGGCATATTTTTCCTTCCTTATCATAATTATTTCTATTCGTGTGAAAGAATAATGATTTTCTCTGTGCAGTTTGAAACTGGAAACATGGAAATTCACAACCAGGATTTGAGTAGTGCGTTGACTCTCTCTACTGCTGATCTACGATTTACTGATTACCTTGTCCAACATGCGACGGGACATGTCAAGAACGACGAGCAAGAAATAGGTACGTTACGTTACAAACGGTTATTAGCTAGAGCATTTTTTATTCCTGCGAATGGCAGACATGACCACTCGACCACGACGCTAATTATTCAATTTAACAAATATATCGATGGCATTATGCCGTGCGTCTGTCCTCTCATAGATACAAATATGACGTCACAACATGACGAGAACATCAGTTACGTCACTCGACTGCGTCGCATGAAATACTTCCTTGTTCTCGTCACGTTGTGACGTCTGTGCATCTATAACAGGACAGCCTACACACGGAAAAATGCACATCTTTGTGTTAATTAGACTACGGGCAGCCCAAGCTTTGTTCTTGTTTTTGTGTGTTGATCGATTTTAGAGGGGTTCGGTTTTTGATAGTATTTTTTTCTAGTAAGATGTGATCTTGGAACATAGCCCCAAATAGGTTAGGCAAGGATACACACACTAATTCAGGCAAGTGTATTGCTAGATTTTCTTAAATTCACTTATTTGTTCATTGATAAGAAACCAAAACAAACTCTCACAGCGCTATCAAGCAGTCGGTCAAAGCTTGGGCTGCCTGTGGATAAGGCTACCGACTATACTGAGAGAACGGGTCGAGTCTGATCACTATATAGAACAGTTCTGGTATTCTAGCAAACCTTGCTGCCACGATCAGATCTTTCCGCGATGCCGCAAGCAAAAAGTTAACTTTAGTCTTTTAAATATTACATTCCAGTATTTATTTGTTTCTTCAACTGATCTACATGTACATGTGGTAATACAACAGATCAATTGATTGTGCTATTCTCTTGTTCGGTCTGCCACGCACCTGAAACACACAAAGAGGACAGATTGCTTGTATTTAAACACATCAAACGGTTTCAACATCTATTTCGTTTTGAAAACGAGAATTAAATCTCCGAAAATGTTATGTATCTTTAAATTCTGTTTTGTCAGTTTACTATTCTTCGATATCAGAAAATACATGGACCAAAAAATCTCAAGGATCGGCCAAAACCTGGCCTGCGAATACAGCCGTCTCCCATCGGGAACCACAATCAAAACGTGGCCCCCGAGAGAGACGTCTGTGTCTTGAGACGGAAAATTCCATACTGATGACGTTATGCGGCCAGGATGTGGTCGCTTTATTTGATTGGCTCGTATACTATCCAATCAAATGACGCGACCAGATCCTGGCCGCATAACCGGCCACGTTTTGATTGTGGTTCCAGATGCGAGACGGGCTGTATTCGCAGGCTAGCCAATTGGACTATCACAATACCCGCGGGCCACCTTAATGGTATTAGGTTCGGCGGAGGGACTCGACAGGAGTAATATGGGTACTACACTGGTTAGCTCAGTTGGTAGAGCACGGTCTGGAGTGCAGAAGGTCAGGGGTTCGAATCCCGGCCGCGTCCTTGGGTAGGGACGTATAAACCGTTGGCCTTGTCTCCTTCCTCTGCTATTATATCGAGGGGGACGTGAAATTCCGAGAAAGAGTAGGGGATTGTCTCCTGACACAACAGCCTGGTATTCTGAGGTACTAACAAACACTCATGATTGTCAACTGCACAGAGGCATGTGTAATTGATGGCAGCCAAAACTCAAACTAAAGAAAGTCTAGATCTTAGTGGCGTAAATACGAAAAACACTGTAATACTTTTCTCAAATTGCGTCAAAACGTGACACACATGCGTCAGCTTGATGCAAAAATGGCCGTTTGCAGATTATTTTTATAGTGATCAATTAATTAAGATAAAGTTCCAAGGGCTTGTTGCGTATAAGGCCTGTTTACAGGAAGGGAGGGTTGACCCTAGTGATAGAGGACCAGCAGCTTCGTTGTCGATATGCTAAACAGTCTCGAGGGATTACAATACAACTGATGAAGATAGCCCTAGTGCTAGGACCAGCAGCATTGTTGTCATTATGTAAAACAGTCTCGAGGGATAACAATACATTGAAGACAGTTCTGTGCTAGGGTCAACCTCGTTCATGTAAACAGGCCCTAGATGTCGATTGACATTACCTATATCGGCGGCCTCTCAAGCATTTCGGACACAAACTGGTCGAGGGCAAGAACACTTTCCGTCTCCCATGGGCTGAATAAACGTGTATTTGAGCATTCCCGGTCCGCACTGGATCCATTCCATGGGACAGAGGGTCCTACACGCAATGGTATCTGCCGCTTTGCACACACACACCATCTCGCAAGACTTGTCTGTAAATCTCTCACCGACCTTGTACATTAGTCCACTAGCCCTGTGATAGCAGCCTGTTGACGTAACATATGACGTCGACACTTTAATTAGCGGTGGGCTTGGCGAGCACCAAGCTCGTACCCAGGGGCCTTTGGTAGAGACTTTTCACTCAAACCGCCCTTGGACTGAAAAGTTACATGCACTAATACAAAGTCTAACCCGAACCATCAAATGTACACTAATTATTTCGAAAACAAGTTCCCAAGTAAACGATGAGTTCTCACTCACCTAGGGCTAAGGTTGACGAGTAAACAAAGAGTTCTCACTCATTTATCTAAGGCTAAGCTACTGTTCACAGGTAAACAAGAAGAGAAGGTAAACGAGAGAGAAAATGTAGGGTTCTTTTGGTGTTCAAATCCATTAGCCTCCTTCGCAGGCAACTCTTAAGTATAGGACCGCGAGAAAAAAATATATTAAAAAAAATGTAAATTGGGTTACCTGTGCCTGCGGAGGAAACCCGGTCTCGATTTTCCCCGATTATTTAGAAGGTGTATGCTTTTCAAACAGGCTCTATAATACGATAACTGATATATTTATGTTCAGATCCAATATATGTGTCTAGATATATATATTTTGAATTTTACAATATCTATGTTGTATTTCAGTATTTAAAATCTTCTTTTCATTTATTTCATTTTCGTTTTACATATCAGATTTCGTTTTATATTTTATGTTCTTTTCGTTTTATATCTATTCTTGGTAATATGCAAATGAGTGACGTTTCGCACCCGCAATGAAATCGAGGCTCAGGCAATACAAAAAATGGAGGAAGATAGATTGAGCAGATCGCTTATAGAGATATTGTCAGGGATACGTGTACGACTACAAATTGGAATATGGAAGAGGACCACCCTGTTGAAACTTCTGTAAGTTCTAATCCTGGTGATTCGTACAGCGAGTTAAGTGCAAGGTTTAGAATACCAAGAGGTAGAGTCGGTAGAGTGGCAAGAACTTTTCCCGCCATGGCCAACACAACCAACACCAACAATCCCGCTTCACCGCAGCCCATGATGAGAGAGATATGATTGCCTCAAGTTTCGATCCCTCGGTTAATTACGGAGAAAATATCAACGAAAGACGACCCCGAAGTCGACAGGCCCAGAAGTACCAGTACGATCACCGCACTGAGTTCACGAACTCCGTCATCGTTGGAGTACACAACACAACAGGGATGTCATTCTGATCTATCACAACAGGGATGTCATTCTGATCTATCACAACAGGGATGTCATTCTGATCTATCACAACAGGGATGTCATTCTGATCTATCACAACAGGGATGTCATTCTGCTACCATCGTCACGTTGTAATAAAGTTTCAACAGGGTGGTCCTCTTCCATAATTCCAATTTGTAGTCGTACACGTATCCCTGACAATATCTCTATAAACGATCTGCTTAATCCTATCTTCCGGCTCCATGTTTTTGTAATGCCTGAGCCTCAATTTCATTGCGGGTGCGAAACGTCACTCATTTGCATATTACCCAAAAAAAAATATACAAAAACGAAAAGAACATAAAATATAAAACGAAATCTGATATGTAAAACGAAATTGAAATAAATGAAAAGAAGATTTTTAAATACTGAAATACAACATAAATATTGTAAAATTCAATTTATATATGTATCTAGACATATATATTGGATCTGAACATAACTATATCAGTTATTGTATTTTAGAGCCTGTTTGACAAGCAGAGAGGTGCCTTGTGAGGAGGCTACAAATCCATAATGTTCTGCGTGTAATGCAAACGTAACAACCACTACGCCAAGCGACTATCCACCCTCGAAAAGCGACACATTTTCATGGTGCTCATGTTAATTAGTTTCCAGTCGTGGGTGATCGAAACAAGTGTCATTCGGGACCTTTATGCACCTAATCCAAGGGTGCGTTCGATTCACCGTATTCCCTAGAGGTGCGTTGATTCACCGTATTCACTAAGGGTGCGTTTGATTCACCATATTCACTAAGAGTTCGTTCGACTGACCGTATTCACTAAGGGTGCATTCGATTCACCGTATTCAATAAGAGTGCGTTGATTCACCGTATTCTTAACTAAGGGTGCGTTCGATTCACCATATTGGCCCTAAGAGTGCGTTCGATTCACTGTATTCCCTAAGGGCGCGTTCGATTCTGGGAAAATAATACAAAGTATAATCACTACAAATCGCTTGTATCAGGATTTTTAAGCCACTGGAATACTAAACATATCCTAAATATCGTAGTCAGCAAGCGTTTGTAGCTTACAGTGCAAAATGTGCCTGAACCAGTGATTTTCAGAGACTATTCCATCGATTATTCCGGAATACGTTCAATCGAACGCGCCCGAAGAGTGAATTGTATCTTGGATTAAGCGCGTAAAGGCCTCTGGGTACGGTATTGAATCTCTGACTTGTGTGGTACTTTGATTACCTGGGGATGGTGGAGGAGGAGGAACAGGAAATGGAAATTTTGTTCCAAGACGACCTGAAAATCAATAACATATTTGTAAGCAGTACTGAACTTTGTTTCCCTCTAATGTGAACTAAAAAAAAATCATTCGTTTGCAAAAAAAAAAACAGTTGTAGTATAGACTAGAAATATACAAACACTTAATTTATACAAAATTAGCAAAATAGTTCATAAAGAAACGTCTGATTTCTACTCGATTTGTACAATGAAAGTGGACAGGCGTAGGAACGGGATTGATTTACAACTAATTTCAGCGTTACGTGCATAGGCGGTGTTTGAAACAATCATTCGACAAGTAGGTGGGTTGACACTAGAGCACTATAAAGTCTATCTATGTCATGGTACTGCGCATGTATCGAGTAATCGCTCGGTTGGCGGATGTTAATTATATACAAACAATTAAACTTCCCTCCCTCAATGCTTGATTGAAAGGATTGTCAATATTTTCCCTGGAGATTGTTTATATAGTTTACCCAGTTTGTTAGTCATTTTTGCATATTTGCTTTGATTTTAAGCATCCCACATGGCCGAGAGGTTCGTTAGTTCATTTCAAAATTGGTGGAAATAGATGTGTGAAGTCTATTTACGTGACACAGCCCCTTTAAAGCCAAATCAAGCTAAGTCAGCATATGTCGACTTAGGTGGTCTTAGGCGTTCAGACACGTATTAGTGCGAGAATTATTTCCAATCAAACCTTCCATCGTGCGATGACGGTGATTCTGTAATTTGTCTTATTTTTATAGAAAGCCAGACATGATTGACGTTTTCGTCTAATTTGTCTGATTCTAAAAAGAACCAGGCATGTCATTGACGTTTATGTCAATCAATTTCACTAAACAAACCTAAGTATTGTTTGAAAAAGACTAGAGACTGACATAGTGCCTTTGAGTTTGCGCATTAAGCCAAAAATCGGCATTTCTAACTTAGCGGTTCACACTTGTTTTTTTTCTTCATAAAGTTGACTTGAGTCATACACGACTTTCATAATGGCCGCCATCGGCCACCTCCTAATTTGCATAATTTGGAAGATAAATCTGTAGGGGGAAACCAATGCTACCACATGAAAGATTACATTATAGCTAGTAATTGTTTTGAGTTTTGGAGCAATGTGGAAAATTGCTGTTGAGCTATAAGCATTTGCAATGCAGAAAAATATGAAAGCGAGGCTAGAAAGGCCTCCGTTGTTTTTTCCATACAAATCTCTCTAATTTCAACTGGATGTAACTTCATTGCTTTATAAGCTACAGCACTCAACTTTCACAAGTTCACTAATGTCAACATGCTCTTTCACATGACAATGTTTATATTTTCTATACATGTGGATAAACTACCGAAATGGGAAATCACATATGCAAATTAGGAGGCGGCCATTATGAAAGTCGTGTATGCCTAAGACAGACTTAGTAGTCTAGTGTGAATCCGCCTAGTACTGATTCGACACTATCAGAATGGTTTCTTTATCAGAGACGCAGAAAACACCGTATTTGTTTATGTTTAAATGGTTTTATAGACTGGGATTTTACTTTTACTTTTAAAAGAGACATACACGACTACAATACTAGACACAAGAATGACATTTACAAGCGTAAATCTCGAAGCTCGTTTGGCCAATATCGCCTAAGTATGTTTTCCTGCTATGCAAGACTGGGATATGCTGCCTGAGAGCACGAGAAACATTTTAAATTTACATTAATTTAAACGTTCTATCGAAATTAGTTATAGAGTTTTCATTATTTTCATGATTATTCCATTTTCCATCATATTCCATATTACTAGATGTTAACCTTTTATAGATTGATAGACATTTTTTATACATTTTTATTATGCTACTTTAAAACATGACCTTCCTGAAAATCACTCTGATGCGCCCACAGCAGTACATTGTGTTTAACAAAGGAGAAATTGGGAAATTTTATATCTGCCTAGCCTGGGGCCAAGAGTGTTTCCATGACAACGTCGTAATTAGCAAAGTGATGTGTATTTTCCTTAGTGCCACGCATGTGCAGAGTTTCAATAGACCAATCCAAGGTAATAAACCAGTTCGCGGTTAATTCCGACATTTTGAAAGGGGTGCAAACATGGCGCGAAATACAGTGTCTGTATGGGAATCCGATGCCAAATAGAATCCGTGAAATCGAATTTCTGATCGAAATTTGAGGGATGTAGCTGTGCTGGGAAGCGTGCAATCGCGTGTTTTCAGTTTTCCATACATTTGTCTCAGTGTAAAAACGAGTCAAATTCCGCGTGAAAATTTACAGACAATGTATGGAAAACTGAAAACACGATTGTACGTTTCCCAGCACAGCTACATCCCTCAAATTTCGATCAGTTATTCTTTTACCTGGTATCTTAAGTTTGTATCTGAAGAATATTTCAGAAATTCGATTTTACGGATTTTATTTGGCATCGGATTCCCATACAAACACTGTATTTCGCGCCATGTTTCCACCCCTTTCAAAATGTCGGAATTAACCGCGAACTGGTCTATTTCCACCACCTTGTAGGGGGTGCAAACATGGCGCGAAATAGAGTGTTTGTATGGGAATCCGATGCCAAATAATTTCCGTAAAATCGAATTTCTGAAATATTCACTGTCTATTAAAGAGTAACTGATCAAAATTTGAGGGATGTAGCTGTGCTAGGAAGCGTGCTATCGTGTTTTCACTTTTCCATACGTTTGTCTGTATATATTCCGACGTCGTTACATACAAGTGTATGAGAAACTGAAAACACGATTGCACAGCGTGCATACCCTTCTCATTTCCTTCTTGCATGTCAATGAGGGAAATTTCAAAATTTCTGATGAGGGAATTTAGAGAATATATGTCCCTGAACAAACAAAGAAAAACAAGATGATCATGGTATAACAAACTTATACCATGGCATTTCGGGGTATTAGTGATTTAATTTGCCCCGAGAGCCGCGGGAAGATTTGTAAAAGTCCCGAGGCCGTTTTTCATGCCATGGTATAACTTATAATTCAACAGTCATAACGAAACGAAAGTGAGTGACTGAAAGAGAATTTTAAACAAAACTTTAATAACTGGTGATGCCTTTAATAACTCCTTTACTTTTGTTATAAATCTGTATATTATTTAGGGTGTAAATGTGTTTTCTTGGTTGTATTCTGATACGAATTACGTCGTATTATAATTAGATTGAGCTCAATTAAATCGATGAAACAAGACTTAATATATAGCGACGTACTATTAGCCCTAAATAATAAGTGTGTTTATTTCTATTTCACTCACTTGATTAAGCCGATTCCTTGCTCTATGTTTAGCGAGCTTTGACGAGATTCCGCCGTTTTATTTCCGACCTCACTTTCCTGCATTTTATACTATACCAGTGACAAAGCAGTTGCTTGCTAGTTTTAATTATTTATTGGTTATAACATACTGCAAGTTTCTCAATATTTTTTTAAGGAAGAGTGGTATTTCTTTGAACTATTAATGACGTTAGAGGTTTTAACCAAGCTTTGAAAGCCAAGTAACGCATATACAAACCTAAACGAGGGAAGCGAGCGGAGACCCCGACGAAAAGCACCATCAGTAATATCATCTTTCCCGTGCCCGTCATCTTTACTGGGCAGGCCTAACAACGCAAAAATAACCCGAAAAGTTTATTTCAATCATTGACTAAACGTTTAATTGAAGCTAAATCTGAATAACAGTGGACGGCGTTGTTCTTCAGAGTTTTACAGTTTTGGTATAGATTGTAATTACTAAAAAATATAGCATGCATGGTGTTTTTTAAAAAAAAAAATTACCTATATATTTACAGACAGGATTAGCAAAATAGTTTTTGGAAAAAAAATCTAATCGAGTGCTTCTCCTGTACGATAATGTTACATGTTTATTTGTGGTCCTACTATCTATAGAATTTTGTCGTGACTACTTCTACCATCTTCTACTGGTTTTAGTAACCGGATTGACAAGGTATTTCCTATAAACGCCGAGCACTCTAGCTAAGCATGCTTATGGTTTTCAAATGTACTTATCATTCAAGTTTCAAGGTCACTAAAAGTGCCCCGGTTGGACAACAACAACATACTTTATTTATACCAGAGGATTTTACAATTAGGAAAGGAAAAAAAAGAATGACTAGTGACTATATATATCGTATACGTTTGCATGGGCGAGCAAAATGGTCGTTGTTTGAGTAGACAGAACCTCTCGAGACCTGTGTTCTGATTGCACCCCTCATACTATACTTCTATTGTTTTTGTACTGCACTTTCAAAAGGTTAGGGTGTTTTCTATTGTTGGGTAGGCCAAGACTGTCGCTCGTTTCGAGAAGTTCCACCCGACCCTGTTGTTTTCTTGACAGTTTTTCCTCTGGGAAGAGAAAACGGGAAGCAAGAGTGCGAGTGGTTCAATCACTCTCCTCACGCTCTGTGGCCCGGAGTTCGATTCCCGGACCCGTCATCAAATGTGAGTCGAGTTTGTTGGTATTTCACCCATGCTTCGTGCTTCGAGGGTTTTTCTCCGGGTTCTCCGGTTTTCCTCACTCCTCAAAAACCAATCCAAATTCCAATTCGATCATGGAGTTCGTCGGAATACTTAAACACAAGCCTCTGGCTTGGGAGACCCGCTAACGGCTTCCTGTATGTTCCGACGTAAAATAAACCATTTTGGTTTGTTCTTGAAACGTCAATGACGTTGTTTTCGAAAGCGTACAAAAAAGTGAAGAGCACAATTATGTACAGACGTCAAAGTTATTGTACAAACAAAACCTTTCGAGATGGTCCTTTATGTAGAAAAGAAGCAACGATTTCCTACTAATGGATTAATACAACTATTGGACGTTACACCAGAAAAGACAAAAGTATATGAATAAAAATAGATATCGATTTTTAACAAATGTTGAACTTTTATTTTTATAACAACGGTCTTTCCTATATTTTGTGCATGCAGTCGTGGTCACGGTTCGATTAAATCTCGCACTAATATTTTCTTTGAGCTGTTTAAAAAAAGGCAGACTTGTGATTCTAAATAAAAGCGATGGTTGAATTTTTGTTGTTTTTAAAGTACAATATTTCCATTGCATGCATTTTACACCTACAGTTTAACCTTCACTGTGACAAACGTTAAATGCTCTTCCGTGTTAAGTTGAATTTCCACTGTTGCGTAATTCTTACGTACGTAAGACGTTTGTCGGGAAAACGTCCGTAGTTATTTCCACTGTCGCGTTTAACGTTCGTAATTTAAAACGCCGCGATCTTTTTACTTACGTTTTTAAAATGGGGATTTACTCGCGTAAATTATCATTTGTACTTCCTTTTTTACGCACGGTTTACGTTCGTGAAAACGCGACATTGGAAATCTATACCTTGAGATAAACTCCATTACTCACTATTCTCACCTTGATCAGTGTTTTAACCTCTCGTGCGGTAGTAGATTCCTCTAAGTTTCCTCTTGAACCGAGAGAAAACTATATAGGCGAGTGGCAAACTCTGATGTATACACTAAACCCAGAAGATTATTTATCTAATTGTTTTTTTTATTTCTTCTATGTTGTTTGTTGCCTGCTTCCTCTCGAAATTGCTAATCCTTCACCACCTTTTAATTATCTTTTGTTTTGCTCAAGGACAAAATAAGACATTGGCCAAAGATAATGAATCACCAGTTAATAAGGGAAGCGATCGTATTGAAAAAGAAAGAGTGTTGGTATCTCAGATGAAAAACGGAAGAGCTTTCGGCATATCGGCCCACGCATGTAGTAATTAGTATTCTTGCTGTCATTAAATTCCAAACGACAAAGAAGGCGATGAGTAGACTATATTTGATGTCAATTAATGAAGAAGCCTAGAATATGAAGCAGTCAAATGAACAACACTAATTATATTAAAGACGTACCTTTCGCTTTAAGCTTTCACAAAATGACATTTCTAAACAGCTAAGTTCAAATCGTAACTTGTGATTAGAGTTATTTTATAGTTTTATATTACAATAATGAAAAGTAATTTGTCTCAATATTCATTCTTACCTCAAATAAGAAGACGATTATCTTTCGATCACGAACCACGCCGGAGAGATTATAGTTTAGTCTTTCACTGGGGCTCTTTTCATATCTAAGTGAACTGGAATGATGGACAATCAGATACGGATTCCTCTGTCCTTGGCAGTAAAAGGAGAGGCAATTCCTCTCTTTTTTCCTTATCTGGTTTCTTATAATTGATGTTGTTCGTAAGGCTTTTAATAACTGTAATAATTCACTGTAATCACGCGGCGGGTATGTTGACTACAAAACAAAAAGGGTGAAGGTCTAAGAACACTTTACTTCCCTTGCAGGGTGGGATGGAAGTGAAGAATGGATCAGGGCTCAGTTTAAAATCTATCTCCTCTCTCTTTTATCCAGTGTTCAACACACAGGTAGGTCGTGCCTTAGCCCCAGATCCAGTTGCGATTTACCGTTCAAGGCAGTCCCGCCAGACTCTAATTCGCAGCTGTTCTTAGGGCGCGTTCTGCCTTTTGGGACTATTCTTGATAGGAATAACAGAATACGCGGAATCCTAGCTCTCTAAATTAAAGAGCAGGTATTCCTGAGACGGAGTGATCTTGACGGAGGTGACCTCCGGACTCACGTGCGCCACAGGTTCACACAAAAAAACGCAATGTTGCATGCCACTTCCGAGTAAACCTCTGTTCTGTTCATTCGGTTCACTGTTCTGCTGTCGGGATCAGAATGTGAGTGCTATGCTGTTCATTCTGAAAACAGAATAGGTCCCAAACGAATGCCGCGATTACCGTCTATTCCGGCCAGCTATTCTTAATCCGGAATTGTCCCAAAAGGACGCGCCCTTGGGCGGTCAAACATCACTTTCCACCACAAACGGCTGCTTGATGACACTAAAGGCCTGCGCAAACATAGCCTGCATGCCGGCTCGTCTGTATTTTTTTTCGGTCGTTTTTTGTTTGTATTGGGTCACCTGTGGCACCGGTCAAAATGGGGCGAGGCCACAGGTGACCCAATCCGAAAAAGAAAACGACCGAAAAAATTACAGAAGAGCCGGCTAGCAGGCTAGCGCAAACAAGGACAAAATTTTGCGGAAACATTATTGCTAATAATGTTTCTTGGGTGAGCAAACGATCGGGAAGCAAGAAAGATGTTTTGCTGCCTGGCTGTGCAAACCAAGAAATATTTTACGAGAAACAAATGCCGGCGCATGCGCCTTAATCATGCTAGGATGTTTGCGCGTGCGCAACACATGTAGCACAGCTCTGGGATCTAGTCAACATTGTTGCTTCGGCGAGCAAACTGGGAAACATTTTTGCGGAAACACTGAAATTCACAAAGGTTTCCGCCACAACGTTTCCTCGTTTGCGCAGGGCTTTAGAACCCCATGGTTGTTACTTCAACAAGAGGTTTAATTTCTCGTTGGAGATGAAGTTTCTCTTGTTAGTTCAACCATTATCGCCGTCTTTTGAAACTCTCCGAGTAGTAGTAGTAATTTATTTAACCACGTATCACATATTTGAGCACGAAAGCTCTTTTAAACGTGAACGCGCAGATTAGGGGGTGATTACAAAACAAGAATTGCTCAATTTTATTTAAGCAATAGAAGAAGGTTCTCCATGTTCTATGTAAAGGTTATATGATGAACGGGGCGAAACGCGCGCCAACTATCAGCCGTTATAGTTGACCACAAAATTTTGTCGCGCGCTCATATAAGCCCTCGAACTTCGTTCTCGGGCTTTTATTTGTTTTAAGAACATCAAATTTCCGCGGGAAACTATGAGCCGATAGTTCCTCGACGGACACAGTCAATTTGTATAATAGTGCCCGCTGAGCACGAAAGACAGTTTTGTGATGAACAATAACGACAAATAGAGTGTGTTTGTCTCGGAACTATCGGCTGATAGTTTCCCTTGGAAATTTGATGTTCTTAAAACTAGCATATAATTCCTCGACGGACACACTCTATTTGTGTAATCAGAAACCTCGAGCTCGCAGTCCAATTGTTAAATAGACGGCGCCTGCGTAGCCAATCAGAGTTGCGAGTTTGCCGGTAGTTGGTGGCTTGGTTACGACGCACAGCAAAACGACAGACGCACGTGTTTCCATATAGTTATAGAACATGAGTGGAATGGAGTTTGGGAGAACGAGAAATGGCTGTGGGAACACGAGTCCCACTTTCGAGTGTTTTCACAGCTTTCGCAAGACCTTTTTGTCAACAACAACAAGTTTAGTCGTACTGAAATTAATAATTATTTAATACAGGTTGAGTCACTTCTCTTTATTCTAAATGCAGAACCTGAATATTTTTCTTTCTTTACATACGTTTGCCCACAAGATGGGGAAGGCATGGACAATTACAACGAAGACTTTGTAACGGCCTGGAAGACAACGCAGAACTTCATTGTCTGGAATGACAAAGAGCATGCTGGAATAGACGAGGTGCATCCCGGGTAAGGATCATAGTATGGTCACACAGCGGTCAAATATCTGCGCATGCGCTTACTGTCAGTCTCGGTGGGCGGCCGCGCCAATTTCCCGCGTAAAGTTATCGTAAAACATTGTAACAACCCGGTGTCACTCCACTTATGAACTTCAAAAATCAAGAAAAGGACGTTAAAGTGCCTATCACCCTTTTGCAATTTTGATAGCTTATGAACCTCCGAAAAGTTTTGAGTACTTCTGTGAAGACATTTTTGGTTTAAAGTGCCTATCACCCTTTTGTAATTTTGATAGCTTATGAACCTCCGAAACGTTTGGAGTACTTCTGTGAAGAAAATGTTGGTTTAAAGTGAATACGTTATGTTCTACGCTTGTTTGAAATCGTGTAAATGTGACCTTTCCTGACCCATGACCGCGCAAGGAAAAGCCTGGGTCGAAACCTGGGTAGACGTCATCTTGACGTCATATAATTAATTCGGCTTTGCAATCATTTGAAGAAATACTTAACATGTTGACTAAAATGACTTTTTTCTTTACTAACAACCCACAAACTGTGTATATTTTCTATGCATCGATGTTGTTGTGATAAAAAGGCGCCATGGAGAATAATGCATTAATGAGATGACGTCTACCCAGGTTTCGACCCAGGCTTTTACTTACGCGGTCATGGGCCAGGAAAGGTCACATTTACACGATTTCAAACAAGCGTAGGACATAAAGTATTCACTTTAAACCAAAACTTTCTTCACAGAAGTACTCAAAACATTTCGGAGGTTCATAAGCTATCAAAATTGCAAAAGGGTGATAGGCACTTTAAGGGCCCATTGACATATTTCGTTGCTATGCAACACCGTTGCTGTGCTCGCAGCAGCAGATGCGATTTTGACTTCCGGTGTTTGTTAGGCTGAGGTTAACAGCCAACTCGGGCGATATGAGTCGGCTATTTTCTCAGGCGCTAGTTTTATGCGTGTTCACCGGCCACCCGATAGTTTTAATACTTACACATGTTTGTAAGTTTTATTCGTGGTTTACCTGAAAGGTTTTCATGAATGAATGAAGTAAAGTGTTCAAAATTCGGAACAAGCTGTAGCGGGGAAAATGAAAAGCTTGGTTTATCGTGTGAAAGAAAATAATACTTGACAATAATCTCAATCCGATATTTTTTAAGGAATCGTTCAGGACTCGAAAGGCGCCTAACTGTACTTGAACCTCGAGAAAGGGAAATAATAAATCATTTGTACCGAGTAAAAAAGTAACAGCAAGCGTACGGCGCCGCCAACACAGTGATGAAATCAGTCAGGAAATCGCCGATGAATGGGAAAGCAAACTTGTATTAGACTCTCCGATGTAGCCGAGCTCTTTCCACTGTTGATAGATTGAAAGAACATGTAGTAAATAGTATCTAAAGTTGTCAAAGATACAGAAGCTGAAATGGCTGCTTCCAGTGAGAACATGGCTTCTAAAAACACGAAGAAAAGTACGGCCACTCATGAAGTCAAGTGATTTTCGACCGGCGGGTTTTCAACTCAAATCTTCCACAAACATGCACACTTTTGTCTCCAGATAATGCTTTCGGGTTCCTGGTAAAGTTGTGATTGAACCTCAGTGCAACTAATTAAAATACAGGTCAGTTTTCATCCTTAACTAAAAGTATTTTTGATGTCGGAAAACAACTGTTGTGAACGCCACGAGATTCAACTTCAATCTTCATAACGACCACAAAACAGGCACTTTTGCGCATGCGTTAATTTCTTCACTTCCGGTTTCTAAAAATCCTAAACATTTAGCGCGCTTTTACTGAACACCAAACATTTTCCGTTAAAATGTTGTTGACCACGTTCTCCACAAAATCGAGCATGGATTTTGGAAACCGACAATAAAGTTATGGCTTTTCATTCGCCAAAAAAGCTCAGTAAAATTGGTCTGAAAAGTGTTGTAAAATCTTTATTTTTTGTCGTAATGGCAAACTCATGCTCGGTTTTATGCGCATTAATTCGTAGGTTCGGAAAATATTCATAAATTACTAGTAGATAAAAAATCCTTGGAGAGTTTAGAAATTTTCTGATTTTGATGACGTCACTTAATGATGTCATCAGACTACAAGACTTTACCCTCGGAGTCACCTTGGCAATAATCATTGTCCACTTTTTAATTTTCCTGGTTTGACGAGGCTGCAAACTTTCCCTAGCAACGGCCGATTTAAATATGTCAATGGGCCCTTAATTATATAAAGCCAGGCCTTTAAATTTCACAGCTTTAAGTTTAGTCAGGAGCCCATGGGCTCCTGGTTTAGTTAAATTACCGTTAATTACTAGTTTACAGATTTTTTTTCAGAATTTGACAAAAAGTTCTGAAGTTACTGGTTAGAAAAGGGGTTTATGGTTTCCATTCCAGAAAATAAGGACGATTAACACCAATATACAGCCACCACGTGCGCAATTGTTCAGTCATTTTGAAAATATTAATAGACGCATGCATGTGACCGTAGCGTTCTATTTGAACGATGGAAGAATGGGACGAAAACAACAAAGGAAGGAGGAGGAGGAAGGGGAGGGGGTATATGTTACCGCTTGTGTTGCACTCTTAACACTAGTACTGTGAAATTCTTAGTCAACAAACTGACACTCTCAGACATTTCTTCATACTCCTTTGCGTATCGAGTTCCGGGAAGGACAAAATAGTTAGCCCGAAAAAAATGTGTATTTGTAGCAATTAAAGAATCAAAATAAAATGTATATATGCTCTCATTAGTGTGATCAGCACACTCTAATCCACATACTTTTTTTCCTCGAGGGTTAATTTCTATCGAAATCCACAACAATTGATAATTTTCTGTGTTCCTCTGTTCTTTGCAGGCATCCGTTTCAAGGGCAAATGGGCCTAAGTGATCTCAAGATAAGACTATCTATGTAAGTAGTCTACGTTATCTTTCTTCGCGCATCCAACCGAGGATAGCTTCAATTTTGTAACGCAGGACTTGACATTAGAGGGAAGTATTTCGAGGAACTGTTACTAGTTGTTATTGTTTTACTATCAACATGGTCTGATTCACTAGCAACAACAGATAGCAACAACAAACAGTTCAGCAAGATCCTACTAGCAACTGTTGCTAGTTGTCGCCAAGTTTTTGTATCAACATGGTCTGATCCACTAGCAACAACAAAATAATCATTCAGCAATATTCTACTAGCAACTGTTGCGAGTTGTCGTGAAATTTTACTCGCATAAAATGTCTAAAAATCTACTGGCATTTTGCGAGTGCACGAACCTATAATTTCAAGTCCCAGTAACGGTTCGGCTTGGCTTGCTTTCTCAGTGTATACCAAGACGTCGCAGCCAAGGGTATGCAGACTGAACAGGGACGAAAAATTGGACAAGCCGTGGCGCAGACGGGAAGAGCTGTTGGTAAGTTTAATAGGATTATTGTTAGGGCATGCTGCAGGGAGGATGCCAGGACTCTTTCTTCAGCTCTTCAGTTGTACTGTTTAATACTCTCCCTTCTCCTCTCATCCTACAGCAAATTGCAGTGGTATAAGTATGCTTTTTCTAGACGTGTTTTGGCGAACAAACTGACAATCAAAAGCTAAGCCAACCCAAGATATCTAACTAATTTGTTTGTTTTTTGTTATAATAACAGTGATCTAGTCCCTAATGAGTTGTTCAACTTGGGGGAGGTTTTGCCTTGGCCTCGTTACTTAAAGTGTGGTCTTGACCAACTCGGTGAAGGTCCTACCAAAACAAGTCTGTACTGCATGTTCCACTAATTGGTAATTTCACCGTGTGATATTGATTACGATCTATAACTTTTGTGTGAAAAACCTCACGTTACTTATATGTATATATATAACTAGATTAAAAATCAGCTAAATAACCTCACCAGAAAGACTCATTAGTCTACAAATCAAACTAAGTGATTTTTCACGGACTTTTACAACTGGCTAAATTATATTCACAGCTCTTTAGGTTGTAGATCAGTGCACTGATTTCAACTGAGCACTGCCTCGCCTAAAAAATGACAGATATCAATTTCTAGCTCTAATACGTTTACGTCTAGAACATTTTGTTTTCAGACATTGGTACATTTCTACGGACGTCCAAAATCACAACAGAGGCACAACTATGCCTTGTATATATTCAATATTTCGTGACAAGTGGTTCACAATATTATGAACGGCTACTAACCTTATATATATACTCCAGAATAAAGATTAGTTATTTAGTGTTCAAACTTTCCTTCAAAACAGCTACCGTTTCTAGAATCTAGCAAATAGGACCACTGATCTATTTTAACCAACTAAGTCTGACCCATAACTTACCACAAATCTTTTAATTTAGTATATCCCTTTGTTCTGTATATATATAGTATTAATAGTATCTGTATACGAACACTTCTATTCAGTTTTTCTCTTCGTTAAGCAACTCATTATGTATCGGTGTGAGTTCCCACGATGAGCTTCTTTGCTCTTAGGGCAAACACTATATTCGAATTATATGTTTAAATAATATATATATACCATTTAATAAGTCTGACTGTAGGTATAATAAAGTCACTATTTATAGAGGGTATTAAACACGTTTACCGGCTAACATATAGTTCAGTAATCTAACACGTAGCCCTCTGTACGGTGTTACGTTCTTATCCGAGAAGACGTGAAGGTCTAACCCGTTTACTGTTGGATTATGTAAAGGTAGCACCTTCTACTCAGTTATTTTAAAGGAAACCTCGGCTGAAAAACAATGTTTGTTCTCAAGTGTTTGCTATGCATGCCTAAGTCTGTTTCTGTGTTTGTCTCCAGTAACTTGTTACCCTGGAGTAAAAACATAGAGAAAACCTCTGGAACCATGGTAGTAAATTGTACACTAGATGTCATTTATGCACCGATTTTCCTGTTGATAAAACTCATTTGAATTCCCTGCGCGCCGCCATCTTGAATCTGATGACGTCACAGTGTTGCCCCTATTGTTACACAACAAAAGAGCTATTGTTATGAGTTTTATCGACAGGAATATCGGTGCATAAATGACATCTAGTGTACAATTTACTGGAGACAAACACAGAAACAGACTTAGGCATGCATAGCAAACACTTGAGAACAAACATTGTTTTTCAGCCGAGGTTCCCTTTAAGATCCTAAGTGTTGTTCCAGCCTGGGTTTGAACCTTCGCCACAACAGAACGGCGCTTAACCGCTGAGCTAACCGTATGCTTAACCGCTGAGCTAACCGGGAGATCAATGATGTCATCCGCGTACTTCTAGTTATCAGCGCCTCTGTTGCATCTTGCAAAGTCTGAATTTTATTGTCATCTTTTATTCAAGAAATCACGAGTTAAACTTTCGCAATTTGTCGTTTGCTTTTCCGCGATTGACGTCTCTATAATTGAATTTCAACCACTTATTAAAAGGATGTATAGTAGGACTCCGTTAGATGCATGCCCTTGGCATCTAAGCCATTACATATTCAGCTTTAGGCTGCCTTACAGTTAGAAAATTCGACAGCTTGTCAGTCCTGTTGAAGTGAAAAGCCCCTTATGTCAGTTGTCTCACTGAAGTGCGCATGTGCCAATTCTTCACTCAACTGGATCAACACAAGTCTTAGTTAAAATGCAAGTTTTACTGGAGGGGTTGTGTGCCATCAGATATATATGGCCTATTCCGCGCACTCGCTTATCTCTCGAGGCTCTAAGAAAGCAAGGAAAACAGGAATTAGCTAATCTTATGCCTAATCCTGGCGCTTAGATGGAAAGGCCGGAAGCATGGAGAGAACACTTGGAAGGAAAAGATTCATATAGTCTTCTTTCTTGGCGTTTATAACGCTTGCCGACTTGTTCCGTTTAGAGTCTGAGAACGAAGCAGCAAAATATCTTAGTTGTCACTCCAAGGAGGGGAGAAAAGGTCGACGTTGCGCTAGTGTTTGTAATTCGCGAGTTTAAATAAAAGCCGTTGTCGTTGTTCGTGTTTCAGATTCATTTATTTCCACAACTATATTATAATAAAACGTAGAAGTGTATACGGGATTTGACTTTGGGCCTTACTAGCGTCTGACATGTTTGCCAGTCATGCACCTTTGTTGTAGACCGAGTTATTCACTAGAGTATAGCGACACGTAAAAGGCTGCTACAGTTTCATGTTATTTTTCACATGGCTCGGTTTTCTTTGTTCATTTCGGGGGAATATACCCAGTTTCAAAAGGAGAGAGGATCTCGCAAAATATTCCCCTGAACATATAGCTCAGTAGCATGACCACCATCTTGGATGTTATCAGCATTTACGCTGATGAGGGAACATTGGACTGTCCCTTGGCACACCGGGTTATGGCACAATGCCTGTTAACCCGTACCCTTCCTATTTTTCGGCTCAAGAAAGTTCTTATCCTCATTTGTCAAACCCGCCTCTTCCATGTGGGATACTTAAAACCATAAACGTGACATAATTAAATTCTACGCATGCTCTTTGAATATTTAGTCAACCATATAATAGACCCTTCCACGGTTTTATTGAACTTTTGATATATACGTATAACAGAAAAACCGTCGATACTGCTGAAAAGAGCACCTCGAAGTTAGTCAAAATCCCAAATTTGAGAGTTATATCAACTCTTGCCCCCCAATCAAAATTTCCATACAAACGTCTGTAAAATTTCCCAAAATTTTCCAAGTTTGCGGGCTTATAACGTTGCTCCTATTCAAGATATAACTCTCAAATTTGGGATTTTGACTAACTTCGAGGTGCTCTTTTCAGCAGTATCGACGGTTTTGCTGTTATACGTATATATCAAAAGTTCGAAAAACCGTGGAAGGGTCTATTACATCGTATTTAGAGTTATTCTTCTCACAAACAACACGCTTTTCCCTAGGGGAAGCCAGGGTCATTCAATCAATGGTTCAAGGTTTTATTTTCCACAATTACAAATATCAAAAGGGAAATGGAAAAAGGTCAAACTAAATACGTGGAGGGTGCATAGGATACAACCCAAAGGGTCAACAAGGCTCTCATGCGCCCTTTATATTAACATTAATTACATGTAAATATAACTCTAAGATAATAACAGATAACTTCAAATAATTATTGTAAACAAAAACTGCATAATAAAGGAACTTACAAGAAATGTCAGGAGTTTGCATTATTCTACATAAAGACGATAAATTATTGATGTTTATATTTGTGTTAGGAAGAAGAAAGGTGTTTTTTCACCTTTTTAAATGATTTAGTTGTTGGACTACTTTTTATATCAATGGCGCTCAATCAAGTATTATAACAAAACGTTTTTGAGAGCAACTCAGCTGCGACGTCTTTAGTTTAGGCAGAGAAAACTAAACTTCTCAGGTATTTGTTCCGTTCCTCGGTGATATAATAGTATTACAAAGTGATAGTATGACATTTTGGGAAATTAGTGATTAAATTTCCCCTCGAGCCTCGGGAGGATCTGTAAAAGTCCCTCCGCCGCAAATCCTCCCTCGGCTCTCGGGCAAATTTAATCACCAATTTCCCTCATGTCATGCTATTACTTATAATGGAAAAGTTACCAATAAAGTTGTTGTGTTTCAGGAGGGGCGTTAAGTAGTGCGCGGTCCTACGTGGCCTCCTGGTTATCAGACTTCGCCAAGGATGAGAGGAACCATGAACTCGCTGTTACAAATAACTGTGAAAACGCTGGAGATGAAGGGACGATGGAATCGGGAGCTGTAGATAAAGTTGACGTTTCCAGTTCTTGACAGCAGACCATTCGATGTAGTTAGACCATCTGTTCTAGATATTAGGGAACTTTACGTGATATTTCAAAGCCTCCAATTCGGACTGGACGGGATCTCAAGTCCGCGTAATTAGTTCCAGTCCGAGGCGCAGCCGAGGACTGGAACTAATTGCGAGGACTTGAAATCCCGTCCAGTCCGAATTGGAGGCTTTGAAATGACATCTCATTGTCATTAATTATTCGGGAGGGATGTTGTTTTTATTCCGGGTGCATAATGAAGCAGTTTATTGTTTCTTGTCATTTGGGACTTCAATGTTCCAGTATTAAATTCAAATTCAAAACTGAATTTTGTAAGTTTGGCGTCATTTCAACAGGGCTTCTCGTGAAAGAGACTGAGAGCGATGAAGAAGAGTTTAGACCACTCAAACGTTTCAGAAAAGCGCGGAGCCGTGCCGAAGAGGAAGAAATGTTGTTAAAAGCTGTACCACTGTCAACGCGTTACAAGAACAGTTGGTTAGTAAAAGTATTTGAGGAATGGAGGAGCGCAAGAGAGAACAAAATTGCCGCTTTGGAGGCCACAAGCTTTACCATACCGCTAGAAAGCATAGAAAACCTTGATGTTGAGATGTGTCGAGAATTCGAACACATGACGATCCTTGAAACCCCGGAAGTATACCCAGAACTCCCAGGAGTACATTCAACCATTTTTTTTCCAGTCCAAGAACTGAATTAATTGTTCCTTGGACTGGAACAAAATTAATTCAGTCCTTGGACTGGAAAAAAAATTCTGGAAAAAAGTTTCACAGTCCTTGGACTGGAACAAAATTAATTCAGTCCTTGCACTGGAAAAAATTGGTTAAATGTACTCCTGGGAGTTCTGGGAGTTCTGGGAGTACTTTCCGGGGTTGCAAGGATCGTCATGTGATCGAATTCTGGGCACATGGTTGGTTGGTTGCCTCATGAATAATTAATGATGATGAGTAGTGACACCTTCGACACTTAGACAGCCAATCACATGCATTGCAGAATGAAAACACAGCATTCCAACTTACGATTATTTGAGCCAATCAGTGTCGAGTACAAGACAATAACATTTCAACTTGCTCGAGCTTCGATCCAGTAAAAGGCGAATTTGGTGGACTAGTTCTGAAGTTGAAGTCTTTCGAATGAAGAAAATCGCATGGATATGCTACGATTTATACTTTGGGATGGTTTATTTTCGTTTTGCAGTGTGTTTAGTTCTTGTTTTCTAAGTGGCCCCGGTTTCAGTAGTAAGCATGGTTCATATTTGCGACATAAGCACTGGAAACATACGCAGTGCCGTATTTATCAAGACGCACTTATTCATATATCACACCTGTGAGTAGAATAAGGACCGCAAATGATAAATACGGCACTGCGTCTGTGTTTGTTGCTTTGTGCTTACGGTACTTATTCATATATCACACCTGTGAGTAGAATAAGGACCGCAAATGATAAATACGGCACCGCGTCTGTGTATGTTGCTTATGTTCGCTAGTGTGACCAGGCTTTAGCAAACAGACGGCGACGTCTAGGACGAGGGAAAAACGAGTTAATTACAGAATAGAATAAGTGCACGGGAAAATGCGCGCAGTCTCCTACATTCTGACCGTTTTATGCAAAAACACAACTTGAAAACTCCGCATTTTACGTTCAACGGGGAACGCGAACATAAGAAGGTAAATCACTCCCTTTTTCGTTCGGACTGAACAGACTCTATGCTGATCATATTTTTGGAAAACCTGTGAAAAGCAATTAAAGGCGAATAAAGGAAATAATAAACAACAAATTTCGGTAGGAAACACTTTCCTACGTCCCGCCGTCGCCGTCCTGGTTGTTAAAGGTTCCTATTATCGTGTTGACATCTCCACTGTTTCATGCGGTACGAGACACCAAATCGCGCAAACAACATTTTGTGGTTTGTAAAAAAGATGCAGCTACAAATGATTGTGGGCTTTGGAATTGTGAATATCTGCTTGATTTCACCATCAACAAGAATCTTACACATTATACAGTCACTCTTTAGGTCGGGGCAAACGTAGCCTGCTTATGCAGACGTATAAATTCGAAGAAAAAAGTAACGTCTGCTTACCCGAGCGCTTAATTAGTTTCCAATATGCACACCTCAGTGTTATGGTCCAATCAGATTTTACCTTCCATATCCTGGAAAGTGACGTTATGTAACATTTTTAAAAAGGAATTCAGACAATACATTTGCCATTGACCAATCATAGGAGAGTGTTAAGTAATGGTCCAGATAAGAACTGTAGTAGAATCCATTGTTCTGCGGCAATGAGCCTCCCCCACATACGATTTTTCTTGAATATGCCTTAAGTGCTTTAGGAGGTAGCTACAGTCCAAACTACATCTCGAAAATAAAGTATTTTTTTATGCTATTGGCTCTTTTTTCTGTGAAAACGCAGAGAAGCCACCATCCAGCCAATCGGATGTGGAGAAAACAAAGGATTTTTCAATCGCAAATTTGAGAACTTTCCCCACACACGATATTCTTCGAAATTAAACCATAGTTAGTTTGATCAAAAATAAATTCAAACCACAAAAAATATCGAATGAAAATGCATTATTTCGATGGGTTTCTATTGAATTTATAAGTATCAACCAATGAAATTACGAGAAAGAATAATAGAAAATTAACACCTTTTAACATTCCTTGTCGTAGACACTACAGTTCTTATCTGGACCATTACTTAAATGGTACGCCAATTCACTAAAATTCTAACAATTGCTTTGATTGGGCAGCAAAATAAAACAAACGTGCTGACGTCTGCTTGCATATTGGAAACTAATTAAGCGCTCGGGTAAGCAGACGTTACTTTTTTCTTCGAATTTATACGTCTGCATAGCAGGCTAGGGCAAACTTCAGTGTTTCCCAAAATGTTTCCTCGTTTTCTCTCGCGCGAAACATGTTGCAGAAACAAAATTTGCTGCTCGAAAACAAAAAAAATGTTTCTGAAACATTTCTAAAACATTTTTTACTTCCGAGAAGCAACTATTGCTTCCGCAACGAATGCTTCCTCATTTGCAAGCCAGATCAACAAGTTTCTGAAACATGATTCCTCGTTAGCCCTCGCCGTGTGCAACATTTCTCGCGTAAGCAAGTTTTGCTTCTGCAACACGTTACCTCCGTTTGCTCGCTGAAGCAACACAACAATTGTCTTGCTTCCCGCTCGTTTGCCTACCCAAGAAACATCAGTAACAATGTTTCCTTGTTTGCTAAAGCCTTTAATCGTAAGTTGTGATGGAATTGCTCTGACAATGGTAGATACCCTTAAAAGTGAATTAATGCACGAAGAAAGAAAATGTTTGTCACAGCAGCAACTGAATAACAACGTAAAGCCGATGATACACTGTTTTGGCAACAAATGTTAAACGATGATGGCAACAATGAAATGTTGAACCGTGTATCGTACATCAGTGTTGAATGTCAACTAGACTTTCTCAAAGTCCTTCTGAACTCGCCTCTCGCTTCGATTCTCGCACTCGCTTTTTGACCCAGTAATCGCTTACCAAGTGATTCAGCGAGTTCGACTTGGAGCAAGTCTAAATGTCAACCTGCTCTATGCCATTAATATCTATATATATGTATACTTCGCAACACCTTGTGAGTTAACACGCAGAGATACAAATTGAAATAAAAATTGTTCATACCGTATTAAAAATTAGGAATTAATGAAAAGATGTTCATGCGATAGAAGGATAGGAGACATTTAAAAAGAGAAATTTGAAATAAAACAAATGTTTACACTAATGAGATAAAATTAGTTAAACATGTTGACTCGCTTCTTTCAACATGGTATTAACGATGTTGGCAACATATGTTTAACCGTGTATCGTACCATGTTGATGTCGAACGATGCCATGGATGTTGAAAGAAGCGAGTCAACATGTTGAACCGTGTATCATCGACTTAAGCTGTTAAGGATTATTTTCCGCGGATATAGCACTACCCCTGCTACACTCTGTAACACCGTCGATGATAAATAAATGCTCAAAAAACTTCTAATACCGACTGATATAAAAGAAGACTTTAGAAGCGATCGAAAAGGAAAACACATTCAACAAACCAAACTATAGAAAACTTCGTGACAGGCCATCTCCCAGGATGTGTTCATGACTTGACTACGTAGTCCCTGATCGTAAAGAGCCTGTTTTTATTTCAAATCAGGGTGAACTTTAATTTTCTTAATTATTGTAAATCCTATTGCAACCAATGTTCTCATTTTAAAGATTGAATACAATAAGTGTAAATAAGTGGCTACACCAAATAAAAGTAACTTGAATTATTTATAAATGTTTTCCCTTGAAAGAGGCCAGGGTTTGTCACCTTCAGTTGTCACTCGGGCTCGAGTGCTCACTACTGGTATTTGCATTTTGTCTCGATCCCAGTATTACCGCGCGTCACAGGCAACCCAAATCCGATTTATTTTTTGGCGAAAATCTCGATGGAGAGCCTAGACTTGCTCCAAGTCGAACTCGCTGAGTCAATGGTAATCGATTACTGGGTCAAAAAGCGAGCGCGAGAATCGAAGCGAGAGGCGAAGTTGGTCAGGAAATTGAATCGGGGGATTATGTTTTGGCGCGAAAACACTTTTCAGGGGAGGAGCTTATATTTCGCGTCTTTGACAAACTATTTCCGAGTACACTCAAATTGTGAAAACCACATCCACGGTCGACTGACTTGACACGTCAACATACGATGCCTGAAGAATTGGGCATATCTTAGTACGTCGTGAGCCACGCCTCCGGTTGAAAAATCAACCGGTAAATTTGGCGCGCTGCAAGTGGGAAAAGTCCTTCGTGCGGGGGACTAAGAGGGACTTTGAGAAAGTCTATGGAGAGCCGGCTACCTACCGATGGCTTATTGCGCGAAATTCAAAACAAATACGTGTAAATGGGCTATGTCATGGTACTACGCATGTATCGAGTAATCGCTCAGTTGGTGGCTGTCAATTGGATACAAACAGTTAAACTTCCCTCCCTCAATGCTTGATTGAAAGGATTTTCAATACTTTACCTGGAAAATGGTTTTATACACTATTTGTTAGTCATTTTTGCATATTTGCTTTGATTTTAAGCATCCCACATGGCCGAGAGGTTCGTTAGTTCATATCACTGAAAATCGGTGAAAGTAAGTTTACGGCCCGGGACGCGGACGCAGCCCTCTAATTAAACTTCAGAGTAAGGACACAAGTTTGTAAACAGCCGCGAAATACCATTGCCATGCAGTCATTAATTTAAAAATCTAGCATTCTAAAGAGAGGTCGACATTCTCGGTTACTTCTTCACTGCTCTGCAATTAGTTTAATTTGTTTTAGTTTCCAAGACGTAAGAGCTTCGACAAAACCACCAAGAAATCTTTCAATTCAGTTATAATGTTCACCACACTAAATGTTTTTTTTTGGTAGATGCAATTCTTTGTTTTAAAGTAAGCCAAGAGGTGCACGTGGTCGATTGAAACAATTCCTTGCCGTCGACAGCCGTTCTTATCCAAATTAAAGAAGCAGTGCCATGCTTAGTGCGCATGCGCGAATGTTTGAATTTTGGTTAGGTTGTCCAGAAATCAAAAGATGGGGAGAGATTTGATACGCGAAAGAAATCCTCTTCCATCGGCTTTGCCCAAGTTTCATTTGACCTTATACCTATTTAGAATAGTAATTTTAGTTTCATATCCTAGGATTTAAGATGGTATTTCGTTCGTCTCTTTAATTTTTGCGAGTATTTTTGACTCTGAATTAACGTGCCCTTGGACGGTTCGTCGAGCGGTGGAATTAATGGCTACAGAAGAAAACTTCCGTCTCCTGGTAGGTTCGTCCAAAGCATTTGAGAGGGATACAATGAACGGCCTAGGAACTTGGACAGTGAGAATATAGGGGGGACATTAACGCTGCTTGTAATTTAAGAGGGTCTCAATGGGGGGGTCTACATGTCAGTTGTCACACAGGCAGCCCAAGCTAATGATTTGTACAAGGAATGTATGGGAATTTTTAGAAAAATCAGAAACTGTACTTAATGGTCAATAAAGTCATGAAATATTACCCGTGTTGTGAAGTTGATTGATCTTTGGTTTTTTAACGATTATCGCCCGTTTTGACGATTTTTCTCAGATCTCCCCTCTCTCTACCTATTTTTAGTTTCTGATTTTTCTAAAAATTCCCATACATTCCTTGTACAAATCATTAGCTTGGGCTGCCTGTGGATGTCAGTTAAAATTTTGGCCATTTGTCAGTTGTCAGTTAGCCCTAATTAATCATTACTAGAGAAAATGTACAATGTTTGACCCACAAAAACCAAATTTGTCAGTTGTCAGTTATTTTTTAGTTGTCAGTTGTCAGTAAAAAAAATAGTCATTTGTCAGTTGTCAGTTATTTTTAAGGCCGTTTGTCAGTAGTGCGTATGATCACAGGAAACCCAAGCTCTGTTTGTGTTTTAAATGTTAAGGGTTTGTTGAGATTTTTAACGAGTATTTGGTTGTACCGTTAGGCCAGAAATGCTGAAATAAAATCAATGAAAACTTACCTGAAGTCTTTATCTTTTCTTCATTGGGCTCTGTATGCAATTTCAGCGAATTCTGTTGAAATATATATGTTACCCCTCGACGCTTAAAATCTCATACAAACCCTTATCATTTAAAACACAAACAGAGCTTGGGTTTCCTGTGCTATGATTCGCGTGTATTTATTGAAGTGTCAACACGGCCTTCGCTCGGTAATGGCCTCGCTTAATTTAGCAAAATCGAACTCTTTTATTCCCAGATTTTGTAGTGGAAGCGCTCTTATCGTTGTACAACAACTCATCCTAAAATCACAAAGCCTCAAAGCTATGAAGTCAGAACGTTAGTTTCCCCGTAGTTTCGCTTTCATTTCGCGAAACTGCAGTAGAATGGAATATTATAATTCACACAGAAGTTGTCGTGTTTTGAGTCGGCAGGGCCGAGTGGTTCCTAAACTATTATCCCCAATACCATACATGTAGAGGCTCCCATGTAGATCTTCGAAGCACTATCCCATGGTCCAGTGGGAAGTTTATACGATTCTAAGTCCTGAACTTCTCAACTGATGCAAATTACAAAACTATCAACTCTAGATTTCGTGCTAGCGAAAATTCGAAGGTCGTTCCAGATCGTTCCAGATCAGTTGAGTTTTGACGTGACGTGACATTAACAGCGTGATTTTCCATTGTCTTTCTCATTATTAACAACACGTGTTACGCGTGCGCATTACCGTGGCACTGTTCCTTAGACCTTTTCAGCTTGCCCCATTTCGGACCACGTGATAGATCTCCAGAAGATTCAGTGCTTAGTTTTCGAATTTTAGAAATGTATACATTTCCTCTGGGTTACATAAAAACAAAACATTACTCAATAGTAGTAAGGCGATCTGAAATGGGGCAATAAACAGGCACACTTCTACTCAGTCATCCCATCATGCAGTTTTTTTCCAAAATGGCAGTTTTGACTCAAAGCGAAGCAGTGACGTCACAATACCCAACAGTGCAAATTGCGAAGTAAGTTTAGATTTTTGGAATTTGAACCGTCACCCAGTGTATCAACCACAGTAATTTCAGTGTTTAGTTTAAACTGTTTTATTTAACAACTCTAGCAAAACAATATTTTCTATAAAATTACTATCTTTTATTTATTTTTGTTTCTCTTTGAAGATAATTAATTAGGCCTTTGACATTGTTATTCAGTCAACAAGTTTTCAGTCAGTCTTTTGCTGATACACCTTCATTTTAAATTATTTGTTCTTCCCAATGGACTCTGGCCTGACATGTCAAATGATAAACTGGCTGTATATACCAGTTACAATGCATTCTTTACATTGTAGATTATTTAATTTAAGGAACTACAAACTGAAATGAAGTCGATTCACTTATAGAGCAAGCTGAATGTGGGTTACAGTTCTAACAAAGCCTGTATCAGAGCCATTAATGCTGGTAGGGGTGACTGTCGTATTTTTTAGGGTTTGAAATCAGTGATTTAGGATTTTTTATGGGTTGTCCAAGCGAAATCCATTTTCAGGGTGATTTTTAGACCACATTTTAGGGTGGAAAATTTCTCAGTTTGGTATTTTTAGGGTATCTTTCGAGGTTTTCCGACGGTCACCCCTACCCTTTTTAACTTGAACCCCCCGGGCATTAATGTTAACGTCCCATTTATTTTTTATACAGTCCCACATAAATTGTGCATTTCCAGAATAAATTTTGTGTCTCCCAATACCTTATGTTATTTTTCTTTAGATTCCTAGCAAATTGTGCTCTTTCGGAGTGTAATTCAAAACTTACAATGAACTACATCAAAACAATACCTGACAATACAAAGGGCCCTAACCCCAGAATACAATAGTTCAATGTTTTGAATTGCACCTAAAAGAGCCAAAATTGTTGTACTCCTGAAACAACTTTGTTAGAGCTCTCACCCACTACATTTACATTGTCGACATGCATTATACTCGGCAATTTAGTCCATGTAAACTATATGTACATGTAAGAGCTAGCACCATTAAATTTTATTCTAATTTATCATACCAATAGACCGATTTAGCTTTTACATTAATTTTGTTGTCGCAATTCAGATTACGTGACAGCTCTCCAGAGTATTCAGTGCTTTGTTTTCCAATTAGAGGAATTTGTACATTTCCTCTTGGGATACAAAAAACAAGAAACATTATAAAATTATACTCGAGGGAAAGTTGGGTAACCTGAAAATTAATGGAACAACAAATGTACAAGCTAAATCAGTCTATTAAGAACCTACCCATTCACTGAACATTCCAAGAGTTAATGTTACTTTTTCATTAGTGCTGAGGCAAACATCTGATAGTCAATTTGTAATAACCTTTTTTTCTAAAATTACCCTCTGTTAATTAGGCTAAAACCAGTTCATTATAAATTATACAAAACGTGCTGCAGATTGTGACTATAGTACTGCTGTTGTCCAATGGGTGCTCCTCTCTGTAAAATATATTACTTATGATCCAGGTTCAAGTAATCCCAGAGCAGCTGAAAGTCTAGAGCTGAACACAACGTTGGGTAACGGATCACCATGGAAGTTTCAGACAAAGTCAATCTGGCAAGATTGCAAGCCTTGCACTTATACATATCATGTATCAAACAGTTGTTTTTATCATACTCTGAATGATCCCAGGCTTAATGTATGTGTTAAATCTAAGACCTTTTGTCACTAGACTTTACTACCACCTTGAGACCAATATGTAGCTGGAATTAGTTTCTGAATAGATACAGCCCCAAAATAACCGCAATTCCTGCAACCAGCAGTGCCAAAACCAAAGGGTTCACCAGCGGAGATGGTTCACTGGCAACTTGTTGCTGTTGCTTGTGCTTCTCAGTTTCCTGCTGTTGTTCCCGCCTGGCTTCTTGTGCCATGGTAGCAAAAGGACACTTGGCTTCACCCTGATCCTGAGGATGTTCCTGCGGCAGTTCCTCCACTACTTCCTTGGTGTTCTGCTTCTCCATCTCTTCCTCTTCGAAACCAGCCATTGCATCAATCTCTTTGAAGATTTTGATGTTCAGCAAGAATGCCACGTTGGCTTCCTTCACGAGCTTGTCAGACACCTCTTTAGTGACGTTCAAGTTGTCTATCACAGAGCGGTAGTGGTTCTTGAACTCCCTCGCATTGGACACCTTGTCAAAGGTGAAGAATTTGACACCTTCACCAGTCGATGGAAGGTTCATGGCTTTGGCAGCCATTTTCTTGAGAACTGAGCCACCTGAGAGGTCACCAAGGTACCTTGTGTAGTGATGTGATATCAAAAGGGTAGGGTCCTCGGCACTGATCTTCCTCAGTCGTTCCACATACTCCTTCGTTGCATCAGACATGGTCACTTGCTCTTCCCAGTCCTCTCCAAAGTAAAACTCTAGGTCCTCTTTGATGCTTTCTACTCTTTCTAGCTTCTCTGGGAAATGAATTGCCCCAAATAATGGGTCTTCTTTATTCTTCCTGCTCTCTTCCTCTAAGGCACTAGGAATACAAATAGTACAGAAACAATTGACATCCCAATAATTTACACCAAGCCTAGCCAACTCTATGTTATGTAACCATGGTTTGTAGTCTTGAAAAGCCCTTGAATTTGAGCATTTGCCTTGAAAAGCCCTTGAATATAAAAACCTGTCCTTATATTCTACAGTAATGTCTTTAAATAATTAATCCTTGAATTCTACTTATAAGCACATTTTCAGAAATAGAAATAAACGAAAAATACTTGTTACAGAATTATTTTGATAGCATAACAGCAGTTGACAAACATAATGATCTCCACGTCCACTGGAAGTAATACCGGTAGTACAAATAAAAATGTCCTAGAATAACACACACAGCCCCAATATATTGAAATAAGCTGGCCCTACATGTAGATCCATTTGCCTGACTGCAACTTTGGCATTTTACGATTTTTCTAATATTTGTCATTCCTGCCTACCCAAAATAATGGTGTTGAAAAACTGAATGGGACCAAAATAATGTAACTACTGAAAAGAGCACATAAAAGACAGTATTTTTTGTTTGCCATGTTTGTATAGGTAATCACATGGGGCCGAGAAATTAAGGTTTAATTTCACAAGTGTTTTCAAAGTTTTAAAATTGCCTGAGGACCCATGCAATTACTTGTTTATAATATTAGAGGACAATTTTTTTGCGAGACAAAGACATTGAAAACAAAACCTATGCTACGGCTACGCGACTACGTGTTCTCTGCCGATGAAAAACCTAGTCAAACTGGTGACTTGTCAAACATTCACTTCACGGCAGAAAAACACAGTGTTTTAAATTAAATTATACCATGGTAGCCTCGGATTCCTTTGTTCTCCGAGGCACATTTAAACCACTAATTTTCCCTGATGGCATATTTTCAATGCATATTTCTAAATTTTCCCTGCATGCGTAATGAGGGAAAATTAGAAGAGAATGCAGGCTGGAAGTGAGAAGGTCAAAAGCATCAACTCCTGCTCCCCTCTGGCACAACTAGCCCTGCGCTCCCGGATGAAAAATACTGAATCCAAACTGACCTGTCTTCATCATAACCTTCAACGTAATCCATGTGGGATCACATATTTTAATCTGCATATTCTTCTCTTAATTTCTCAAACCCGCTTCCTCCATGTGGGATACTTAAAACCATAAACGTGACGTAATTAAAATCCATTCATGCTCTTTGAATATTTAGTCAACCGCATAATTACATTGTATTTTAGTGTTATTCTTCTCAAAAACAACACGCTTTTCCCCAGGGGAAGCCAGGGTCGTTTAATCAATGGTGCTCAGTCAAGCATTAAACAAAACGTTTTCGAAAGCAACTCGACTGCGACGTCTTTAGTTTCGGCAGAGAAAACTAAACTTCTCAGAGATTTGTTCCGTTCCTCGGCGATCATGGTATAACAAACTTATACCATGGCATTTTGGGGTATTCATGCCATGGTATAACCTATAATTATATCTTCATTACTATACTATTTGCTCTTACAGAGATTAAAGCAGAAACGAGAAACTTCTGAACTTAGTTTGTCCTGACAAAACTGACAATTAAGCTAAATACCACAGTATTCACTTAAAAAATCCTTCAGAAAGTTGTAGAATACCGTATTCACTCACGGATAAGCCACACCTCTTTACCCAAAATCTTCCTTTGAAATCGGGGGTGCAGCTTATCTGCGAGAACATCTGCACAAGGTTCCGTAAATGTACATAAATTAAAATTTGCAAAGAAAATACTCAAGTATTCTTATATAACTCAAGCGAGTTAAGGTATACCACTAAACACCACACAAACACAAAACCAAATGAAACTAAGCACTGGTCATAAATGAACCGTTTTGATGTAAGTTATATTCTTGCTGTTAAACCTTCGTCATAACATCTTTAACATGGTTTAATTTAGTTGCTTTTCTGGAGCAACTAAATGTCACCACACATGGGATCTCCATTCCACCACAAAGCTTGTTGCAGTGTTGTTGCCGGCCTGTTACTTCGATGGTTATAGTTCCTCTATGAGCAAGAAAAACACCATGCTATCCTCGAGTATTTGCACGGTAAATGGCCCACTGTGTTGTCATTGTTCAAAACTTTCACAGCAAATTAGTCAAACTGATCTTCCACCTCTCTTTGAGTAACTAGTTTTTTCCCCAATAGATTGCTCCAGATATCCTTTTATACATGATACATGTATCAATGTACAGCTAATGAAAAACCAAACTACTCTATCAGTCTATAGATGTTGTTTTGACTTCGTTCAGTGAAAAGCTACGGACGAAGGAGCACGTTGTTGGTTGGTTGACATGTAAAATTCGATCTAAAAAGTGACCCGAATGAACAGATATCGGTAAACAAATACTATGGAAAGATAGGTCATGTATCTATAAGTATGTAGACATGAAGTTTATACTATTTCAGAGCTGAAATTACAGAATGATACAACTCTGGAGTTTTCTCCAGTTTGAAAGTCCGATGAAGGTTACAATGGACGATTGATATTCTTCCAAAAAACTTTTCCCTTTCCTAAACTCAAGCTTCTAAACTCGGGGTGCGGCTTATCTGCAAGTGCGGCTTATCCGTGAGTGAATACGAAACACTTAACAGATTAGTGGACTCACCTATAAACTTTTGCTGTCAGTAAATGCTTGAGAAATCCTAATTTGTTCGCTTTTTGGAACACATTAATACACTCGAACTGAAGGCAAACTAAAATTCTCGACCAACTTTGACAGCGTGAAGCCTGTTGCTAGGTAACAAATCAACCAATCGCGTACAAGTAATACTACCCTCAATTAAGAAAAATGCCCTCTGCCATTAGCCAATCAGAGTTGGGTAATTTTTCCCTCTATGTTATAAGGAAAACTGCATAAATACAAAAGGTAATGGTTCACAAAATATACTAATTTTACAGATAAAATGAATTACATGTATATGGAGGGCAACCACTTGCACATGCATTATTTCCTAGCTGAATCATACACTAGACTAAATTCTTTTATTACAAATAATCATCTGAGGGTGTTTCAAAACTCCACAGATTAATTTAATAGAGACCTATGTTCAAGGCCCAGTAATGTTCAAAGGGTAGACAACTTTGTCCAGTGGATAAATCCCTATCAAGTGGATAAGTATTAATCAAACTAGTTACAATTGTAGCTTATTTTATCCACGGATAAGGATTTATCCAGTGGATAGTGTTATCCATGCACCCTTTGGACTGGCTGTTCCACAATCCCCACCAAAAGTTGATCTTCCCACCCAAACATTTTTTAACTTAGCAAGTCGATACATGCATGAACAATAATGTAACTTCAAAAGGGATATATATATATACACATACAAATTGAAGAGGTCTTTGCAAGAACAGCATAATCAACTACTGATCACATTTGGATTTCCCCTTTACTTTTTTTTGTTTTATAAGAGAGAATTTAAATTTTTATAACAATTAAGTCAGTTATTGCATAAACCACTTTAATTGCCACTCTTTCAAGCAAGTATTAGTATAGGGATATAGAATGGTCCCTCAAAATCGCTAGTCTCTGCAAAATTCAAGAAAGTCTCAAAATCTTGGCATTTCAAAAAAAGAGTCAGATTTTGAAACAAGGGTCTGACTTGGATTTTGAAACAAGGGTCTCGGCAAGTATTGGATCTATTAGTGGTATTTGACTGTCAGTGTCATAAAACCAAAATAATTTGACCCAACCATGGAAGCAAGTTAAAATGCAATGAGCCAATTACAAACTGAAATAGTTAATGAGTTTTACTTTAAACCAATCAAGAGGAAAAGTAAATGCAATCATGAATAACTCTCACTAGAAAATGAAAATTGATTGTGTGATGGGTCAAAACATGTTTGGTTTTAGTTAAGAACTGGATAGGCTGATGATTATAAAAAATTCACAGCCAATAAAAAGCCAAGCAAATCATTGCAAAACCAAAGCAATCACTTATTAGTTTAGACTCTAAATTGAAAACCAATCTGGTAGCTAGTTTAATTGTTTACCTGTACACAAAATAGAGATCTGCCAGGAGCACACGGTACCAGTAGCTTTCAATGCGCCCCTTGACAAAGTCTTTCACAAAGTGGACATTCTCAGCTGCACGGTGAAGAACCGTTGTTCCCTTCTTCAACTCTTTGGACAGCTGAATATTTGGTTCTTTCTTGGAAACCTGCATTGCCACAGACTCAAGCTCTGATTCCACAGAGGCATAGAACACCTGCGTCCATCGGTGAGACTCTAGATTCTCAATAAGAGGCTTTCCATCTGAACAGATGCTTTTGAAAGGGCATCCATCTGATGCAAACACAGGGCATTCACCCATGTCCTCTTTCAAGTCCCTCGAGATGTTATGAACTGTCATGAGGGTGTCTAGCAGTTTAGCACCATGGGAATCTTTGTCTGAGAAGGCAGGCAGTTTGGAAAGTTTCTCATAAACATCAGCCATATTTTCCATGTCTTTAAAAGGGCATCCACTCTTGAACTCAGGGCACTCCTTGATGTTCTTTAAGAAATCTTTTTCACCTATCTGTGCAAATGGGCAGCCCTTTTCAAAGGCAGGGCATTTTTCCTTCAGGTTACCCAAATCAACAGCTTTCAAATCTTCAGCTGCAGAGGCTCCAGTATCGTGTGATCCCTCCTCAGGAAGTACTGCATCAACAGGCTGTATCAGGGGCTTTCCCTCCGACTGAACTCCTTTAAATGGGCAGCCCAGTTTTTTCAAGACTGGACATTCATCTGCTTTCTCATGGCCAATGCCATGGATGATCTTCATTGTCTTAAGCAAGACGTCACGGTGATGACAGCTCTCTCCAGTATTAGGCATCTCTTCAAGTTTGTGATAAATCTCCTCCATGGAGTGTAATTCCTTGAATGCACAGCCCTCCTTAAACTCAGGGCATTTCTTGATCTCTTTCAGCAATTCCTCATTTTCAAGCTTGGCAAATGGGCAACCCTTCTCGAAAGCAGGACAGAGTTCCTTCAGTTTTGCCAGATCAGCTGTTGACAAGACAGCACTGGGTGGCTCCACCAAATACTTTCCACCTTCACTTGCACTCTTAAACGGACACCCACCTGTCTCTGTCTTGAACACTGGACACTCACCCACCTCTTTTTCAAGACCCCTGGACACCTCATGCACAGACTGAAGCATTTTTAACAGCTGTTCATGCGATGCACCTTCATGATGTTTCGTTTCAGGCATCTTGGCCATTTCCTCTTTGACATCCTGTATGCACTTGGCATCTTTAAAAGGACATCCTTTGCTGAATGCTGGGCACTTCTGAAGTTCTTCCATGAAGAGGTGTTCAGTCACCTTACTGTAGGGACACCCATCTTTGAAGGCTGGACATTTCTCCTTCACTTGCTTCTGCTCAACAGGCACTTTATCTTTTTCTTCTGTAGACATACTTAATCCCTTCTGATTGTGCTACAAATGATGTAAGAATGAAGCCATTATTTACAATGGTACAGTGTGGGGAGGGGGGGAGTAAAGATTGCAACAATTAACTTTTGAGAGCTTAAAGAGGGTGGGTCAAACAAGCTTCTGGCTTCACTGCAAGTTGTAATAAGCAAAATTAAGCATGATAAACAGTGATGACAAACATGTGGACATGCGTAACATACTCAAATGACATTCATGTGACATTTGGTATAGTTGCTGCTCACTTGGTTTTTGTGTTGAAATATTACTGTAAAATATTTGGCTTAGCTAGTTCCTCTTTCACCATGACTATACTCAGAGAAAGTTCTTGTTGAAGAGTTACCATATTATTTATTGCCATATTTTTTGACTTTAATACTTTACTGTCCTTTACATGACATATATGGACCCATTCTACACTACTCTCTTCAGCAAGTTGAACTGAGTCAGTGTATACAAAGATAAACCAAAAGGTATGACAGAAGTGAACATGACTTTGTATTATTACAGCAGGATTTCCTCATGTTGCCAATGTATCTTGAATGTATCATGTTGCCAATGTATCTTGAATAAAAATAATGATGATGTATTGTTGTACATTTCACAGACTTCTCTCTGTTTGCTTAATTAATAACAGTTTGAATTACAAATTACGAATTTACAGATTGACTGAGAGCATTTCATGAACTCTCACTCACATTGATATGTAAGTCCGAGGTTTGCCGTGTTTTCCTATTGTGGTTCTTTGCAAAATATTAGCTTCCCTCACAGAAGGGAGCATGCAAGCATTCTTAATATTTGTTTGAACATTAACGGAAAATTTAAAGACTTTATAGTATGCCAACGTCTGATATTTAATTGTCATCTTGTTAGAAACTCACTCCCACATACATGTAGATAGCATTTAAGGTACATATATACTGTATAAAATTGTACATTGTATATGGTGCATATTTGGGGTCAAAGTTAATCCTCTTTAATTTATGTCAAATCATTACACATTTCAAATAGCTAAATAATTGTGTGTTTTTTTATATTTTGACTGGCAAATTATTATGCATGATTATAGTCTTGTAAAAAAAACACTCCATGCTGGGCTTACTTGTGACAATTAAGTATCACATGCATTTGGTAGCCTCCTTCGCAGGCAATTCCTAATTATAATCGAAAAAAATGAGAAAAGATGTAAAACCAGGCTTCCTGTGGTAAGAGAGGGCTGAGCATGGGTTCTGAGGATGAAACGAATGAGGGGGGAGAAAAAAAAAAAAAAAGGAGATGCCTGCCAAATATCAAGTTGTAATTTTTGGATCAACTCCTGTACCATAATTATGGACTTTCTCCTGTACCCCTCTACCCAAGGGAATTATTGCACTCATCAATATAAAACAAAAGTATAAACGTGAGCAGGAAATCAACAGTTGAGTTCTAAGATCCCAGTGCTGAGTAAAGGTTTATCAGTACAAGAACATTCTGAAATATGTCAAGTCCAGAAAACAGCAGATAGAAAAGGAAAGCACTGAGCTTGAAGTACTTAAAACAAAATTAGCCGAGGTGAAACCTTACCCTGGTTTCAGAGGTTTTTATCTAGAGAGAACAGCTCATTGATCGCCGCTCTTTCTCCGTGGCTGTTCTCCCTCTGGAAAACCTCTGGAACCAGGGTAGTGAAACCTGGGCCTAGCCGTTCAGTCATTCAAACCTATTAAAGTCAAACATCCCAAGGATTAGCGAGTGCAGGAGCGAGTCAACAGTCACCATACAACAGAAAGGAAACTGAGCCGGGACTACAATTGTAACGCCTAAAGGAACATATGGTTGTTTAGTACCTAAATTCAACTTCTGTTTAATTTCTGACCTCATTTCACCTTAACATTGTCAAATTCTTCGCCTTTCAGCCACTAAAAAACCCTGTTTAAGCCCCGATGAGAACGATTACTTTACATGTTCTCCAGTTGTTATTATATTTTTACAAGTCCAAATGATTACCCCAGTTAGTCATACTATGCCTTTATGCTTTTATGAAATCTTAAAATTAACAAAAGCACCGTTTACCGGTTATTATAAGATAGATGTTTCATTCATAATTATTATGATAAATTGTAAGTGGCATGCAGTCATGTTCGTTCCTGCTGGTTTCACGGCATGTTATTGACATTGTTTCCTGTTTCACGCCATGTTAGGAATAATTTTAAATTGTAACCGGGATTAATATTCATAACGTATTGACTTTGTAGATGGCCGTATATTTGTCAATTTTTAAATACAATCATGTCATGTCATGTCATCATAGTAAGATGGCAGCAGGTGCTTTAGCCTGCGTCGCATCTGAACTAACCCTGGTTAAGTCCATCTGCGAATTAACAAACGAAAGCTTGTTTTGGACCCCCAGCGGAGTACCACGATTATATATACCCTACTCTGATTGGTTTTTACTAATGCTCATTCTTACATGTCTTCTGAGTGGCCATTCAACTGTCACCAGCCTTGGAGATTGTTATGATGGGCAGTTTTCTCACCCTAGACGAGCTCAGTCGTCATTTACCTGTGTTTTAAATACTATCAGAGAAGGTTAGGTTATTTTAATTTCGGGTCAGGTTTTGAAGTAATGTAACATAATAGGCAGGCTGTGGTTTTAGTACCACATGAAAGGAAACTTGCCAAACACATTAAATAGAATCTGTCACGACAAAGTGCTTGTTCGAGGAACACACAAACAAATCTCCCATGCAGCTTGGAAAGATCTAGTATGTGCCACATCTGAACTTAACTCCGGTCAACTGCTCTTGTTCTAGCAAACAAATCTTGATGTCAAACTGATATTGTACAGATGCCATTGCTTTTCCCAACGTGTATAAAAGCCACCATATTTTGAAATGTAAATTAGCAGTAAGTCGAACTGGTGACAGTTGAATGGCCATTCAGAAGACGTGTAAGAATGAGCATTAGTAAAAACCAATCAAAGGAGGGTACATATAATTGTGCTACTCCGCTATGCCCGGGTCCAAAACAAGCTTTTGTTCGTTAATTCGCAGATGGACTTATAACCAGGTTCAGTTCGGATGCTACACAGGCTACAGGTGCTTGTTCTCTTTCGCAGCTTGCTCCGTTTGCATCACAACAAACTTGCTTCACTTGCAAGACCTAGCTACTTTCTGGGGTGTCTCCCACAAAGCGCCTGTTCAGCAGGCTAATTTGGCATGTTCCATCCCAACTGGTTTTTTGTGCATGTGTAAATGGTATGAAGTGCTCCCAGTTTCAATATAAAGTGGGTTCACACTAGGGCCTAAGTAGGTCCAAAGTATGAAAAGAGCTCTTGAAAGTAAACTTGAGGCCATCGATTGTTTGTTTTCGAAAATAAGGGTTCATATTAAATTAGAAGTACAGTACTTTGCAAAATAATGATCTGTCAGTCAAGGAACATGGCAAAATCCAACTTGAAGCAGTGAACTAGCGACAGACTGTACTTTTCACAAACAACCTCACCGAGATCTGTAATGATTAGTGTTGTGGTCTTTACTGCAAGCATAAATTCGAAGTGAACATCGAAATGTGAGCTTTGATAAAATGCTATACTGCTTAGATCACTTGAATGGCATTTTTTTTTCTTAAAGTGTTTTGATAGCATCTAAGTATGGTTCTAAAGATGGTACGAACATCACTTGTAACCGTACTTCTGCTTGTGGTCGTGGTAAAGTACGCCACACAAACTAAAATTAACCCTGTTCACAACTGAAGTAGGACTGAAGTATACTTTAGGTAGACCTACTTGGGGCTCTTATGTGAACCTACCTATAAAGTCATCACATGACAGTATTATATAAAAGCATAATTTTATTCTATTTTTCCCAGTCACTGTTTTTAATGTTTCGTTCCATGCGATAATAAAATATTAATGTTATTTCTAAAGAAATGATTATATTAAATACACATGGAAAAAAATCAAGATTAATATTTAGTCTTTCCATGCATACTGTATTCATCAAATAATTTCGTCAGTGCTTTTTATTTAGGCTATAATCTCCTTAATGGTGTGTGAAAGAATTTTAAAAAGTGCACCATCATGCATGAAATTTTATCCCGTTGTTCTGCAATTATATCAATTGTACTTTCACTTTTCAACAATTCCATCTGGCATGTTAATATAGGAGACCCAAGTTCATTCGAATAATTATTGTTTCCTGTAATCCTGATCTCGCTTAATCTGTACTTTGTACATGTTGATGTAATCGTATAAGCTTACATGTTGGTGTGTGCTACTTTCTAAAATTATAAGAGTGTGACCATCGCCAGGGGCTGTCGGAGGCTAAATTTTGACTAGAACTTAGCAGCCGCCATAACTCACTCCATTCAATAGGCATTTACAATTATGGTCAATTTAGGTGTTTCACTCTGAATTCATTAAACTTCTTCTCAGCTGTAAGAAACGCCCAGGCTGAAAGACGTTTCTCTGCTGTTTGAAGACTAGTAATGTACGATAAACTCTTGGAATTTCAAGTAAAACAGGAAGAGCATAGTGGCGAGAAAAAAAGACACGAATATTTGCGTTGAGACATGTTCTGCTGCACGTGTGTCGACTGTCGTGCATGTACGTATTAAAGCCCGAAATTGGGCAAATAATGAACAAAACTGCTAAAATCCCTAACGTTTGAGCAAAAACATCGTATAAGCAATCATTTGTGGCAGTTGGAACGACAACAAAAGCTTTAACAAACAGAAAATGAGTAGGAAAATAAGCAAAACCTTACCTGATCTTACGAAATCCGCGAAGGGGAAGATCCACAGAGATGGCGGAGGCCTGGTGGCTGATGTGTCACCAGTAGTGGGACATGTGATTGTAAAGTGTTGGTTCAATACTGGTAGCTATATGTCGAACTGTGGTTGCGCAAGTTTCACGTGACTTTCCGATGTTTCGACATAATATTGCAAAACATGCTAAATATAAATAAGCCTAGTCATTTCCTGTGTAATTTGTATCTATCAGCATTTTCTCTCCAACAAAAGGGATACAGCATGATTCAAAAAGATTCTTGAGAATTTATATATATCATCTGGGATATTAAACTCCTATTTACCAGGCCGGGTGGTCCGTGTGGAGAAAAAATGGTTTTCTCCAAATACGGGGATACCCCGCAACTTGGATAATTAATAATTCATTTTCTCAAATTTTCATACAAATCTTCAAAAAACCTAACCGTGAAATTAAAAAACAAACCCTATCAATTTTGGACCAAAACATCATTCATAGAACGACTCTACATAAACCTGCACTATAATGGTGAATTTAGCACAGTTTTCAAGTGATCTTTTGAAGTGGCAGGTATTCTGTCAGTTGTACCGCTTGGAGTATCAAATACCACCTCGTTTAAATTTGAATTTTAGAAACTTTCGGATTAAATATTGCACCCCCGAACACACAAATTTTCTATATCAATGGTGACTGTACAGTGGAACCTCTCCAACCGGACACCTCTATAATATGGACACCTCCATATATTACGGAATGATCTCAAGGTCCCGGCAAAATCCCCATATATTCTTCAGTATTTAAAAAAACCTATATTACTAACCCTCCCTATTACGGACAACGGACACCTAATCTCAACCCAGGTAGCAAAATTCATACAAATTCTACCTCTTTATTACGGACAGTGTGTAATTTACAGAGCTCTTGCCTAAGCCGATTGACGATGAGAAAAACAGAAATACAAAATGTACACAGTGCTGTAAACGTACATACTGTATTAGACATCAAGTTAATCTGCAAACATGATTTTGGATGATATTTTACGTCATTTCGATCAAAAAAACACTAAATACTGTATTGTCACTAGATACTTTAAAGTGACGTATCGGCCTCTATAATACTGACTCCTATAATACGGACACTTTTCGCCGGCCCTTCGGTGTCCGTATTAGAGAGGTTCCACTGTAGTTCCTTTAAAAAAAATTGCCATTGATCTGCATCCGGGCGGGGAAGATAAATATCGCCGCATCCAGATTTCCACATGTTTTATCATAGTGAGGCAACAAAAGCTGGAGTAGTATCAGTACGAAATTGTAGACAGACAGACAGACAATCTTTATTTGTCCACGGTTTAAAACTGATCAGTTGTACACGAAAAGTGTACCATTGCAACACAGCCAATAGTAAAATTTGTACATTAAAAACTATAAATGCAACAATGCATTAAAACTGCCTTACACGTTCGTCGTTATCAATTTCCCTTTTGAAGTGATTTATATATGGCTAGACACTCTTAGGTCATGTGGGAGATTATTCCATAGGAATGCACCCACTGTAGCTGAAGCTACGTTTTAGGTAGTCGGTTTAGGTATAAATAATTTACTTTCAGAATCTCTTAGATCATCGGTTAGTATTACGAGTTGTAAAGCCATCCCAAAGGTAACCTAGGATGAGCTTATGCATGATTTTGTACATGCCATTGCTTTTTGTTTTTTCGATACCATGATGTTTCTACGTTGTGCCAGCCAAGCATATCAATCAGTAGACTTGAACTCGTGTCATAGCTTGATTTAATAATTACTCTGACTGCCCGATTATGCAGTTTTTGCAGTTTATCATTTAATTGCTGGCTTTAGCCATATACTTGTGTACCCTGAAGAAGGTTGGCCGTGCCAACCGAAATATCGGTAGTAATTATATATATTTCCCAGTAACCGTACAATCAGCCTTTCATCTTGCCTTGGCTTTAAGCCATCCCAGACTGAGCCACAGGAAATTAAATGCGGCTCAATCAGGGCTCTATATATATTTTACTGCAGAAGTGCGCCAATGCCAGAGGAGATATTTAATTTCGTCGATGTGCAATGGACAGAGCCTCCTCCGCAGGCAACTCTTATGTTATCGATCCGGCGACCGGCGACCCATGCTCGGCCCTCTCTTACCCAGGAAGCCCGGTTTCACATCTTTTATCACAGGAAGCCCGGTTTCACATCTATTCTCGATTTTTTTCCGATTATAATTAGCTAGGAGTTGCCTGCGGAGGAGGCTACAATGGACAATGTATTATCTATATTTATAAACCCCCAGAGATTTGGTGTAGTTTATTATTTTTATTTCTTTACCGCGCCCTCTATACTGAACGTCGATGGTACAGTCGCTTTGAGTTTGTAGTTTTTGGCGAGACCCAGTAACCATAAACTTAGTTTTAGCGATCCACATTGCTATTGCTTGTTCACATCTCTAGCTCCCACACGTGTTAGCGTGGTGGCTGGGGTTTAAAGCAGCTTTCGAGCTCGCCGTTAGAGTAACCAGATTCTGAGGCCTATGATCTAAAGTGAGGCTGACGGTCTTGGGGGCTATGCCATGCTGATGAGTCCTAACAAGGACGAAACAGCTGTACATGGTTGCCACTCTACCGGTAATAAGATGTGAGCATGCGTATTAGACGCTAGCTACGTCATAGCGTGTGTTGGGTAGTGCCATGCAACGTGTTTGGTTTATAGCATTTGAGACTTATTTACGTTTTCTAATTCCGCATTGATTTTTGTTTCAAGATCTCCTTAGCTTGAGGCGACAAACTAATATTAGTATCATCGGCCTACATTCTTGGTAATCCCTCGTTTAGGCAGTTTGGCAGGTCATTGATATAAATAAAAAAGAGTAATGGTCCAATTATCGACCCGTGAGGGACCCCACAAGGAGTAGATAATGAGAAGTGACGACGTATAGCTATCTGGTTGGCTAAGACAACACGGCCTTCGTTTATTTCGCGTAAAATGCTATTCTAAATATAGCCACATCTACTCTTGTGCTGGGAACTCAGAACCAATGGGGAAGATGGACGCTCCTTGTAATGGGCTCCTGGCCTTCGCTAGACATTACACTTGATAGATATGAGTCAAACCATGCCATGGCATTTCGATCAATTTTGCAATAAAATGTTGTGATTAATAGTGTCAAAGGCCTTTTTTAACGGAGGTTGGGTTTAAACTAACAATTGTATCTTAACATTGGATTAATAGGGTTTTGATGTTAACAAGGATCAATTATCGGGTCGGTACTTTGCGGCAGCCTTTCAATTAGTCAGTCTATTCAGTGGCTAGCGTTGCAAAGCGTCAACTGCTAACAAAACAAAACAATTTCAAAATAGAAATCACTCAAGGGACTGAAAAACCGTGACTGAGTACGTTACGTAAACTATCGACGCTCAATTCAAATCACCTTTGAATAATAAAACGCAAGACGCGGGGAGTCCAAATTTCCTAAGAGGGTGCAAATTTCCTAGGCAAAATGTCTAGGAAATTTACACCGGGGAATGCACTTTTTACGGGGGTGCAAATTTCCTAGGACATCGGACCGGAAAAATAACAAAAACAAGCTGACTGAAAAACACTCTGGCATATAAACTTGTGAAACCAGTTTTCATTCAAGTTTCAAGCTAAGGAATTTCCGCCTCGATGCATCACAGGATATCAGTTTCGCCGGGAAGATTAAGCAAAGGACCTTTTTTCATGTGTTTTCACGTGTTTTCATGTGTTTTCACGGTAAATCGAATTCAAATGCACTGACCGAATGAAGTGGGCATTCAGGGGACAAATACGAATAACCATGATTTGGTAAACTGTGCACATCACAGGAAGCTCACGACTGAAGGAGAAAAAATCAAATAAACTCACAGCTACATGCCAGAACTAGCTAAACACATTGATAAGAATGCTCATTTATCTTGTTTTGGGCAATTTACAGCAATGTTTACCGAGCCAAACGGTCAGAATCCCGATTTAGACATCACTGGTCTACATGTAGCAACATTGATAACACCCTCTGTTAAGCTAAATTAAAAGAAAGCTAGATAGACAGTAAAATAAAAACAAAATAATAAAAAATATATAAAGGGTGTAAGGTCCTATATGAAAAAGACACAAAACGAAAAGACACACGTATAGGCACGACGCAAACTCGCGCGCTGATTGGCTAACGAAGGATTGAATAGATTGTGGAATTCAATGGATTCAACGATGTACAGGAAGCCCGCGCGTAAATATTTTGTTTATTTTTGTTATCGAATCAACCAGGATATTTACAAAGTTAACAGTAGTCAAAGAACGTGAAATTTCTCTGGCTTCTTTTGCGTTTTTCACGAGAAATAATATACCGAACTATCGACGAAAACAACTGCAGCAAAAAATATGTGATTTTGAACGGAAAAGCTGGGGCTTTGTGGATTTGCTGATTTAATTCATGTTGTATTCAAACATAGAAGTTTAAATGACTGCCTTCAAAGAGAAAAAGGCTTGCAAAAACAGGACGAAAACACGGCTACAGAACGCTATTACAATCATGGTACAAGGAAGTTTGGAAACGAGTGAACTGAACACAACATTCAACAGTTTAAAGACAAGCTTGTTTAATTGTGAGACTGAAAAATTCAGCATTAACATTGATGTGGTAAATACTTGTGCAGCTCTTTCTGTCAGGTTTTACATTTTCACTTATCGCCATCCACATTAACAAGTGATTTCAACAGGCTGCCGGTTTTCTAAATCTTTCCAATTAATGCACTTTCGCTTGTTTGTTAAAGATTAGGTTGAAATTAAGTGTAAAATACAAGTATTTTCATGCATAAAAATGTAGTTTTGATGTCGGAAAACCTAATTTTTCACTTGAAGTTGAATCTCAGCTTAGACAAATTAGACTGCGACTCGGATCAACTGATTCCTATTCGCTCTGTGGCGGGAATTTCAGCAAGACTTTTAAACTGATTATATTGTTATTATTTTCGTAAATGCTATATGGGATTCTATAGGTAAATTGATTGCCAGACTCGGAAATTCCACGTGAAATTTAACGTGGGATTCCCTCGTCAGGCAATCAATTTACCTATAGAATGCCATAGCATTGGGTATACCCAAGAGAGCATAAAATCTATTTTTAGTTACCGGAAGTAGCTGAGAAGTGCGCGAGCGCCAGATAATCTCATGGCGGCTAAATATTTTCGCGCCATGAGATTGTTGTCGCGCGCTTTGTTTCAGCTGCTTCCAGTTTTTTATTCGACATTAGTATATACCACACCAGTGAATAGTGCTTTTCGCGCGCTCTGATTGGCTACTCTAATATCACCTCACGCGAGTTTTTGTCCATTTGTCAGAGAATAAAATAACTATTTGGCGCTGGCTATTCATTTGTGTGGTATATACTAAAACAATTATTCACCTCAGTGCGAAAAGTGACCATTATATAGAACCCATCAAATTTTTCTCTCGCGCGTGATTCGTTGAATGCGTCACGTGACCCGATATTTTCTCTCCGCGAGCGGCAGCAAATATCAGCGAATACACCCCCTGTGAGCGCATAATTATAAGCGCGCATCAAAGAAAATATTTGAAGGATGATAACAACAATATCCTACATCGTGGCGTCGAAATATGCCCCGATATTTGTCCTTGGACATTATCTGATCCTCGAAGCTCACAGTCTCCCTTGAACTTCGCTCTCGAGAACTGTTCTCTTCTCGGAACAGATAATGTCCGCGGACGAAATATCAGGGCATGTTTCGACGCCACAAATAGGTTATTGTATTTCTAATGACCTCCACTTCGGTGAATAATTGTCCAATATACATGCATATTAAAAGTAAATTAATTGCCTGACGAGGGAATTCCACGTTATGAAAGTTTCCGTGAAAAAAAACACGATATCGATATCGCACTCATCGCGCCGCTGTGTCGTGGGGATGTGCCGCGCCAGGGTCTCAAACCGTGACTCAATTTCAGACCACAATATTATTCATTTTTCAAACCTAACCCTGAAAATCTATATGTACCCTTAAAAAGCGGGCTTAATCGCTTTATCTAATCCAATGATATTTCTCGCCGTGCATTATTCGAAATTTATCAGTTTTGAAGATCAATGTCAAAATAACAAGAGAAACTAAGAGACAAATCATACCCTATTCCAGACTGAAAAGTACAAATTTATAACCTTCGTTTCAGACTAAAACAGCTCGAAAACAATACCCTTTCGTCGGGTGCGGCACATCGGAAGATATATAAGGCCGTATAAGGCGTAGCAAAAGATCGAGAAAATAAACTGAAAAAAATACCTTGATGAATATCGGCTAATGTACAGTATGAGAATTAAATCTAAAATTATAAGACAACAAACGCTTCCTATAATGAAGTCTATATAGTCAGACTCAGTCTTTGGGCCTCGACAAAAATCCAATTTGGCAGAGTCCGAGGAATGTGTGTGATAGTATCGAAATGTAACTGAGCAAGTTGAATAGCAGCAAGAAATCAACTCGATAAGAAAGCTCTGCGTGTATTAGCCCGCGGGGTAGTTGGCCGCCCTTAGGGTACGGTTTTCGTCGGAGCTGTTTTAGTCTGAAATATGGTTCTAAATGTTTCCTTTCTAGCATGGAACAGGGTATGATTTTGGCATGGTATGAGACCGCACATGTTCTATCATTTATTTCTCTTAGCTTCTCTTGTTATTTAGACATTCATGATCTTTAAAGTAAATCGAGAAAGAGAACAAACCACGACGTAAAAATGTCATTGGATTAGACTGAACACGATTAAAGGCCGCGCGCCTGAAGTGGAGCATTGCGCGGGTACCGATTTCCAGGGTCAGGTCTGAAAAAGGGTATGTCGTATGCGAAATGATATATTTTGGTCTAAAGTAGGGTCAGAGTTTTGAGACCCATGTGGCACACCCAACCTAAAATTTCGGGAAGTACCCAAACCCTCGCCCCCTCCCCGGGTGTATTACCAAGTCCTCCTGTTTTTGTCATTTGTGGTGGATATTTTGCTAACAGCAGAGCTCCTGCGCGGGACGAACGCTATCATAGCGGAGCACCATACACATAGCGAGCGATTGAAAATATGCCATCTTTTCATCCGTCCGACCTCCCGCCACGCGCCGCCCTCAGCCTGCCTCATCCGGGCCTCATGTCTACTATTTACAGCACTTCTTATTTTCTGGCGAACGAAATTGATTAATGTCGCGATAGCTCAGCCAGCTCAGATGACGTTTCAATGTAACGAAAAAGAGTTTCGTTTGTTTTGCTCTAATTTTAACCTCTATTATGATTTCCATTCTCACTAGGATCATATATAATAGGGGCTCCGCCCATAGGTATTAAAACAGAATAATATAGAGAAGGCACTTTTAAAAATTAAAAGCATTTGAGCAGTACGTAGGAGGATAGAAGTGACATCCTAGTCATTTCAGTACACCAAACACCGAGTTATTTAAGGATTGTTTTGTCTCTCTTACCATGTCACTGACGTGCACATGCATGTATAGATCTCAGTGATGTTAACACCTTGAGTTATTTCCGTTGTCTGTCGGCACCATTTAGGCAAGCCTCTCAGCACACCGTCATGCAGGCGAGCTGTCTCCTAGCCTAGACCCCAATGTCACGAAACCAACAATTTTCTAATCTGCCACCCACTAGCGCTCCGGTTGTCTTGTCAAAATCAAGCTACATGCACGCGCTGATATTCCGAGTGATACAAAAAAGTCAAACTATCAACCAAAAGCCGAAACGAATCGGTAAGTACGACAGCTGTAGCCTTGATAGACCTTTCCAAAGTAATATGTTCTGTTATGTGCAATTGCGTGTGATTTTTGAGGTGGTTAAGAAAGAAATGATCATGATAGGAGGTCTTGTGCGGTGATATGATATCAGTTAAAACGTACCACGAAAACTTCCGTCTATATATATCTTAGACTGGTGATTGTTTTCATCACCATCTCTTATGATATTCCATGCTACGATCGACACTGCAAGAAGTGGTACGAGAAGTGCTTTTGCTTGAGGCAACCAATGAGCCAAGAAACTGCCACTTTAATTCGATTAACTAAGAATAAGAATAGATGAAATTGGAAATAGTCTCCTAAAATCACTGATTCCGGCACATTTTGCACTGTAAGCTTATAAACGCTTGTTGACATAATATTCAGGATACATGTAGTATTCCAGTGGCTAAAAATTACCTATATAAGCGATTTGTAGCGATCATTCTGCGTATTCTGATTCCGGAACGTTTGAGTCATACTGCTGCACTCGCTTGCTCCTCAGATCAGGCGCGGTTAGTTTCTTTCCAAAGGTGGCTATACAATTTAAATGATGCGATAATACTACGGTGATGCCATGAAAATAGAAATATCAAAATTGGGCTCTTGTGATGAATTAAGACGAAGCCGGGATATATAATTTGTGTGGAGGCGTGACGCTATTAATTTGTAAAGCACACTCCACACCTTATGTGCACTTAAATAAGGGGTACATCACACTTAAATAAGGGGTACAGCAAACGAATTGAACCTTCAAGTTTCGCTTGAACAAAATACCAATATAACACCATGCGATTGAAGAGAGAATGGATCACAAAACTTTATTTTTAGTAATTCAACTTCATTTCGGTTACTCCGTGTTCCAGTGAACTGTTAATCCAGAGGCGTAGCCAGGGGGGATTCCTTGGGTTCCGATCGAATCCTCCGACTTTTTCCCTAAAGAAAAAAACCTCTCCCGACTTTTTCCAAGCCAGAAGAAACATGAAATAAATAAAAGAAAGAGAAAAGAAAGAGTGAAACAGCGCAGCCTTTTCCGTAACAGATTTTTCTCAATAGACAGTTTCATCTTATTATTATTTTATTAAGCTTCGCCTGAAGGAAAAGTATATACATCATATCAGAATGATACCACGAACAGAAGAAACATGAAATAAATAAAAGAAAGAGAAAAGAAAGAGTGAAACAGCGCAGCCTTTTCCGTAACAGATTTTCTCAATAGACAGTTTCATCTTATTATTATTTTATTAAGCTTCGCCTGAAGGAAAAATATATACATCATATCAGCATGATACCACGAACAATAGTATTAAAAAATACAAACAAAATTAACAAACGAACGAACAAACAAACAAACAAATTATAAAAAATTAATAAATAAATAAATAATGTGCCAACCAGGGAGCCACTGGTTCCTGACAAGAAGCGGCCTTTTGAAATCATGGTTGGCACATTATAACAATTGTAATGTTTATCAATACGAAGTATCGCTATGAGATGCTCAGTTAGGGCAGATGTATATCCCCCTGTTATGAAATCAATTGCCTAAGGCCATCAAAGCAGCGGTTTCCCTAGATTATTTCTGGTAAGGACTCCCTGATATGCCGTAATCATATTATTTTGATCGGACCATTCATTTTACTATTACTATAATTGATATTTGTATTTATAGCATTAAACTATATACCTTTTCTTCTCTTACTGATCTACACCTTTTGTACTTACATATTATATTAGTTACATGTAACTTTAGTTAGCTTATCGTAGTTTTTGCCGTGGTCACACTTGAGCGAAGCGAAGTAAACTGCACGTAATTGCCATGGAGGTAGCTTACGTACGTATACATGTACCATACCCGAAATTCGGTGATAATTACTTGAAACTTCAAAACGCCGAAGTGTGCTTCTAGCTTGGCTCAGGCCATGCACTCTTGAAGCAGGGTAATGCAAACACAACAAACAATGTAGTTAATATATAACGCTTGGCTGGCGTTTGAATAGTAGTTTAGTTGTAACACGCTGAAGATTTTACATGAGCAGTCTCGGGTAAACATTAGTTACCTGGTTGGTAACACGAAAGCAGGAATTAATGAGTGTTTTAATTTTTTTATTCAATGCAAAACCTCGAGACTAAACTCGGTTTCCTTCTAGAAAACTCATTAGATGGATTAAGGAGATTCTATTGCTTTGCATTGCGCATCTTTTCTGCGCATAACATTTTTCTAATCATCAGTTTTGTTCAGTCCTCGAAAACACAGTCATAGAGACTCTGAACCGTGTAGATTTCCTACTGGCTCCACTGTTACTCTTGATCTCTTAAAGTACTTTCAACTTGTAGTATTTTAAGGTTTTTAACGTTAAGTTTGGTTTGTATACTGGATAATAAATTCAATGTTTCACTATGAACGATTACACCTTTTGTTTGCTCATGCTCAGATATTCTCATATTTCCGCCTTTAAATTACTTTGTAAAAGTCATTAATAATTCATAAGGGTACTAGCCAATCCCATGTGCTGAATGACACCACACGATCGCCTCTGTATACCCCCGTACAAACCTGATTAATATAACATCAGGTTCTGTATCGATATACAGACCCCATGGTCCGTAATAGCTCTAGTAGTATTCTGTATCACGTACAGAATACTAGCTAAGCTAGTGAGGGAAGTCTCGTGACCGATCACTGACTTCCCCTATCCCTATCAAAGTACATATGCTCTCTTATTATGTGCACACCATCTATTCTATGTGGGACCTGCTTTTCTGCACGCTACGCTCTGCTCTCTTATTGCATACACATTGTCTCTTCGATGTGGGATATGTTTTTGTGAGAAACTAATTCATCCCACATCGATAGCAAGGTGAGAGAAATCAAAGGTTAAAATTTTATGTCGTATATATCAATGGCTTTTAGTTATCTATTCATATTAAAAGTAAGATAAAATCTTCGCGTCCGATCTGTATGGGCTTTACAATGGCTCGCCATTGTAAATGCCCATACAGATCTCCCGCTCATATTTTATCTACTACATAAACTGCAGCTACGTCCCACACAAACGAGAATGGTGATCCCCAGGCCTCTTTTTAGAGTCACATTGTTTCGGGCAATAACTTGGCCAAGTTTTAAATAATTCTTATTTCAGCTTCTTTTTTAATGGAACAGACCAGTTCGCGGTTAATTCCGACATTTTGAAATGGGTGCAAATAGGCCTAAATACAAATATCATGATATTTTTTAGATATTTAGAACCTTCCATGATATTTAGAAAACAATGTGATATTTAGAAGAAAAAAATGGGATATTTAGGAATTTTGTTGAGGGTCTAGGCATTTTCAGCGTAGTTTTTGGTGATTGACTGGTTAGCTCAATTCAGTGGCAACAGTAATCTGGATCAGCGGTTTCCCACTTAATAATGTCTCCCATGATGCTTAGTGCAGTCAGTACAGAGGTCAGACTCAGAGCAAAATGGCGGATCCACCAATGGTTGTAAGCTTATTTTATGAAAAATGCGAGTACGATAATAAAAAAGGTTGTTATATAATAATATTTATTAAAACTGTATTAACATTATCTTTGTTAGTGGGAAATTTAGAAAATTTTGCCTGATATTTAGAAAATTTTGCCTGATATTTAGAACTTTTTATGTGATATTCCGGAATGATATTTAGGCGATTTTACGTGATATTTGTATCCAGGCCTAGGTGCAAACATGGCGCGAAATGCAGTGTTTGTATCAGGGAATCCGATGCCAAATAATTTCCGTCAAATCGAATTTCTGAATTATCCAGTCTGCATGCAAACTTAAGATACCAGGTAAAAGATAAACTGATCAATTCAATCGTGTTTCCAGTTTTCCATACATTTGTCTGTAAATTTTCCCGCGGGCATATAGTCGTTTTTATATCCTGTCTTGGTTACATAAATTCGATTTTACGGAAATTATTTGGCATCGGATTCCCATACAAACACTGTATTTCGCGCCATATTTACACCCCTTTCAAAATGTCGGAATTAACCGCGAACTGGTAAATGGAGACAAGTACAATGTACGTCTCAGTCTAGAATTCGTTCATCTTTTCACGAAATAAAAGCGAAAGACAAGTTTACAGACGAAGACATACCATAACCTTCCACTCGTTGCAAGAAAGAATTGAAATTTGTCAGACGCCAGCAACATATTTGCAACTTTACATATATTTAAGTTGGAGCCGGGGTGGCGCAAGTGTTAAGCGCCACCCCCCCCCCCCCCCCCCCCCCCCCCCCAGGGGGTGTATTCCCTCATATGGGCTATACGGATATGTGCCGCGAGATAGGGTATGGTTTTTGAGCTGCCGAAGTCTGGGATAGGGTCTTCTTTTTACGGTTTTGGACTGGGAAAGGGTATGGATTTTGATATACTTGATATACGCTATGCTTAGCACTCTATCGACCACACTGTAATATAGAAGTCCACATAAATTGATGCACGAGTATGAATCTATGGTTTGGGTCTGGGATAGGGTATATTTTTTTTTGCTTCAAGTCTGGGAGAGGATACGGGTAAACGGCATTTTTAGGTCTGGCCGGATAGGGTCAGGGTTTTGAGGTCTGGCGGCACACCCCGACCAAAACATCTTCTGAGTACCCCCCTCCCCCCCCCCACGGGTGTTAAGCACGTTGTATCTAACCACTGTGACCAGGGTCCTAGCTCCGGTAACATGTGAGTTGAGTTTGTTGGAGTATCCGTCGCCCTTGTTCTGAGATCGTTTACTCGGGTTATAATTATCCGGTTTTTCTTCTCCACAAAAAGCAACACGCTAAATTCCAATTAATTCGATCTGTGGGTTAGCCGGGTCCTGGCTTTGATCAGCCCGGCCCTATGGTTGTTTCAGGTCCTCGCAAAGGTACTGACGTGGAAATCAACTTTAGAACTGAAGTGCAACGGTCAAAATCATCAAAAAGACAATACGTACTTCTTTTACATAAAACGTCCCACTCATTATAGCCGTTAGCCAGGATTTTGTATATCACTGCGCGGCCAGGGCTCTGAAACTGACTTATACACTAATGCCACTAAAATGTCGAAGAGTGTAAACATAAACGTATACAATGTGATTGTTTTGGCGGCACTGGTTTCAAACCCCAATCGTGTAATCGATTCAGTATAACCGCACCCCTCTGCTGGCAGTGAAAACCTCCTCTGGCTGGCAGCCATAATTACTAACACTAAGGTGGTCCGTTTAAAACGGCTGATATCGAATCAGTCGGCGTTTGATAATTATTCATTGACTCGCTGTCGAAATGCGATCGTAAATTATTACATATGTACTGGTATGATCAGTTAAAAATCGATTATCGTATGCTAACCGCCGTGGAAAGCGAGTAGAAGCTGACGTTTCGAGCGCTAGCTCTTCGTTAGAGGGACAAGCGGTCGAAACGTCAGCTGCTACTCGCTCCCCACGACGGTTAGCATACTTTATTCGACTTTTAGTTGATTATACCAGTGTTTATCTTCACACTAGCTTTTTACAGGAACTAGTCACCCATCGTATGATATAAGTAAGTGTGCAACCGAGAACATGTGTTTACTCAGCTCCTCGAGTTAACGACTAACTTCGTTTGATCGAAGCGTCGGAGCACGGTCTGCTATACATCATTTCCAGGCTCGATTATATCCCTCCATCATCGTCGAGTTCGCTCGACGAAAGAACGACTTTACGGTACCCTTGAAACACTTGGAGGTGCAAAATCACTTCTTTCCCTTGCAATTGTACTAAAATATCCCATCTTCATGGCTCTTATTTATGAATTGTGTATAAATTTCTCAGACGGCGAAGAAAGATGTTGCCGATAAATCGATTCGTCTGTCAGTCATTTTAATAGCACCCATTTCCTTTGTGTGATTCAAATTCCCTCGCATTCGTTGGCCTTATGTTTGGGGTACGTTACCGCGTTTTAATGAGATTCAAGGCCTATATATATTCTGGACCACTCGCTCATCTACTAGCGTACACTGTAGGAGCATCGTTGTAGGCATCTTCACTGCAGTCGGTTTCTCCTCTCGATAGAATTTAAAGCAGTTTTATCCAATAACTGATACTCCGGATTGGGTTTAGGTGAGTGCACATAAATGCATGGTTATAGCTTCGGTGCAGGAGGACTCTATACTGCGGATGCCGAAGCTCAGTTTAGTAAGGTCACCAATACCACTAAGCAACAAGTATACTATTTTAGGTTTCTTAATTTTGGCATGGCATTATAGAAATACTATCAAAGGAAGGTCCTGACTATGTTTTGGGCTTCAAAGGTTGGAACGCGAGTTTTAAATAATGATTTATCTAACCACAAGAGCCACCTCGTCAGCTGGGACTGATGGAAGCGCGCCAGTTTGTCATATGTGGGTTTTGGTTCTGTCCAATGCGAGCGTTAGACCAACATTGAGAATCTGCTGAAAATAACCGAGAAGAAAATGGTCCTTTTAAGGAACAGTTCTTGCTCAACATGCAAATGGTAGATCTTTACGTCGTCTAGGATGTGAATGTTTAAAATATTTTAGATCTGTCATGCCGTCAATTTTTTTCGCAGTTTCTAAAGATTGTCACGACAATTTGAGACTTGCGCACACTGCTGCATGCAGTAACTTTGTTTACTGACCTTCCGTTTTATGTATAGCCACATGAAGTCATTATTTGTTTACGAAATCATGCAGTCAAACCACATTTTATAGCACTTTTTACACAAAATAGTTGGATTGTAATTTGTGTGAATATGGTGCGCTAGTCCTGCATGATCCTAAATTACGTTTTTTTCTGTCCATACGATAGAGCTAACATATTTCTCGGTTTATAAAGGGAGCTAACGAAAACACTTTTGCTACAATGGTCAGTTTATGACAGATGCTTTGCACTTGCGTATAATTTAACGAAACGGTGTCTAAAGAGCGACCTTTCAGTTTCATTATGGCTTCATTTTACTACAACTACCAGAATCCTCATGCCTTGCATATTTAATTTGATATAATTGCCTGCGGCATTCCGACGTCCCCTTAGACCGCTACGCAGTTTTCTACGCCTTCAATAACTTCGATCAGCAGTTTCAACCAACATAAATTGAACCCGTGGTTTTGATGATTCCAATTACCGCAAAATCCAATATGGCGTATGATCCATAAAGAAATAGGTCCGCAATGCGAACATTGGCGACCATTATTATTATTTTTTGAGAATATATATTTTGGTAACCTTCCCTTGTTAATTTTATTATATAGGGTACCCCTTATGTTGTATTATTTAATTATTATAGGCCACATCCCATTGAGTTTGGAATTGCTATGGTCTACCCCTCTCGTTATATTTTTGATTCAATATAGCCTACCTGTCTACTTCGATTATTTAATTTCTATTGGTCACTCCTCCCCTTCTATTTTTGATTCACAAGCCTACCCTTTAACGTCTATTATTTAATTGCTACAGAGTACTCCTTGCCTTCGATGTGTTTCCCTTTCCCTCGCTGGCATGTTTACTTCAAACGTTATTCGCGGTATTAACGGCTTCAATGTGTTTCCCTTTACGGCAAAGTGTCGTTTCTCTGTTTCCCTGCGAGCAGAGCCTTATTTTCTTCGGTTTTCTAATCTCCTTCCACTTCGCTCTCCGTGGAAGGAGATTAGAAAACCAAAGAAAATAAGGCTCTTCTCGCAGGGTATTTCTCTGTTAACGATCAGCTACTATTAAAACTAAAGTTTTCAAAGGCTCGTTGGCATGTTTACTTCAAACTTTATTCACACTTCGATGGGTTACCCGGGCCGTTTGTCTGTTTAACGATCAAAGTATTTACTAGAAATAAACTACAAATATTCCGATTAAGTGGCTCTTGCACGGACTTTCGCGGCAAAGTTTTGTCGATTTATATGAGGTTGAGAGATTTCACATGTCGGTTTCACGGTGAAAAATCTTAGTTCATTTCTATTCGAATTCCACTTTGAGAAGAGCTGCACTTATTCACCTTCAATCGTATGTAAAACAATAACAACAAAAGAATAATTGATAGACAATGATCTTTATTCTTCAGCTTTCCTCACCTGAATCAACACTAACCCCCCCCCCCCCCCCCTGAGTTACATTGTCACTTATCGGTTGAAGCCGGGACATAGATATATTGTCCCAACTTCAGTACTACATAACGCTACATTGCGCATGCGCAATGGTCGCCTAAATCGCTCTGACGTTTCTTAGGGGGGCGGGGGGGGGGGGGGGGGGGGGGGGAAAGAAACTGCACTGGACGTTTCTCGTGGAAAAATCGATATGTGACGCTTCCCTAAGAGCATTACAGTGAATATCGTTTAAAGTCAATTGGAGTTTATTTTAACTTGCCGGTTGAATCAGGAACTGTCCCCCTCAAGCTTTGTATTGTGAAGTCACGAATCAGGAAATGACCTAAAATACACACGATATTACTGTAATGCTCTTAGAGCAGTATAATGCTTACTGATAGGTGAAACGAATAACGTGGAAGCAGTTTAAAGTCAGTTGGAGTTTCTTTTAACTTGCCGGTTGAATCAGGAACTACTCGTCAAATGCGGGACACATATACGTATATCATTTCCTTTGTAGGTAACAATACATGCAAGGTTTCAAAATTAAGTTAGGAGCATTTGTACGACAAGATTTAAGGGATTCGCTGCGCTTCTGATCTGAGTTGGTGAGGTCAATCGACCGTGAAACAGTAAGCACCGAGATAAATACACTAAGCAATGGAACTGGAAGATATATCGCAGAGTTATACAAGGTTAGATACCAATGTGATGATATTTAGGTAAATCATCTTCACATTTAGCCTTTACGTCGATTTTAGAGCACAATTGAAGTTTTCAGGGCTAAACCCCCCGGGTTTGAATCAGTAAATGAACGAATCAGGAAACAGCCGAATCAGGAAATGCGAATCACCCTTGTTGTAGTATGTGATGTCATCATGAAATTCCTATTTAACCACCTGGGCCCTGGCACTTTTGTCAAATTTCGAAGTAAAAGCATTCTTACTCGTAAACACAGGTCTAGAGATTTGGTTGTATGCGTATGATTATACTTTAGTGCCGATTCAAAGGGTAGGCTAGGCGTCATAAGTGAATTACTTCTCTAGCTGTAAATTAATTTGCTTTCTCTTGTTTAGAGCGGATTTCAATTGAGTGTCGGAAGTGTTTTGGTTTTGCGTTTACTAAGCTCTCCTATTGGCTGAGAAAGTAAACCAACCAATCAGATTCCAAAGTAAAACCAAACGCAAATTGGTTTTACCTTTGCTTTGGTTTGTCATTGGCTCACAGGGAAGCCATTTATGAGTTATTCGTGATTACTCGCTCCTATGATTGGCTGGCTGTGGGTAATTTGCGTTTGGTTTTACTACACTCAACTGAAAACTGCTCTATACCACTAGGCTGAAACAAACTTGAGAAGGATTCTCCCCGGTAATCATACGCATCAGTCTCGGGCATGACATTCAGTTCTGAAATTAGACTACTCAAGGCTAAAACACTTGATTCGTTGAGAAGGAAGATCATGGAAAACTATAGAAGTTAGCTTGCAGTCAGTATGAAACTAATTCACTTTCTTTTGGAAATACCAGAGTTATGGACTTCTGGCCATAAGAGCTGGAGGGCCCTCCTAAAAGCTAAAAGGGTCAGTCCATTTTCTCGCTTGAGGTATATTGGAAAGGGAAGGAAAATTTGAGGTTTGGGTATTTAAAAGGTCGGTCAAATGGGAATCAAATTATATGAAAGGCCGGGTTAGGGAATATTTAACTGAAATTTAAAGCGGTGTCCTTCGTGGGGCTTAGCAGGGTCTAAAATGTTTACTTTAAAAAGAGAATAAACTGAAACTCGAACTTATAATAAAACCTAACGTTTTGCCAGTCATAGCTCATTCAGACTGGCTCAGCAATTCCATTGCGGTGTGCATGAAAAAGGAATCCTAGGTTTGAAGTTCACTGCTTATCTCGTTCATTAACGGCCCGTTATAGACGCGAACCGACACGAAAACGAATGTCACTTTGTCCGAAAGGGAAATATGAAAATGAGCGGAGCACAGTGCGCTTTCATTCTTTCGTTTCGTTTTCAATCCAAGTTACACTGTTTACAGGGCATCCGTAATAGAGGGCCTGTATTACTGGATCGATGTTTTGGATCGAAGTTGGCATTGCTAGTAGCCTGCGTTTCGGTGTTGTTTTTTTTCGGAAGATCAGAGCGCGCGGGAATGGGTGCGAGACAAAAGGCACGTCTATGGGCGTCTCACGTTTATAGCCATTACCTCGAATCGAAAAAAAACACGATGTTCTGACTGGTGCTTAATGGCTCATAACCCCAGGTGTAGCCAGTGTATACTCAACAAAGCTGCATGCATGTAGTCTACACAAACCTGCATGGTTATTCCGTATTTCATTTTTACAAGGACAACAGCCAAATATGCTCATACATGTTTGCTAAATTGTCTTGATGCGGTATGCTCACTCAACTGCCTCTGATTGGAGATCTCGAGGATCACTGTCGTTATATTTATTTAGCTCGCTGTTGTGGTTATTTTGTACACTGTATATCTGAACTTTATTTATAAACGGGTCCATTCATTAGCTGCGCAAAAAGATCTTCAGTGAAAATGTCTGAAATGTACTCCGCATATCTCTAAATATTGCCTGGTTTCCCAGAGAACATCATACTTTGTATCACTGCAGCTACCGTTCGACATATGCTGAATACCACTTCTACCACCAATAATACGGGCCAATAACCAGGAAGATATGACAGGAACAGGCCCAGCATTTTTGTCTTATAAAGTAACTGAGATCTCGATCTAATTGAACAGTTTCTCGGTTTAATTTTCGAGGAGAAGAGTGTGGGTGCTACGGATGTAGTGTAGTGATGATCAAAACGATTCAGTGATTCGATTCAGTAGAAAACTTCAGTCCTCTTCCCAGCGGGAAATCGAACCCCAGTCGCCCGCATGTGACGTTATTAAATCATTTTCGCTGTTTTATCGCCGTCTTCGATTGCTCGATTGGCAAATATTCGGCTAAACTATAGTATGGGTCGTTCTATGAATGATTTGGAGTTGAAAATGGTTAGGGTTTTTCTAAATTTCAGGGTTAGGTTTTTAGAAGGTTTGTATGAAAATTTGAGAAAATGAATTATTTTAAAATGACCCAAATGGCCGGGTATTCTACAAAGATTCAAGTGAGAAAAGAAGACAGTCGAGTCTAAGGTCAATCGGTCAAAATTTACGACCAAGGGTTCGCGCTTTTACCAAATCAAACATTGATTACAATACCATGCAACCCAACCAGATACCTTTGCAGAAACGGCCTTCAGTTTGTGATAACAAACGGGGAGGCATTAAAGTCCGGTTTCCATATATTTCATCCTGATATCGCTTCGACCGCTTCAAAAAGCACTCAAGCAATCGAAACATAGCACGTAGCGATCGTGAGCGCGTGATATCCGCGAGATTTCTAATGGGAACCGACTCTCGAAATGTATCCCATAGTACATTGTGAAAGCGATCGATTCATATCCCAGAGTGCACTTTTAACTTGCTCTCCTTCGATCGCTTCGATCGCTCACCTGTTCTTCAAGCCGCGGCCGATCGGAACGATAAAATGGAAACCAGCTACCGATCTCGGTCAATTTAGTTGAAAAATTAAGACCTCCCCTCCACCTATTTCAGTGATGTTAAATATGGCCCATTTTAGTTCAGACAACGGTTTCATCGTTGAAACGCGGGGAGGGGAGGGGAGGGAAAGTATTTTTTTCAATTCAATTTGACCGAAATTGTAGCACGGTTTGAAATGCGCCGACCTCTTAAGTTGCGACAGCGGTCTCAGCGCCCTTATGCTTGGCAAGATAGACATATGAGTACCGGCTAGATTCCTTCATACCTAGATCACTTCCGACCGCAAAATTATAGGTGTGGTCACCGCCTTGATTTCCTCACTGCACTTCAGTTACAAATTATCTACCTGGCACTGATGTGTGATGAGATAAAATAAAAAGTCTTGTCAGAGCGGATTTCGTATGAGTGGGACAACAATACGGCATGTCCGTATAGCCTTACCGTAACCGTACTGTAACGGCCATCATTATGGCTGCTGTACGGTAACCGTACTGTAACGGCCATCATTATGGCTGCTGTACGGTAACCGTACTGTAACGGCCATCATTATGGCTTCTGTACGGTAACCGTGCTGTAACTTTTATTGCTGTAACTTGCATTCACAGTGCGGTTCAATGGATCAATTTACCAAAACTATTCAAAACTATCAGTTCTATTAGCTATAGGGTCAGTCAGTATAGATTACGGACAATCTACAGCGTTGCTTCTCGATAAAGGAAGTAAACTGAATATATAAAGAAATAAATTAAATGAAGGAGCGATTGGATTTGATTTTGGTTTTATTTTGATTCACGATGTGAAGGTGAATCGTGATTTTCTCACCAGTTTCCGTTCTCGTCAGTTGATCCACATATGTGATGTGATTCACTGCACTTTGCAGATAACATTGCTCACCTTTCTTATCTCCGACTTGCCTATTCAAGATGAACCTTTGATATGTAGCGATAGTATCGGTATTTACAGGAATACTTAAAAATCAAATTAAATTCATGTATAATCCAATCTAAGTCAATTTTTGAATCAACCGATGGCAAATGATGATAAGATTTACAACTTCATTTTCATTTTCCCCGTGCACTTATGTTCTGCTTTGCTTTGTAAAACAGAATATGACATGATGTAAAACCTTTTCGATTTGTAGTGTGTTTTTCATTGACCGTATTTTTCTAAGCGATCAAATTAACCATTAATAACCCACAAATAAACCGCTTTTTGAACTTCAGTTGGTCCGGTTGTTCAAAGGGTGCCGGATCCCTAATGATCCATTGGATAAAATAAGCTAGTTTAATTTGGTGAATACCTATCTACTGGATAACGGTATCCACCCTTTGCACGAACAACCGGACAAGAATTATAATGGTGATTAGTATAAACCAACTAGTGGACTATTACAAATCCTGCATTCTGATTGGCTACCCTACTATAGGTCTATTTGTAATAGCCCATGGTTGAGAAAAACCACAAGTATTTTCACGAAATAATAACATTTTTCAACTTCAATTTCTTTCTTTCTATTAGTTTCTACTGTCCGACTGTTCGGCTGCGCCTCATGGGCTATTGACTCGTAGCCCATTCGGGCTGCGGGTCTAATTGTTAAATATGTAGAGATTCAGTCATTATTGATCAGTGTGGCTTTCGGGAAAAAAATCCTTTGTAAAAAGGCATACAGTTTTCCGTAGGAAAGGAGTTGTTTCAGAGCATGTGTATTGTAAATAAGAATAACACCAGCTGTAAATAATCTCTCGAATTCCGACAGAAAGAGCTTACTATGGACCGAGATTAATAGAAGTTGAGTCAGTCAGAACTGTTTGAGCAGGCCAACTTTCCTAAATGAATTAAACTGGTTGGTTTATTTCCGGCATAGTATCGTATTCTACTAGCAAGCATAGCTTCCAATAACCTATTAACGTACCTTAACGCCGCAAGGATTGCGCTGGTAAAAAAGTCAGGTATGTAAAAAAGCTGGTATGTAATCAACCAAAGTCGATTGAGGTATGCTAACCGCCGTGGAAAGCGAGTAGCAGCTGACGTTTCGAGCGTTAGCCCAAATGAAAACACGACTTTAATTCCAATTGGATTAGTCATTTGACGAAATGAATTACTTCACTTTACACAAGATTTATACAAGCTTGTGACAACAGTCTATGGTTATGAAAACTCATAAATACGGGTCATTTTGGCGCCGTAAAATTATAACTTATGTACGAACAGTCGGTTACTGGAGTTCGTAAAGTTCCTCAGTGTAGATTACCATAGATAAAGGTTACGTTTCGTGCGTGGTGGATCCGATTTAAATTTCTTCATCATTCTTTGGCAGTTTTCAAGTGACCGCAAAAAGGCCTGTGTACACAGTTGTGTTTTAGCCTTCCGGTGAAAGATTTTGCAATTTGAGGACTTCCGTTGTCAAACAACAACGCACGTCGAGTTAATTCCCCAAAACAGGTCAGGTACTTTAAATTTAATAGAAGCCCAAAATAACGCATTCATTTTGTCATGTTTGGTCTGTGGCATCAGAAACCCCTTGGGACCGACCGTCTCCTGGGGAGGACCATCTCCTGCCTCCTGGGGAGAGTCGTTAGTGTCCCTAAAGGTGTACGGTGTCCTGGTTGCCAGAGGTCAATCCATTTGCTTCAGCTGAGTTTAATGAAAAACTCTGTCGTCAACGGCCAAATTGTTTTCATCACTTTGCTGACTTGTTACGTCTCGAATTTACACCGTAGGTTGAACTGGCACTGAACCATTCTCTCCGCTGGGTGTCTTGTGTGCATGAAAATCCTTCCAGTACGTGACCTCCTGGCATTAAAGGAACTCAGGACTAAATCAAGAAGCGCAACTGGTGTTAATGCAGTGCCTGGTCTTAAAGAAGAGCAACACAGAGAGTTGCAGTACTCAATATCAGCTGGGAGATCATCCGTATTTTTGCCTCTTAGACAACGTACTGAGCAAATTTAACTTTAAGGTATCAACACTGAGCCTGGACTCATGATGTTCATTGGAATTTTACTTGTCTCGCTTCTAGCTATGGAGTGTTCCGGCTATTATCGGACCAGAACCTCCTTTTCTGTTTACAAACAAAACAACATCCAACAGCAATCGCAGCAGTATGGCAGGTAGGTCCATCAATGAATGTAGAAGTTAAATTCAAATACATTTTGATGTTAACTTCATTTAATTTTACGAGTTTATAGAGATGTTGCTCTTTTCTAACCCCAAATCACATTACTTTCCCCATTTGAGGAATGTAATTACCACTTGTGATCGTTCGCCTATTAATCAACTCAAAAACCTCCCTTAGTTTGGGACAGAAGTTCCCTTTGGCTATATAATAAACTTAATGCCCGACGCGGCGAAATGGCGAATATTTCGTCATGGGAAACCATCCATGGAAAGCCATGCGGAGCCAACACAGATAATTCGTAGATTTCCAGATCATTTTGATTACCATGTATTTCGTTTAAGATGTCCTGTATCCAATTGCCCTTGGATCCTTGCCCTTTGATTTAATTGTCGATTTTAAACAATAGCTATTTATACATCTCTTGTCCGATGATAACTGGAAACAGTCCATCATGGTTTTGAAAGAAAATTGATGTTATTTAAAAAAATACATATGCATTTTCACCAACGGATGACCGTTAAGTGATCAATGATAACATTAATTTCATTACTTTTTGAAACCTTATCGGACTTAAATAGATACAATCAATGTGACTTCACAGGGATAACAGACTATTTGATATTAAAAGTGTTGTGGTTTTGCGGGTCTTAAAAACCGACTCTTAAAAACCTCTCTAATTGTTCAGCTACAAAGAGAAACAATAACAAAAACCAACTTGAGTCTAAGGAGGCCTTGACTAATGATTTCTCCATCTGGTGCACCCTGTTTGCCGACATAATTTCCATTCATGCTTTAGTACTTTCATAGCTGCAGAATATAAGTAATGTGTCGAGCCTGTATCCAAATAGCCTGCGCGGGCGTTTTATTTGGGGAACCGCAATATATTTGGACGAGGGAAGAAAAGCCGAGACTTTTCTAAAACCTGGTTACCTTTTCTAAAACCATGTTTACCTCAACTGTGAAGATTAAGTTCACATGAGGTTTTTGAGAGTAATTAGTTCCTCCTTCTCCGGTGCTAGGGACCAATCACGGTTTCTGCTCCTCCACACGTCACCCTAACCTTTAATGGTTAATCATTAATAAAACGATGCATATCCAAGGGAAGACGTTTGCCATGAAAGTGTGGAAGAAGGCGGGCAAGATTACTAGTATATTCGAACTGTAACGGCACATTATTAAACCTTTCAGAAAGATAATTGCCTCTACCCTGCGAGCAGAGATTTCTTTTCTTTGGTTTTCTTATTATCCTTCCACTGAAAGAATGAGATTAAGAAAACCAAAGAGCTTGAACACATTTGAGCTTCCCGCTTGGGTTCCCTGTGGTCGCATTCGACCGACGTAAAGATCGGAACCATTCGAGAATATCCGGAATATTGAAAACCGAGTGTTGTGATTGGCCCGAAGGTGTTGTCATAACAATTAATCCTCACTTCAGTGTCGCTTGAGAGAAGCTAACGTAAATTTGCATCGAACCCGGAAAAGACTCTGGGAGCACAACTCGCCCTTCGCGACACAATTCACTTATACAATCTCATTGTATTATTGTTATGAGGTCTGCCGGGACACGTTTGGGAAAACACTATCTGGTAAACTTCAAGTTCTTTCTCAAAATAGGACTGCTAGAATTATCTTAACAAGACAATACAATACAATATATATAAATGTACAATTACACTGACCCGAAAATAGCTAAAGCTAATCGTGGAAGGCCGTGAATGATTAAACAGGAGAAACAATTATTACATTTAATAATTCAAGGAATGAAGGAAGGAGAAGAAGAGAATAAAAAACTTAGGGTAATAAGTACCGTGTTTAAAACACGAACATTTCGCCCTCGAATTTTTAAACTTGATAAAACACGTACTGTGAGTGTTTTAAACGGCTTCAAAAACGCTTTAAGAATGCAATGAAAGAAAGACGCACATCACAAGGGAAAATATTCGAGTAATCAGCGCCTGCAATTACGAACATCTCAAGGGAATGACATGAAGAAATTACCATACTATGTTGTTTGAAGCGGCGTTTTGCAATGCAAGAAGAACCTGCACTTGAAGGATTTGGTGTCGTGGTTTACCTCGATAAAGTTCAAGACTTGGAAAGCGATGTGACTGACATGACGGCAGACTCTACATTTTTGACTCCGGCACAAAATATGCACGTTTTCATTATTTTATGGCTTTGAGTTTGGTTTAATAATTGGAACCAAACAGTGGCTCGGTAAACAAGTAATGGTAGTTGGATAACTTCATTTAAAAAATATTATCTGTGTATCTTGGTACTCTGCTGATATGAGTCAATTTAGTGCAAAATCTATTATCTACTAGGTACCTTATGTTCCGTGTACTTTTTGCTATCTTTGGGTTTATAATTTTTATCAGTGAATTCTTAATTAGGATGAAACTTAATATAAATTTCATGTTCATTAGTGTTCTTTATATAAAACGTTCATCCTAATTAGCAATTCAATGAGAAAGCTGAAACATCAATAGAAATTCCATTGTCTCAATCATTAACCCCGTTTCCCCCTGGGACAGAATTCAAATCCCTCCGCGGGCATTTTAGAATGATGAAATTTTATCAGGTATAAAGGAGCATGCACGTGACTGATTTGCTTCATCCGATTGGACAAAATGCTCATAAATTATTCATGAGTTTTTGAAGGAAATATAAAGGATAAGAAGAACGAAAAAGCTTTAATTAATAATTATTTGGACTGAATTATCATGGGTAAATCAGCATAGTCATCCTCATATTTTTGTTTCCTTTCTTTCTGTATCTTTATACATTCATACAGTTTAATATAAATGATATTCTAATATTGTTTGAAGTAACTTACGTATCTTCGTTTTAAAAATCTTTTTGCGTTCGTTTCGTACACTTGTTGGTATGCAATTCCAAATAATTGGACCAGTGTTCTTGAAAATGAAAGTCTTTGTGCTTCTATAAAGGTTCCCACTAATATAATAAGTCATTGACTGAACTTGGTAACTGTACTGAGTCAAATTTATATATACGGCATTAGCATTGCAATTTCAAATGCATTTAATATATCATAAACGGTAAGTAAACCTTTTTTTGAACAGTTTCAGATTCCTCTCCATCCCAAAGTGCCAATGTGCCATAAAGCAGTTCAGAAGCAAAATGTTTGAAATAATTCAGTTTCCTATCATTAATATTGTTTAGATTTGTTACAGGAAATATCCAGTGGCTTTTTGTTCATTCCAGTCAAAAGAAAGCAGAATTATAAAAATAAGAAACCGGCGTGCTTTAATCTTCGATCTCGGTTTAATAAATACCAGCAAGCATTAACATTCAACGGGTCACCATCAGTATTCACTCTAATCCAAGTTCACCTGGACTTTTAATTGCCCAGTTCCTGTTTTGACAGTTCGATTAACATGATTGAAATGTGTAGGATCTCTTTGATAGATAAGATAGAGTAAGGGTTATCAGCGACAACAGATCATAACACGGCCATAATAGCTCCCTTGTTAACATCAGCTAAAACGTTACTCCGGTTTCAGATCGAAATATATATCATACATATTTTATTGGTATGGCATTGATTTGGCAGATTATTGCAACCATGTAATCTGGGATTACGTGTACGGTGTGTACGGCATTAAAATGACAAATACATAATCGTGTTGAGCCACTCCTGGTTGAGCCAACAAGCCAGTCACGCTCTAGCTGTGGAGGTTTCGGATAGATTATCCTTGGTTCTCTAATTATCTGACTCTGCTGCTGCGAAACAACGAAAGCCAAACATGGAAAAGCACCGTTGAAAAGGCCGAGAAAAGATGAGAAACATCTGCTTATGCGGGATAGAACAGTATTTCGTATCTGGCAAACACCCAGGGAAAGTGTCGCTGGCGATGATATACATCTTTCATATTTTCGCATTTATCCCGCGCCAACTTTAATACTGTGAAAATGCAAAGTAAGAATTATAAATTGCTTTTTAAAATCATCTCGTATTGTATTTCTTCAAGTGGGTGACGGAACCGATCGAAACAGTCATGTAGGATCACACACATCGAAAGATAACTAGCCGTTCTGACATACAGTAGTATGAATGTGTGGTGTCGTTCTTCGGTTATTGGAATAAATCTGGGTTTTTTTTTATCACGATATTTCGTAAACAGATATTTCTGCGAAATTCAGTCTCAAATTACGAAGTTAACTTGAAGAAAATTGACCTACATTTTTAATTATACCACAGGCTAACCATCGTCCTATTTTGTATATTTATCACTGATGTTAATCCATTATTTCTTAGCAGAAGTCCCCGAAACTCACTCATGTAATTGTACTTAGCGAGATGAGCCACAGGAAGCCCGTGCTGTATTATGAGCGCGCGCGTATCAACACATACACAGTAGAGTCAAGTCAAAACGACATTTCATTTCACATTCGGTTACATGAGTGAGTTTGGGAACTCTGCTAAGAAAAAAATGGTAAACAGAAAGGCATGATATCAGTGACAAATACACTAAATGCGCAATGGTTAGCCTGTGATTATACCATATTACATCAGCCCATTGATGTAGATGCCACGAATCGTTTTGTTGACACAATTTTAATTTGTTACTCAAACACTCGAAAGGTTATAGTGGGGTTCAGAGATAAGTGGTTAAGACAGAAGACAGATAAGATAGACATTCCTACATCCAGACAATTCCTACATTCAGACTACAGTTACCATTCACTCTACTGGACCTCTATGCTGGAAATTTATTGGAAAATGGACTTCCAACGGATGGAAATATGTTAGCAATACCATGCAAATGTTGTTGGAAACTCTAATTTCCATCTCATGGAAGAGACAAGTTTTCCCAGTGAATCCTCGATTGATATTGAAAAGTAAGGTGATCGGGATTAATTCTAACATACACAAATATATTTGAACACTCATGAAGAATTCGCTCTTCTTTGTCAGCAACAAAGGCGGTCATCTACCGCTGTACCGAACAGATGATGGCTCAAGACATGGCGTCCACAAGGCCCCCGCTGCCCCTATTGGCACATCGTCAACATCGCGTGATAACCACGTCACCTTTGATGATGTCCAAGTTAAAAGTCCCCCCGCTCCCCAGCCCGCGGCTACGTTGAGGTCTGGGGCGGAGTCTCGCACAGGAAGTGCATCGAAGAGGATCTCGGGACGATACTGTTTGTTCCAGACATCGAAACGAGTTCCGTGTCGTGTGGCAAAGAGGAAGAAGATCTCACAGAGTTACCAGTACTACTGTGGGAGTCTATTCAACAGAAAAATATGTACTGGTTTTAGGTAAGTAGCCGGCCAGCGGTTCTTCTAAATTATTTGTCTGTGCAGTCTTTCTATCCCTGACCGCGCACCAGAACAAACCCAAAATCAAACTTTCCCGAACAAAACAACAACAATTATAGAAATTGGGGCTTCCTCTTAATATTTCTACACTAAAATAATGACAGCATGAAAATGTTATATTAGAAACAAAGTATTGTACAATTTTACATTCAAGTTTAAAGTATATCAGAAACTTTCTTTGCTACTCACGTACCAAAAAGGTATTTCAGTTTGGTTTTAAATAAGGTTATACCAGTAGCTAGAGTTACTAAATTAAGAAACTGCTACGCCAATGGGCTTCGTTCGATATATAGATAGATATAGATATATAGATAGATATATAGATAGATATAGATATATAGATAGATATATAGATAGATATAGATATATAGATAGATAGATATATAGATATATGTATATAGATAGATATATAGATATAGAGATATAGATAGATATAGAAAGATAGAGAGATAGTCAGAGATAGTCAGAGAGATAGAGAGATATTATATATATATGAGCGTAGTTTTCACAAAAAGGCTAATACTACCCACCATACCTAGCTAGATATATAGATAGATATATAGATTTATATAGATATATAGATATATAGATATATAGATATATAGATATATAGATATATAGATATATAGATATATAGATATATAGATAGATAGATAGATAGATAGAGATAGATATAGAGATAGATATAGAGATATAGATAGATATAGAAAGATAGAGAGATAGAGAGATAGAGAGATAGAGAGATAGAGAGATATTATATATATATGAGCGTAGTTTTCACAAAAAGGCTACTACTACCCACCATACCTAGCTGGCATGCACGCAGTTTTTGGTCTACCGGCTTTTCTCGTTTTCTCAGTCCTCAACCGGCTTTCTCATCAGAGGGGTGTTAGACGTGAGTCCTCCTTTTGTGTTAACATGGCTCATATATACATATATATATCATGGAAAAAGTGCCCGAGTTTCAGTTCGGTAGCCATTTTGATTTAAAGTGCCTATAGGACCAAAAACGATATTAATAATATGGATTCTACACATAGTGAATAGTTGAATGGTACAATATTTCTGGGTTTGACTGATGCCGTGCCGATGAGTTGTAGAGGTTTAATTTAATCTACAAAATGCTAATGATATGACGTCAGGTTAGGCATCATCTATTATACAACTATTCACTTTGTGTAGAATCGATATTATTAATATCGTTTTTGGTCGTATAGGTCGTGCCTTTTCATTACAATATTCCTTGATCGCCCTCTGTTATGAAAACCGTTGTATATGTAACAGCCCTTGCATTCCTTTCATTTTAAGAATGGTTTATGTACCGCATTATAAAATGGAGATCAAGACGGTCTATACAACTGTTAGGGACTGTTGTCCTGGTTTTACTGGTCCGAATTGTGAAAAATGTAAGTTTACAATCAATGCTTCATCAGTGTTCCAATGTTATCAGTAAAGAAAGTAACGTGCGATTGCAGCAGTTGATTTTTTCTTGCAATATTTTTTAGCTTGTTTCAATTGTTCCATCTTCCAAGAATGGGAGAAAAGGCTCGTAGCAGTCGAAAGGGTAAGAGTTTATAAAGTATTTCCAGTCACTACTTCTTTGTTTATGAGAGAATTGTGTACAAATCGTACGCGCCTAATTTAAAGGGAACCTCGGTCGAAAAACGATGTTTGCTCTGAAATGTTCCCCGCTGTGGATGTCTAAATCCAATGCTGTGTTTATCTCCTGTAAATTGTAAACTAGATGTCAGTTATGACCAATTTCCCTGTTCATAAAACTCGTTTGAATTTACCGCGCGCTGTCACAGAGGCAACACTGTGACGTCACGAGATCCAAGATGGCGGCGCGCGGGAAACTAAAATGAATTTTAGAACAGTTTTCGCGGGAGTTTTGAACACCCATCCACAAACCACAGTTAGGAGAATGCAAATTACCCAATCATGGCGAAAAGCGTGCACGAAGCGCAGCGGAGATGGCAGATCCTGGGAAACACATTTTTTTTTAAATAGCTCAAATCTGGACACACGTTGGATCATGGATATTAATTATAGTGACGAATTGTTCAAGCAAGCAAGCGTGAACGACAATCCTGCTGCTGTACGTTGGATCAAATTAGTGATCTGATTGGCTTATCAAATAAAAAAGAAAAGACCGATACAACGTAGAATTTTGAAATTAGTGGTACAATATTTCGGCTGGCCACAATTACAACGTAGAATTTTGAAATTAGTGGTACAATATTTCGGCTGGCCACACCAGCCTTCTTCGGGTGCAATGAAGAAAATTTACATTGTCGTGTATTTTTGAACGTGATAGCTGTTGCGAAATAAGATAAATAATACAGATTACAAAATGATTGAAAGTGAAACAGTATTAAAAAGGTGAAAACAGATATATAGTATAACTCTTCCCGGATGTTGAGTCCACAGGGTTCGAGTGTTCTCGCCTGTACGATTAAAAAAGCTTCTCTGGCCTTACGTATCGAGTTGCATGTCGCTGGCAGTGTGATTAATTTTAATAGGAGAAGTGAGAAAATGTTCGGCAACTGTTGTGGGTCTAGATATGTTGTTAGATTTATCTAATGTCCGGCGGTGTTCGTAAAATCTGTCTTTTAAGCGTCGTTTAGTCTCACCTATATATTGTAGATTGCAGTGGTTATATGATTGAATCATAGTATATACGGACGCTCCTGGTAATGGGCTCTTGACTCCTCATGAAGCAAAATATAAGCTCTTGTTGATATGCCTCTGCTTCTTTGTATTTCAATCACTTTTTGTTTTATCAAGGGTGAGGGCAATCGAGGGGGATTCCCCCAAGGTCGTGGCATTCCAGGACCCCCAGGAATTAAGGGAGACCCAGGGCCTCGCGGTCTTCCAGGTAAGCAGTACTTAAATTTTATTCGTTCTTGCCTTAATCCTTTATATAATTTGTATACCTTACTTTTCTTAACTTTGGCAACTTCACGAAGTCGCACCCCAAGACGCAGAAACGTTTTGAGAGTGACACAATCAAAAATCTAATCTTTTGTTTACCCTTGGATATTAAGACTTATTAGGCCTCTAGCAGATCCTGCTAATGATCCTAGCATTCTCCACATACACTCCTTACTACATTCATAAATTCTCAACTAACATGTTGAATTTTACGGGGAATGAAAACCGGAGAACCCGGAAATAACCCTCGGAGCATGGATGAGAATCAACAAACTCAACTCACATATGACGTCACGTCCGGGAATCGAACCCGGCTCACAGTGGTGAGAGGTCAGCGGTTTTACATAACAGACATTTGAGTACTCCGAGAAAGCTGTATTTACAGGAAAGACCGCACACTTCTATTTCCATTTATTTTAAAAACTCGGAAATTTTAGCCGAATAAAATAATGACTTAGACACGACTAAGACCCTCGATCGGCTCAATTATGCTGCTTTACTGGCGTTCAACTGACTTTGACCCAATGTATTCACAGGGCAATCTATTCCTGGACCACATGGCCCTAAAGGAGATGTAGGACAACCCGGAGAGCCAACACCTGGTCTTCCTGGTCCACCAGGCCCACCGGGTCCTCCCGGGCGTAGGGGATTTCCTGGAATACAAGTTAGAGAGCGTGCTACCGTCCCACCGGATAAGGCACTTGCACCATCTGTAAGAGCACGTTTGTATCGTTTCCGTTTTTATTTAATAATAGAATATGTTCTCCATGTTCTATAACAAAATAATGAACGCTCGATGTCTTGAACTAGTGCGTATTTACGAGTGGAACGCGAGTGCAATTAGCAGCTTTTCAGGGGAAAACATCTTCTATTCTTCTACGTGGAAAGAAATGCTCGAACGTGCATTATAAAAAAATAAAGCAGGCTGAGCAGCCAGTGAAATCGCGCGTTCTTAGGATGCTCCGGTAATTTATATTATAAATAGAGGATATTACACGGTGGCTAGAAGATATAGAGGATATTACATGGCCGCGCGGATATACGGATTTTATCTTCTCGTGTTGATGAAATATCTTAAGAGTGAGCGCAGTGAACGGGTAAGATATTTCATCAACACGAGAAGATAAAATACGTATCTCCAAGCGGCCATGTAATGTTCTGTTTAATATATAATTATCGCTGATCTCTACTATAAAAAAGGCTAGAAATCTTTGAAAGCCAGTTATATTTTCAAAAGTGATATCTTCACGTTTGAAGGCGGATATCACTTTTTAGAAAGAAATATACATAGGTATTTCATCCATAATTGCTGCCGCAGCGATCAGTACTAATTTGTGTTGTGGAGCCATTATTTGGCGCATTGCCAGAGCAGTGCATTGTGGTCTTGCGCAAGGACACATAAATGATATGCGCGGTCTTGCGCACATGGCTTTTCGTTTGGGCGTGAAGGTGTGTATAGTTTTACTGCTTTTATTTTGCATTCTTACTTATAATTTGTTGTTATTGCCATCCTACAGCGAGTGTAAATAAATTGTGATCTCCTTCGTTTGTATTTTACCACAATTCCTTCAGTGCTCCTAATATTAGTCTCGTATTTTGATGTGAAGTTTACTTGATGATCATGCTACGTTGACGACTCCACGCGTCACTGGAGCCGTTTAGTAGTATAGTTTGATAGTTTGGGGCGGAGATAATGTATGTTTTCTAAAGAGCAAAATATCTCCTCTTATCGGCAATATGATTAGCAACACATAATTTTCTTCTATTGATAAAGTGAAATCAATATAGTTACAAATTAAAAAGTGACAGCGGGGTTCAAAACACAAATTAGCATATCTCAATAACAGTTGCATTGATTTACTGTGTTTATGCTTCATCGGGCTCCAATATATACATGCCCGTTTCCCGAGAACAGCAGTTTCTTTTGCTGGGAATGCCACGAAACTGTTGGGAATTGGTAGATTAATATTCAGGGAATTTACCGGGAAATTATTGATATCTTGGAACGAAGTGAAAATAAATCGGGACAATTTTTGAGAAAACACGCCACAGATCAAACAGGCTTCAGGTAGGCCTGGATACAAATATCACGTAAAATCGCCTAAATATCATTCCGGAATATCACGTAAAATGTTCTAAACATCAGGCAAAATGTTCTAAATATCAGGCAAAATTTTCTAAATTTCCCACTATCAAAGATAATGTTAATACAGTTTTAATAAATATTATAATATAACAACCTTTTTTATTATCGTACTCGCATTTTTCACAAAATAAGCTTACAACCATTGGTGGATCCGCCATTTTGCTCTGAGTCTGACCTCTGTACTGACTGCACTAAGCATCATGGGATACATTATTAAGTGGGAAACCGCTGATCCAGATTACTGTTGCCACTGAATTGAGCTAAGCAGTTTCAATCACCAAAAACTACGCTGAAAATGCCTAGACCCTCAACAAAATTCCTAAATATCCCAACAATATCCCATTTTTTTTCTAAATATCACATTGTTTTCTAAATATCATGGAAGGTTCTAAATATCTAAAAAAATATCATGATATTTGTATCTAGGCCTAGCTTCAGGCAAGATACACATCACACCTTGACATTTTTGTTACTGTAGATTTTCTTCTAATACATTTCCTTAACTGAGCGGCAGCATCCACTACTTATTAGGTATACTAGTTATATATTAAAGACCTTTATAACATACTCAACAAAATATCTGGATTCTGATTGGTCAATGACGAGTACACAGGTAGCCCAAGCTTGGGATCCCATACCTTCGTATGGGGTAGGGTTTGAAGGGAACATTTTGCTGAAATTTGCTGTAACATGGCACAGACATAGTTAAGGAACACAAGAAGACACTGTATAGGTTTTTGTCGATTTTTATTTACGTTGTACATGGAAAACTAAAAAATCTCATACAAATTCTGTTAAATATTATTACGGATCCAAAGCTTGGGCTACCTGTGATAGCACTCGCGTTCATGCGATTTCCTCTACTTATCACATGCACGGCAACCATACTTATCACATGCACGGCAGCCATACTTATCACATGCACGGCAACCATACTTATCACATGCACGGCAGCCATACTTATCACATGCACGGCAGCCATACTTATCACATGCACGGCAGCCATACTTATCACATGCACGGCAGCCATACTTATCACATGCACGGCAGCCATACTTATCACATGCACGGCAGCCATACTTATCACATGCACGGCAGCCATACTTATCACATGCACGGCAGCCATACTTATCACATGCACGGCAGCCATACTTATCACATGCACGGCAGCCATACTTATCACATGCACGGCAGCCATACTTATCACATGCACGGCAGCCATACTTATCACATGCACGGCAGCCATACTTATCACATGCACGGCAACCATACTTATCACATGCACGGCAGCCATACTTATCACATGCACGGCAGCCATACTTATCACATGCACGGCAGCCATACTTATCACATGCACGGCAGCCATACTTATCACATGCACGGCAGCCATACTTATCACATGCACGGCAGCCATACTTATCACATGCACGGCAGCCATACTTATCACATGCACGGCAGCCATACTTATCACATGCACGGCAGCCATACTTATCACATGCACGGCAGCCATACTTATCACATGCACGGCAGCCATACTTATCACATGCACGGCAGCCATACTTATCACACGAAACCATTATTCATACCAGTACGGCCTCGTTCTAAAATGTGTTTAATCAAGGCTGGACCGGGAGCTGGACGGGAATGATAAAGGTGTATACATTATTGGAATGTCGGCAACTGAATGGCTGTTCGAAATGTTATTTCAAAACATATAATGTAACGTGCTTTCTAATGCAATTCATGTTAAAGCTTCGTGCTTATACTACAAATTCATAAACAAAATAAAAGTTATTCCGCAGAATTCACTTTTTCCCCCGAAGCTTATCATGCCTTGTTAACCTGCCGTTCTTTGTTTTACAGATCGATCTTATGACGGACTTAATAGATCAATACAAAGTGATGGTATTTAGAGTTCAGGAACTAGAGAATAGAGGTATGCTACCTGTCGTATTTTCTTAGCGTCTGATTGACGGGCTAGCCCAGTTTGCCGAGATGTGTTTCAGCGCGCTATTACAAGTAGCTCACGAACAGGCTCATGAGGAGAGAAGAAGGGGAAGAGAGCCTACACGAACGCAAATTAAAATGGCTGCTACACTAAAAAAAGATTGACAACTATAGTCATCCAGCAATATTTGTTTTCTGTATTCTGTCCATGACACACTGTACAAAAAACGAACTAATGGTCAATTGCTGAATAATTTTGAGAAATTAAGCGAAATTATTTCCGGCAAGCCGGGCTGGGCCGATGAACGCAATTACATGGGAAATCTGTCTCTCGAAGCCGCACCAGCCCACCCAACCGGGCTAGCCCCTCTAATGTAATGGCAGAGTTGACATTTGGTGTGCACGGGTTTTACAGCGAAGCAGAGATCTCGGAAAACCGGGCCAGGCGTGGACGTCAAGCAGTGTGAAACTCTACCCCCCAAAAATGACATTTTACAAATGTGATTTTGCACGAGTCTCCTTAAGTGTATTTATAGATGACGTCAAAACGCATAGATGACGTCAAAGTACGCCACCAAGCGCAGTCTGGTTTTGACGCCATCTGAGCATGTATCTCAAAATTATTTCGTGAAAACGTGACGTCATCAGAGTGCTCGTTTCGCACTATTTATTGGATAAGTAACATGTATATTTGGGCAAGCCTAAAAGCGGAGCACCTAATTATCTGAACTGAGGTAACAACCCGAAACAAACATACATTATATAAAGACCTCGACTGGCGTCTCGGGAAACATCGAGTCTCGGGAAACAAAATTCACTGTTTCGCTCGGGGCCAGTCATTAAGTGTATATTGTTTATTTTACAGTGGATGCTTGTCAGTGTCCAATCAGAAGAGCTCCGGTTCGGAGATACACCGCTACCCCTCCTGTCCCTTTTGAGGACGGGCGAGCTCCGAGTCCCCCCTTGCGTGAAAACCACGAAGAACTGCTACAAAAAGACGAGACGCGCACGAATGCTCCAAGTGTCCCTCCAACTGAGAACGATTTATTTGGGCCTCCAGCATTATAAATACCAATTTTTGCAAACATAAGTTTTAATGAGAATCAAAGAATCTCTGAAGTACCCTTTGCGGATCGAAGGTCGACTCGACCTTTCCCCCCAGCATAATTGCCGTATAGTGTCGTAAAAGCAAAACCGTAGCCAATCACGGGAGCAAGTAAAAACCCAATCACGAACTGAAGCAGCCTAGTCCCAAGGTTGGTATTTTTTTCCGATGGGTTAATGATCCCTTTGGTTTGTACTGGTTGTGACGTCATAGCTCAACAAGGAGCTGTGACGTCAGAAACCAGTACAAACCACAGGGATCCCAATAATAATATAATTATTTTTACAGGAAACTCCCGTCACTAAGGTCGTTTTCAGGGAGTACCTGTTACAGAGAATTTATATGGGCTTATCATGCAATAGGCCACTTCCGCGATATGCTTTACTTGTCACGCACAAAGGTTTCAATACGAGGCCCCGTGCTAAATTAAATTTATTCTTTTCACAGAGAAAATAAATTTAATTTAGCACGGAGCCTCGCATTGAAACCTTTGTGCGTGGCAAGTAAAGCATATCGCGGAAGTGGGCTATTGAAACCCCGATTTGAAAAAGTCTCCAATCTAATAAAAAAACACCCACTGGGGAACTTTACGCAATCAAATGGGGCCAAATGCCCACCTCTACAACATTTTTTTCTTGTCTTATGCATTTTTATAGCACTAAAACTAACGTGAATATGATATCCTTTGGTGTGGATGTATAGGCCTGTTCGCAGACTAGCGTGGATGGACACTTGAAAGACTGTTTCCAACTAGTTTGCTTGCAGGTGGGGCAGAACCACTTTCCCTCAGGTTGCTCTTCCTCCTGTATGTCCAACACGCTAAAAGTGGCCGGAACCACTCCATTTTGCATCCTAGATTGTCACATTCAATCACTGCACGTAGTTCATCTGGTTTCTGGCACAAACAGTTGGAATTTTTTGCGCAAGCCATGCTGGAACTTTGATGGTCCAGTTGCTGAATAACAAATACTGCATATAATCCCCATGGTATAGATATTTTGTATAGAAACAAAACGGCTAAAATCGGGGGTTGGGGGGTTTCAATTGATAAGTGCATATATCAAAATCGAACTAGTGCATATTAAATTCTGCAAATGGATTTTACGAGTGTCCAAACACGCAACAAACAATGCATGCCGAGCCGAATTAGGAATATTTGCCCTTAAAACAGAAGCAATATCCAGGAGTTTAAAGTTCTGGCTGAAACTGCAAGTCTGCGATACCGACAAACTTGCAGTAGACGCCTCTTAAATAATCCTGCAAGTTGGTACAAAAAAAAAAGTGAGATAGTCCTCAAGCTCGGATTTGGAAATCTCTTAGTCCCCTCAAACACTATCGCCGACAACACCTCAATAATTTGCAAGAAATTTAAGCAAAGGCTATGCGACATAGAGTTCCAAAATTGGCACAGCGATATTTACAATGTCAATGATATGAAAAAAAATGCCAATCAGAGAAATAAGCTAAGGACCTACAGAAACTTTAAAGTAAACTACGAGCTCGAGGACTATCTAAAACTGTTGATTCAATAGCCCAATCAGAAAAATACTAACCAGAACGCCTGGGACTAGGCTGGAACTAAAGTAATTCCTGACTGGTTTTACTTCAACCTATCACGAGGCAAAATAAAAGCAATCATGGATAACTAACCAATCAAATTTGAAAGCAATCACGTGATTACTTTTCGACACTCCATCGAAAACCACTCTAAGTGCGCGCGTTGCTGTTGGACTAAATTTCGGCCTTACAAATAAAGATACAGCGGTATGTTCTACTTATATTTACCACTCCATGGGATTATTAGACATGGAAAACCTCTCGTTAATCGTGTAACAAGTAAGAAACTGGTGTTCATGCATGCGAGCGTTAAACGAATACTAGGGAAGCATGAACACTGGAAACACCTCAAAACTTTCAGTGGAGTTTAAAACCAGGCAGAGCCGTTCGTCACCAGACGCTTTCAGAACAATCGATAGCAAGGTATAAAACAATTACGTGTAAGATATTCTTAAAAAAGGTACTTGATCTATCACTGGAAAAGGCCGGATAAACAGAGCCAGTGGGCCTCGTTTAAAGGGGCTATGTCATGGTACTGCGCATGTATCGAGTAATCGCTCGGTTGGTGGTTGTTAATTGGATACAAAGAGTTAAACGTCCCTCCCTCAATGCTTGATTGAAAGGAATTTCAATATTTTCCTTGGCGACTGTTTATATACACTGTTTGTTAGTTATTTTTGCATATTTGCTTTGATTTTAAGCATCCCACATGGACAAGAGGTTCGTTAGTTCATATCAAAATCGGTGGAAACAGCTGATTCCGGCCCGGAACGCGAATGTAAAGTCTATTACCGTGACACAACCCCTTTAAATAATCGCTGTCCCATGTGGAACCATAGTTAATAGAGTGGAATGGTTAGGAAACCCGGCAAACTTCAAAAGGGCTAACAAAGGCGCTGCGATTTAGGTTGGAAGGGGTAAGACAAAAGATTGTGCACGATCATAGTTCATTAGCGTTCCCTGAACGACTGAACTCACACGTTTCTATTGGCTGATTGATTAACATGTTGGAATTTCTATTGTGTTTTGTGCACGGTAGTGGTTGAAAAAAGCTAACAAAGACATAACAAAGAAGGTCCCTGAGTTTCCTAACCATTCCACTCTATTAACTATGGTGGAACGAAGGTCGAGTGCTGGTGAGATCATGAATCCTTGTCTATTCTTGTGCATGACCTACGTTAGATGCGCAGGCCTGTTCGGTCATTCACTGATCGAGGTCATTTTCAGTGTCTTGATATATACACGCGCCCAGGTATACAAAAAGTGGATCCACGTCAGATCTGTGGGTCTGCAAGTTGACACATACCATAGAATTGTAAATTAGTTTGCTTTATAACTTTGCTATCATACGAGGATGTATTTATGTTGAGCCCAGGTTTGCTGATCTGCATCACGTGTATTTTATGTAAAAGTGGGATTCTACTGGAAATAAAATAAGTGCATCATGCGTTTATCGCCGCCATTCGTTCTTCAGCAAGCGACGTTTACGTTCTTCGCCTATACACATGCGTTAATTCCTTAGTTTCTTTGATCACAGTAGTCTGTAAAAGTCCTTTTTAGGTCGTGAAAACCAGTCGAGCAACAGGGCTACAAGCACGGTCACGTAACTATGATAACAGCGAGAAGGCAGGCGGCTAAAGAATAAGTAAGTAAGTGACTTTATTTAAGTGTCACTGTTTTAGCTTTGCAGCTAATTGGGGACACTAGTCCTACGATTTTACGTCCTTATCCGAGAAGACGTGAAGGTCTAACCGTTTACTGTATTAGAGCGGTTTTCAGTTGAGTGTAGTGAAACCAAACGCAAATTACCCACAGCCAGCCAATCATAGGAGCGAGTAATCACAAGTAACTCATAAATGGCTTCCCTGTGAGCCAATGACAAACCAAGGCAAAACCAAAACCAATTTGCGTTTGACGTTCTTGTTCCCCAGTAATATATTTTTCCTGTCAAACAGCTACTATAGATCGATTTGGTTTTACTTTGGATTCTGATTGGTTGGTTTACTTTCTCGGCCAATAGGATAATAATAATATATTAATAATTCTACATTTATATAGCGCCTTAATCCTAAACGTCCAAAGGCGCTTTACATAGCTGGAAAACAGGCAAGTTAATTTACAAGAACTATAAAATCTTACGATCTAAGCAATAACTAAACTAATAAAAACTTTCCTTAAATAAATATTATTTTACCTTAGCTTTGAAGACTCCCACCGAGGGACATAACTTAATAGTAAGTGGCAACAAATTCCACAGTTTTGGCGCAATAACAGAAAAAGACCTTTCTCCATAGCTCTTTAAATTGACTGTAGGAACCTTCAGAAGTAACTTATTGGCAGACCTAAGATTACGAGGAGGAGTATAGTACTCTACCATATTACGAATGTAGGTAGGAGCCAGATTATTTAGAGCTTTATATGTAAGAAGTAATATCTTATAAGTTATTCGTTTTTCTACGGGTAGCCAGTGGAGACGCTGAAGAACAGGTGAAATATGATCATACTTTCCACCACCAACAATAAGGCGAGCGGCGCAATTTTGAACTGACTGCAGTTTCTTAATTAAGTAACCCGGAAGTCCACTTAGGAGCGAGTTTCCAGTGTCTAGCTTACAGGTAACAAAAGCATGAACTAGGATTTTTATACTACCTTCCGATAAGTACTTCTTAATTCTAGCAATATTTCTAATATGGAAAAAAGCACCCTTACAAATAGCAGCAACCTGACGGTCTAATGACATAGAGTTATCAAATATAATGCAAGAGAGCTTAGTAAACGCAAAACCAAAACACTTCCGACACTCAATTGAAATCCGCTCTATGTAAAGTCAGCACCTTATACTCAGTTATTTTAAGACCCTGAGTGAACCCGCGACATCCCGCTCAACAGACCGGCCCTTAAACCACTGAGCTAACCGGCTCTCGACTCATTTTCGCAATATGAAAGGAACTCTGGACACGAGCTTGCATAGTTCTGTTGTTCTTGTTTGACCAACACCAAATAAACAACAAACAAAAAACAAGCCATCTGGAATGCGTTCACGGTTTTATTTCCTTCAATTAAAAATATTTTTCACACACGAGTTTGTAGGACCTGAATGATCAAGCCTTCACACCAGAAACGAAAATGTTCTTTTTCTGTCGGCTGTGATTGCATAAGAACACACCATGTTTAGAATTGTAATAAATCTAAGTCAAGCTAAATAATTGACATTTTGGCACATTCTAAACACAGTTCTCTGCTAAATTAAAATTCCAATTTCATTGCAATTTCTCAAACTCCATTTGTTCTAGAGATTAGTTCTCTTTTCTGTGTTTGGATACTTCGTGAGCTGTGATTGGTCAGTTTGCTGCCCATGACGTCACGTACGGATCGCTAAATCGTAGCAAAGCTGGTATTCGTATACTTTTGAACCATATAATAAATATCTTATTAAACCCGTACCGTTAGTTATGGATGCTCGTTTCCCTCGCCCTTTTTTAAGGTCGAAGCGCGCTCGTTTAAAGTGCCTATAAGCCCTAGCTAGTTATCTTTGATTTAAAATTCTCAAACTCATTAATAATTCATGATAGTCATCCAATGGAGGGACTGTATTTGGTCACATGCATGGGTCTTGATACCGGGTGAAACCCTTGTGTTTTATCATGTTTCCAACCCTAGTGATCAATATTTCTTAATCATCATATTCATGAACCACTAACTAATTACATACTGATAAACTACAAGTAAGGAGCGAAGAAGTAAAGAAATAAAGAATGACATAGAAAGAAAAAGTCTGCCTCCACTGGAGTTCGAACCACGACCCTTCCGACTGCTTGAACTAACTCTTGTCCACTACTCTACTAGTACGCTAGTTGAAATCACTGCCATCAAAAAAGAATAATAAGCCATCTATTGAATAATTAGATACAACAGTCAAATGGTAAACAATACTTGCTAATGAAGTTTGAAAAGAAGCGTATGTAAATTGTCGGTTTTGCATTCGCATGAGAAGACATGTCAAACACTCATTGTTCGTCTTTCATCAGAGGATTCCAAATATTTCGAAAACAATAAAACCCTCGAAGCTACGCCTCTCGGGTTTCATTTGTTTTCTCAATATTTGGAACCCCTGATGAAAGACTCCAATTCGTGTTTGACATAGTTCGTCAAACTGGAAAACAAAATGACCGAAATAGGAAAAAAAATAATTGTAGTCTTCCAATTTCATTTATTAAGGAATCAAATTTCAATGACGTCATATAAGGGATAATCTAATTATAGTTCCTTTTGCTCTGTTTTTATGTCAGCTGCAGTTATTAAAAGATTTAAGTATCGAATATCTGACACCTGAAAAACAACTGTATAGATGATGGCATTCAATGATATTGCTCAATTCACTTTCAACTCATTAGCATAACGCCTTAAATGACGTTATTTCAAGGATTTGTAATGTTTTTATAGCAATACTACGACCATAAATCGACCAAAAATGTCTGAACAAGATTTAAAACACTGTGCCCAAATAAATGATTTCTGGCTACGGCTTATAGGCTGCACTTTGATAAGAGGTAATTAGAAGCATGCATCAACTTTAGGATGAAATATTAAGATGCTAAAGACATCCTCTCACTGAATTTTGTGACGTCACTATCTTCCCAGATGTATAACGATCAAACAAAGTCCCTCTAAATTGAATGCATCAATACACAGTACTTTTCATCAATTTTTATAATTTCAGTGGAGATTTAGGATGGTTTTCTGCTAAAATTATTCCTCCCAAATACCAGAGTGCATGTCGCTCATTCACAGAGCGTTAATACGCTTCACGCATGCATACCTGCGTACCACCGCGTACCACCGAAGCTAGCCTAAATCATGAAGACATTGTGCTGACGAAAACTGAGATGCACGTCCTCAACTTGTGAAAAATATCCATGCTATATCACTCGCACTGCGGGCCAATACACTTGACCATCATGTAGACGTCGTAAACGTCATTAAAACACTTTACAGCTGTTAACTAATCTGCCGTAGAGTCTCAAAAGAAACGGTCCCTTGTAAGCGTCAACAGCTAATGACGTTTTAGTTGTACTCCAAACTTGGTAAGAGTAAAGACCACCAAGAATAATGGACCTTCGGAAAATATAGCCAGCAATAATGAGCTTAGTTATTGAGTTCTTTTTTTATGCAGGCTGCTCGAAACATGTACAACCCCTCTCCCCCATGGAAGGTTTACTAAGGGTACCTTCCTTCGAGACTCGGCAGTAATTAACTTTAATAATTAAAAACATAATTTTGTTCTTCTAAATTAATCTCTACTCTCTTTGTTCCCCCACCCTCCGACATTCTTCATTTCAATTGCAAAATATAAGTTCGTTTATGTACACTTTACAGCGTTACCCTTGCACGACCTCAAAACGATAAATTCTTCACTCCTGAACGCCTACAATGTATATAAAAATAATTAATATATTATTAGCATTAATTAGCCTATTGTTATTCCTCTGTGCAGTAGCCGCACAACGGATGCGCACACTATAAATTTGACCCTCGCTTGGAGGAAGTCGAAGAAAAACCCAAGAAACTTGAAGCTCCTATCGGTCCTAGTGGTATGGAACGGTTTCTGAAACAAAGCACAGAAATTGTATGGGTAAAAGGGTAACCTGGAACAAAACCCTACTAGAATATACTCCATAATCTGCTGTGAGGTAAAAGGGTAACCTGGAACAAAACCCTACTAGAATATACTCCATAATCTGCTGTGAGGTAAAAGGGTAACCTGGAACAAAACCCTACTAGAATATACTCCATAATCTGCTGTGAGGTAAAAGGGTAACCTGGAACAAAACCCTACTAGAATATACTCCATAATCTGCTGTGAGGTAAAAGGGTAACCTGGAACAAAACCCTACTAGAATATACTCCATAATCTGCTGTGAGGTAAAAGGGTAACCTGGAACAAAACCCTACTAGAATATACTCCATAATCTGCTGTGAGGTAAAAGGGTAACCTGGAACAAAACCCTACTAGAATATACTCCATAATCTGCTGTGAGGTAAAAGGGTAACCTGGAACAAAACCCTACTAGAATATACTCCATAATCTGCTGTGAGGTAAAAGGGTAACCTGGAACAAAACCCTACTAGAATATACTCCATAATCTGCTGTGAGGTAAAAGGGTAACCTGGAACAAAACCCTACTAGAATATACTCCATAATCTGCTGTGAGGTAAGATGGTAACCTGGAACAACCCTACTAGAATATACTCCATAATCTGCTGTGAGGTAAAAGGGTAACCTGGAACAAAACCCTACTAGAATATACTCCCATAATCTGCTGTGAGGTAAAAGGGTAACCTGGAACAAAACCCTACTAGAATATACTCCATAATCTGCTGTGAGGTAAGATGGTAACCTGGAACAAAACCCTACTAGAATATACTCCATAATCTGCTGTGAGGTAAGATGGTAACCTGGAACAAAACCCTACGAGAATATACTCCATAATCTGATGTGAGGAAACACACCCCACAAGCTGCCAGCTTTAAATGCTATCATGTATAAATATAGGTTGCGTGTGTATGTAGGAAATGGCAGTATTTATGCATAGCCGGTGTTCATACTAGTGTTTGCACTAAGTTTTACCCTCAACCGTGACGATTAATCTAACGATGAATGGATTGTACAAACTTCAGTATGGCAGGCAAATAAATGTGCTGTACTGACGAGTCTCACCTTGAGCTCGGCGACATATCGTAGTAGCCGCTCTCCATAAGAACATTCTCGATTATATTCTGCAACAAAGGGGCACAACATAGTTAAACATAGTTATTACTGAGTTACATTGGTTGAACTCATATCATGTGAGTACGGTAAAGAGTCTTATGATAGAGCCAGGTGGCACAGCGAGTAAGATTGTTCGCCTCTCACCACTGTGGCCCATGATCGATTCCCTAACGCAGCGCCATATGCATGTTCTCACCCATGCTCTGAGGGTTTTTCTCCAGGGTCTCCGGTAGTAAGGCGTGTGCGTGGAATGGGTCTCGGATACACCAGCATTTAATATCTTCCTTAGAGGCCTAATCAGCCTCATTCATCCGAGAATTAACAAAGTAGTTAATTTCTTAACAGGGTAAACTCGTTCTTGTCAAGGAAATACTGCAATGCTGGCGGCGCGGGGAAGTGGCGCAGCGTTGAGCGTGTGAAAGGTAGAAATATTCTGTATGTAAGACAACCTATTTTAAAGGGGCACTGACACCAATCGAAGGAAGAAAAATACCTTGTTAATGTCTTAATAGGCTTTTCAAACTGTTTTTTGGTAAAAGTTTAAGTTGATCTTAGTAACTTGATTTCGTTCCACCATGAACTGAACTGAAGTTCCGCTAAATTTATCTCTAAAGCAGTATTTTTCATTAATTCGAGTCAATGCCATCCTTCATCAAAATTGTCTCAGATTGTCCAGTATACAAGGAAAGAATACTCTGCTAATCTGAATAGCTATGTTTGTTTGGCCATGGGAAAGTTCAGTCTTTATTGGAAGGCAGCTCCCCTTTAATTCAACAACAATGGTACGAGTAAGTTCCATATGATAAAGTATCGGAATGGCAAAAGAACTCCAGTTATAAATACCTGAATCATTTCATAAGTGATTCCTATCTCCTGCCCGTCCACATTTTCTAATCCAGCTCCGCTGACTGTAGGAAAGAATGGTTGAACGTGTTTTAAAAACATGTCAATTGCATTGTTAACCGTTTTAGAACTTATCAAGGATAATGCTTAAGGAGCGCGTCGGTATTTATATAGGAGGGCACTTTGTTTGTAAACATCACCTTTGTTATTCAAATTGACAACGAAACTTTGAATGACTCGTTTCGCTCTCCTTTATTTCACTTGCTAATTGTTTCTGGTTGGCATTTACATTACAGTGGGAGTTACGTCAGAGTGCTCCCTCCTATTGAAGGCCGAATACTCGGGGAGACACTACTGGCTGATTCCAACACATGTATAATAAATATGTTCGCATCTTGTTAAAGGGGCTATGTCATGGTGTTGCGCATGTGTAATGATACGCAATATGTTCCTTGAAGACTATGTCTACACACACTTTGTCAGTCATTATTTGCTTAGATTTTAAAGTGCCTATGAAGTGAACAAAATTGACCCCGGTTTTCTTTTCTTTTATTCAATTTTAATCTTCCCTCAGACGTTTTGTGCAATTAAAAATAAATTTGGAGAGCGCGAACATTATATTATTTCGTGAGAAGTCGTGCATTATTGTCAAAATCATGCGACATTTTTTTATGGAGTTAAAGATATGCTAATCACATGCATGACGGCAAGGCTTCTTTGAGAAAATATGACAGATGGGAAGGCCCCTCAAGAAAAACATATTTAGAACGAGAATCAGACAAAAAAGCGCACTATATTTTGCATTATTTACAAAGACGAATATAGATGTGCAAAACACTTGACGTCACGCATGTAATTAGGATATCTTTAACGTCAATGACAACAAAATTGTCGCATGATTTTGACAATTATGCATGACTTCAACACAAAAAAAAAATTCGCGCTCTTAGAATTTATTTTTAATTGCACAAAATGACTAAGGGAATACTAAAATTTTATAATATAAAATAAAAACGGGATTGATTCTTTTCACTTCATAGGCATTTTAACTATCTCACATGTACGCGAAGTTCGTCAGTTCATATGAAAATCGTTTAAAGTAACTGTGTCGGGCCTAGGCCTTTCACCAGACACATCCCTTTTAGCAACAGTTGAACAATATATGTGGTGTACTGTTGTTGCAAAAGATCGTAGTGCCTGAAATTATCGCCCTCTTTTGGAGTTAATATTATTCGAGGAAATGCGGTAAGTTTAGAAGAAGTGCTATACGTATGTTGTATAGAACTATTTCAATAAGGTTATCTCCTCCTTAGAGTCCAGCTGTTGAAAAATAGTGAATAGACCACTTTCGATATATGTTTTACTTATCGCGCACAAAGGTTTCAATACCTTTGTGCGTGACAAGTGAAGCATCTATCGACAGTGGGCTATTATGAACAGATATACTGCAAAAGTAATACATGCAATGTGAACAATGCGCAATGCAACATGCACGTGACAACCTTTGTGAAATAGCTGTATGTTGCAACTGACAAAATGCACACAAGTAATGCGGCCTGTAAAACACGAAATTATACACCGCTGTACATCACAAACATTGCAACAGCAGTGGTCTCCAGTGAAATAGTCGAAGTAGTTGATACCAACACATTAATTTGATGTTACACGAGACGATTTTTAATGCATGTTAAACGAGACAACTTTAGCGCAACATTGATGCGGCAACAGGTATGTTACACTGGACGATTTTTAGCGCAACATCTTCCTGAAAAAAAAAATGGCGGCCGAGTGGAGTCTTTGTTTTCTGACGTAGCCTTGTTTCCGTGGACGTAGCGAACAGGTTTCTGGGGCGACGTTGCGCAAAAAGTCAACGGCGAGGGTGTTACGCGAATCAACTCCAACAAAATTCGGGCAACAATGTTGCACGTTTTTGAAGGTACTTCAAAAACTTGCAACATGCTGCCGCAACGAAGATTGCGTTATAAATCATCCAGCGCGCCATGTTACACTATGTTGACTTTAATGTTGCACGTTTAACCTATGCTCAATACAAGTAACTAAACTTATATTATTGTCAATTTTACTAGCCAGCGTTGCGCCGTTAATAGCCGTCAAGCAATCTGATTCAACTGTTGTCAAAACTGAAAACACGACGATTTTTAAGATTTGGAACACCAAGCTAATAAACTTCACGTATCCAATCTTACCAAGCTTGTCAGACACGCTGTCCTGCTTGTGGTGGAGGTAAGAAGAGTCGCTAAACCCAGAATTGAGATCCACAACTTCACGCGAGCCTTCGATTACCTGACAATTAAAAAAACGCAGTGAACAAAGAGGACAGCACCGTTACGGTTAGAATTGCCTTATTATTTCACACTCCATGTCATGGTGTTACTCATGTTGGAGTCAATATTCGATTAGCGGCTGTTAATTGGTAACAAACAGCTGAAGTTCCGTCCCATATTGCTGGATTGAAATGATATGCAGCATTTTCCTTGAAGACTATGTAAATACAGAGTTTGTTAGTCATTTTTGCGTATTTGTTTTGATTTTCCCACATGTGCGCGAGGTTAATTAGTCCATATGAAAATCGCTAAAAATAACTGTGTCTGGCCCGGACTGCGAATTTAAGGGTCTCTCCTCGTGACACAGCCCCTTTAATACTGTAGCGGCTACTTGGCCTTTAAGAAAGGACGGAGATATCCTGTCCCCTTCTCTCTCTCTCTCCTTGGGTTCCTAGATCAGATTTCGTATGTCGGAGTGGGCAAGTTACAGCAATTACTCGCAGCACGGTTGCTGTACGGCATGCCGTGACGTTCAAATGGTTTCCCATTGTTTTTGTCTTTCTGATCCAATCAAATTACAGAGTTACGGTACAGTACGTTACAGTATACGGTTACAGTACTCGTACAAAATCTGCCCTATTATAACGCGGCTGTCGAGAGAGTATGTATCATCTTCATTCTTTCACAACATAATCCTGTACTACCAGTCTGTACTTAATGCTGTACTACCAGCCTGTACATAATCCTATACTACCAGCCTGTACATAATCCTGTACTACCAGCCTGTACATAATCCTGTACTACCAGCCTGTACATTATCCTGTACTACCAGCCTGTACATTATCCTATACTACCAGCCTGTGCATAATCCTGTACTACCAGCCTGTACATAATCCTGTACTACCAGCCTGTACATAATCCTGTACTACCAGCCTGTACATAATCCTGTACTACCAGCCTGTACATAATCCTGTACTACCAGCCTGTACATAATCCTGTACTACCAGCCTGTACATAATCCTGTACTACCAGCCTGTACATAATCCTGTACTACCAGCCTGTACATTATCCTATACTACCAGCCTGTGCATAATCCTGTACTACCAGCCTGTACATAATCCTGTACTACCAGCCTGTACATAATCCTGTACTACCAGCCTGTACATAATCCTGTACTACCAGCCTGTACATTATCCTATACTACCAGCCTGTGCATAATCCTGTACTACCAGCCTGTACATAATCCTGTACTACCAGCCTGTACATAATCCTGTACTACCAGCCTGTACATAATCCTGTACTACCAGCCTGTACATAATCCTGTACTACCAGCCTTTTCATTCGTTATACTTTACCTTTTTAATCTCACTCTTGAGGTTGAATGAACTGCTTTGCGGTGCGAACAGCGCACGTTTGAAGCGCTCTACTATTCTCCTCTGGGGATTGGGTGATAACGTAGGAGGCAGCTGAGAAGAAAAGAAAATGTTTCGCTCAACTCAAGATGAAATGCTCTTTATGTAATAGATACAGAATGAGTAGGCGTGCTTTATCGGATTTCGAAACTCTCTCGTCCGGCTATAGTTTGTACATCCGATGAAGCACGGACACGAATTCTGTATATGGCTTATCAAACGTCTAGATGTATAGAGTCGTGTTTTTCGCGGTTATTTTGGTGATACGACCTACATGTATTTCGGCCGAGAAAATCGAAGCAAAAGTTTATGTAATCGCACATTTATTTCCTTTGTTTTTCCTTCATGAATTATTAATGATTGATAATTATTGCTAAACAAGCTTTGAGTGGACAAGTTACGGCACTGACTTACGGCACGGTTACTCTACCGTACCGTGACATTGAAATGGTTTCCTCATTTTTTTTGTCCTTCTGATCCAATCAAATTCCAGAGTTACGGTAAGGCAAAGTTACAGTACAGTTATTGAGCGGATTTCGTATGAGTGGGACAAATATACGGCATATCCGTACTGCAGAGTATTTCTCTAATTTGATTGGATCAGCAGGACAAAAACAATGGGAAACCATACCAATGTCACGGCATGCCGTACGTACTCGTGCTGTAGTTTGACTCACTCATACGAAATCTGCTCTAACCGTGCCGTGCCGTAACTCTGTAATATGATTGGATCAGAAAGATAAAAACAATAAGGAAGTAACCGTGACTTGCCCATTCAGACGAAATGCGCTCTAGTACAGCTATATACATTCTTTCCGCATACACGAAATCTGTTTTATCATATGACCCGTACGGCGCACCGCGCGCTTTGCTTTCAAACCTATTTACAACAGTCACGTGATGGGGCCAGTACGTGTTTCACGTGAGAGGGCTGGAGAAAGCCGTCCAGTTCTGCTGAACTTTTTGCTTGTTGTTTTGACAATTGAAAGTGGTCACATGATAAAAAAACGTATTGACTTGACTGAGTTAGATCGAGCCGGACGGGAAAATTTTTGGCTCTCGGTCAATTTGTACGAACCTTGCTGCGTACGTCATGATCTCGAGCCAAATATTTTGCCGCCTGGCCCTGCCACTTAGTCAATAAGTACCTACTATCACAGCAACACATGCTACTGAGCAGTATCCTCACCTGCGTGATGAAGATGATCTTGTGCAGCTGGTTCAAGATCTGAGAGATTGGGTCGTTGATTTGCCGGACTTTTCTTGGTGAAATGCTAAGTGTAGCAGCTGCGGTGGCTATAGAGAAAAGACAGAAGCATTATTGACCTTCACAAGGCTATGACTAATTCGCATAAAAAGGGGCACCGAGTAGATATCAAGCATTAGTATATACAACACAAGTGAATTAGTGGCTTTTCGCACGCTCTGATTGGCTACTCTGGAGCAAAGCAGCGATCAGCTCGCGCGAGTTTTTGTCCATTTGGCAGAAAATAAAATAACTATTTGTGTGGTATATACTAAAACAATTATTCACCTCGGTATCGGTCTCGGTAAATATCCACCACTATTCACCTCCACTTCGGTGAATTGTTCATTATTACATAGATACGATATAACGCACGCTCTGATTGGCTAAAAAAGCGTGTTTTATCAGAATATAACACATGGTGAGGCTCCTTTATTTGTTAACTACAATGTTTTTGTTAACACTACGCTGCTTCTGTAGCTCTTGCACCTGCTGTAGTATCACCTGCTACTTTCTTCCCATAGTGGTTAGCATATCGTGATCGACTTTTAGTTGATTATACCAGTGTTTATCTTCCTTGCTGATGCAAACCTACACTAGTTTTTACAGTAACTAGTCATCGGTTGTATTCTACACTCACGTGGTCTAGCCTTGAGCTGTCCTCCTGCAGACTGCCTTCTGTACGCCTCCACCGATGAGCTGTCACACAACAAAAACCGAAGACAACCAGTTGTCACCATTATAATCCATCAAATATTTTCTCTCCCGCGTGATTGGTGGAATGCGTCACGTTACCCGATATTTGCTCTTCAAGGGGACAGTAGGTTAAGTGTGTATATGGTATGTTATGTATATAAGTGTGTAAATGGTATGTATATAGGTGGTGCAGTGGTTACGCGCTTCGCCTCTCACATCTGTGGCCCAGGTTCGATTCCCGGACGCGGCGCCATATGTGAGTTGAGTTTGTTGGTATCTCGCCCTTGCTCCGAGGGTTTTTCTCCGGGTTCTCCGGTTTCCCCCCTCGCAAAAACCAACACGCTAAATTCCAATTCGATCTGTGGATTAGCCGGGTCCTGACTTTGATCAGCCGCCATGGTTGTTTCAGGTTTCGTTACAAATTCAGAAAGAGAGAGAGTATATGGTATGTTATGGTATGGTATGTATATAAGTTTGTATATGGTATGCTCTTTAAGAGTATAGAACCAACTAAACCTCGCCTTTGCCGTGCGCGCAAGGACTCCCGTAAAAGAAAATACTTGAAGGATTATAAAAGACAATAACATACTTTGTGGCATTAACATATGAACTGATATTTGCCCCTGGACATTATCTGTTCCTCGAAACTCACAGTTTTATACCTCGAGCTCCTATCGGAAACTGTTTGCTTCTGGAAACAGATAATATCCGCGGACAAATATTAAGCAATTATTGCACGAGGCTGAGCAAAATATAATGAATTGTCTGTGGCGAGCTACCAGTTATTTGTCGATGCCGAAGGCAGAGGCGAATAACTGGTAGCGAGACACAGACAACTCATCATATTTTGCGATAGTCTGAGTTCCAATAATTGTTTTATTATTCAGTGCTTTTGTTACCTTTGGCATCCAAAATGCTCGCAATTTCCTCCTCTGAACGCTCTGGAAACCGAGCGGCCATGTTGGATCTGCAGGCAAACGCTTATTTGCGCGCAGTTATTTATTATTATTAGGTGAATCAACCAATCAGAATTCGGGATACTGAGCAGTGCATATTTCCACACTAAAAGTAGGTTATTGTTTAGATGCGTGTAATTGTGTGCTAACTGAATATTCTTTATACGCAAACACAAGCGTGGTACCTGCTCTGTGTTCTCCTTGTAACAGCAATGTCCACACTACTTGGCACGGTCACTACAGCAGAACGCGATGCACTTGTCGGCATCACACCTGGACCATTCAGTGTCCCAGTAGACCCTGCTTTATTAACAGCTAACGAGTCCAGGTTCAAAGGCCTCCTCACCCCTTTACGGGGTCCAGGAGGTTTGGGTACAGCGAATTCGCCTTGTCCAATCGAATTAGCAGAGTAAGATTTCTCGATTTTAGTCCTAACAGCAAAAGATACCTTTTCTGGCGTTCCTTTGCTATGAGCCGCAGCGCTTTTTTCACCGGGGGTTGTTTTTAAAGGGTTTAAGTCCTTTTTTATGCGACGACTCGTGGATAAAACAGGCGAAGTAGAACCTTCACTTTTGACACAGCTCGAAGTTGAGTTCGTAGTAGAGTGAGGCCCAGTAATATCGATCTCCGAGTCTTGTTGTGGAGGCGGAGCCTCTGCGTGGTGACCGCTGTGTTGTAAGTCGGTCGAATTTCCGTTCGATTCGAACGCAAGATCGCTATCTACGTGGCCGACTCCTCGAAAACCCGCAGCACCACCGCTGCTCGAGAGGTTGACAAGTTTATCGTAGCGCTCCTGAGAAGCCCAGAAAAGGCGATGGTAGTTCTGCATATTTCGCGTGGCCTCTAAGTAGTGTCTGTGGAAAATGGAAAGGAAATATCAAGAGGTACTGAGGATAAGGGATCTGATGCTGTTCGATCATACAGCCACATCTTACAGGACCCCACTGAAGAACAAATTGGAGACATGGGATCCTATCATTAACAAAATTATCATCATCGTCGTCGTTGTCATAGTAATTATTATCATTATCATTACCACTTCCGCCACCACCATCATAAAGATTAACGTCATTATTTTCACCATTATTGGTACATCTACTTATGCATTACGCGGTGACTTCGCAAATCTTGAAGGGGAAACACGCGCAATAACGGCACTGACATTGAAGGGTAGAGAGCCAGTTAGGATGATCATACCTTTGAGTTCGTTTGCGTTCTCGTTCCAACTTCTTCTCCAAACTGATCTCGTACACCCGTAGCTTGTCCATGTATATCAGCATGATCTCGCCGATGATTCCAGCAACCTGGTAAAGTGAGAGAAAAGTTAGTATGAAACATTTAATGGTGGAATATCGGCAAAATGAAGCTATGATGAAGAAAAGACAAACCTGAACAATGTCAGGACGATCATCCGGTGAGGCCGTCAAACATCTAAACGAGAAACAGAATAAATGAATAAAAGATATACACCATAATTCATACATCATATTGATACGAACATTAAGCAGTGCGAAACGCGAGCTATGATTGGCCGATAGTCATGTTATTAAGTCTGATTCACACCACACCGCGGCAAAACGGTATGCTCCGCTGGCCAAAAGAACGAAGGCTCTGCTATCAAATACAAATTACCGAGGGTTTCAACTTTTTTAGTAAATAATTTTATAACTTAGTAAACTCACAGTGAATTACAAATTAAGAAAACTTCAACCTGTTAAAGTCTTAGGCTTAGCTTTTAAGTAGTTTTCTTATTTTTTGACAAAACAGTTCACAAATGGATACTTATAAGCAGAAATTTTAAAATCACATGTGCCTGTTGTTTCATTTCAGTTTTCGCGGGAAACTGGGGGCGGCCGCGCGCCGACAAGAAATAGCATATACGCATGCGCATAACATTTTGCCGCGGTGTGGATTCACACTAGTGACATAAGCACAAACAACATACGCAGACGCAGTAAAGCATTGATCATTAGCGGCGCTTGTTCTTATCTCACACCTGTAAAGTAGACCAAGTACCACTAATAATAAATACGGCACTGCGTATGGTGCTTATGCCGCTAGTGAGGACAAGGCTTAACTAGCTTCAGAGTACAGGTCCGGTTGTTCAAAGGGTGGATTACGTTGTACAGTGGGTAAAACCAGTTAGTTCGATTGAGAGTAAACTGTACAGATTACAATTACAAACTTAGCGCTATCCTAGGGATAAAGTTACACTTGCTTTGAACAACCAGGCCCAGATGACGTCACGTTTTATACGTAATCATTCTGTATCCTCATTTCTTCGCAAACTTTTAAAGACGCACAGATGACGTCAAAGCGTGACGAGAACAGTCACGCCTCTCGACTACATCTCGTGGCGCACTACTTTGTACTCGTCACGTTCTGACGTCATCGCTGCATTCAAAGAGATGAGATGAGATATATTTGTTAATTACACATGCATATATACACACAGAGGTAGAGATAGGAATCAATAATAGGTAATACAGGTATTTAACAAATAGGTGGTATTCGTGTGTCTGGCCTCTTATAGAGGCACGGATGACGTCACAACGTGAAGTGAACAAAGAAGTGCGCCACGAGACGCAGTTGAGTAACTGATGTTCTCTTCTTGTTGTGACGTCATCTGTGCATCTATAAGAGGACAGACACACGGCAGAATGACTGACATCTATTTGTTTTATATAATAATGAACGAAATTTCCCAACAAAATAGAGCGCGCGCATGACGTTGTGACGTCATCTGTGAACCAGGGCCCGGTTGTTCGAAGCAAGGGTAACTTTATCCCCAACCCTATGGTGCTAAATCTGTAATTTGTACTCTTTAACGTTGGGCTAGCGATGTAACCCCCGGGTAGCGCCTACCTGGCTTCGAAAAACCGGAGTCTGTACTCTACTAGATCATGGCTTTCTACCAATCAGAGCGCGAGTTTCGCCCTGTTTGTGGTATAAAGGTAAGTAGACAGAATACCAGGTACCTGTTAACTGTCTCTGACAATTTGTCCGAGTACTGCTCAGAGGGTATGGGTTCGTACTGCGCTTCTACGATCTAAATAGCACAATATCAGGTTACTTCGGTTTAAAGGTACTACAAACTGCACTAGACATAATGTAAACAATAATGATATTATAACAACTGAAAACAAAAATGAAATTATACTGCATTAACCTCCAACATTACTCGGCATCAACAGACAGTGCACTGCCTGTACGGAAATGAGATAAAAACTTTCTTCTAGCAGCCAAGTGTTGCTGTTTGTTAGCCTCGACCTCAAACAAAGCAGGTCAGTGAATTCCTAGCTTCACATATTCCGAAAAAAGATGGAGCCGAATTGGTGATGTCATCCTCTGAAGTCTGTCCATAACCCTTGGGTTTTGCCGTTTTTTACTTCATTACATTGACAAAAGTAGGAACGAGGATAGAAACAAGACTTTGACGCGCGGATGGCGGGTATATGATATCAATGCGCTTATCAAGGCAAAGCGTTAGAGATCGTTTATCTGGTTTTAGTTACCTTGGTAGCCAATGCTAGCATGTTGGAGGAGTAGAATGGAGGCCTCAGTGTAGCCATCTGGTACAGAATACATCCCGCCGCCCAAACATCGGCCTTCTCGCCATACGGCTGACTTTGAACGACTTCAGGGCTATGATTGAAAAGAAGTATAGCCAATACAAGGGAACGTTAATGAAAGCAATGAGAATAAGTTTCCCCGCCCCTCCACCTCAAAAAAACAAAACAAAAAGAAACGAAAAGACAGAAACCGCAACACACTCCTCCAAACTCTTACACCCCACCGTTGAAATAATTTATGTACGCGAACAATTTCCGTGAGCGTAGCTTCAAGAAAATTAAAGTGTGTGTAATGCCCAAGGATAAATATCAGTTCATATTTATCCAGATGCAGATGATTTCCTCCCAAGCAACTGATCTTTGGCAAAAGCTCCAAAACGAATAAAAAGAACTCAGTACATTCTCCTTTTCATAAAAGATTTAATAAACCTTACTTGTTGGAGGAACATTAATCCAACTACCCCCAATATGGTCAACAAATTAACTAGTACCTGTAGTGTAGTGCAAATAAGTATTAATTCAGTCTTGCTTTAATTGTAACTAGAATATCGACTTCTTTCATTTGGCTAGAGGCTAGCTCGATAACCTAACGGTTTACCTAGCCTCTAGGCTCTTTTTCCTGACCATAATATTTAACTAACCTATAAAGTAACCTTGTCCTACTGTATTCTTAGTGTTATAGAGTGAATAAAGTATTGTATTGTACTATTATTGTATTTCAACGCCACAAAGTAGGTTATTGTCTTTATAAACCTTCAAATATTTTATTTTACTGGAGCCCTTGCGCGCGCTACTCTCACAGTATGGAGAGCCACACCGCGGCAAAACGTTACGCGCATGCGTATTTGCTATTTCTTGTCGGCGCGCGGCCGCCCCCAGTTTCCCGCGAAAACTGAAATGAAACAACAGGCACATACCCGTGATTTTAAAATTTCTGCTTAAAAGCATCCATTTGTGAACTGTTTTGTCAAAAAATAAGAACACTACTTAAAAGCTAAGGTTGAAGTTTTCTTAATTTGTAATTCACTGTGAGTTTACTAAGTTATAAAATTATTACTAAAAAAGTTGAAACCCTCTGTAATTTGTATTTGATAGCAGAGCCTTCGTTCTTTTGGCCAGCGCAGCATACCGTTTTGCCGCGGTGTGATGGAGAGCAAATATCGGGTAACATTCCACCAATCACGCGAGAGAGAAAATATTTGGTAAAAATGCTGGGTTAGACATGGTAATACACCTACCAGGAGTACAGTATGGTTCCGACAACAGAGGTCATTTTACTGGCATCCGGGTTCTTCTGCTTGGCGAGACCAAAGTCAGCTGCAGAAAACGATAGAGCGAACTAGCTAAGCAGCGGGTTGAAATAACTAGGATTTAGGGCAAATACGAGTGCAAACATTGAAACGGAAAGAGATGAAATGTGAACACACACGAAGAAAGGGAAAAAGAATACAGACAAAGAGCTGAAGTGCCCTTGCCAGCAAATGCGAACAAAAGAACATTTCTAGTGCCCTTGTCAAACTTACTGATAGTGACCTTGTCGTTTTCTCCCAGCATGATGTTGTTAGGTGTGAGATCCCGGTGAACAATGAACTTTTCCTTGTGGATGTACCTCAGGCCCAAAACGATCTGAAACAATCAGCACAATCACACTGGTGTGACATCACCTGTCAGTCATACTTGTTGACTAATGAATAGCGCGGCCGCTCAAGGACTTCACTATTCATTGACAATCCTTTAGGTGATTCCGTAGAAATTTATTTCCACATCAGATCCTTTCAATATTTTCACAGTTCTGGAATGAAAGGGCTTCATTGCAATTCAAAAGAGCGAAAAATAAATAGGGGTCACGGCCTTCATTGTTGCGCCACATACCTTGGATTTATAGTAATACTGGGCTCCTACAACGTAGATATGCGAAAACTAATATTACGCAAGAAATGCAACTGTCAGATCGTCATAGAAAAGTTTGAACATAAAAACTAGCTATGTGTTAATACAAGAACATTTTAAAATCTACAAACAGAAAATTGTTGATCCATACTACGTTGTTCTGATCAAATATATTGAAAAAAGGTGTGTCTCCAGAATCGGTTCGAATGTATTTTATAGCAAAAGTTGTAAAAATTAGTAAAAAGGCGTGCATTTTCTGAGGAAGGACTGGGGCGAGTTTAGTAAAAGTCGTCTAAAATCGCCCAGATCAATTTTAGCTGAGTTAGCTGTAAATACGTAAATACAATTTAAAGTTGTTCTAATGTGCGATGCAGTAGCAAAACTAAGGAATCAACTAAAATCGGAATATTAATAATGCTTGACTGTGGCATTTACCTGTATAAAGATGTGCCATATTCTGTCCTCGGGGAACCAGGTACCTTTCTCCTTCAACGAGTTAAAGTGCTCGCCGAGAGGAGCGCCTTCCACAAGCTCCATAATAACGTACAGTTTCTCCTCTGATGGATGTAAAAGAACATCGTAAACATGCAGGGCCGAACACAACTTAAAACTAACTGAAACTACAGTGTGACTACTGAAATCAGGGCCATTTAGACAACGAGAGCTAAACACATTGCAAAACGAAAATAAAGCAATCCAAATCCTACCATATCCACGCGATTTTCTTCATTCGAAATACTTTGACTTCAGAATCGCCTTTTACAGAATCGAAGCTCAAGCAAGTCGAAATGTACTTGTACTTGTACTTGCAAGTCTTGTACTCGACACTGATTGGCTCAAGTAACTGTCAGTTGGAATGCTTTGTTTTCGTTCTGCAATGTGATTGGTTCTCGTTGTCTAAGGGCCATGGGTAAAGTATAGCGTAGTCGCACTGTAACACCTTTTTCAAAGTAGTTGTCACATACAAAGGACACAGGGCGTGCAACATTCAAAAACTTTAATGGATTGTTGCAGCTGAAAAGTCCGGTAAATTCATTTGTCTTAAGGGTGGAAAACTACAAGTCAAATATTTACGGTTTCCGTCGAATCAATTTTCACACATAGTTGATACGTACAGCACATGAGGTGACGTACATACAGGTTTCGACCCAGGCTTTTACTTACGCGGTCATGGGTCAGGAAAGGTCACAAAAGGTCACATTTACATATAACCACAATCCATTTCGAACTGGGAATGTGCCGCCATAATATGTCCTCCGTCCTATGTTCTATCTACTCCATACTCACTCTCTTCGAATGCCTTGTGGTACCGTACGATGTTTGGATGCCTTAACTGATTGAAAAGTAAAATGAACATATTATCGCGTTAGAACATAACTATGATTGAAGACAGGGAGGATGTATTAGTGACAGCGGTTTAGCTTTAACTGATTCATAATGTGAAAACTCAAAATGGTGATACGTAAAAACGTGGTACGAATGATTGAAAGATTGTTGTATGGATTATACTAAGGGCACATGGCGAGCCCGAACCGGCTCCAGATCAAAAACAGTTCCATCCCTGCTATTTTTTTACGAAACTGGAGGAGTCAGAGGAGTTACTGAGCACAGGACGCTACTGGACATGCGCAGATTGCTACACTTTGGTTTGTGAAAATACTTCAGCGGTTTATTTCATCCTCATTCCCAGTGCCTCCTCGACTTGCCAGAAAAATCGGAGGAAGACCGGAAGCAGTTATTTTACCTTAAAACGTTATGCGCAGCAACTGTTCTATTTTTACATTGCGCAGCCAATTTTATCTTAGCGAATCAAATTTGAGCCTGATGGTGTGTCTTACCAAGGCCTCCGATTTTCTGGCAAGTCGAGGGCGGCACTTGGGACGAGTTGAAAATAGTACGTGGGAAGCGCATGGAACTACCACCGTGGAAAGCGCGGTACGGTGCAGCTTACATTTCGTCTGACGAATAGCTAGCACTCGATGCAGACCAACACTAGTTTTTTTTACAGAAACTAGTCATCCATTGTTTATTCTAAATTGTTAGGCTGAGGCTTCACAATATTTCATCACAGATGATACTGCATGCATGATGTCGTACCACGAGCCAACACGCGTCTCACCTGTTCCTTCATGATGGTTGTTTCATTCACTATTTCCCCGATACTCTTGCCACGGTCTATGGCTGTCTTGCCCAGGGCAGGGCTGTGTATGGAGATCTAAGCGACAAACATTTGACGTTGGTTAGCTGCAGGAAAACTCCCATCTCCGCACACCAAGCCCCCTTTTTAGTTGATACTTTACATCTAACGTAAGGAGGACCTGAGTATGACCCTAGACACAGTCGATATTTGGATAATGTACATGTTTGCGCTTTATTCATAAAGGTAGTCCCTCTACCGAGAGAAGTGCTACACACTAAAACAACTTGGTCTAATAACAGTACTCGTTTATTAAAAACAAAAAGAAATGTGAATCTGCTCAAGTGGAAAGCCATACCTCTTTCATGGCTTGGAAAGTCTGTCCACCATGTCTCTTTCTCACCTTAAAATACCAATAATTACCATTAGACACGGGTAACCTAACGCTAGGAAACAACACGTTTGTACCATTAAAGGCAAGTTAATGCCTTTCAAGCACAACTCATATCAACAACAACACTGAATAAATAAACACTGAAACAACCATATATAGGGGCTGATTAAAGTTGTATCGAGAACCTCGCTTCCATGTTATCAACCTCGCTTCCATGTTATCAACCTCGCTTCCATGTTATCAACACACTGAATAAATAAACACTGAATTTTAACGGCACCTGAAACAACCATATATAAGGGCTGATTAAAGTTGTATCGAGAACCTCGCTTCCATGTTATCAACCTCGCTTCCATGTTATCAACACACTGAATAAATAAACACTGAATTTTAAAGGCACCTGAAACAACCATATATAGGGGCTGATTAAAGTTGTATCGAGAACCTCGCTTCCATGTTATCAACCTCGCTTCCATGTTATCAACACACTGAATAAATAAACACTGAATTTTAACGGCACCTGAAACAACCATATATAGGGGCTGATTAAAGTTGTATCGAGAACCTCGCTTCCATGTTATCAACCTCGCTTCCATGTTATCAACACACTGAATAAATAAACACTGAATTTTAAAGGCACCTGAAACAACCATATATAGGGGCTGATTAAAGTTGTATCGAGAACCTCGCTTCCATGTTATCAACCTCGCTTCCATGTTATCAACACACTGAATAAATAAACACTGAATTTTAACGGCACCTGAAACAACCATATATAGGGGCTGATTAAAGTTGTATCGAGAACCTCGCTTCCATGTTATCAACCTCGCTTCCATGTTATCAACCTCGCTTCCATGTTATCAACACACTGAATAAATAAACACTGAATTTTAACGGAACCTGAAACAACCATATATAGGGGCTGATTAAAGTTGTATCGAGAACCTCGCTTCCATGTTATCAACCTCGCTTCCATGTTATCAACCTCGCTTCCATGTTATCAACACACTGAATAAATAAACACTGAATTTTAACGGAACCTGAAACAACCATATATAGGGGCTGATTAGAGTTCCGGCTAAACCACAGATCGAATTGGAATTTAGCGTTGAACAAGTTCTTGCTCATTGTTTTCACTTTTTTTATTGCTTTACCTGCTTCCGCTGAAAGCGAATGGCAAAACTACATCTGGGCCGGGTTGTTCAAAGCCCGATTAGTGCTAATCCAGGGATAATTTCCATGACAACCAATAGGTTCTGTGCAGAGTTAATCCAGGATTAACACTAATGGGGCTTTGAACAACCCGGCCCTGTAGAATAAGTTATGATATTGAAATATATCAAACTTCCGTGGATGCCATGGCAACGCTGGTGTCCCTGTAACCATCCGGTTTGCATGGAGCAAACATTATCGTCAAAGGTTACAAAACGCTTTTAAAATATGAGGGTCAATAAACAGCCACTATTTTAGTGTTTGTTAATAGCGTTATGGAAATAAAATGCAAGCAACATACGCAGACGCAGTAATGCACTGATCATTAGCGGCGCTTTATCTTATCTCACACCTGTGAGTAGAACAAGGACCGTTAATAACAAATACGAAACTGCGTCTGTGTACGTTGCTTGTGCTTATGTTACTAGTGAAAACAAGGCTTTACCGTTAATCGTGGATTATGATAATCGGGTTTACCATAACAACATGCATAGTTCACGTCTTGATTTCAGTGTAACTGACCTTGTACACACTGCCGAATGCACCAGACCCCAGCAGTTCCAGCACTTCATACGAGCCGATGATATGGCTGGGTGCTTTGTTTCGATTGATGGATAAAATGTTGTTACGGATTAAGGCAACGTCCTCTTCCTGTAGCAACAACTTAAGATTAGACTAAGAACCAGAATTATTACTAGTATCTATATTGAACACAAAAATGGTGAATCGCAAATTTCTCGCAAATCTCTCGATTCGAGGCCAAAACTTCCACAATGATGACGTTATGCGGCCAGGATCTGGTCGGGTCATTTGATTGGCTATAGTATATGATAATTAAGCATGATAGCCAATCAAATGACGCGACGAGATTCTGGTCGCATATCGTCATCAGTATGGCATTTTCTGCCTCGAACCGCAGACGTCTCTCTTGGAGGATACGTTTTGATTTTAGATCCAGATGCGAGACGGCTGTATTCGCAGGCTAAATGTCGTACAGTAACGAAATCCGCTCTAGTAGGCCAGCATGTATGAGATATGGCTATTACAATGGATGACTAGTTACTGTAAAAACTAGTGTAGGTCTACGTCGGCGGGGAAGACAAACACTGGCCTAATCAACTTAAAGTCCATTAAGGTATGCTAACCACCGCGAGAAGAGCAGCAGCTGCCGTTGTTCGTCTTATCTTTTTATCACCATTGAACCAGTCACATTCACATTCGGGGGTACTCTGCCATCTTTTGGGTGAGAGTGCTCGGCTGGGACATAATAACTCCTACCCCTTCTCAGACCTAAAAAGTCATTATTTTCTACCCCATCTCAGATTAAAGGGTTAAATAGGCTACCCCATTTCAGACTGGAAACTTCAATTTTCCCAAAAAATACTGGGCAAAAATTAAAGCTAAAATATCAAAACATTGCATTCGAAAATTGAACAGAAAAAGTATACCCCATCTCAGACTTAAGAGTGCGAAACTGGGACCCCATGCCAGATCTATAGAAGGTTAAAAACCCGACCCCATCCAGCGGCATACCCATATAGCTTTTATATGGGGGACGGGGAAGAGAGTTTAACTAAGAGCTGTCAGAATAGGTATGATCGTCTGTTGCATGGTATTGCGTGTACTTTGTTTCGGTGCACTCCCATTTTCAGAATAAAATAACTAAAGGTTCTTGTGGCTGTTCTTACCGCTAAACTGTTCATCTGCTCCACTAGAATCCTGTACCCATTCGGGTCCCGTACATAGTGACCCACGTCAATGAACTTCTCAAACAGTTTGGGCGGGAAAAGCCTGTGGGTTACAAGATGGTATGAAAATTTTCCGTTCAGCTTTTTTCACTCACAAAATAATCTAACACACAGTTTGGGGTCTTTTTGCTTTACTAACTGTCAGCCAGAGCTCTGTGCATAAAAGGTAAAGCAGCCTTATTTAACGTCGGTAACTCGTGACAGTCTGGTGAGACTGATAAACTTGAGGTTGACGTGAGACCTACGATTTTACGTCCTTATCCGAAAAGACGTGAAGGTCTAACAATTTGCAGTTCAAGAACGAGATTGTTTCACTAAGCCAACACCTTCTCCTCAGTTATTTTAAGACCCTGAGTGTTGGTACATCCGGGGTTTTGAATCCTCGACCTCACGCACATGAGACCGGCGCTTAACCACTGAGCTAACCGGGAGGCGGTTAATGCGCACTTTTTAAGTAGCAAGATACGAAAGAATTTGTTGTTACAAACGGTACGTGTCGTCTCACCTCTTGAACAACTGTCTGTTCCTCTCCATACTAAAAAGAAACCTAGAACAGAAAGAAAGGGAGTTTGTTTATTACACTTTATATACTTATCAATATGACCACAAGGATTATACCACCACCACCACCCAACAACATCTACACAAAGTGCAATACACCACCACCATATACAATGTGCGGACGGATGACTAATTCTCACCTCAAAGCTCTAAATGCACTTTTCTGTAGGAAAGAGGAAGGGAAGGAATCAGGTTACTTTAAATAAGTTACAGTATTACAAACGTTTGGCCACTTTGAATGTTTTGCAACCTCGACACTCACAATGCAGCAGATTTAGCTGATAATAAGAGACTGTGTTTATAGAATCAAATCAATTACTTTGCCTCTACCAACACATCATCATCAGCAGCAGCAATAATGATGAAACTGTTGTAGCAAAGTTCTATATATTCTTGGGTTGCAACCAATCCCCAGAGATTCAAATGACAAAGCCGTGGCGGCCATGTTGGTGGAACTAACAAGAGAAGCTAATGAGGAATCTTTTGTTAACGTCCACCAACATGGCGGCCATGACGTCACGTGCAACCCAGCAATAGCAAGACCTACCTGTACGTTTTCCACTGCTGAGGCCTCTTCGTTAGTAGACGTGTCTTTGGGTAATATGAGCACACCCAGTAGATAGATGCCATTAGCCTGCACGATCTGCTGTCCGTTAGTATCGTTCAGTACTAACTCAGTCAGGGCAGCACAAACAGCTGGAGAAACAAAAATGGAAACACAGCAATGCACTCCATGATGCAAACAGCGGATTTCGATATGTGGAGAACGTCATACGGTAATGTTTCGGTACGGCACGGCCTGATGCTGAAAATACAGGTACTTTACCATTGCTGTAACATTACGGTCATTATTGCAGCACTGCGGTACGGTATATACTGTATGCTGTCTTTAGAGTGCAGACTTCGTATGAGAGGGAAAGTTATGGCAATGACTTATGGCACGGTTACTGTACGACATGCCGTGACATTGAAATGGTTGCCCCATTGTTTTTCTTTCTCATCCAATCACAGTGTTGCGGTACGGTTACGGTACGAGCTACGAAATCTGCTCAACTGCACTCTATGGTAAGTTAAGGCACGACACTGCCGTGACAGCCAATAAGAATGTGTTATTATAGCATTCTACCAATAATTAACGCGCAAAATATGCACAAGAAAGCACCAAACATGACTGTATTTCGGGTAGTTACAGTCAAATGGCTTCCCATCACCATGGTAATCCCATTTCTCGCGCGAGCACGCAAGGTTATTACGGAAAGAAAATTTCGTTTCTTGGCAGAATTTATAAGCATCTAATACGGCAAAATGAATGAGTGTAATGGCGCTATAGTGTTGATGTGACTGTACTCTGTACGTACCACATTTCAATGAAAGCTGTTCTTCAAGAGGTTCTGTGTCAACCTGAAATATAAGGATATTCATAATACAATATCCACTGTTCTGACCATGCTGGCAGCTTTTTGAAAAGGGGAGGAAATTCTGATACACACATTAAAATTATGGTCAAGAATAGAGAATTATGTAATAGAGAATTTACCTCACTGCTCGCAGACGTCCTAGCCAGGTCTCCAGTACTATAATATCCACTTTCTCCTGCTGCCTTACGATCCCTGAGAACAAAAACGTATACAGCTATTTCAATTTGTCTGTGAGATAGGGAATCCGTCATCACTTAACTCTTTCCCCATCAATTATGGTTAAGAGTTACGACCTGGACGACTTACCTTACTGTGTACAGCCGTTCAACATTAAAAAAATGTCTTATTCCCTAATGCTATATTCCCTAATACCCCATTCCCTATTTCCTATCTCCTAGACAACATTAATTGAGATTACCGAGTCTGTCAGTTTACTGCGAGACTACTGTAACCACATAGACAACGAGAACTAATCACATTTGTGAACGAAAACAAAGCACTCCAACTTACGGTTATTTGATCCAATCAGTGTTGAGTACAAGACAATAACTTTCAACTTGCTTGAGCTTCGATCCAGTAAAGAAATCGTGCAACCTTTGCCACTCCCCCCCCCCCTCCCCCAAACAAAAACTCCTAAAGAGAACCCGTGTGGTGTCGACCTCTCCGAGTACACAGGCGCTCGGTGTAACGAACGTTTCATATGGTCATCTAGTTAACATTGCTGTCAACTTACTGCAGTAAAGCCAGCAGTAGCGGTATTCCACCAAGCAGTCTGATCTCATTACTGGAGTCAGGATCTTCAGCCAGCTGAACGATAATCCACACCTGAAAATGACATCAACATTTGGACATTACTGCACATGCGCGTACTGTACCGTATATTAGTGAATCTCCTTTAACTACGTCGGACCATTGAATACGGCAAGTACTTCATGTAGCTGCACAAACTGTCCCAAACCCTTATAAAACCCGGACCCTACATTTAAAACCACCCTAACCGTCAACAACGGGTACTCACTAATTCAGGGTGTTTAGAGGAATCACTAATTAGGCTAATTTAGGCTATTGTCACAGCTACATGAAGTAGTAGCCTGGAATACACCCTGAGACTGCAAATGAATCAATTAAAGTGCCTATGAAACTTATTTTTTTATTTTAGATATCAATTCTACATCAAGTGAATAGTAGAATGGTACAATATATCTTGCTTTGAATGCTGTGCCGCTAAGTTACAGCAAGGTTAAGGAGGTTTTAATATCCAAAATGCTAATTACATGACGTCAGGGGAGGCATCAATTATTATACAATTTGTTTTGTTACAATTAAACATTTTTTTTCAAATTATCAGTGTTATACCCATGGTTGAAATAAAATGATTTTAGAAATTTGTTTTCCTATATCAGTAGAAACGCCCATTCACAACCTCTAAGAAGTGATTGCAGATACCTCCCCTGACGTCATGTAATTAGCATTTTGGATATTAAAACCTCCTTAACTCAGCGGCACAGCATTCAAAGCAAAATATATTTTACCATTCTACTATTCACTTGATTTAGAATTGATATCTAAAATAAAAAATATTGTTCATAAGCACTTTAATGACTTAAAAGCCTGGTGTACACAACAAGCATTTTGAGCACGGTACTCCTAAACTTTTGGTACGCGTGCCAACTGTGTCCAGCACGGCATCCCTTTAGCAGTGCCGTGCCCAAGTTAGCAGTGCCGTGCCCAAGTTAGCAGTGCCGTGCCCAAGTTAGCAGTGCCGTGCCCAAGTTAGCAGTGCCGTGCCCAGGTTAGCAGTGCCGTGCCCAGGTTAGCAGTGCCGTGCCCAGGTTAGCAGTGCCGTGCCCAGGTTAGCAGTGCCGTGCCCAAGTTAGCAGTGCCGTGCCCAAGTTAGCAGTGCCGTGCCCAAGTGAGCAGTGCCGTACCCAAGTTAGCAGTGCCGTGCGCAAGTTAGCAGTGCCAGGCTTTTCATGTACACTGGGCTTAAGATTCCAGAACGCCAACGGCTGTGACGACGGGACGTGTAAAAGTATTATCATGTGAAATCCTGTTTATTGTGTCTTTTATTCGCTTTTCATTACTTGTCTTACTCAACTTTTCTAAAAATAGAATAAGCACAGAGTCCCGTTCAGGCCGCACGAAAAACAGAGTGATGAACTTTCTTACCTTGAGTTTTCACGTTGTGTAGTTTTTCACAAAACGACCAAATTGTGTGCATGCGACTGCGTACATTTTCACGTGGAGTTATTGTATTTTGTAATTATATAAGGCTAATAGGTTTTATGCCTCGGTCTTGTTTGTTTACTTTAAAATTGTTACTTCGCTTCGAACAACCGTGCCCTGGTAATCTGGAGTATAACCTACATGTACATTTGCAAACTGACTGTTAGTCGAAATATTTAAGATCGAGACACTTTAATTAGACACAAAGTAACGATCCCACGTAACTCTTACCACATGCCAGAGAAGCTTGATGTTCTCATAGTGCAACAAACTAGAAAAACGAAACAAAAAACATTTTTCAAGTTCAATAACTGTGTTTAGAGATTGTATATTAGCTGCGGTTACACTACCCCAGATAAAGTCGTTTACCCAGTAACAGTGGCCCCAATAAAATCCATCTGGGGTTTGAATTTACCTGGGTACAGCGGTTACACGAAGACCGTTGAATATCACGTCCCAGTAACTTTGTGGCGCGAAGGCCTATTGTACTGTCAGATCCTCGAAATTTCATTGGCTGAACTATCCGGGGTCGGCAGCGACCCCTAAGACTTATCTGGGGTGCTATCAAGGGAAAGTTCCATTGCTCTTTCTTTCGTAACTATGGAAATATACCTAGGTACGTTTTCTCCTGGGAAATCGGTTAGACACGAAAACACGAATTTACCCGGGTAAATTTCCAATATACCTAGTAAAACTGGTCTAGTGTAACCGCAGCTAATATTATCCTTCTCAGTATCCTGAAACGCTCTATCACTTAGCATGTCTATAAAGCATTTTGTAGCATATCAGACGGTTTAAGAGCTTAAACGTGATGTCACACGCGACGAGTTTTAACGACGAGTCCTTGCGCACCACTGTTGTGCGAAAAGTCAACATAGTGTAACATGGCGTGCTGGACAATTTTAACGCATTCTTTGTTACGGCAACATGTTGCAAGTTTTTGAATTACCTTCAAACACCTGCTTCGTGTAACACTATCACCGTTGACTTTTCGCACAACGTCGTCCCCAAAACCTGTTCGCTACACCCACGGAAACGAGGCTACGTCAACAAACAAAGACCCCACTCATCCGCCGAGTTTAACGAGGATGTCGGAGTATGAGCCTGGGCTCTAACTAGACGTTGCAAATGTCGCGCTAACAGATGTCTCGTGTAACTTGGATTATAACGATCTTAATGTGCACATGTAATCAGATTGTTCCCAATCCTTCCATCGCTGTCCTTACATTAATTCTACTGCTGCTGCTGCACACACACGTACCTTAAGCATATCGGGATTCCTTCAAACACTTTCACCTGCTCCCTGATGTTACTGTCAGCACACAAGATTCTCAGCAAATTACCAGAGAGCCTAATAAAATAAAGATACAGTTTTAATAACATAGTAATTAACGTCATCAAGCATGGGGTGTCTGCACTTTGTAGGTAGACTTATTTTTTATGGATACCTGTATATTTTATTATATAATTGAATTAGCGAACTTACGTTTTAGATAGAACATCATAGTCTTGTAGTATTCTCAGGAGAGTCTCTGTGCAGTTAAGTTCTCCAATAAGGGCACGTGGATTTTCACTTCGTAAACACAAACAAAGTCATGTTAAGCTATGTACACATGATGCAACATTGCACACACCATTGAAATGGGGTTGATACACGGAGCAATATGTCCTGCAATGCACACATCAATTTCAATGGTGGGCACACAGAGCAATATGTCCTGCAATGCACACAGCAATTTCAATGGTGGGCACACAGAGCAATATGTCCTGCAACACTGCACGCAGCAATTTCAATGGTGGACACACCGAGCAATATGTCCTGCAACACTGCACGCAGCAATTTCAATGGTGGGCACACGGAGCAATATGTCCTGCAACACTGCACGCAGCAATTTCAATGGTGGACACACGAAGCAGTATGTCCTGCAACACTGCAATTTCAATGGTGGACACACGAAGCAGTATGTCCTGCAACACCACACACAGCAATTTCAATGGTAGACACACAGAGCAGTATGTCCTGCAATACTGCACACATCAATTTCAATGGTGGACACACGGAGCAGTATGTCCTGCAACACTGCATGCAGCAATTTCAGAGGTGGACACATGCCACACAAAGTCACTAGCAAAACATTAAGAAAAGATAAGAAAAAACAGGCCCGAATTAGACCACTGATTGTACTCGGCCATCTCTCACGTTTGAAATCTTAACACAAATAATGTAAATATACCTTGCGCACTCGCAGTTTGAAATTATTTTCACTTGCAAGGTTTTCTTTTCCCCCCGATTTTCCCTTATTGATGTTCTCTGTCTATAGAGCTCCGCTAAAATCCGTATTATATAACTGCGCAGCCATGTAATATGCAGCTATATTTCTGACCTCTTTGCCAACCCAATCAGTGCGTAGAGAGAGCAATGTAACACTATCACATCACTGGCTGACAGCAGCAACACCAAGGCCTGGAAAATAGTAAACAAATTAATAGGGTAAGAATATTAACAATTATTTATCAAACTCATTAATAATCCATGAAGGAAAAACAGAGGAAATCAACATATGATAAGTGATCTGTAAAATCCGATACAGTATTTTTATATTGCTCGTCAATTGCATTTTGTCTCGCCTAAAGGCTTACCAAAATACATATTTATATATGACTTGTAAAAACACTGAGACGTACATGCATTAGCTAATTTGCCAACTAATAACCTCTATGTATTTACAGCATACGTACTGCATAAGAAAAGGAAAATCTTGGGGAAGGCAAAGTGTGTGTTAAGATCATAAATTGCTTCTCTTTGGGCAGGGACGTGTTCAAAGGGATTAATAGCCCACTTTGACATGTTGTGCACGCATCAGAGAACAATAGACGTGGCCCGCCAAATAGCCAGTCTGTGTAGCCCGCCAGTCTTCTAGTTGCGTGCGCAACATCATTAAAGTGGGTTATTGCGCAACTGACGCACGTGAGTTATTGGGTTCCGTAATAGGCTCAGGTGTCGGTCCGGGTGTCAGTTGTTCTTCGAGCAAGCACGTTCTTTGTATGCGGATACGATTTAACTTGGTGCTCAACTGGGGGAATTATGATCTTAATAAGGGAGAACAGCAGACTGATTGTCATTTTGTTATTGTCAGCTGATCTCTTTGCTACCTCCCGCGAATGAGGCACGTAAGTGGCAAGCAAACCCCGAAGGGGAGCGAAAATGAGGCACAATTGTAAGTGCCGAGCGAGCCCCGAAGGTGTGAGAACTGAGACATGTAAGTACTGAGCGAACCCAACAATTTTTTCATGCTGCACTTAACCTACGGCCTCATGCAATATATTCTAAATTTCTCTCCATTGTTCAGGACTCAAATTCAACTCAGAGCAAAATTCACACATGGGGTAATAAACAAAACATTTGACTAACCAACTGTCAGATTGGACTGTCCAAGAATCCTCGAATAAATATAACAAAATACCCAAAAAAGTAAGAAGCTTTCTCTGGATGTTGAATTGTATAATTTTAGGTAAAATACTTTACTAATAAACTACTTTGGGTTACCTAACATTTTTAGTAACCAAACGTTGAAACTGGTCGGCTGACCACTTACAGTACCAACAATATATTTACAGTGCAACTTGTTCACTGTAGCCTACCATTGATTAACAGGATACCATTCATTAAGTTGATGTGTGCATGCATTTGCTGATAACCCACCTGCAGGTACCTTATTCCTAAATAATGTATATGTGCATGCAGGTATTATAACAAATTTATAAATTATTCTGCACCTTGTGTGTTCCACATGCCACCAACCATTCTCGTTGCTTTACGTCCGCAGATAGCTTCTGACAAATATCTGAAGGAAAATATTAGGAATACATGTACATTGTATGAGCAATGCAGTAAAAAAAAAAAAATCATGTACATGTAGGTTGGCATTTAATTAATAAGATATGCCATGATATACATGTGCATCTGAAATAACAAAAACTGAAATGCTGCCATGGTGGATCAATCCCCAGTTTATAATCATAAATTACAAGGGAGGGGTGGGTGGATACCCAAGGGAGGGGTTGGTGGATAATTTTCACAGAAAGTCATGGTTGTCAATAAGAGCTGGCAGCCAACAAATTTTGCCAGTACTACTCTGCCAAGTTTCCCTGGCTCCTATTTTTACAGCTTGTCCCTAACCCTACAGTTGTACATGTATATATACATGTATATATATAGTGGGCAATGGGATTATAATTATAGGCCCTTTTATGTAGTGAGGAGTAAAAGCACACATTAAGCTACCAAACAGTGTACATGTAATACTGGTAATGAGTCTGCTAATAATAGATTATTATTATTCACTTTAATTACCCATCCACTTCACATACTATCCACAGCCCTGCCTGTGTGTCTTTATTAAAGGGTTTCTCTCAACCAGTGTGCATTGCACTCATCTGTTATTGGTATTATTGGGAAACTTTCAAATATCTACCCTCTGAACTAGCATTAATTGTGCCATTCGTTTGAGTTTCAAAAGTCACTGACATATATATTAAGCAACAATAAATAAAGTCTCATTCCTTGTATTTTTTACAACATTTTAACAAGATCTGATCGGGATTTGTTCTTTGACCCCCCTCCCCTCTGGATCGTCCAAAATAGCCCGCAAATTACACCCCCTCTCCTCCAGAATTTCCAGACTTTTGCCACATGGACAAGCAGTAAATCAAGTTATGAATAAAATATTGACCGATAGTTGAGTGGCACTAATTGATATTTTCTGGGACTACACAATTGGGACCCTTTAAGCTACAATGTATGCCATATTACAAATCCTGATACATCCTTACTTGTCATTTCCTTTAGGATGTCAACTGTAAATTGTTCCTCTCCATTTTCCAGATAATTTTCTGTCAACAACTGTAACCTCTGTAGACCAAGCCAATAGTAAAACATTAATTTACAAGTACGATAATGTAAATAATATTTTAATGGCACAAATAAAAAAATAATGCTGTTTATTAAAGTTTTTCACCTCACAATCCTAGCATATACATTCGAAACAATACATAAACAATGCTGAGTTTACAATAAAATAAACCACCAGTGACACTCACAAACACACACAAACACAAAAACAAACAAAAAAAATAAAGAAAGAAAAAACAACTAATTTCAGGCTGGTACAGGGCATTATTTCAGAGAAAAATAAATAAATATTAAATAGAAGATTAAAAAATTGTTAGCTAATTGTCCCCACTTTGCCAGATGGAACTTTAGGGTATTCGCGTTAATTGCGCATCTGCGCTCAATCATTTTGTACTCCTTAACATTGGCTAAAAGACGCCTAAGATGGAGGCCTTGGCCCTCGTCCCTCGCTTTATATACAGTCAATTTGAAAATAAGTAGTAACAAGTTGGTTACCCGGTACTCCCTTTTGATCAACTCCTAGTATAATATTAGGGGTGGACAGGTCAGGAAGTGTGACGCTTAAACGCGCAACGAAAACTTTGAATTCGAAATATAAATTGACTGCCATTGGGCTTTCCGCGAAAGCATGATCGACGGATTCTAAGTGACATTTACAGAAAGAGCAGGCCGGGGAGGGAACTAAAAAAAAATGGAACTTGTAGAGATTCCAGTTCAGATACAAAATATTATTGACAATCTTATATTGGAATTGTCTAAGATACAAACTATTAGTTGATTTATAAATACGCTTGTAAACCTCATGCCAAACAATGTCGACTCCCTCAGTGACGATAATTCATCTTCTAATCGACTAGACTTGACTTTTTCTTCATTCAGTTCCTCTTGAGTAAACTCTAGAGAGTCCTTGAGTTATTCTAATTCAGTTTTCATTTTCTTGATATCGAAGGAAAGAATCAAGTAGAGTTTCTCGTTTATCTCATCCAGCACTTGGCGGCAACCGTGACATTCTTCAGTCACTTAATTCTAATAGATCGCCCTCCATGGTCTGTGAAGAGCTAGAACTCATTTTCTTCCTTTTCTTTTTGTTTTCCATAAATAAGTGGGATTCGAGGCTAGTTTTCGGATATTTAGAACATTAGAAATAACGGCAGCGGAGCTCCTAAAAAACACGTCCGACCTACATGCCTGCTCGCCCGAGTCAATAAATAATAAAATCAATATTTAACAACAATTTCTCAGTTTATTCTTTAGGCAAAAAGGATAATAATATATACATGCATGCATAGTCATAAATTTACCTCTGATAGAATCTTTACTCCTCCTAGGTTGAAGAAACTGGACTGAAAAGGCAGTAAATAAATTTGGGATCAGTTATAAATTACCAAATACCAAATGGTACATGTATACATGTATACTAAATATATTACCATGATTATGTACATTGTATATACATACATGTATATACTATAAAAAACTTAAAGTTACACGTAAATACATGACTGTAAGTAATACAGTAAGATGTATAAATCACACATAGGGTACAAAAAAAAAAGGTACAAAATAATTTTATCATGTACATGCATGTACATACTGTCAGTAGACCTGTAGCTTTAGGGCCGATCTGCACTACAGACAAAGTTGTTTGTTTATTTTTATAAATAAAAAATTGTCAACACTAAACTCAGACAAGTGCAGATGCATAATTTAAAAAAAATTGGCCTGGGCAAATACATCAATGGCACCATAATGCACTGCCCCTGAGGCTGGTAATATTTTGCCCATGTCTAGTTTCTTTGTGTTTTGGCAGGTCAAAAAAGGACCAGTGATTTTGTTTGTCCCTCCCAATTTGGATTTTGTCTATAGTGCAGATTGACCCTTAATGTCACAATTTAACAAACAAATTAGAGAATACATGTACATGTATTGTACATCTGCACAGGTTTATATAGTTATTATTTATAATTTACCTGATATGCTAGATCCCTCATCAGCATTCGCAGACATATCAGCACACGTAAGATGTTCTCTGATGGGGCTCTTTGGGTCCACTCCCTGACAGGTATTAATTATAATTTAGCAACAGATTGTTGTTGGAGAGTGGACTATATGACCAATCATCAATTTTCTCAAACAACTGTCTGATAGATTTTTAAAATGGCAGGAAATTACATGAATGCTGGTCCAATTGTTTTCTGTTTCCTTCTATTTGAGGTTTTCACCACTGTTCAGTGGTTTCAATAACTTTTAGAGTAGGAGGCACAATACAGAAAAACTAGGTGGTCAAGATGAAATGAGAGTGCTAAAGGCAGCTGCAGATCGAGCCTCTAGGGGGTTCAAATTACAAAAGTAGGTGGTGAAATCTCCAAAATGCATGTATAGACATGGTGAAAATCATCAGTCACGCCAGTGCCTAATGAAACCAGTCTGCTGTTCTTACTGTCCTATTACTAAATTAAATATTGGCTTATTCTTCTAACCCTAAGATATTAGGATAATTGACAGATCTATAGTATAAAATGCCAACAGAATCCCCAAATTGTATACTTTTTCAACATTGAAAAAAAACAAGGCAAACAAAGACTTCGGTCTTTCTTGTTTGAAGTACATGTACATCTAAATGTGTAAAAATAGTTTGGTACTTACATGCAGCATACTCTGTGCTTGACAAGGGATGTAAACACCTGGTGGGATAATTAACACACAGAATGGGTAAGACAGTATTTGGGACATATTGTGGCTAGAATGCAGAATTAATTTTTCATTGATACCAGATCAATGATCGATAATGTGTAATTTTTTGGGAAACTGTCAGTCTGACTTACTGCATGACTACATAATTTGGAAATATGGTGAGGCAATTCAATTACATTGTACCGTAATAATTTATTAATGAAGATTTAAATTAATTCAATTTCAGTTGTGAATTCATACATGTGTACCTGTCTAAAGTAGTCATGTTGAGGATGGCTTGTGAAGTTCCTGACATTTTGGTACCGAGAGCTTAAGGAGAAGAGAGTAATTTTACATCTCACTGTATTCATCAATCCAGTAACTGAACTAGATATATAATTATGGAATGTAATATTGTAGCTTACTGTAATAATAATAATAAAAAATAACAATATAATAATAATAATATAATAATAATATTATTATAATAACATAATAATAAATATATAATAATAATAATATAATATAATAATAAAAATAATTTATTACACATTTGGGGTTGATATCCATGTGATAAAGCCGTGAATAAAAACCATATCAGTGAAGTGATACAATATCACTTCACTGTACTATTGCTTTTAGAAATAAAATTTATTATGCTTTATTTTGTGTTATTGTATTCACTTTAAATGTATAATAAACAAATTATAACATGTTAAGAGCCTGATATCGTTTTTATTTACTTGATTTTCGTATCATATCGCTCACTCGCTCGGGACTCGCTCGTTCGCGATATGATACGAAAACCTCGTGAATAAAAACGATATCAAGCTCTTAACATGTAATAATCTCTATATAATACTAATATAATAATAATATAATAATAATAATATAATAATATAATAATATAATAATAATAATATAATAATTATATAATAATTATATAATAATTATAATAATCAAGAGAAAATGAGGTAAGAGAACGATTCCCCCATACATGGGACTCTTACAACGTTAGTTCCCCAAATGGCTATTTTAAGAACCGAAAGTTATTTTAGAACATTATCTGATTGGTCAGCTTTACGTCAATCATACGTTCTGCGAGAAAATATCGCAGCTCGCGACCAGTTCATGCTAACCTAGCTACCGCAACTGGTCAACTCTCAAAGAAAGGAATATCAGGTCATGTGGACGGTAGCGGTAAAAACAAAACCTGGGTAGCTAAAAATAGCCGCTAGGGGAACTAACGTAGGGGACGGGGTCGGAATCGTTCTCTTACCTCATTTTCTCTTGTAATATTATAATAATAACATAATAATAACCTAATAATAATATAATAATAAGATAATAATAAGATAATATTAAGATGATAATATTAAGATGATAATAATAAGATAATAATAATAAGATAATAATAATAAGATAATAATAATAAGATAATAATAATAAGATAATAATAAGATAATAATAATAAGATAATAAGATAATAATAATAATATTATAATAATAATAGCCATATTTATAATTATAGCGCCATATCACCACAGTTTCATGGTACAAATTGAAGGGCTGTGTGCAAAAATGTGTTTCCTGATCAGATTCTAAATTGTCCTTTAATTTCTTTGTTTTCTAAGGGAGAATTTAGAATGTGATCAAGAGTCGCTTATGCCCTTTTTACACACAGCCCTTCAATTACTGACATCCTGTCAGTGAAGCTACAGACTGCTAATACATGGCACTTATAGCTTCCATGCAATTTACAATTTTTTGAGTGTGTGCTGCACCAGGTGACAATCCCCTGCTCTTTTTCGAGTAGCACAGCAGGTTCTTTCACGTCCCCTTCAAATACCGATTATGTAAGTACAGTACATGTATGTACATATCATACCTGAACGTTTCAAGGGCAAGGGCCTCAGTTGACTGGTGATGGTAGGCACCAGAAGCAGGAATATTTTGGTTTTCATCTGATACCCATGAAATCGAGGGAAGCTAAAGATTAATGAAATATAAAAATCATTTAATCAGCATATTAGTCTCCTGACCTAAATATATACTGAATCACTAATAGTTTTTTTTTATCAATTAATACCTGCACTACCACCTTCCAAAATGTTATCTTAACTTATTTCTCCTTTAATGATTATTATTATTATTATTCACTATATATAATTTATATTTAAGTACTATACATGTACATGTATAAAATCATTATCACTAAATAATTTATATAAGTGTACGATATATATATATATATCATTTTACTCCCTCATTCGTTTACTCTCCTCATTCATTTACTCTCCTCATTCGATGACTCCCCCTCATTCGATGACTCCCCCTCATTCGATGACTCCCCCTCATTCGATGACTCCCCCTCATTCGATGACTCCCCCTCATTCGTTGACTCCCCCTCATTCGTTGACTCGCCCTCATTCGTTGACTCGCCCTCATTCGTTGACTCGCCCTCATTCGTTGACTCGCCCTCATTCGTTGACTCGCCCTCATTCGTTGACTCGCCCTCATTCGTTGACTCGCCCTCATTCGTTGACTCGCCCTCATTCGTTGACTCGCCCTCATTCGTTGACTCGCCCTCATTCGTTGACTCGCCCTCATTCGTTGACTCGCCCTCATTCGTTGACTCGCCCTCATTCGTTGACTCGCCCTCATTCGTTGACTCCCTCATTCGTTGACTCCCTCATTCGTTTACTCCCCTCATTCGTTTACTCCCCTCATTCGTTTACTTCCTCATTCTCATTTGTTTACTCCCTCATTTGTTCATTCCTTCATTCATTCATTGCACATTCTGCACTACATGTATATCACCCAACATCTGCAGTGATGGCCGAAGTTGCCCTTTGTAGATTATATATTTAGATTTAGAAGCTGATGAGAAGGCATAAAGTACATGTTCGGTGTGAAACATCATACATACAGTATATGTACAGTCTAATACGTACAGTTGTCATACATATGTACAGTAATCATGCATATGTACAGTCGTCATACATATGTACAGTCGGCATACATGCGTACAGTCATTATACATATGTACCGGTATGTAGTCGTCATACGTATGTACAGTCATCATACATACCATATGTACAGTCATCATACATCTGTACAGGCACGCATACATACATGTACATGTATGTACAGTCATCATACATGTGTATCTAGTCACCTGTTGTTTACTGGTAGGTGTGTTGATTAGCTCCAGAAGTCTGGATAAATCCTTTGATTCTTGCTCTCTGTAACTATTGAAAAAGAAAGACAAGTGTACATGTATTTAGAAAAGACAAGAAAGACAATAATTTTATTACTGTTAAATTAAAGTATATACTACACATTTGAAAATTAAATGATTTTGTGTTACCAGTTCATAAATAAATTATACTAACGATACATGCCAGCTGGGTCCACATAAGAAATTAAGCATACATGTACCATATTTACCCGTGTATAAGCCGCACCTTTTCACCCAAAAATTTCGTTCAAAATCGGGGGTGCGGCTTATCTACGGGAACACCTAGAAAAGGTATTAAAAAATCGCATAAATTACCATTTGTTTTCATCTGAAAGAAGAAAAAGTAAAACAAATAACAGAGAAAGATCGTGTAATATAGCAATTTAAGCATAATCATTGAAAAAACACACACAATTTGAAAGAATTAAAGCAAAAACTCTTCTAAGACCTACCTAATAGACCTAATATATTAGAATTTCGTGAATATTTAAACGTGATTCGCAGCGCTTGTCAAAGCATGCATCTAAACAACCAGGCATTCTTCGCAGTTTTACACGTGGGAGATTGGCACTAGTTAATGAAAATCCAAAATGGCAGACCTGACCTACTCGTGCACGACCTCGTCCCCAGGGTCTTCTCGGTCAGATCAAAGATGGCGGCTATCCGAGAGAAGACTCTTCTCTCTGAGTAGCCGCCATCTTCGATCTGATCGAGAAGACCCTGGGGACTAGGTTGACTCGTGCAAGTATTGTTTCACCTGAAAACCTTTCTTGCTCTAGCGATTAAAGGAAAGCGGTTCCTTGGAATTGTTGTTAGTTAATTGGGGAATAAATGCGGAATAATTCTGGAGTGATTTAAAGACTGCAGGTTAAAATATACACAAGAAATGACAAGGCAAGTTGAACCATATTCGATCGAATTAAAGTTGTGATTATTTATTTATGACAATCTGATGAAGTTTTGCTTCAAGTACGAGTGTTTATGAACTCCAACAAAAGATTCTTCTTCTTTTGAAGAAGTTTGGCATCAAGTACAACTCGGATAAAAGATTTTCTAATTATTTTTTGTATTTTTCAAAAAAAGTTTTTTCCTAAATTCAAGCTTCAAAACTTGGGGTGCGGCTTATCTACGGGTGCGGCTTATACACGGGTAAATACGGTATGTATAACACTAAGTGATCATGAGCTGTGATCAAGTTCCAAAGTTATTCAAAAAGAATATAAACGTGAATAAAAAACTGTGATCATAATTATACACTGTAGGTATACAGGGTTGTCAGTAGAAATTAAAACAAGGGGTTACACAGTGTTTTATGGGTGGCTACAAGAATAGGTTCACATGGGCAACTACAGTCGAACCTACAGGTATATATAACGGTCACCCTCAGCACTTTAGACATTGGCCACTTAATACTGGTTGGCTGCTTAATACAGGTTCACCAAAATACTTACTGGCAGTGGACAAATGTCAATTTATTCGAGTATTATATACTGAGTACCAACTCATTTAACACATTCAAGCGATATCTCTACCTTTAACAAGTGAAGATTGTAAGAACTATTTCAAACACAAATTGGAGTCTTTTATTAGGGGTTCCAAATATTGAGAAAACAAATGAAACCAGAGAGGCATTAAGCCTTGAGGGTTTTATTGTTTTTGAAATATTTGGAATGAGTGTTTGAAATGTCTTCTCATGCAAAATTAATGCAAAACCAAACATTTACATTTGCTTCTTTTCAAACTTCATTAGCAATTATTGTTTACCGTTTGACTGTTGTATGTAATTATTCAATAGATGGCTTATTATTCTTTTTTGATGGCAGTGATTTCAACTAGTGACTAGTGGCCAAGAGTTAGTACAAGCAGTCAGGAAGGGTTGAGGTTCGAACTCCAGTGGAGGCACACTTCGCTCCTTACTTGTAGTTTATCAGTATGTAATTAGTTAGTGGTTCATGAATATGATGATTAAGAAATATTGATCTCTAGAGTTGGAACTCTCATGAATTATTAATGAGTTTGAGAAGTGCATATGGAATTCATTAAACAGTCAAGCCGGTTGGCGAATGAACTACTGTATGAACAATAATGGCTTTGTAGTGAAGTGTTGATGGTGCAATAAAATCGTAAATTGATATGTGGTTTTAGGTTTCCATTCAAAGGTGGCCGCTTAATACAGGTCAAAATAACAAAGACATGCAGACATATTAAACACGGGACTGCTCATTAGGGTGGCCACGACCGCTTATATTAATAGAGGTGACTGTTTAATACAGGTAGCAAATACAGAGATTGTATGAGAGAAAATTCGGGCCGCTTAATAGAGGGTGGCCACTTAATACAGGGCCATTATATACATGTACAGGTTCGACTGTATGTACTTTCAACCTGACAACCGACAGAGATTCTACCAGTGCATGCTGTTCTTAATACTTGTACGGATCCCTTTAATGAACCTCATTTATAAAGGATCTTGAATGGGCATTTTTGGATACCAAATGAAGCTCACAAACATAATTTAGCTGGGAACCCAGCATCAATTTTTTTTATTGATAGCACTACAATCCAGCCAGCTACACATAGTTCACATTATTTTCATCTCAGTAAAAAAAATAACTAGGATTTTTTTTTAACTCAGGCATATTTGTGTACTGAAAATAAATCCACTCTCCCCCTCTGTTTTCCTATCTCCCCCTTATCACTTCCTTCCCCTACCCCTCTCCCTATCTCCTTAAGACACACATTATACCCAATCATGTAATCAACTATACCAATTACCTTTTTTTTACCTTCACTGTCCTAATGCTGGTAATAATGAACCAGCAACCATCTGATCCTAATAACCACTGTGCCACTGAGAAGTGATTGATGTGAAGCACCATACTGACATTTACTATAATATATGATGGTGCTACTAGTACCCAGTCCCCCACAATCTAGTCCAAATTTGCATATGTGTAGTAAAACCTTTTATAAAATAGATTCGATAGTACGTGCACTCTGATTGGCTGAAAGCCGTGTTTCTATAACTCTATAGAAACAGGAAGTTGAGCGCGCGCTCAGTTTTGATTGCGTGGTTAGGAGAATTTACATTTTCATGATACTAATAAAAGCATGATTTTCCATTAATTGTTGTACTTTTTTTCTGTGGGTTATTTTATAAAGGAAATAGAAAACATGTTCCCCTTGGTTCATTGAGTAGGGTGTTCAACAAGATTTTGATCAATCATACTAGTAATATTATTAATAGGTTCATTGAGTAGGGTGTTCCCACTGCCATTTCTCGTTCTCCCAAACTCCCACTCGTGTTTCTATAACTCTATAGAAACACGGGAAATGTTTTCTATTTCTTAAATGACAGACCAGTTTACAGTTGAGTTGCGCAGTTGTACAAATCCTTTAAAACTGCTCTAAAAACCTTTTTATTTTAAAAGAAATATACATGTAATGACACTTTTTTTATTATAAGCACTAACTAATTATTAATCTAAAAATGCAGTAAGTACATGTAATATGTTTTATTATATAATTTTCTAAGAAATACCAGTGTATATTTATTTCTAAAAAGTGATATCTTCACACGTGAAGATATACAATGTAAATGATAAAGATATCACTTTTGAAAATATGACTGGCTTTCAAAGATTTCCAATCTTTTTAGTAAGAGATTGAAACTGGTATTTCATCGATAGGTAATTACATATTAAACAGAACGTTACATGGCTGCTTGGAGATATGGTTTTTATCTTCTCGTGTTGATGAAATATCTTACTTGTTCGCTGTACTCACATGTAAGATATTTCATCAAGACTCCGCACAGCCATGTAATATCCTCTATATAGTATACATTAAGGTATCAGAAGCCTTTATGCAATCATTTTTGTGAAAAAAATATTATTGATTTTTTAGAATGTTCAAAGTGAATTCTACAGTGTAGTGAAAATAAAATTCCAAAACATTTTATTTTCAACGAGAAATTACGGCGAAAAGAAATATGGACGGGAAAGCAGGCTGTCAACGGCTTATTAGCACTTGTGAAGCGTTCTCATGGAAACCGCGAAAAAACATGTGAACTTTTATAAATAAACACGAAACACGCTCACTCGTCTAGCTCGTCTTGAAGCCGTTGAGTTGCAAATATTAATTTACGTTTCACACAGAAATCATATCTAAAATATAGTTTTATAATATATATTTAGCTCAATTCATAATTTGAAGCTAGCTGCCTAGGGAGGGCTTATGTTCGTTTTTTTCCGTGAAGAAACGAAAGTCGACGCTGACGGAAAGCGATCTTGGCTCATATTATAACCAAGATAATCAGTGGGCAGAAGTTGGAGATTCTGCAAAGTCAATTCCAAGTTGAAAGAGTGCAAGTGCCCATAAACTTTGCCCCGAAGTTTCGACTGTAACGTTGCCTTCGATAGCCGAAGACGAAGAACAACAGAAACCTAACACGATCTTCCATAACAGTTATTGTACTGGTTTGGCTGTTTCTCTACGCTTTCTTCTTCTGTGCACTCATGATTTCTGTGAAATACCATGACAATGGTAATGCTAAAATTGAACTTCTCTACTGCGAAGATATCCCACCGAAGAGCTAACTTATCGTGGTCTGCGTAGTCCTTCACAGAAGCGGGCAAAATCGCATGCGGCCTTTCATGAACAACATGGTATCGTGTTCTCCTAAACCTACTGCTCAAGATCCAATACTGGAAAAATGACATTCTTAATGACAGTTAAGTTAATTGTGTCAACAAACCTCAGTGGGATGCCAGGAAACTTTCAAACCATTTTTTATGGCGTTATAAATGCAAGTTTTGAAGCATGTATTCGAAGATTTTAATAGATCGGATTGAAAATTGGCATATCACCTGCGCAGGCTATAGATCGCTCGTATATATGTTTAGTTATTATTCTGATCTATTTAATATTTACTTAATATTTTGGTATGTGTCACGACTTAAATCGCGTAGTTTATTATTACTATTATTAGTAGTATTATTACTACCATTAGTAGTAGTAGTAGTATTATTATTATCATTACTATTATGTTACTTAGTTTATTATTATTATTCTAATTTATATATTATTTAAACTCCCAGTATTAGTGAAAACTATCCCAGGGAGTATAACCATCTAAGTATCTAAGTATATGGCTAGATCAATATGTTGACAAAAAAGGGTGTCTCAGTTTTTTTATGTGTTGTTTTGTTCTTGAGATACTTTCATGTTTCGTTCTTCAACCCCTAAAAAAGGTGTTCCGGATCTTTGCAGTTGATTATTTTCGCGACGGAATAAGTTATCAGAAAACTGAGACACCTTTTTTAGATCAATATCTCTACTTTATGAAGGTCATTTCAGCGCAGATTCCCGTCAAATTTCCGAGGGACAGGAGCTCCAGGTATAAGGTATGGTAAAATTGGATTAAAATAACAATAAATAAAAGAGTATTTACTAATGAGGAAAATCAAGCTGTTTTCTAGAATCTATGTTTATTAAGCTTTCAGAGAATATATACTTCGTAGGGGTTTTCTTGAATTTAATGCGCGCAATTGAAAGTTTTCGGGAAGCGCTCTTGAAGGGCTCCTGATACCTTAAGTATTCTATTTTTTAGATGCCTGGATATGTTTTCATCACACTCTATACTGTAAGTGCATTGAGATTTTTTAATGCACCATAAGAACATTAATTTTATGATTATTTATCATTATTATTGCTTGGAATTAATAGAAATTAATGATGATGCAAACCCAGTACCCCTGAATGAACATAATAAACATACAAGTGAAAAATACATTTTGACAAGCACTGGCTGATGGTCGGTTCCAACTCGGGGACTCGGCGGCCCCTTTGTCGGGTGGACACAGTGACTAAAATAAAGGTAAAAAATACTAAGTGAATCCAAAAAAAGGCCTAGTTCAAAAATAATTTGATTCCTAATTAACTGAGATAAAATTTGAAATACAACATATTTAGATGTCCCTATTTCAATAAATATCGGAAGAAAATAAGTGAAATCCCATATCCCTCAGATAACATGCATGCAATGACTTCATTAGAATGAAGTTCATCCTATTCAAGTGAAAACAATGGAGCCAGATGGAACACAACAATAGACTTATAATGTCCAATTACCAGGTAGATTAATACTGAAAATAAATTATACATGCTTTCATGGCATAACTCAAAAAAGTGGTTTTAATTTAATATAAAAGTACAGTACATTTACTACATTATTAATACCATTTATTGGATTATTATATTTAGCCTGCCCGGTAATACATACATTATGGGTTGGAAAGGAATTACTAAAAAATATATCTACACATGTATGTAGTATGTGTTATTATTACATGGCAGCTCCGTGAGCGGGCAAGATGACTCTGAATGCTGCAATCTGATTGGTTGCTCAGCGGGCAAGATTTTTCCATCTTGCCCGCTCAGGACTTTACAAAACCACTCACAATTCTTCGTAAACAAATAGCGATAGAACCCATACATTTTGAAAGAAACTAAACAATTTGTGACATGAAGGCAAATACTAATTTAAAAATCATTCTGCCTTTTCGTTTACAGCTAAAATTCACCTTTTTAGAGGGATTAATGCAGTTTTTTCTGGCTCTTGCAAGTTCGATGAAAACAACTGCAGCAAAACCAAAAGCGACTGAATTGAACGAAGCTGGACTTACGGAGATAAAAAACTTTAGCGAAGCTGAAATGGCCGTGACTTCAAAAACACAAAGAAAAGTTTGGCTACCTCACAACTCTACTACAATCGTGGTACAAAGAAATAAAATTATTACGGAAACAAGTAAGCTCAGCACACAGTTTCATCAAAGAAAGCAGGTTTTATATTGTATGAGCTAAGAAATTCAGCATTTACATTTGGTAAATGGCTTACAAATTAATACTAGATTAATACTTACAAGTTTGTTTGTATTCTTCTACAGCTCTATTTGTCAAGTTTTGCAGTGTGCTTATCTGAGTTATCGCCACTCGAGTGATTTCAACGCCGGTTTTCAACTTTCAAATCTTCCACAAATATGCACATTTTTGTTTCTAGTTTATAATGCATTCGGCCTTCCTGATGAAGTTGTCATTGAAACTCAGTACATCTGAAGTAAAGTACAGGTCAGTTTTCATCCATAAAAACATTTTTTTTTTACGTCGGAAAACAAACTGTTTTGAACGCCACAAGGTTGAACTTCAAGTGAAAGGTTGTCGAGACTCAGTCTAATTTTAGATTGATTTCTATTCGCTCTTCAGTTTACCACGCAATGGGTTTCCTGGCGCGTGCGTCAAAGTGTGATTTTATTCATTTGTGCCATATAATAAAAACCTTATTGACCAAGCTTGTTCGGTCAAGATGGGGGGATATTGGTCTCGTTCATTTTTTGCGTTTTTATGGACCTCGACTCCGTCTCGGGCCATAAAAATGCAAAAAATGAACTCGACCAATATCCCCCCATCTAATGACCTCATGCTCGGTCAATAACCTCTACTTATTGCCACTCTATATCCACCCACTTTTGTGATGTTATTTGGTAAATTGACATCACAGTCATATTATAATAAATGTTTTAAGCATAGATTGCAACATATATATGAGACTTATCATGCAGAGAAACAATAAATTATGGATTTACAAATATTATGAAATAATAGCACAACCAAAAGAAGGGTGATACAGTAGTTGCTTAACTAGTACAGATAATTAAGAAATCTTGGTCAACTACGACTTCGAACACAGCCAAAAGTTCAATTGCCATACACATACAAAATAATATGCTGGGCCACCTGCAGTTCTGTGACCCATGACAACCGATGCTCATCACACATGCTGGATGTATCTCTCTCATTGTTATCCACTGGTGTGTAAAAATATCAACATACCATTCTTTACAAATGTTACTTTCACATGATGCAAAACAAAATTCCAAAAATTCCAGAATTGTTTCAGTTTACCAAGGTGACACTCGAGCTCGAGACAGCTAGGACTCAAAATTTAATTTTGCAAGCCACATTTACAATCTATTTTGGGCAGAAACACATTAAATATTTATTGGTCTACATGTATCTAGTGTATTAACAAAAACGTTATGAAACAGCTTAAAGCCCAACATAAAACTGTCAGTCATAATATCTTGAATGAACCTGGACCTCAGAAAAAAATTATGCATTCGAATTTTCTACGAAATGGAAAAAAAACTACTTCACAACCAGTCAATGAACAAGATAAAATCATGAACTTAATTGATATTCACTTTCAAAAACACATGTATACTGTACTTTCAACATACATGTATGTAAACTCAGATATTTTTTTGGTCTGAGGTTTCACTTTGCCTGGGGGACAATGTTTTATGTCAATTAAAGTTTGTCAAAAATGATGATGTATGTTTAAAATAATTTTCGCAGATTTATTTAGCTTCAACGCTAACATCTTTTTTCTCAGAACAATTAATTCATGGCGAAGATGATTTCTGTTTTAATACATTATTCTATGTCAACAAATGTAGAATACTGGACTGACGACAACGAATACCTACAACTCATAAACTTCAGTCGTTCGGTATTAAATTTAAGGTATAGTTAGAACGATTGTATGGGTGGCAACTACATTATTTCGGGTTAACCGCAAAATCGCTTGTCGAGAGCATATTTTAAAATACTTTGCCCACGACTTCGTGTCTCATACACGAGACCCTAACGGCGCGGAATCACGATAACATTTGATAAATCATGATTTCTTATACAGGAAATGGTCCGAAACTTTTTCATATTTTTAAATTTGAATCGATCACGCGCGGCACATTCTCACGACTTCAAATCAATTTCTCCCATCTTACGGTATTATCCGAGCAGACATAATTTTTGAAAATCTTGCCCTTGAACTATATCAGTAGTGTTATCTTACCTTTGGTCAGTATTCCCTCCTTTTGGTCGCTTTTCTTCGACAGGCATTTTATTTTTAACGGGCCAAGGGATTTCAGATCGAGATCATCTTTTTCTTTTCCGAGTCCGAGACATCGCGCGCTCAACATGAACTGCAAATTCATAATAAAAAATATGTTAAATTGTCAGTTGTATAGCAACCTCAAAAAGGCGAACCATAAACTACGACACCTTCTGGAAAGCATTGAATTTAAATATATACGTAGAAGAAAACACAAACTGGTGCTAAATTCATCATTCTTTATGTGCAGGAAGTGTGATCTTTTTGCAAGACTCGAGTCGAGAACCGTGTTCCACGTATACATTTCAAGATGAACAAACAAACCAACAAACCTTGCCTTCGCTAGAAGCTTGAAATTCAGTTACAGACGTTGTTGAAACCTCTGTTATTAGAACCACCTGTTGTATAAGATTTTCTACTCGAGGGAAAAATAATCCAAGAAGTTTTATCCACCTTATTAACCTACTTAGAAACGTCAACTTCATGAACGCTTCCGAAATAATCGTATGCAGACGAAGCTCAGTTCACGGCAGCTGAGTTTGGAGCGGAAACACGTAGAAAGAATGCAAAGCCAAAGGAAATATAGTCAACGCATACACGTACACATTGGCTTGTTCCTCCTGAATGTATACGAAAACACGTCGGCTACAGTTTCGTTAAAACGAACCAGGGTTTTGAACAGTTAATACTTTGCTAGTTTGCATGATTTGGGTCGGACTCGATCGTGCGGTTCATTTGATTCTTGTCGTTTAAAATGAATTTCGTGACACCTAGTTGTTTAACGATAGCAACTCTATCCTACGTAGTAACGGTTAATTGAGAAACCAGAATACTTTTGCAGACGATACTCTATCAACTAAGCTATTTTCGATAAACATAACGTAGTTTATACACATATTGTTTCAGTTGTTTAATGGAGATAAAATGGCTTACCGGTGTAATCTGGTATAATCAGCCCATAAAACTACCTCTCCCATAATGTACAAGCGATCAGTGGCAATTTGTGCAAGCTTAACGGTGTGAACCACTCCATTTTTACAGTTATTTGGCCTCTTTTGGTCTTCCAAAGACTACAGTTTGTTCAAGAAATTAGCGACTACCACAACCTTAACCAACCAAAATATTATAGAATTGTGACCAATCAGACGGCTTGTTATAGATGTAAATTAAGAATTGACCAATCAGAGATCAGATCAAATAACTAGAATACTAAGTTCTAAAGTATCCCAAACTTCGCGCTTCAGTTATCCCGCCAAGGGACAACAGTTAAGTTCAGGACGTTTGGCATATTGGATTCTTTGGGGTAGAGTTTGGACAAGAAAAATAAAGTTATGTGCTTTGTTTCATCTGTATCATTTACAAGTGCCTAAAATAGGCACTTCCCGCTTCATTGGAATATGTTCCCTGAGGGCCTAGAGATCGTTCTGACAGAGATATAAAATGTTCTGTAGCAGATACTTTCAGAAATTATATATGCATTCAGTCATTTGCACGATGTTTTTCCTTCGCTATATATATGATCAAATCTAACCACAAGGGAGATTCGAAAGAATCACCCACGCGTATACACAGTTTGCATGTAAAAATAGCTACATGTATATGAAGGGTTTATACTATCCGGTAGTTAACAGCTTAACTGAAATAGTTGTTTATCATTTATTTAGTTATGTTATTTATTGACGAATAGGGTTGAAAGGAATAAGTTACTTTTGTCAATCTGTTTGACCTTAGAAAACAAAAGGTCACTTGAACAATAACCCGACCCCGCTTATAAGCCATGGGCTTATACAACTTCGTAACTTTTGTGAACACTACCGAACTTTCTGCTTTCACGATCGGTTGATCAGGATGAAGTACGTGCCTTGGCTTGCAAACTTTCCTCCAAGTTGTGTAGTCTTGATCCTTTACTGGTAGCTTCCATACTTAGTTAAGTGCAGTTTAAATGTGTTACTGCCAACATTAAAGGGGCTATGTCATGGTACTGCGCATGTATCGAGTAATCGCTCGTTTAGTGGCTGTTAATTGGATACAAACAGTTAAACTTCCCTCCCTCGATGCTTGATTGAAAGGATTTTCAATATTTTCCGTGGAGACTGTTTATATACACTGTTTGTTAGTCGTTTTTGCATATTTGCTTTCATTTTAAGCATCCCACATGGCCGAGAGGTTCGTTAGTTCATATCAAAATCGGTGGAAATAGCTCTTTCCGGCCCGGAAAAACCAATTTAAAGTCTTACCGTGACACAGCCCCTTAAACCAGAATTGTTAACCTGTCTCTTGGGAATGGTACCATGCCTATAGGCCTGATGTGCTGAAAGTTGTTGTGCTGTCACCTTCATTGAAAAAAACCTGATGCTGACTTTGAACAGTTCTCTAATTTCCGTCCTATTCAGTCAAATTTGAAGTTTGTATCTAAGGGGCCGACCATTTGACTTTTGAGGGGGGGGGGGGGGGGGGGGGGGGGGGGGGTGTTCTTGTCTGTGCTCGATTTTTTTTTCTTTAGCAGTGTTGTTGCACGAATTTTTTTTTGCGATAGCTCAGCCCACATCCGCGATATGCTTTACTTGACTTATGTACAGATGCTATACGCAAATCGATCACATACAGAGCATCCGTACTGTGGAACTACCTAGACGATCTCCTTAATGATAAAAAAAACTCTCGATCTTAAAAAAGAACTTGTCAAAAAGTATATTAACTCCATACCACTGCAACCAAATGTTAGGATCAACACTGATAAGTTCTCATACCACTAATATGTTTTATTTATGGTTCATGCATGCTTAATTTATTCATGGTTACTCGTCCAAGTGTTTACTTATACATTAGACATCCGCCTATCCATTTACACAACTACTCACTTATTCATCTAATTAAGTTATTAGTCAATTAGTTAGTCATTCAACTAGTTAGTCAGTTAGTATCTTTCCAATAATTATCTTATAATGCAATAGTCTTTCAATCAAAAACTTGTAATTTACATAATCAATGAGGTTAGTTAGATTTCTTTATCGTTCCTTTTGTATTATCACGGCCACATCAGCTCTGAATGCTGCAGTATCGCCAATACCGTGTTTAAATAAATGCAATTATTATTATTATTATTGTCACGCACAAAGGTTTCAATACGAGGCTCCGTGCTAAATTAAATTTATTCTTTTCACAGAGAAAAGAATAAATTTAATTTAGCACGGGACCTCGTATTGAAACCTTCAGTTTGTGCGTGACAAGTAAAGCATATCGCGGAAGAAGCATTTCTGTAGAGTTATGTATACAGAAAAGGTAAGTTGAATTGGTAATAAAGTTTAGGTAAAGTTGATAACAATGATAAAGTTGCTAATTAAGGAACGATCTGATTGTTGGCCAGAGTGCTACTTTAACTTTAGACCTGTTGTAAACATCTCCTCTTGCCGATATTATCAAGCAGCATGATATGATTTGCACTAAGTTAGGAAAAGAGGTCGACTTGTAGCAAGTCTACTTTCAAGACTGATATTGCTCTGTTGAATTATCGCTGGCTAAGTCACGTGTTGAGGAATGTGTCAGAGACATTGTTTACAGCTGGATGATTATCAATGGTCTTTTAAAACTGAATCAAGATAAGACTGAACTAATACTTATTAGCTCTAGATATAGACCTAGGCCTTTACTGGAATTTGTTCAAGTTTGTGATGAGAGGATCTTTCCTAAGCAGTGATTTATGCAGATGATACTCAACTGTACTTATCTTTCAAGACTGATTGATCTCTTGAATTATCGCTGGCTAAGTCACGTGTTGAGGAATGTGTTAGAGACATTGATTACTGGTCTTAAACTGAATCAAGATGAGACTGAACTAATACTTATTAGTATATACCACACCAGTGAATATCACTTCTCGCGCGCTCTGATTGGCTACTCAAACAGTGAATATGATTTCATATTCACCTCTGAGCAAAGCAGCGATCATCTCTCGTGAGTTTTTGTTCTATTTGACAGAAAATAAAATACCTATTTGGTGCTGGCTATTCACCCGGAGTGTGGTATATACTAAAACAATTATTCACCTCAGTGTTGGTGAATAGTGGTGGATAGTTTACCTCGCCGAAGCGGCTCCGAATATTGAATCTAAACGTCCGCCATTACTGGAGACCGTCCCTTTGCTCAGCTTTATACAAAGGGTTATTCAGTGGAAGTGATGTCATACACTCAACGCTCGCCTGCACAACACAACGCCTTCGAGGTATATATTTCTACTAAAAACGTCTTCACGTACACAAGAAGAAAGTTATATTTATCTTTGCGAGGTGGGCTACTTTTTTATGCACACTATTTGGCGCGACGTTGTTGTCGTGTTAAGTGTATGACATCACTTCCGCCAGCAGCCATTACCAGGAGCGTTCATATGTATTATATTATACCCGTGAGCTATTTTTAGAATATGTTTCCCGGGTAACTGCCTTCTGACTCCGCTGCGATCCCCCGTACACGCTTGCCGTCATTATCGAGATTGAGAATGATGTATTGTTCTTTGAGGTGATCAGTACTAACACTGCATTGTCCTGGCTATGGTTTGATTGGATTCTCAAAGTGAGCTCAATCCGGTCATACGCTGACTCACAGACCTAGTATGGGAGATGGATTGCTGCAGGTAATGGCTCCTGCTTCCGCTGAATAATGAGAACGGCTTCCAGTAATGGCGGACAGGACTTTGTGGTTTATAATTAACTTTCCCATTTGGGAATATTGTTTTACTATTTCGGATATTTCTAACACTAGTTGACCTACTGACACTGAAAAAATGGCAAATCGAAATGGTAAATTTTCGTCGTAGTCGTACTTTAAAGTGCGCTATTTTTACAGACGTTTGTATTTTCACCCCCGCATCAAATGTCTGTAAAATTCTCTTACTTTGCGGGACCGCGTCTTTGCTCCCATACAATATATAGCTCTCAAATTTTGAGGCTTTGCTGTTTACAGCAGTACTAGTGCTTCGCTAATTATAGTAGATACCGTAATGACAATGGCGACCGTGGATTGGTCAATTACACAGCAATCGGTATAGAAAAATAAGCATTTGTTTTAGGTTTGGAAGAGGAGTAATACAGTACCGCTCGAAACCTGTATTATGATTGTACCATTATACAGTAGCCGCCTATTGTTTTTGTCAGTACTGCGCGTTCTAAAGGTTAGGGTGTTTTGTATTGTTGGATTTATAAGCCAATTCTGTGGCTCGTTTCGGGCGGTGCAGGCCTGCTCTGGAAGATACCGCTCAAAGTTCACCCATTTATTGACACTTGTATAAATATCTAATTATACTGAACATTTGATGCTCTTTGTATTGTTTGGGTATTAAATATATTTACTAGATGCAACAGCTCCAAACTTTACAGACTTTACATGCATGTTTGTATATAATAATCAGTCAGAGACGCATGCACGCTCTGATTGATCAAGACCGAACGCGAGTGTTATAAGAGGATACACACATGGATGGCGTCATGAGCGCGCGCAACCAATCTTTCAACTCGTTTTGATTGGATATTTTCATATTTTTTAGTTTGCGATTATTATATAAATCAAATAGATTCCATCCTGCCGTAGGTTTTTCCACTTATAAATGCACAGATAAAGCCAAAATGCGAAGATAACATCAGTTATGCCACTCGACTGTATACCGTGGCGCACTTCTTTTGTTCTCTTCACGTTGTGACGTCATCGGTGCACTATGAGAGGCTAGGACCACACCGCGGCAAAACGGTATGCTCCGCTGGCCAAAAGAACGAAGGCTCTGCTATCAAATACAAATTACCGAGGGTTTCAACTTTTTTAGTAAATAATTTTATAACTTAGTAAACTCACAATGACAAATTACAAATTAAGAAAACTTCAACCTGTGTGGGCTAGGACAGACGCACGGCAGAATGGAATCTATTTGTTAAAGGGATACCCGAGTGAAAAACACATTGGGGCTCAAAAGAATCTTCAACATGTTCTTTGTTCAGAAAATGTATTAAAATTTGATCAAAGGTTTTTAGTATTAAGAACGAGCACCTCAAAGTTGGCCCCACGAAGACATGGGCGCCGCCATCTTTGTTTGCATTTACGGAAGTGACGTCACTTCGTCCCACCAGCGTTCTCACTCTCTCACTTATTAGGTGTTTTTAGGATGATAAACGCCTTAACTGTACCTCACATACATTGTAGTCCTTATAGTTATTCAGAAGTCACTCGAGTCTTTTTAGCCATGTTGTTTTGCTGTTATTAAATGGCAGTTACGAGACCTTGTTGTTCGTCTGATAATTTCTCGCCTTCCCAATGCTTTTCTTCCTCCTCCCAGTCTTCTGAACTTTTCTCATAATGTTGTCTTCATCATAATTCCGGTTTCTGTAAGAATTCCTCTGCAATCTCGATGAAAATATATCCACTTTAATTCCGAGCGTGTGAAAATCATACAAAGACAAGTAGCCGCGATACGCTGGTGGGACGAAGTGACGTCACTTCCGTAAATGCAAACAAAGATGGCGGCGCCCATGTCTTCGCGGGGCCAACTTTGAGGTGCTCGTTCTTAATACTAAAAACGTTTGATCACATTTTAATACATTTTCTGAACAAAGAACATGTTGAAGATTCTTTTGAGCCCCAATGTGTTTTTCACTCGGGTATCCCTTTAACTCTTTTAAATTTGCACCTCATTCAAAATGTCGGGGGAAACTGCGAACCCGTGTATAGACCCTTTGCACCGTGCCGCCCTGTTGGTGTACAGTTAACAATAGATTCTTCGTTAGCTTCTTTTGTTCCGTACACCAACATGGCCACCATGCCCTTTGTCAAGTGAATCTCTGGGGATTGAGTGCAAATCAAACTCGAAGTTTGGAGCCAGGATCGTGACCCAGCCGTCACGTAAATTGATGAACCAAAAGCAAACATGAGGGTGTGTTTGCAGTTACAATTTAGGTCATTCGTCATTTGACTGCAGTTAACCGCCAAGAACACCATGTTAAGGGTTGTCTTGGAGAAGTATCATTATTTTGTTGAATTTCAAAGATAGATCTCTATCTGATTTATCATCAACTAACAGTAAATTTTCTATTATCAGTTAACAGTTAAAAATATCTTCATTTATCAGTTGACAGTTAAATTTTAGGTCGTTTGTCAGTTGTCAGTTAACCCCATCCAGACCCTCCAAACATGCTCCGGCACATTAGAAAATAAAACCCAAAGACACACATAACTGATTGTTATTAAGCTAAGACTAAACAACGGCACGCCCCTAACCATGGTAATCACGCGTTCATGTGGACAGGTTAAAGTACAGTTTGGGGGCATCGAATTCCTAGAAATTTGCTGAATTTGCGATATTGTGATTTTTTTTAGAAATCACGCGCTTAGCGTGGTCACAATCTTTTAAATAATATGTACTGATCTATTCAAAAGTGCTGAAAGCCGAAAATTCATTAAACTCATTTTGGGAGTTGCTGTTTATGAGTTGATGGCTGAAATTATATATCATATCAGTTGAAATAGGGAAAGTTCATTTAATATTTAATATGACAGGGGGGGGGGGGGGGGGGGAGACCGCTATATATATATATATTGGCCAGTTAAAGGAGTGGCTCTTGAAAAGTTACAAGGGGCTACACTGGATGGGGAGGCGTTCAAAAAGTTGAAAAGATGTAAAGGGATTCCCCATAAAAATTTCCGGACTTAACCAGCAATCATGATTGTAATGTAAAGCGCTTGCTTGTAAGATGAAGGACCAACATATCCCATAGAGGTTAACTTATTGCAGTATGCGAAAAAAATTAACGTTAAACTATAAAATGTACACATAAGAAATCGGATCTCCTCGTCATTGGCTATAAATATAAATGCACTCAGGCCAATCTCGAGCTCGCTTTGATCATGGATTATCTTTTAATTAAGTTAATATGTACCACCCCGGGGTATATACGCTAAGTTTAGATGGTTCGTCAGCCCGTTTAAAGTGAAAACCAAAACTAGCTCTTAAACATAACTTTCCAGTAATCAGGGGAAAAGTTTCAAAACATCTGTAAGGCACGTGGCACTATTATAAATTGACATGTTCTTCGGATTAAATGCACTCTCCTGTTTCACGAGGGCTTTTCCCCTTTTCTTGGAATTCGATATCTTGAACAGGCCCAAGTCATGTGCTTGATGATACCGGAAACGTTCTGCAACCCCTGCATGGTATATAAACAGTTCTTCAAAGACGTGCTTTATCAAAGAGTTGAGGCACTCAAGGGAGAACGGCAAGCTACATTGCAAGCCAGCAAGATATTCAGGTAAACTGCTTGAATGTTTGAACAATTATTCCATTAATTTTGTATCCTACGAGCAAAGGTTTCCTCGATCTGTCTTTTAATTGTCATTCTTGGTGCCTTTTGAGTTGTTTTTTTACTTTCACGATTCTTTGCACTTATAAGTCCCTCTGCAGCTATAACGGTGATTGCTAAATCATTATGAAGCCTATTACACTTTACATAAAAATAATGTTCTTAATTAATTTTGGCAGTAATGTCATAATCGGTACGTCTTTTGCGGCATTTCTCGATTCTTTGCAGCTCATTATCGTGATTTCACTCTCTTTGCTTTATCATATGCTAGTATAGTGCGTTAAAATCATTCGGTATCAGTATTGTGGTGAGTGTTGTAATTCGCAACCGCTCCCAAATTAATTTTACTGACCACCAATTTCAACTCAGGTTTTGCTCTGAAAGTTAAAACAGTGCTTATGAATCCTGGCAAAATAGCCGTTGTTGGAAATGTTGTACTGGCGTTTTAGGATTGTGAGGCTAAAAACTATTTTACATTGTAGAGATTTAAGTCTCCTCCCACTGAGATTCAGCGCGTTTCATGTTGCGGTTAAGATGATGGTGAAGTTTTGTTGGTTTAGACGAATAAAATCCATTACTTACTTGACCTATATCAATGCATGAGAGCAAACCTGATGGGGCCTATCGTTATAAATGGCCTCGATTTCATGCACGAAAATCTATCAAATCCCTATAGTCTGAGTAGCGGCGCAAGGGAAGGGGGAGGCCTAGGGAGAAAGGTAAAGGTATTCATTCATATATAGCGCAAATTATATAAGAATATATCCAAATGCGCTTCACAAGGTTATTTTTGTGATACGGATTGCTATTGTGGCGCAATGTGCTGTCGTGCAGTTTACAATCATGAGTGATTGTTAGTACCTCAGAATACCTGGCTGTTGTGTCGGGAGGCAATCCACTACTCAGCTTTCTCGCAATAACCCATGATTCTGCAATAACACAACAGGTTCTTTCACGTCGCCCTCGTATAGATTAGAAGAGGAAGGAGACAAGGCCAACGGCTGATACGTCCCTGCCAAAAGACGCGGCCGGGATTACGGCCGGGATTAATTCGAACCCCTAACTTGCCGCACTCTAGACCGTGCTCTACGGCAACTGAGCTAAAGAGTGAGGCGGTACATTACATTTATGTAATGGTTATTATGCATGGTTTACGACTCGTGAACCGAGCCGTAATTCTAAATTCAGTTGAGTTTTTAAAATGATTTATTCTTTGGTTCTGCTTCTTCAGTTTGAGGTGCGTAAGCTAGGTAGGCAAGATGAAGTTCTCTCTCATTTTGTTTGTGGTTTTCCTGGCGTGTTCCTCAGCAGATGGTGAGTAACGTTTGAGCTCTAGCGGCATGCAATTAGTTATAACAATTTAAAGATATCAATTAATTCAACGTAAATTTTCTGATGCGCAAAAATGAGATGTATCTTTCTGTATTGTTGAGCGGCACAAACTGGGCCATATTTGGTCGGGCTTGCGTTTGAGCTTTTAACGTTAGAGGACTTGGACCGAGTGTGTAAATTTTTCTAATTCAAAATCATTAAAAAAAATATTTAACGTACCCCATTACATGAAAGATCACATCGAAATTATAGGGCTTATAGTAACTATGTTTAACGAGTTTTAAGATATTTGAGTAACTAAGAACTGTATAGCAAGCTAATGAAAATTACAACAATAAAAGCTGACCGAGAGTTCATATGGATTGGGGGGGGGGGGGGGGGGGGTGGGGGGGGGGGGGGGGGGGGGGACGGCCAAACCACTCGGCTGAGCTCATTTCAGTGTGATTTTTGAAAGCTCACTACCTCGTTAATATATTGTTCCAAACTCAGTCAACACACTACTGTTGATGTTATTTTTCTTGTAGTGGAGGCAGATATATTTTTAATTCGAATAAATTTACATACTCGGTCCGAAATGGCTAACGAGTCTCTTTTCCAATACAAGGCGCTGTCGCGATTTACTGACAATATAACATTCATTACAGACGTAAGGAATGTAGGAAAACCGGACTTGCCAGGCCGGGAAAAATTAATGTCCAGGATAAAGTGAGATTTGTCCAGGATCGGCTGATATTCTGCTGATATACGATTTCTTTTATTTCCAGATCTGTTTGACATGCTCGATAAAGTGATGAATGAGGGACAAGGTTGGATAAAGTTCTAATTTGAGTCCAGGACCAGACTCGTTTCCTGTTGACACTAAGACGGCGCTGTTTAATCTACCAAGCGCGCGGGGTGTCACGGAAAGGATGATACCCCGCGCGCTTGCTAGCTTAGTACCGCGCCGCCAATTATAACTTAGTAGCGACTGGGTACGAGTCTGGAACAGGACACAAAATCTCAGTGTTAAATAATTTAATGATCATCAAATACAGCTTTCTTGCACAACTCGAAAATGCTTCCGGCCTTGATTTAAAAATATGCGGGCACTGGCAATACTGTAAACTGCTGAAAAGGGAGCTAAGTGTTTACTCGGGCTGCCTGTGGCAGGCACGAGTCTAAATCTGCAGCCCGCATTTTTTTGTTCTGCAGCAAAATTTCTGCGCATGCGTTAAATTATGCATTAATTGTTGGCGCTAATAGATTTCTCTCCAGTCCAGTCGCCATCTTAGATTCTGCGGACGCTATTCTTGTTTGAGGTGCGTTTCGTAGCCGGTTTTATGCCACATTTCATCACATTTCATTTTACTCTCGGTCATAATACATACCAACGCAAACACCGTGATAGGTAGGCCAACACTAAAATATTTTCGACCGTGTTTTTGGCTGGTTTACCGATCTCGTATCGAGACCTGTGTACGTTACACAGGTATACTGAATAGCTGATTTATAGCGAAGTATACTGAGCGATTTACTAGCAAATACATATACTGTGGTTGAGCAGTTATGGGTTATTATCCTCGGTTATCCTCGGTTATCCTCGGTTATTAAGTCTGAAGACATCTGAACTCCTGAACTGTGAGAACAACACTGTCACTCGCCAAAACGAAGCCAGAAATACACACTCAGCACAGAATTATTTTATGATGAGCTAAGCAATATTCAACTCTCGAGGTAAACTTAAACAAGAAACCTCTCACGGCCGAGGTTTTGGTTCGAGAAATTAAAGGCTTCCAACAATTCCCTTTATAGTTCTGTAATATAATGAGCAGACTGAAGTTTTGGGAATGAGGGTAAAGCTTTTAATTAGAGATAACCAACAGGCATTTCAGTTAATAATCTTTAATCCAACAAATACCAAGATGGACTCGTAATGGCTCATCATGTATAGCAAGAACAGCAGATAAAGTTACTGACTTCCAGAGAGAACAGCCGCGGAGAAAGAGCCGCGAGGCAGCAAGCTGCGATAAAGAGCCGCAGGGTAGAAAGAACAGTAGAGGAATATAGTGATAGCGCCATCACAGGATGGACAGGATACAACGTAACTTATAATATGGGACAAATATAAACATACATTTGAGACAATCATCTATTAGTACTCGGACCCTCAGTGCAGTATAACAGAACAGCAGACTAAATTGTAAACGTGTGTTACATGAATAAGTAGTGTTTACAGTAAAATTAAAGGTCAACTTCTTTAATTTACATACGAGAAAAACAAAAATATTAAATTACATATATACTAGGGGAGCAGAGAATGAAAGTCACCGCGCTACCGGCCACTCCTAAAGGCTGCTAAATTCAGCTAATAATTCTTCCCTTTGGTTGTTACTAAGAGGATTTCAAATGAAAGTGTATTTCATCTTCAATCTCATTGGGAACACACCATCAGAAATCTGAAGAAGGGTAGTACAAAATAAAAAATAAAAATCCTGGAACGCAAAATATCAAAGAACAAAACCTGCCTTGCACAACCAAGGGGCAAAAAAAAAAGGCTGCATTGATGTACATAGCGATACTTACTGTTTGTAAACTTACTGTTTGTAAACACTGACGTCATTTATATATATAATGTGTTGGCAAAAAAAAACGCGTGTTTGAACGACTTGTATGCCATCTAGCGATTTGGGCCTCACGAAATACATCTAAAGTCTCAATTCTGCTTCCATATCCTAATTCTTTTATAAGACTTATAAGTTAAAAGCATATAAGCTTCGATGAAAGGGCTTGCTTGCATTTTGGAAGAACAACAAAGTAATTTGGCGATGAATAAGCACCGACCTGTGATATTTTATAAGCAACTGACTGCATTCACGCTTCGTTTCTGCCAACCACAGAATACAACAAATGTGGCGTGACTGGCCTGTGTGACGTCACAGTAAGTATCGCTATCATGAGTGGCCCGAGTGAAAGACCAGACGGGCTCTTGTTACTCGGGCTGCCTGTGGCAGCAACGAGTCTTAAAATGCAAGTCGTTTTTTTATTTTTTTATTTTTTTATTCTGTGTAGCAAGCGTTCTGCTCATGCGTTAAAGGTCAAATTCACACCAATCAGATTGCACTGTGCTGGTCACGTAACACTCGCCAGGTTAAATTATTTACATAATTGAATACAGTAAATCAAAATGGTGGATCTCTCTCAAAGTTGGAGTCCCATCTCTCAAATGTAAGCAGTTTAATGTTTTATTTAACTTCACTCGTGCGAAAGCCTTCCAACAGGCTCAGCAACTGGCGCTCTTGTCGGAGCCGAAGGACCGCGTTTTTTACCCAGATGGCCTGTGATTTTATGTACGACACGACGCCGGAGAGCCCCATTTTTCGCGCGGCCAAATAGCGAAAAAGTCTTCCTACGCTTAAAAAAAAACTACGGAAACGCTTGCTACGCAGGCTACGCCGGACCTGAAGGACTCAAAGATCCACACATATCGAATTGGAATTTAGCGTTTTCCTTTCTGCTGAAACCAAGGCTTCTTCGATAGAAAGGGCAAGATGTTGTGTTTTTCTAGGAGGACAAAATATTTCTCGTTTAAGCTTCTCTTTCGCCACGGTTTTGAATCTCTGTGGATTGGAATACAAATGTACTCAAATATACTGCACAATACCATACAACTGAATAAGAAGTCTTTAACAAAGCCGAACTCAAACTCAAGAGCAAAGCTGAGAGTGAAAGTGAAACTGAACAGTGTCTTGTCAGGTCATGAATTAAGGTACGGTGAGATTGAAATCATTGCGTGTTTATATATATATATCTGCATTTCTTTGTCGATTATTGTTGACCTCGTGGCGCTGATAGATTTTACCATCGCCGGACGGTATTCTTGGGGTGTCTATAAAACGAAGACCTATAAAACGAAGACCGAAGACCGAAGACCGAAGACCGAAGACCCCGGTATTTTTGTTTGAGGTACGTTTCGTAGGTTTTATGCCTCTCGGTCATAAATTATACATACCAGCGCAAACACCGTGATCTGTAGGTCATGCACTAAAATAATTTTGAGCGTGTTTTTGGCTGTCAGAAATACCCCGGAGAAATAAACACTCGCACAGAATACTTTATGATGAGCGAAGCAATATTCAACTCTCAAGGTCAACTTAAACAAGAATCCTCTCACGACCGAGGTTTGGGTTCGAGAAATTAAAGGCTTCCAACAGTTCCCTTTATAGTTCTGTAATATAATGAGCAGATCAGTTTTGGGAAGGAGGGTATATAACCAACAGGCATTTCAGTTAATAAATACCTGATAATTTGGACTCGAGCTGCGATAAAGAGCCGCAGGGTAGAATGAACGTAGAGAAATATATCATATGATAGCTCCATCATAGGTGGACAGGATACAACTTATAATATGGGACACATATAAACATATATTTGAAACACTCATCTATCAGTACTCTGAACCTGGAGAACAGCAGACTAAATTGTAAGCGTGCGGTACATGAATAAGTAGATCCCTGAGGTCAACTTCTTTAATTTGCATACACGAGAAATATATATACTAGGGGAGCAGAGACTATGCATGTCACCGCGCTACCGGCCACTCCTAAAGACTTCTAAATTCAGCTAATAATTCTTCCCTTCGGTTATTACTAAAAGGATTTCAAATGAAAGTGTATTTCATCTTCAATCTCATGTGGCCCGAGTGAAAGCCCAGATGGGCTCTTGTTTCTATTTGTTGGCAGCAAATACTTTTAAAGATAGATGAATATTATTTTTGACCAGTCCTTCAGATTTATACTGATGATGAGAATATATTGTTTATCTTTCAGCAACAGGCGACGGATACTTTGCAGAAAAAAATGGTAAGAAACATGCTCATGTACGTGTGACTGTTTGTAGTTGGAGTTGAATTTTCAAGTTATTTTTTTCTCGATGTCACAGTCATCTTTAAAGACGGTAACATCGAGACTGATCTCTACACCAAACCTACTGATAAACACCAACACCTTCTATACTCTTCTTGTCATCCTTTACATACTAAAAAGGCTATCCCTTTTAGGGTGCGTTCGATTGACCGTATTCCGGAATAAGAATACACAGAATAATCATTACAAATCACGTTTACTGGGATTTTTTAGCCACTGGAATGCTAAATCTGCTAAATGTATCCTGAACATCATGCATATATCAGCAAGCATTTGTAGCTTACAGTACAATATATGCCCGAACCAGTGATGTCCAGAGACTATTCCATATTTTCCTATTCCGGAATACGTTCAATCGAACGCACCCTTAGTTTAGCACTCCGCATTCGTCGCATTCGTCGCATTTGTTCCACTGACGAAACCTTCAAACTTCGCACTAATGAATTAAAATCTTACCTCTTAAAACGAGGTTATAAGCGTTCTTTCCTCGATCTACAAATACAACATGCTGCTAATATTTCTCGTAACGATGCTTTACAGGCTAAACATGCACAAGATTCTAACCGAATTCCTTTCGTCATCACATATAATCCAGCACTACCTAACATTTCATCACTGATTCGTAAACATTCTCACATACTGTTTTCTTCTAATCGCTGTAAAGACGTTTTTATTAACCTGCCTCTCGTCGCTCACCGCCGTTGCCCTAACCTTCGTGACCTACTTGTCAAATCACAACTACGTAATGTGACTAACAAACCTGCTCTTCCATCTGGCTCTTTCCGCTGCGGAAAAAACTGTGCCACTTGTCCTAACATTAATCATGGCCTCGCTAGCTACACTTTTTCTTCCACCGGGGAAACCCGTTTGACTTGGTGCCACTGGCTGTTCGTGGGCATTGGAAGGGAATGGGAAGGTCTATTAGTAACTATGGATAGGTGTTTAGGCCTCGTCAACACGGCGTAGAAAATGCGTGAAAGCTATGAAACATGTGAGATGCGGCTAAATTGTGAAACAAAAAATATGCTAAACTTGGCCTGAGCATTATAGCTACACCATATGCTGACGAAGCCCAAAGAGGTCGAAACGACAGCATGTCATGTCTGCTAATTTAATTGCTCAGGCATTTTTATCATTTATATGATAGATACAGGGTTAACGTTCTACTGTTGACGTGGTCTTTGTTCCTAGCGGCTTTCGCATACGTTTTACCATTTTTCATCAGTTATAGTCACATGTCCCATAGCTTTCACTCATCTAAATAATTCCCGGCATTCGACCGAGGAATCCATGTCCCAGATTAGTAGATTATTTAGGGTCAGATAGACGACTAGACACGTTAATTAGTAAATCGATTTAATTAATTAAACCAATTAATCATTACTTAATTAATAATTACTTACCCAATTAATTAATTAATTAAAATTGATTTAATTAATTTATCAATTAATTTAATGTGTCAATTAATTAATCAATCAATCAATCAATCAAGTAAGTAAGTAATTAGGTAGTAATCAAGTAACCAATCAAAGTCATATCGTTAAGATTTTATCAAATTAACGATAGCTTCTGCATGGCTTCTATACTGAGGCGTTTTATTTTGTATGTATTTTGTGCAGCTACAGTGAATGAATAAAATAAAATCTAAAATTCCATTTTTTGTTTTCTGCTGTAGACGGTGGGTTTTGCTCTGGGAAGGAAGATGGAGACTACGCTGATCCAGACAACTGCAACGGCTTCATATCCTGTTCCAATGGTTACACACATTTCCGTAATTGTCCATCGATTTTGCGGTATGATCCAAAATCAGAACGCTGCGAATGGCCAGAAGATGTCAACTGTGGTTCGCGTCCCACGTCCTCTCCGAATACGACAAGAGGGCCAACGACAAGGCGGCCAACGACAAGGCGTACAACGACAAGGCGCCCAACAACAAGGCGCCCAACAACAAGGCGTACAACTAAATCGCCTCCTACAAAAAGCCCTTTTTGTCTGCACAAAAAGAATGGAGACTACCCTGACCCAAATAACTGCAATGGCTTCATTACCTGCTCCAATGGCTATATTTATTACCGTGACTGTCCTTCAAACTTGAAATACGACATACGGAAAAAACGTTGTGAATGGCCAAACGAAGTAAATTGTGGTTCGCGTCCAACATCTATTCCTTATACGACCAGACGGCCAACGACAAGGCGCCCAACAACAAGGCGTACAACTAAATTGCCTCCTACAAAAAGCCCTTTTTGTCTGCACAAAAAGAATGGAGACTACCCTGACCCAAATAACTGCAATGGCTTCATTACCTGCTCCAATGGCTATATTTATTACCGTGACTGTCCTTCAAACTTGAAATACGACCGACGGAAAAAACGTTGTGAATGGCCAAACGAGGTAAATTGCGGCTCTCGCCCAACCAGACTCCCAACCGGAGTCCCAACCCATCATCCCACTTCAGGTGGTAGCAAGTTCTGCAGAAAAGCCGGAAACGGTATCTACCGCGATCCACATAACTGCCTGGGATTCATATTCTGCTACAGAGGTAACATATATTTCAGGAACTGTCGCAGAGGCCTGAGGTTCAATGGCCGCACGAAGCATTGTGATCTACCGAGGAATGTGAAGTGCGGCGGTGCTGGAGGTGGGACATTCTGTAGGAACAAGAACGACGGAGACTACGTAGATGTATTGAACTGTAATGGTTTTATCAAGTGTTCCAATGGATACACCTTCTTCTTTGACTGCCCTGCAAATCTGAGGTTCAATTACAGAAAAGACGAGTGTGACTGGCCTGAGAATGTGCGCTGTTCCTATTAGTAGGTAAAGTGGAAACATTTTTTAGTTTACTTCATCCTGTTACAGCAAACTTAACACTAAACTGAAAACTAAGAATTAACTATTAACCTCTCTTGGAGTCTGGAAAGAGGGATATATGATTGTGCAGTAGGTCTTAAGAAAACACTGATCCATGTAAGCCGTTTGGTTGCCATGCAAATGAATTTCTCGCAAAGCAACTTAAAGGGGATTTGTCATGGTGAGATAGTGACCTGCGCGGACAGCGAATATAAACATGTTGTTTTCAGCGATTTTCATATCAAATAACAAGCTTCACACACATGTGCGATGGTTAAAATCAAAGCAAATACCTTGTCTGAAAAACTGTGTATAGACGGATAGTAGTCCTCAAGGAAAATATGGCGTATCATTTCAATCAAGCACCGAAAAATGATATGCATTTTGAGCAAGAATTAATATTACTATATGGGGGAAAATCCTATTTATATTCCTTGGAAAGTAATCTTCTCAGCATTCCATAGACGAAGAAACCGAGGCAACAACAAACCCCACCCCATTCCCCCCGTCCCTCGGCTCCCCCAACACAAATCGTTGAATGGTCGGCTGAAACATCATAAAATGACTTCCCATTGTTTTCTCCTTTTCCGAGTTCTGCTAAATTGCAGAGTTAAGGATTGTGTTTTTTTTCACCCTCATACGAAACCAGCTCAGCCATAAAAACTTATGCTATCTTCTCTCTTTTTTAGGAATTCACAAGCCTTGAAGCGACCTACAAACCAGTAACTGGATGGAATTGAACTGTGAACAACTCAATAACTTTTCATAAGTTTATCTTTTCTAATTGTTTTCCTCATCTTTTAGGAATGAAATAAAGTAAAACAGCTAAAAATAATGAACCAGACTGGTGTGTGATTCCGTGTGTTAGGGGGAAAAGTGTGAACAAGCTATATAGTATACGGTAACCGGAAGACAGTTTGTAGCAAGCCACGCGTAGTATATGTACCTGAAGGAAAATCAAGGTAACCACGGCACCTCGACCCCCGCGACATAGCGGTTATTTCCCCGGCCAAACATACGGTTCCTCAACAACACTCTTGCCCCCGGGGACCTTTATATTATCCATGCAGAACAATAGCCGAGATTTTCGTGCCAATGAGTCATACAATTTCAAGTAAAAACTACATAGACACGAGAAATATTTTTTTTACAAATCTCTGTACTTTTTTAACTGAGAAATCAATGCATTTCCAAAACTTCTTGCACCAGTCTTTCGCAATACAAGAAACTTGGCTCAAATCCACGCTATCAGTGCTAAACTCCCGCTTAAAAGTATGCACTTTTAGAGAACCACTTTCTTCTCCCGCCATAGCTGTCATGGTTTAAGTGCCCCTAATTATCCCCATTTAAAAAAAATATACTCGGGCTGCCATTGGCGGCCCGAGTCTAAAAGCCTCCTCCGCAGGAAACTCATAATCCTCTTCCATTGCTCTCCCCAGTCAAGCTTTTTTGCATCTTTCTTCCATAAGCTTCCCGGCACACTTTTTACTTTGTCGACCGGAATTAATGGTTCATAACATTGTTGTTCATGTGAGACAGAACCGCAGCAATTTGTAAGCTGGACTCTTATTATATGGCAGCTCAGTGAGCGGGCAAGATGACTTGAATGCTGCAATCTGATTGGTTGCTCAGCGGGCAAGATTTTTTTCATCTTGCCCGCTCAGGATTTTCCAAATTCGCTCACAACTCTTCGTAAAGAAATAGCGATAAAACCCGTACATTTTGAAAGAAACTAAACAATTTGTTACATGAAGGCAAATACTAATTTAAAACTTTCTGCTTTTTCGTTTTTTAGCTAAAATTCAACTTTTTAGAGCGATTAATGCAGTTTTTTCCGGCTCTCGCCAGTTCGATGAAAACAACTGCAGCAAAAACGACTGTTCAAATTGAACGAAGCTGGATTAGTGGAGATAAATAAATATACTATAGCTGTCACTGAAATACACAGAAGCTGAAATGGCTGTGACTTCAAAAAACAAAGAAAAGTTTGTGTGCCTTAAGTTACTACAATCGTGGTACAAAGAAATAAAAATATTTCGGAAACGAGTAAACTTAGCCTATAACTCTTTTAATACTCTTAGAACAGTTTCGTCAAAGAAAGCAGTTTTTTTATTATATGGGCTAAGAAATTCAGCATTCACATTTGATAATTGGCTTATAAATAATGAGTATTTACTAAATAATACTTGCAAGTTTGTTTGTATTCTTCTACAGCTCTTATTGTTAAGTTTTGTAGTGTGCTTATTATCGCCACTCAAGTGATTTCAGTCAGTTGCCGGTTTTCAACTTTCAAATCTTCCACAAATATGCACATTTTTGTCTCTAGGTAATGCGTTCGGGTTCCTGATAAAGTTTTCATTGAAACCTAGTGAACCTGAAGTAAAGTACAGGTCAGTTTTCATCCATTGTGATGTCAGAAAACAAACTGTTTTGAACGACACGAGGTTGAACTTCAAGTGAAAGTCGTCGACTTCCGATAATAATTTTAGCTCGATTTCTTTCGCTCTTCAGTTTACCACGCTATGGGTTCCTGGCGCGTGCGTCAAAGTGGGATTTTATTCATTTTCGCTATATAATAAAAACCTTATTGACCAAGCTTGTTCTGTCAAGATTGGAGAATATTGGCCTCGTTAATTTTTTGCGTGTTTATGGACCTCGACTTCGTCTCGGTCCATAAACACGCAAAAAATAAACTTTGCCAATATCCCCCCATATAGACCTCACGCTTGGTCAATAACCTCTATTTATTGGTCAGTCTTTAGTACCCGACATGCCACGTTCAAAGATGTTTTGGTCAGGGTTAGGTCAGGCCAGGCAGTACAATGGTTCATCTATCAAGAGTTCCGTTTGAATGTTTTCCCCTGAAGTAACGCGATTACTGAAACGTTCCGTCACTGAAAAGAAAACAATACCGAGATTTACACTGGACTTGCATCGACGCCTGCACTTCAATGAGCTCCGCAAATAACCCCGTTATGTTTGTAGGGTAGCAGCAGCTCAGTTTGGCTTTACACGAATGCCGATCAACTATTTGATTGATCACAGCTTACGCCAAAACACTAGTTGTCTTCTTTTCAGTGAGCAAAACAGTAGTCACGATTCCAGCCCTTTCAGTTAAGGAGAAAAAGCACCAGACTTTGAAAATTTCAGCAATCGTTTATTTACATATTATAATCTTTCAGATTACGTATTATACATTAGATAAATTTGCAACCACAATAGAGAGAATATTTCGTATTAGCGTATTTAGCATAACGCCGAACCTAATTAGATCAAAAGAAGCCGCCTTAATTATCCTTTGCGGTTTCAATTGCGTTCGGCGCATGACAAGTTTGACGTTTGAATCAGATTTCAGATTTGATTTGTTTTTATTTCGCACTATTTCACTATTTACAACAAGAAATGAAAGGGCAACAAAGAAATGGAGTTCTATATTTTTAGAAAAATACGTAGCGGTCAAAGGAGATAAGGTTGACCACTACCACGAGTAAACTAAATGAGGAGGAAAAAGAGAAAATAATTTATTTACAAAAACTATAATAACGTGAAGTACTGAGATCATTTCGTGCAATCAGAAGAGTCCAAAACAATAACCAAGAAAGCTTTCTATTGACGTTGAATTTTCGTCATATTTAAAGTTATGAGAGTTTTCACTAGATGCAATTCAAATCTGTTTTAGAAAAACTGAGAAAGTTATATTCTTCAGTTCTTCAAGTTGATAGATTTTGATGTTTAAGTTATTATTGAATTCTTTGCCACCTGAGACCGCAACACAAAGCTTTGAATTATAGATGGTTTGCACTCAATCCCCAGAGATTCAAATGCCAAAGGGCATGGCGGCCATATTGCTGTAAAGAACAAAAGAAGCTAACGAAGAATCTATTGTTAGCTGTACACCAACATGGCGGCTAGACGTCACGTGCAAAGGGTCTAACTGGCAACCTAAATACAAAATAATAAAATACACTGCAATTGTGCCCTGTGAAAATTCAATTTTCTATGTTCATTATTTTAATCAGTATTAAAGTACACCTAACCTTTAATCACAAATATAGATTCTACATCAAGTGAATAATTGAATACTAGAATATTTTTGGTTTTCGTGTCAGTGCATCTATGAGTTATAGAAGTGTTTATTTCCAAAATGCCGTAATGTGTGACGTCACCATGAATCATTTATTATACAAAAACAAGCTGGTGGAGATAAATAACATTATAAAAATCCAGGTTATAATGTATAGTTTGTATTGTATCTTATAAACCCTTCGAATTCAACCGCAAATCTAATAAGTAAATATATTTTCGACTGCTTTACGGAGTGTAAGACTCTTACTTAAAAGCGTTTAAATTGAAGTCAGAAAATCTTGTCTGCATTCTCTTCTGAAAGTCTTATTGTATTCTTACTGTATTAAGCCATTTTGGTGCTAAATAAAGATTAGCTGTATCTTTGATTTTACCAAATATTTTGACTAAATCAGAGAATAGGTTCATTCCCAAGGGCCGGGAAAGATATAACAGGGTGCGTTCGATTGACCGTATTCCGGAATAAGAATACACAGAATAATCATTACAAATCACGTTTACTGGGATTTTTTAGCCACTGGAATGCTAAATGTATCCTGAACATCATATATCAGCAAGCATTTGTAGCTTACAGTACAATATATGCCCGAACCAGTGATGTCCAGAGACTATTCCATATTTTCCTATTCCGGAATACGTTCAATCGAACGCACCCTTAGTTTAGCACTCCGCATTCGTCGCATTCGTCGCATTTGTTCCACTGACGAAACCTTCAAACTTCGCACTAATGAATTAAAATCTTACCTCTTAAAACGAGGTTATAAGCGTTCTTTCCTCGATCTACAAATACAACATGCTGCTAATATTTCTCGTAACGATGCTTTACAGGCTAAACATGCACAAGATTCTAACCGAATTCCTTTCGTCATCACATATAATCCAGCACTACCTAACATTTCATCACTGATTCGTAAACATTCTCACATACTGCTTTCTTCTAATCGCTGTAAAGACGTTTTTATTAACCTGCCTCTCGTCGCTCACCGCCGTTGCCCTAACCTTCGTGACCTACTTGTCAAATCACAACTACGTAATGTGACTAACAAACCTGCTCTTCCATCTGGCTCTTTCCGCTGCGGAAAAAACTGTGCCACTTGTCCTAACATTAATCATGGCCTCGCTAGCTACACTTTTTCTTCCACCGGGGAAACCCGTTTGACTTGGTGCCACTGGCTGTTCGTGGGCATTGGAAGGGAATGGGAAGGTCTATTAGTAACTATGGATAGGTGTTTAGGCCTCGTCAACACGGCGTAGAAAATGCGTGAAAGCTATGAAACATGTGAGATGCGGCTAAATTGTGAAACAAAAAATATGCTAAACTTGGCCTGAGCATTATAGCTACACCATATGCTGACGAAGCCCAAAGAGGTCGAAACGACAGCATGTCATGTCTGCTAATTTAATTGCTCAGGCATTTTTATCATTTATATGATAGATACAGGGTTAACGTTCTACTGTTGACGTGGTCTTTGTTCCTAGCGGCTTTCGCATACGTTTTACCATTTTTCATCAGTTATAGTCACATGTCCCATAGCTTTCACTCATCTAAATAATTCCCGGCATTCGACCGAGGAATCCATGTCCCAGATTAGTATATTATTTAGGGTCAGATAGACGACTAGACACGTTAATTAGTAAATCGATTTAATTAATTAAACCAATTAATCATTACTTAATTAATAATTACTTACCCAATTAATTAATTAAAATTGATTTAATTAATTTATCAATTAATTTAATGTGTCAATTAATTAATCAATCAATCAATCAATCAAGTAAGTAAGTAATTAGGTAGTAATCAAGTAACCAATCAAAGTCATATTGTTAAGATTTTATCAAATTAACGATAGCTTCTGCATGGCTTCTATACTGAGGCGTTTTATTTTGTATGTATTTTGTGCAGCTACAGTGAATGAATAAAATAAAATCTAAAATTCCATTTTTTGTTTTCTGCTGTAGACGGTGGGTTTTGCTCTGGGAAGGAAGATGGAGACTACGCTGATCCAGACAACTGCAACGGCTTCATATCCTGTTCCAATGGTTACACACATTTCCGTAATTGTCCATCGATTTTGCGGTATGATCCAAAATCAGAACGCTGCGAATGGCCAGAAGATGTCAACTGTGGTTCGCGTCCCACGTCCTCTCCGAATACGACAAGAGGGCCAACGACAAGGCGCCCAACAACAAGGCGTACAACTAAATCGCCTCCTACAAAAAGCCCTTTTTGTCTGCACAAAAAGAATGGAGACTACCCTGACCCAAATAACTGCAATGGCTTCATTACCTGCTCCAATGGCTATATCTATTACCGTGACTGTCCTTCAAACCTGAAATACGACACACGGAAAAAACGTTGTGAATGGCCAAACGAAGTAAATTGTGGTTCGCGTCCAACATCTTTTCCTTATACGACCAGACGGCCAACGACAAGGCGGCCAACGACAAGGCGTACAACGACAAGGCGCCCAACAACAAGGCGCCCAACAACAAGGCGTACAACTAAATCGCCTCCTACAAAAAGCCCTTTTTGTCTGCACAAAAAGAATGGAGACTACCCTGACCCAAATAACTGCAATGGCTTCATTACCTGCTCCAATGGCTATATTTATTACCGTGACTGTCCTTCAAACTTGAAATACGACATACGGAAAAAACGTTGTGAATGGCCAAACGAAGTAAATTGTGGTTCGCGTCCAACATCTATTCCTTATACGACCAGACGGCCAACGACAAGGCGCCCAACAACAAGGCGTACAACTAAATTGCCTCCTACAAAAAGCCCTTTTTGTCTGCACAAAAAGAATGGAGACTACCCTGACCCAAATAACTGCAATGGCTTCATTACCTGCTCCAATGGCTATATTTATTACCGTGACTGTCCTTCAAACTTGAAATACGACCGACGGAAAAAACGTTGTGAATGGCCAAACGAGGTAAATTGCGGCTCTCGCCCAACCAGACTCCCAACCGGAGTCCCAACCCATCATCCCACTTCAGGTGGTAGCAAGTTCTGCAGAAAAGCCGGAAACGGTATCTACCGCGATCCACATAACTGCCTGGGATTCATATTCTGCTACAGAGGTAACATATATTTCAGGAACTGTCGCAGAGGCCTGAGGTTCAATGGCCGCACGAAGCATTGTGATCTACCGAGGAATGTGAAGTGCGGCGGTGCTGGAGGTGGGACATTCTGTAGGAACAAGAACGACGGAGACTACGTAGATGTATTGAACTGTAATGGTTTTATCAAGTGTTCCAATGGATACACCTTCTTCTTTGACTGCCCTGCAAACCTGAGGTTCAATTACAGAAAAGACGAGTGTGACTGGCCTGAGAATGTGCGCTGTTCCTATTAGTAGGTAAAGTGGAAACATTTTTTAGTTTACTTCATCCTGTTACAGCAAACTTAACACTAAACTGAAAACTAAGAATTAACTATTAACCTCTCTTGGAGTCTGGAAAGAGGGATATATGATTGTGCAGTAGGTCTTAAGAAAACACTGATCCATGTAAGCCGTTTGGTTGCCATGCAAATGAATTTCTCGCAAAGCAACTTAAAGGGGATTTGTCATGGTGAGATAGTGACCTGCCCGGACAGCGAATATAAACATGTTGTTTTCAGCGATTTTCATATCAAATAACAAGCTTCACACACATGTGCGATGGTTAAAATCAAAGCAAAGACCTTGTCTGAAAAACTGTGTATAGACGTATAGTAGTCCTCAAGGAAAATATGGCGTATCATTTCAATCAAGCACCGAAAAATGATATACATTTTGAGCAAGAATTAATATTACTATATGGGGGAAAATCCTATTTATATTCCTTGGAAAGTAATCTTCTCAGCATTCCATAGACGAAGAAACCGAGGCAACAACAAATCCCACCCCATTCCCCCCGTCCCTCGGCTCCCCCAACACAAATCGTTGAATGGTCGGCCGAAACATCATAAAATGACTTCCCATTGTTTTCTCCTTTTCCGAGTTCTGCTAAATTGCAGAGTTAAGGATTGTTTTTTTTTTCACCCTCATACGAAACCAGCTCAGCCATAAAACCTGATGCTATCTTCTCTCTTTTATAGGAATTCACAAGCCTTGAAGCGACCTACAAACCAGTAACTGGATGGAATTGAACTGTGAACAACTCAATAACTTTTCTAATTGTTTTCCTCATCTTTTAGGAATGAAATAAAGTAAAACAGCTAAAAATAATGAACCAGACTGGTGTGTGATTCCGTGTGTTAGGGGGAAAAGTGTGAACAAGCTATATAGTATACGGTAACCGGAAGACAGTTTGTAGCAAGCCACGCGTAGTATATGTACCTGAAGGAAAATCAAGGTAACCACGGCACCTCGACCCCCGCGACATAGTGGTTATTTCCCCGGCCAAACATACGGTTCCTCAACAACACTCTTGCCCCCGGGGACCTTTATATTATCCATGCAGAACAATAGCCGAGATTTTCGTGCCAATGAGTCATACAATTTCAAGTAAAAACTACATAGACACGAGAAATATTTTTTTTACAAATCTCTGTACTTTTTTAACTGAGAAATCAATGCATTTCCAAAACTTCTTGCACCAGTCTTTCGCAATACAAGAAACTTGGCTCAAATCCACGCTATCAGTGCTAAACTCCCGCTTAAAAGTATGCACTTTTAGAGAACCACTTTCTTCTCCCGCCATAGCTGTCATGGTTTAAGTGCCCCTAATTATCCCCATTTAAAAAAAATATACTCGGGCTGCCATTGGCGGCCCGAGTCTAAAAGCCTCCTCCGCAGGAAACTCATAATCCTCTTCCATTGCTCTCCCCAGTCAAGCTTTTTTGCATCTTTCTTCCATAAGCTTCCCGGCACACTTTTTACTTTGTCGACCGGAATTAATGGTTCATAACATTGTTGTTCATGTGAGACAGAACCGCAGCAATTTGTAAGCTGGACTCTTATTATATGGCAGCTCAGTGAGCGGGCAAGATGACTTGAATGCTGCAATCTGATTGGTTGCTCAGCGGGCAAGATTTTTTTCATCGGCTTGTTCGCTCAGGATTTTCCAAATTCGCTCACAACTCTTCGTAAAGAAATAGCGATAAAACCCGTACATTTTGAAAGAAACTAAACAATTTGTTACATGAAGGCAAATACTAATTTAAAACTTTCTGCTTTTTCGTTTTTTAGCTAAAATTCAACTTTTTAGAGCGATTAATGCAGTTTTTTCCGGCTCTCGCCAGTTCGATGAAAACAACTGCAGCAAAAACGACTGTTCAAATTGAACGAAGCTGGATTAGTGGAGATAAATAAATATACTATAGCTGTCACTGAAATACACAGAAGCTGAAATGGCTGTGACTTCAAAAAACAAAGAAAAGTTTGTGTGCCTTACGTTACTACAATCGTGGTACAAAGAAATAAAAATATTTCGGAAACGAGTAAACTTAGCCTAGAACTCTTTTAATACTCTTAGAACAGTTTCGTCAAAGAAAGCAGTTTTTTTATTATATGGGCTAAGAAATTCAGCATTCACATTTGATAATTGGCTTATAAATAATGAGTATTTACTAAATAATACTTGCAGGTTTGTTTGTATTCTTCTACAGCTCTTATTGTTAAGTTTTGTAGTGTGCTTATTATCGCCACTCAAGTGATTTCAGTCAGCTGCCGGTTTTCAACTTTCAAATCTTCCACAAATATGCACATTTTTGTCTCTAGGTAATGCGTTCGGGTTCCTGATAAAGTTTTCATTGAAACCTAGTGAATCTGAAGTAAAGTACAGGTCAGTTTTCATCCATTGTGATGTCAGAAAACAAACTGTTTTGAACGACACGAGGTTGAACTTCAAGTGAAAGTCGTCGACTTCCGATAATAATTTTAGCTCGATTTCTTTCGCTCTTCAGTTTACCACGCAATGGGTTCCTGGCGCGTGCGTCAAAGTGGGATTTTATTCATTTTCGCTATATAATAAAAACCTTATTGACCAAGCTTGTTCTGTCAAGATTGGAGAATATTGGCCTCGTTAATTTTTTGCGTGTTTATGGACCTCGACTTCGTCTCGGTCCATAAACACGCAAAAAATGAACTTTGCCAATATCCCCCCATATAGACCTCACGCTTGGTCAATAACCTCTATTTATTGGTCAGTCTTTAGTACCCGACATGCCACGTTCAAAGATGTTTTGGTCAGGGTTAGGTCAGGCCAGGCAGTACAATGGTTCATCTATCAAGAGTTCCGTTTGAATTTTTTCCCCTGAAGTAACGCGATTACTGAAACGTTCCGTCACTGAAAAGAAAACAATACCGAGATTTACACTGGACTTGCATCGACGCCTGCACTTCAATGAGCTCCGCAAATAACCCCGTTATTGTAGGGTAGCAGCAGCTCAGTTTGGCTTTACACGAATGCCGATCAACTATTTGATTGATCACAGCTTACGCCAAAACACTAGTTGTCTTCTTTTCAGTGAGCAAAACAGTAGTCACGATTCCAGCCCTTTCAGTTAAGGAGAAAAAGCACCAGACTTTGAAAATTTCAGCAATCGTTTATTTACATATTATAATCTTTCAGATTACGTATTATACATTAGATAAATTTGCAACCACAATAGAGAATATTTCGTATTAGCGTATTTAGCATACCGCCGAAGTGCCGAACCTAATTAGATCAAAAGAAGCCGCCTTAATTATCCTTTGCGGTTTCAATTGCGTTCGGCGCATGACAAGTTTGACGTTTGAATCAGATTTCAGATTTGTTTTTATTTCGCACTATTTCATTATTTACAACAAGAAATGAAAGGGCAACAAAGAAATGGAGTTCTATATTTTTAGAAAAATACGTAGCGGTCAAAGGAGATAAGGTTGACCACTACCACGAGTAAACTAAATGAGGAGGAAAAAGAGAAAATAATTTATTTACAAAAACTATAATAACGTGAAGTACTGAGATCATTTCGTGCAATCAGAAGAGTCCAAAACAATAACCAAGAAAGCTTTCTATTGACGTTGAATTTTCGTCATATTTAAAGTTATGAGAGTTTTCACTAGATGCAATTCAAATCTGTTTTAGAAAAACTGAGAAAGTTATATTCTTCAGTTCTTCAAGTTGATAGATTTTGATGTTTAAGTTATTATTGAATTCTTTGCCACCTGAGACCGCAACACAAAACTTTGAATTATAGATGGTTTGCACTCAATCCCCAGAGATTCAAATGCCAAAGGGCATGGCGGCCATATTGCTGTAAAGAACAAAAGAAGCTAACGAAGAATCTATTGTTAGCTGTACACCAACATGGCGGCTAGACGTCACGTGCAAAGGGTCTAACTGGCAACCTAAATACAAAATAATAAAATACACTGCAATTGTGCCCTGTGAAAATTCAATTTTCTATGTTCATTATTTTAATCAGTATTAAAGTACACCTAACCTTTAATCACAAATATAGATTCTACATCAAGTGAATAATTGAATACTAGAATATTTTTGGTTTTCGTGTCAGTGCATCTATGAGTTATAGAAGTGTTTATTTCCAAAATGCCGTAATGTGTGACGTCACCATGAATCATTTATTATACAAAAACAAGCTGGTGGAGATAAATAACATTATAAAAATCCAGGTTATAATGTATAGTTTGTATTGTATCTTATAAACCCTTCGAATTCAACCGCAAATCTAATAAGTAAATATATTTTCGACTGCTTTACGGAGTGTAAGACTCTTACTTAAAAGCGTTTAAATTGAAGTCAGAAAATCTTGTCTGCATTCTCTTCTGAAAGTCTTATTGTATTCTTACTGTATTAAGCCATTTTGGTGCTAAATAAAGATTAGCTGTATCTTTGATTTTACCAAATATTTTGACTAAATCAGAGAATAGGTTCATTCCCAAGGGCCGGGAAAGATATAACAGTAAATTCCTGTGTGGACGTAGCATATTCCGCGAAATATGATCTTCAATAACTCACACGTAACACTCAAATCACTATTCTACTTTTTAACGATTCACTTGATGTAGAATCGATATTTGTGATAACAAAAATAAACACGTTAGGTGCACTTCAAAGGAACTTAGACCATATGCAATATCCAGGTATGGGTCCTGGATTGACTCGTGAAAGCGAGGTCGGTCGGTCTAGCTCTCAAAATCTTCGCCCAAATTTACAACACTCTGGCTTTTACATATGAAGTGCCCCCTTTAAAATGTCGGGAATAGCAGTTATTAGCATTAAACCTTTGAAATAACACGAAAGCGAGGCTGGCAGGACAATGACCGACGTTCTCTTATTTCAGGGAAATTGAAATCCTAAATACTCTGTATATAAATATCGTCTATTTCTACATTTACCTATGTTACAGTACTAAACTGAATTATCGACGTTTACAATTAAGTTATAACAAAAAATAATAATAATAATAATAAAAAAAAATGTAATTTGATATACCGCTAAAATTGATATAACACTGCCAATCTGCTAACCTAGCAATTCAAAAAGCAAGACTAAGCTCGGAGTACTTCAGAAATCATCTACAAGCCTTGTTAGCGTTTGAATTGTGGCAATGAAAGCTATGGCACTCAAATTTCACAGAATTACTTATTTTTGCATGCTGTTTTATCTGACAAGGTTGATTTTCACGTGCTGACCAGTGCTCACCCGTGTAAATAAAAACAGCAATATTCCCAAATACTAGTACTACAGGGCACCTAACGTTTATTTAGTTGAATGGTAGAATATTCCTTGATCTCCCCTAAATGCTAATGAATGTGACGTCAACTCAGGAATTTACTGTAACTTCTTTCTCCTTTTGTATGAACCTATTATTTGATATCTATATATATATAGTAATGTAATGTTTAAATTAAATTAACTTCACGGATACAAACTACAACGATAGAGCGGTTTTCAGTTGAGTGTAGTAAAACCAAACGCAAATTACCCACATCCAGCCAATCATAGGAGCGAGTAATCACCAGTAACTCATAAATGGCTTCCCTGTGAGCCAATGACAAACCAAAGCAAAACCAAAACCAATTTGCGTTTGGTTTTACTTTGGATTCTGATTGGTTGGTTTACTTTCTCAGCCAATAGGAGAGCTTAGTAAACGCAAAACCAAAACAATTCCGACACTCAATTGAAATCCGCTCTATCATAGATGTTTACTAATTAAAAGGTCATTAATCTCTACCGGCATGTTTTTGTATAATAAATGATTCCTGGTTTGACGTCACATTCATTAGCATTTTGGAGATATCAATCTCAACAACTCACAGATGCAACACTCAAATCAAGAAATATTCTGCCATTCAACTATTCACTTGATGTAGATATTTGTGATGACAAAATAAACGATAGGTTCACTGTTTACAAGGAGTCACTAACACCACGAACTCAATCAACTGAACGATGCAACGACTCCAATGCTTCAATCAGATACTCTTTAGCTCTGGCCGATTGTGGTGGGATGCCAACGTATTTAGAGATCCACTGTTTGGATCGCCGCTGGACGGCTTTGACATTCAGTGGTTTGACAGCACCATTTATGATGGGTGTCGATCTGAAGGTCACAAAACAGCCCTCGGGATAGTCGCACGGGTTTTCGTCCAGTTCGAGAAGCACTAGTTTGCTAGGCTGCTGACCTGGTGTTAAGATGCTCGCTGGCACAAATAGAGTATCTTGGGGACCAACCGCTGGCCAGTAACGACCGACGTTGAATCCGTTGATGTAGACTTGACCCTAGGTAAGGAAGATTTTTACTTTAAAAGAGCCAAGGCTGAAACTATGGTTAAACTAGCACATACTTGACAACATTGTAGAATTCAAATCCGGGGACATGACATCGAAGTCGAAGAAAATATTATTTCCTCAGTTGTTTTTGAAACCAACAAAGAAGAGAAGTACGCAGAAACGAAAATGCGGGTCATTTGGAGGGCCATGCGGGACGCGGGATAAATGACAAAAATGATGCGGAACTGTCCCGTTCAATGCGGGACATGGCAAGTATGCTGTCAGACATCCTCAGTCTTCACAGTAGTGGACATCAGTACGAGGGATTTTACAGTAGCCAACTCGAAAGCTTCTGCTGTACACTCATAACCTAAATACTCCAATTATCAATTTTTTCCTTACTTCTAACAGTGTATGCATTCCAACCAAAAGTTGCTTTTTTGACTTTATTTTCTCAGTTGTCCAATCAGCGACGTCTCTGAAAACAATGAAACCTATATTTCTACGACACCAACCAATCATAACAAACTTAAGGTTTACAAATTGTCTGACCCATTGTTTCGTATCATGCCTATGATTGACTGCTGCTATAAGACTGGAAAAAGCAATGACCGTTCACGGTTCTAGTGTCCTTACTGTAAAATAAATAAGCACTAGTACTGTCAATTGTGTAACAAATACAACTCGAAAAAACTTACACGAGGCAGCAAAAGTAACAGCAGCAATAGACTAGCTATGAAGTTACGCTCGCCTAAATAATATCTGTTCATAGTAACGTTATAGGCGAATCTTCGTTTACGGACGTTTTTTCCTCATTAGCATACATCAAACTTCAAGCGACGAACATACAAACGAACATCGAGTCCAGAAATCGAAAGAGTTTGTCACATTTTATAATCACCGAAAAGTTGAGAGTGATATGATAAATATATTTTGAGGAATGAGCGTTCAAAAATCTCAAAATTTACAAAGAATGTATGGCTGTCAGCAACTCTTGCCACCCAGCCCATTTTTATTTCTCCGTAAATATTTAACATATCAATTTCAAATTTTCGGTGATTACTAAGTTTAAAGTTCTCTTTCAACTGATGTAGTCTGTTTGTTTGTAGCTTGAAGTTTAATTTATGCTAATGAGGCAAAAATGTAAACAAGGACGTCAGCAAGGATTCGCCTATTAATGGCCTTACACAACAGCAGGACATTTGCATGATTGGCTGAAAGGCGATATCCACACACGTAACATGTTCGTATTTTTACGTGTGTTCAGATACGATTTCTCAGTGCTGGAAATCCTTGTAAAACACTGTAATTTATAGAATAAATGTTTTATCACATGACCACTTATTTTGTTTTAATGGCCTTTTTTATACTAGAGATGCATAATGCGTATGGACGTATTTGGGCAAAGAACCCTTAGTGCGACTAGTATAAAGGCGGGACGAAATATGAAACGAACTTGATGATAAATCCCGCCATATTTTTAGAGGGAATGGGTTCTACTTGTTGTTCTTCTTTTGGTCAAAGAAAACTTAGTGCATCTTCTTAGTTCGTCTAGTATAAAAAAACGGGCACAAGAAGCATTATGCGACTGGACGAACTAAGTTCTATAGTGCGTAGTTTAGGACGGATTACCAACTTAGTTCGTCCAGTCGCATAATGATTCTTGTGCCCGTTTTTAAGTTTTCTTTGCCTAAAAGAACAACAACAAGCAGAACCCATTCCCTCTAAAAAATATGGCGGGATTTATCATCAAGTACGTCTCATACTTCGTCCCGCCTTTATACTAGTCGCACTAAGTTTTCTTTGCCAAAATACGTGTAGACGCATTATGCGTCTCTAGTATAAAAACGGCCAATAACGGCAAAACAACAAGCATAAAATCGAGCAGGGCCGGTCAGCTTTTTCCGGTGCGCTCAAGTCAGACCCCGGGCAGCCAAGGTGGCGCAGTGGTTACGCGCTTCGCCTCTCACCTCTGTGGCCCAGGTTCGATTCCCGGACACGGCGCCATATGTGAGTTGAGTTTGTTGGTATCTCGCCCTTGCTTCGAGGGTTTTTCTCCGGGTTCTCCAGTTTTCCTCCCTCCGCAAAATCCAACACGCTGAATTCCAATTCGATCTGTGAATTAGCCGGGACCTGGCTTTGATCAGCCCCCATGGTTGTTTCAGGTCTCGTTAGAAATTCAGAGTTTTTATTTACCCCCATCACGTGACTTTTGTATATGGGTTTGAAAGGAAAGCGCGCGCGGGGCCGTGTGGGTAATATGATTCTTCGCATAGTTTTCCCTATCTTACCCATCAAAAGAAAACAAAAACAAAAAGTTTGTCTGGCTCACCTTCTTCCATGCCTCAAGGTATAAAAATGTGTCTTTTGGTATACCATCTTCGGATGGCGGAATATCAGCCGTAAAGAACGTCGGAGCATTTGACGTCTGGACTTCACTAAAATGGTAGCCCTTCAAATGCTGCCTTGTATAACCTAATATATTATTGATGTTTAGTGGGTACATTTTCCAGTTAACGAGAACATCATCTCCAAGGGTGACATTTCCAAGGATCCCTTTTGGGTCCACCAAATGAGGCCCATAGTTAATACGGCCCATATTCTCGACCAGAAGGCTGAGAGTTAGGAATTCGCCAACAACAATGGACGCAGTTGGTTTATCAACACGACAGATGGTCGCTTGGCGAATCTGTATACGAAGAATCAGGAAACAAGAAGCATGAGAATTCGACGGAGTGCAATCAGTACTCCTAAAGTTAACGAATTCAAGCCAATGTTTGTGTAGCTGTACATATATCTGCTGTTTTTTAGCTGCATCCACAAAAACCAACACGGTAAATATCAATTTGATTTGTGGTTTAGCCTACCTTACGAGCAGAGCCTTCAACAACTCCGAAATCTTCTCGTTTCGTGGAGTCGAAGAAGGCTTTGCTCGCAGGGTAGATTTAGCCGCTTGGTCAGTCCGTGTGTTACAACTTACTTTAAAAACTCATGAATAATTAATGACCATTGTGTCCAATCAGATGAAGCAAATCAGTCCTTTATACCTGGAGGGATTTGAATTCTGTCCCAGGGGGAAACGGGGTTAATGATTGAGACAATGGATAAGCACCTTACAACTTTGATGTTTCAGCTTTCTCATTGAATTGCTAATTAGGATGAACGTTTTATATAAAGAATACTAATGAACATGAAATTTTATATAAAGTTTCATCCCAATTAAGAATTCACTGATAAAGACCCAAAGATAGCAAAAAGTACACGGAACATGAGGTACCTAGATAATAAATTTTGCACTAAACTTACTAATATCAGCAGACTACCGAGATACACAGATATTTTTTTAAAAATGAAGTTACCAACTACTAGAGTTCCTAAGGAGAGGAATCGCTCACTTAATTAATTCATGAAATGACCATATAAACTAACATAAATTAGCAGTGGTTTTAAAATGTACAAATTTGACAGCAATTGAGCGACGATGGTTGTTTAGTATAGTGGTTGCGACGTTTGCCTTACGAGTAGGCGGGACCGATGTTCGAGTTCCAGAAAATCTCTGAATTTTTTTTTGCCTCTCCGTTTTCTTGAGAAGTTTTTCTTGAGAACCCTAGCTCTAGGTTGGTAAGATCTTGTTTACTGACCGGTCAGTTTATTTTTATTTTCAGGGTAGGATTTTAGTTAGTTTATATTGTCATTTCATGAATAAATTAAGTGAGCGATTCCTCTCCTTAGGAGCTCGTACCGACTACCATTACTTGTTTACTGAACCACTGTTTAATTCCAATTATTAAATCAAACTCAAAGCCGTAAAATAAAAACGTGCATTAAACTTACAAACATCCTCTTCATATTTTGTGTAGGAGTCAAAAATTTAGATTCTGCTGCAATGTCACTCACATCGCTTTCCAAGTTTTGAACTTTATCGATGTCAACCACGACACCAAACCTTCAAGTGCAGCTTCTTGTCCGAGCTTGTTCTTTGCCACACAATGCTTTCAGCATTGCGAAACGCCGCTTCAAACAACATAGTATGGTAATTTCTTCATGTCATTCCCTTGAGATGTTCGTAATTGCAGGCGGTGATTACTCAAATAGTTTGCATGGTGTTGGGAATACAAAGGTTCAATGGCTCATTAAGTAACTATTATAAGTTTTTGAAGCCGTTTAATAAACCCGCAGCACGTGTTTTATCAGGTCTAAAACTGATAAAATACTGCTGCTCGTTTATTAAACAGTACATGTACACGGGATGAGACCTCCATTGATCTCAGCGAGACCAGTAATTACAAATAACTGACTGGACTCGAAAAGTAGAGTACGCCAGCCTCGGCGTTTCGTTTTTAGATTTCGGAATTCTGACCCACAGCAGGCTCGAAAGCATTGTCATTTTCAGCACTAAATTAGCAAATTCACAGGCAACCCAATCTATGGATTTGTGAAAATAGAAGATATGTATGGGTTTTATAAATCCTTTCAAATTGCCGTACAATGTATAAATGAACATACCTTTTCGCTTCCATGTTGTTTCCTTTGTGGTTTTTCTTCTCTTGGAACCATTTTATAGTTTTTTAGGAGTTTTTCATCCCCCTCGGCTCACCACCTAAGAATCTCATTCTCATTCTAAAATGGTTCCAAGCGAAGAAAAACCACAAAGGAAACAACATGGAAGCGAAAATATGTGTTTATTTATATATTGTACGGCAATTTGAAAGGATTTATAAAACCATACATATCTTCTATTTTCACAAATCCATAGATTGGGCTGCCTGTGGCAAATTGAGAGAAAAAAAGTAACGTCATCAATCAGTATGTCATTTAATTTAATTTGGATTTGATTTGAGTCATTTGCATCAGAGAAGGTTCAGAGCCTGATCACAGGAGTACTTAACTGGGAGGCGGTTTTTGTAAGATGTGATATGCTTTTGGAGTTTATGTTGATGCAAATAGTTGCATTCGTACTTCCCCGACACATTGTAGATTTTAAATTGTCAATTGAATCTCCAAATCCATGGGAAGGCTTTGAAAAGTCCGTCGTAATTGTCTGTTACTGGTCTCGCGTGAGATCATATAGCTGTAAGAGAACAGTTTCTTTCTAGCTGATGCACCAACCTTTCCCACGTAAATAACAGCTCTGTCCCGTACACCAGGGATGCTTAGAGTAACCATGTGATTGGCGTATTTGGACGGGATCTGGGTCTGGTAGAGGGCAAAGCCATAGTTCTGCCCAATCTGCTCCATAGTCAGTGGGTAGGTAGCATTGATGTAACCATTAGGCGAGAGGATAGGAAGGACATCGAGCAACCTACCGATCTGGAAAGACATTTACGTATATGAAGGCTTAGTTTTGGGCACGAGGGCAACAACGCGACATTGCCGTTAATACTCCAGATACTTTCGCAAACAGATATGTACTGGAGCCAACCCTGACTTCGTTCACCCCACCCCATCATTTGTGATGGGGCTTTACCAATAGATGGTTTGCACTCAATCCCCAGAGATTCAAATGACAAAGGACATGGCGGCCATGTTGGTGTACAGAACAAAAGAAGCTAACGTATAATCTATTGTTAACTGTACACCAACATGGCGGCTATGACGTCACGTGCAAAGGGTCTATAGACCGATTCAAGAATTACCGCTGGATGCGATGACTACAGACGCATTTACTCAACGTTAATCTCGCTCTAATTAACAATTACACTATGAGCTCGAAGTTTCTATTATATAAATAGACTGTGTCCGTCGAGGAACTATCAGCTCATAGTTGCTTCGTTCTCGGGCTTATATTTGTTTTAAGAACATCAAATTTCCAAGGGAAACTATCAGCAGATAGGTCCGAGACAGACACAGTCTATTTGCATTATTGTTCAACACAAAATTGTCTTTCGTGCTCAGCGGGCACTATTATACAAATAGACTGTGTCCGTCGAGGAACTATCGGCTGATAGTTGCCCGCGGAAATTTGATGTTCTTAAAACAAATATAAGCCAGAGAACGAAGTTCGAGGGCTTATATGCTAGTTTTAAGAACATAAAATTTCCAAGGGAAACTATCAGCCGATAGTTCCGAGTCAAACACAGTCTATTTGTCGTTATTGTTCATCACAAAATTGTCTTCCGCTCTCAGCGGGCACTATTATACAAATAGACTGTGTCCGTCGAGGAACTATCGGCTGATAGTTGCCTGAGGAAATGTGATGTTCTTAAAACAAATATAAGCCCGAGAACGAAGTTCGAGGGCTTATATGCTAGTTTTAAGAACATCAAATTTCCAAGGGAAACTATCAGCCGATAGTTCCGAGACAAACACAGTCTATTTGTCGTTATTGTTCATCACAAAATTGTCTTCCACTCTCAGCGGGCACTATCGCCTGATAGTTTGCCTCCGCGGACGACAACTATCACGTCACGTGATCTCTTTTGGCGAATGAGCGCGCGCCAAAATTTTGTGGTGAACTATAACGCTCGATAGTTTTCATCCGCAGACGACAACTATCAAGTCACGTGATCGCTTTTAGCCAATGAGCGCGCGCCAAAATTTTGTGCTGAACTATAACGCTTGATAGTTTTCATCCGCGGACGACACCTATCACGTCACGTGACCACTTTTAGCCAATGAGCGCGCGCCAAAATTTTGTGCTGAACTATAATGCCTGATAGTTTTCATCCGCGGACGACAACTATCAAGTCACGTGATCGCTTTTAGCCAATGAGCGCGCGCAAAAATTTTGTGGTGAACTATAACATCACGTCACGTTATCGCTTTTGACCAATGAGCGCGCGCCAAAATTTTGTGGTGAACTATAACGCCTGATAGTTTGCATCCGCGGACGGCAACAATCACGTCACGTGATCGCTTTCAGCCAATGGGCGCGCGCCAAAATTTTGTGGTGAACTATAACGGCTGATAGTTGACGAAGAGCGTATTATCAGCCATGGAAACCGAGAGCGAGTAGTCTAATTGCTTTAGTAGAAACCAACGAGTAGTTCAATCTTAAACTGAAACAAGAAGATTTTTTGACATTTTGACAACTTGGTAGCCATCGTTTTGATTTTGAAAACCAGCTTTTTCGCTACTCACTATCTATCACAGAATAAGATAGTGAGTAGCTTAGCCAATCAGATTGCCGGATTCGTGATAGAACACTAGCTGGATTCTATTATTATAAAATAGATTCGATAGTACGTGCACACGATAGAAAGTTGAGCACGTGCTTGAGCTAGTTGGGATAATTCACGTTTTGATGATCAAATTAAATGAGCGTTATTCCGTGTTTTTACTCATTTATTTTAACAAGGAAATGAAAAAAAAATCCCATAGTTATAGAAGTACTTATGGAAGATTGGAAGAACTCAAAGTATCACTGGAAGCACTCGCCCTTCGAAACTCCCACTCAGAAAATGTTTTCTATTTCTTAAATTTTCTTAAATAGAAAACAACATAGGTTACTTTTGAGATTGTTTGCAACATACGGTCAGATCCTCACTTACTTTCTTGAGCAAGACTTTCCCATAAGCGTATTTAGGAGTGGAAGGGGGCAAAACACCAGAGGGCACACCCATATATCTGGATATGACCTCTAGAATGAGGAAGTATTTCTGGGTCGTGTCGCCAGCTTCTGTTAACGGTGCATCGTAATCGTAACTTGTTGGTTGCGGTTGGAACTGACTTATGCTGGTACCGCAATTAGCACCTGGATTATAAAAATAGGAAAATGAATTTACACATCCCAAGATGACATCACATGAAGCCCAAGTTAAAAGCTGTACTATGAACCACAGGTAAGCTAAGCTCTGTAAATGGCAATAATTAATAGCATTTGTATGGGATATTTTAGTATTTTGAACGTAAACATTAAAATTAATATAGCTTGTCTGGGTCAATGTTCCAATAATTTTAGCAAACTCTTTCCTCGCTACCCTTCTCTATACAGAAAAGAGGAAATTTCCATATTAATTGCTATTAAATATTGCCATTTACAAACTTTAGTTTAACCTATGTACGAACAAGGTGCAGTTTTCTTCACACTTCTCTTACACTTTAATAGAGACTTGGTCAAATGCAATGCATATAATTTTACCATTCATAAATCCAAAGCTTGTGCCTCCCTCAAACATGTACAAGTTAACAGAAGCATTCATGGCTAGGATCAAGTCCAAATACTTGGCAACTTGAGCAGGATTCACTGTCTGGTGCCTCTCGCCCCAGTGATCTAGCCATCCTGGATAGAACTCAGAGTTTACTAGAGGACCAGTTGGTTGATATTTCCTCAGGATGGCGAAGGGATGGGTGGGGTCGATACCTTAAAATAAAAAAAACCATCCCAAAGAGTAAGAAGCATATCATTACCAGCTTACATATTTTAAACAACTGTTCCAATAAAGGATTAATGATCTGCTACATTTGTGTGTTGACAAAATTTAAGCATTAGAAATCATTGGTCTGTTGAGTGGGCGAGGTTGCGGGTTCAATCCCAGCCGGACCAACACTCAGGGTCTTAAAATAACTGAGTAGAAGGTGCTGCCTTTACATAATACAGTAAACTTTTAGACCTTCATGTCTTCTAGGATAAGGACGATAAATCGTAGGCCCTCGGAAACCTCCATAGAAGGGCTTTAAGCCTGTTGAGGTTCTCCGTCCACCTTCAAGTGGTAAAACAGAATTAATCATTCCTTGAAAAAAATAGGTCCGCATTTACGAACATAGGTGACCATGATATATATTCTACTCAAGGAACAAAGAAAAAGTTATCTTAGCAATAATTAGTGAACTGATCTGATCGATCCATGGTCCAATCCATGGTCCAATCCATACTTCACTGCTCCCGGTTAGCTCAGTGGTTAAGCTCTGGTCTGTTGAGTGGGAGGTCGCAGGTTCAAACCCCAGCTGGTCCAATACTCAGGGTCTTAAAATAACTGAGTAAAGGTGTTGCCATTGTGAAACAACTGCAAATGGCTAGATCTTCAAGTTCTTCTCAGATATGGATGTAAAATTGTAGGTCCACTTACGGAGGCAGGCCTATTGTTTGTACTCCTGTGATCAGGCTCTGATCCAAATGTCCCAAATCAAATCAATCAAATCTCACCCTGCATGAGGTGCCTTCATGCAGACTCAGACTCAGTGAATTTGAACCTTCATATACAATGTATGTACATTTGGACTCAAAATACAAAATAAAAGTGGACTTTATTTCAATTCGTTAAATCCACTAAACCAATATTTTTTAATTACTCTTATGCTTGCCAGTTATACAGGTTTTGGAATGATTAATTACCTCAAGGCAAATGAAGAACATGCATGGTTATACATTAACTTGATTACACTGCTTTTAAAATATAATTTTAAATAATTTCTCCAGCAAAATTATCACCAAAGCATGTGCAATGGTTGCCTAAAAACTGAGAACAGAGCAATAAATACAATAATTATGATTAAATAAATAGTTGTGTTATTACTATATATACTATTTTAAGGTAAAAGATACTGAAAAAAGCTTTACATGTACCTGGCCCGAAATCAACTGTAGTAAACATGCTCGGCAAAGAGCCACACTTTAACATGGAATCTGAAAATCCATCCGTTGTGAACAGGACAACGTCATTTCCAAGATGCTTGCGAAAGAGACTCTCCAAATGTGACATGTAGGCGTGGTCACAAGTGTAGTAACTGCCATACTCATTCTCAACCTAAGACGCAATAATTGGTTAGGGTTAGTTGTATTATCCAACTAATTGCACTCAGGAGTCCAAATAATGCCTGAGACAGCCTGGGATGAATACAGATATCCTGCATTATAACCTACATTGTATCATAGACAAATATATTCTCTCCCACATCTGATTGGTTGTTTATGCATCACATAATCTAATATTTTCTATCTGCAAGCGGGAAATATCAGCAAAACACCTCCTGTGAGTGTATAAACGTGTGTGAAAGAAAATTTTCAAAGGATGATGATAACAATAATTTACATTGTGGCATCGAAATATGCCCTGACATTTGTCCTTGGACATTATCTGATCCTCAAAGCTCAAAGTTTCCCTTGAGCTTCGCTCTCTCTGGAACTGTTCTCTTCTTGGAACAGATAACGTCTGAAGACGAAATATCAGAGCATATTTCGATGCCACAAATATGTTATTGTATTTAATATCTAGTATACAGTAGTTATTTCTACTCTAGAAAACTACAATATTTAGAGAGAAAAAGTTGGAAAACAATTCTTATTAGTCAGTTTAGTGTATAGTATGGCAGATATTTTGACTTGAAAATGACAATGTATTTCTGCATGACTCTGGCCATACTACAAAACTATCAAATAAGATTATTTATTATTAAATATACATGTACAATGTAACTAAGTAATTTTGCGAGCTATGATTGGTCAATGTGTGGTACAGACCCTCCTGTACAGACCCTCCTGTACAGACCCTCCTGTACAGACCCTCCTGTACAGACCCTCCTGTACAGACCCTCCTGTACAGACCCTCCTGTACAGACCCTCCTGTACAGACCCTCCTGTACAGACCCTCCTGTACAGACCCTCCTGTACAGACCCTCCTGTACAGACCCTCCTGTACAGACCCTCCTGTACAGACCCTCCTGTACAGACCCTCCTGTACAGACCCTCCTGTACAGACCCTCCTGTACAGACCCTCCTGTACAGACCCTCCTGTACAGACCCTCCTGTACAGACCCTCCTGTACAGACCCTCCTGTACAGACCCTCCTGTACAGACCTTCCTGTACAGACCTCCTGTACAGACCTTCTGCCCACTTCTGGACTCAAAGAACACGTAGAAACCATATAATAAACATCTTATACTGTAACCTTGTTTGCTTGGTCAAACCGTATGTTATGGATCCTCATTTTCCCCCTTTTTATGGCCCACGCACTTCGCATCTGGGCCATAAAAAAGGGGAAAAAACTTGGTCCATAACTAGTTATGGTATGGACCTTGCAGTCAGTTAATAACAAGTATAATTTATACAGCAAGAAAGTTATTTTCTATTATACACCAAACAGGGTTTTATGCCTTTCTCATCCAATAATATGTGTAATAAATAAAAATATTTAGGCCTTGCAAAGGTGAAGGCCACAGAAAAATGCCACACAAGAGGTGGTCCTAGCTGGGGAGAAGGTGGGAAAATGCAACAGTTTCAAGTTGTCTAAGTTGTGAAGCTGGCAAATTGATGAGTGCAAGCAAATGACGACTGTGCACTGGCCCAAACCTTTCCTAGAGGGGGTGGTATTTCTATTGTTCCAGCCCCAAGCTAATATAAGGCCCAGATGTTTAATTGCATGACTAATATAGAAGGAATATGGACAAGAAAACAAACAAAAAATTTTCACTAGCAAATACAATGTATTAATCCCCTTTCAAATTTTGAAGAGCTGGGCAGCTGGTAAACTTTGCTGGCTATGTCAACTTACAGTTACCACCGTAAATTAATTGGGTTGTAAATCTCTTTATATAACTGAAGAAATACAAAATGTATCATAGCCCATTCCAAAGGTTATTGAAATATGCAGTATGATTGGTTCAGCTGAATCAAAGGAAAAGCCATTTCAATGTCACGTGTACATGCTGTACTGTAATGTAATTACATTATACATGTATAAATTTAATACACAATAGAACAGATTTTGTATACAGTATATGTGTGAGCAGAGTACAACACTTATATGGTGCCCATGGTTACGGAATGGCATACTCATTCATGGTACTTACAGTGCAACTACTGAAACCAGGGCCACTTAGAAAATGAAATTAAAGCATAATTCCAAAGTATAAATCCTTGCATACATGTATCCATGTGGTTTTCTTCATTTGAAAAGATTTTGACTTGAAGTTCAAAACTACCTATAGTTAACCAAATTTGCCTTTTTCCAGATTGAAGCTCAAGCAAGTCGAAATGCGATTGTCTTATAATCAACACTGATTGGCTCAAGCAGCTGATTGGTTCTCATTGTCTAAGTGGCCCCAGTTTCAGCAGTCACACTGTAATAATGACTGCTTATCCATGCACACACCTGCACTGTAATAACAGGTCCTCCATTATTGTAGAGAAGGGGCTTTATCTTAGGAAGAAGAACTCCCATCCATCTGTCCACAGCACTGATATAAGCTGCACAATGACATACAATTCAAGAACTCAGTTTCATCACCAGCTGCTAATTAACAATGATATTACTGACTGCAAGCTAAAAGTTTCTTTTGGTAGGGGTGAGGGGAAGTCAACTATCAAAGTCAATAGAAAACAAGAGTGAGAAGTCTAATTGTATTAGCATAACTAAGCGACTGAGAAAAAAACTCAAAAAAAATTATTTTCTAAGCGATTTCATTTTGTCTGCAGTGTACATGATTGACTATTGATTGACAGACAGCACCTGGCTAGTCAATCAGAAGGCAAGTTAATGCCAATATAGATGGCAACTGGGTTATAATAACAACAAATAAACAAAACCTTGGAAATTTCAAGAAATAGGATTATTCACCAAACAATTCTGGAAAGACAAATCCTGCAGGTAGGGGGACTGAAGGGGTCTAACCCAAAAATAATCCCTCCACTGCCAGGGAAGAGGAGGAAATGGATATACATTGTATTTTCTAAAATTAACACAAAATGCAATGCAATCTATATATTAATCCATGAGTTCTCCACTGGTATGCTATGTTATTTAATAGTTATTTCGGGAGGGCTTTCAAAACAAGCTGGTGGCTGCCGGAGCTCCAGTGATTGCTTCGAGGTACGTACAGCACCGGCTATTTTCTCTTTATCAACAGGCAATTAACCTTTTCTCATTTTCTTTCAGATGCCTACTTTCCAATATGTTGACCTCCTACTCAAAGACATTTTGAAAGCCCTGCATGTATGGAGATGTATAAATTAAAGTTATGCTACATAGTCTTGTTATTACCTCGATCTTTAGAAGACCTCAGAATAATTGAAGAGTTTTTGATCAACCATGCAGGGAAGCCTCCCTGAAAAAAAGTGATAATTCGATCAAAACTAATACTATAGCTTATACAATGTACATGTAAGTCTGCATAGTTTAATACATGTATGCAGTAATCATGCAATCAGTACTAATTTGTATGAAATGGAAATACATCAGGGTTCCCACACATATATTTGCAGGGAAAAAAATTCCTGACTTTTCACTGACCTGAAGAAGCAGTTTTCACTGACCTCCAGGCATGCATGCTCATATTTTTTTCCAAAACAATATTCAATCACTATTTTGGGACAGCAACATATATTGAACAGAAAACAGCCAAAATAAATAAGTACAATGTATGTGAAGCCTGAAAATATAAATTCCCTGACTTTTCATTGAAATTTGGGATTTCCCTAACATTTCCCTGCATGACTTTGAAACAAAGGTTTTTCCCTGACTTTTCTCTGACCGTGGGAACCCTGATATGTGTACACAAATGATTGAAAGGTACATATCATACTGTACGTATAATGTACATATTCATGAACTGCATTATTTATGAGTCTGAAATTACTACAAAATGTATAAACAGTCGGGTATATAAATTTACTCACCAATTCCCATTCTCCGCATATGTAAGGGCCTGCATGTACATACATATAAATGTGAAATTATAATTAGTTACATAAATTATATAGCTAAAATGATGTATGATTAATAACAACATTAATATAATTATTATAGCACTTACTCACCAGGTCTGAGAACGACCAATAGTCCAAGAGAATGTGCTAATCGGATGAACTCCTCCAAGTCATTTTCTCCTTCAAAATTGTATGTTCCATTTTGTTGCTCATGCACATTCCATGCTACATACCTGGACAGATTTGATGACAAATAATTTATTACCAAAAATAAAAATATCAAAACAAATTTCAATGGTAAACTAGACTAAATTAATGCATGTCGAGCAGCAAGCTGTTGGTTTGGAAGCTAATTTGAAACAACAAGGAAATTAAGCTGTTGACAAAATATTAATATGAAAGATACATGAATAAAAGCTATAAAGCATGTACTATGCTGTGGCTTAACAAGGAAGTGCATCTATAATAAATATTGTATATGACTTATTACTACGTAAATGCATGTACAAGGAAAGCTAATGCCAATGAGAGCACAAAGGCCAAAATGACAGACTCATCATAATGTCATGGCCTCATATGCAGCTTTAGCCTAATGTATATGCATTTTACATGTATTGTATACTGTATGCTTGAATAACTAACTGATGTGTGAAATACATTAACTTAATCAAAGATAAAAATATTACATGTTTGAGTTACAAATGACTGACACCCATAATCTCCTTACAAATGAAATGTTCTACACTACATATTACACATATGTATAGTTGAATTCTGACTTGATTTTAGAGAGAAGGATAAACAGCACTTTCTTCATTAATTTAGAGAGGCTAATAAGAGTTAATCAAGCAAAAGATTAGGCCAGATATTTAGAAGTATTGAAAGTAACATTAATATAATACCCTGTTGGTCTAGCTAAATTATAGCTACAAATGTACTACTTCAATCTCATGTACATGTTCTTGCAGAACATTCTTAAGTTTTATTTTTTAACCTTTGACTCTGATGAACACAACAGTTCTATGGACATGAATAACTGCTTACGTGTCTACAGCATTCAATCCAGCAAATTTGATTTTCATAAATCTATCCATCCAGTATCTTCTTGGAACCCTGAAATAACTGATACTTCCAGCAATGTATCGAAATGATTTACCATCTCTGAGAAAGGTGTTATTTTTATAGTCAATAGTGAAAGATCTCTCTTTGCATCTTGTGTGGTAGCAGTTACACTTTGAAGGGAAACATCTACTTGATTCTACTAATGTCCATGTGATGTTAAATAAAATAAAAACTACAATAATATTAGACATTTTGGCAAATTTATGCAAGGCATGTACAGTGAAGATGGCCATATTAATATATACAAACTGGTTGTTTGGACATTTTAAGGCACCTTGCTGATATATTTGTATTTGTGAACCTGTAGAAATTATATATTGTATAAACTACTAGCAGGTTGCAAACATGAAACATGAATTAAACTTTATTTGGTCATTGAAAGATCCATTAATTATGACAGAAGATTTGATCAGGAAGATTTTATGATCATTATAATATTTTGACAAATAGATATAAAAAAGTTGTCAGCTGTCATTGTTTTATCAACTTCTTTTGTTTCAAAATGATTTATTTTATAAAGTAATCTACTGGTTGTTCTTGCTTAGGTTTTGTCTAGAGCTGATCTCATAATAATAATAAAAAATTATAATACAAAAAAAAAAGCTTGTTATACATTTACTAAACACTTTGATGTTTGACTGTTACAAATACCTCAAAAACAAAGATTTACTTACATGAGTGACAGTAGCTAGGATCATATATTTTATTACCAGTATCTTCAAGTTGGTATATAATAATGTTGTTCAGGCCGGGTTAGCTCACATTAAGAGAGTGCTAAACTTTACATGTACCTGTAACTAGTCTACAAACAATAAATAACCACTTTCCATTATAAAAATAAAGGCTATAATTATAAATTATAGTATATAATTCAAGAAACTTCAACTGATGTTTATCTTTTTCGTTTAGAGAGAAACACATATAGGAATCTCAGGAAATAATAAGTCTGTGAACATTTATAACATTTATAACAAAAAACCTATACGTGTAGATTATTATTACTTTTATTGTTATTTTAAAATATTGTTGTTGTTATTATATAGTAGTTCACTAGCAGCAGCAGTAGTACATGTAGTAGTCGTCATTGTAGTAGTAGTAAAGTAGTATTAGTATTAGTAATAGTAATAGTAAGTAGTAGTAGTAGTAGTACCATCAGCAACATTACCATACATTAGAAATCAAATTATTTAAATTCTGTACCGCTATTTTACATAAACTCACTTGGACTCCCTGTGGTACAATTGATATACACCAACCATCATGCTTTGCACGTTATAGCAACCATTTTGTCACAGTTGAAAAGTTGGTTTTGTACAAGTTGTCTTCCATTCTTCTGGAAAACATTACAGTCCTGTTGTTTTGCATGAGTTTTTTTCAAAATGAATCTGTTTTTGGAAAGTTTCTTTGTAGTGTTCCTGTTTAGTTTGGTAGTTTCATGAAGCGTAAATAAACAAAACAAAACAAAAGGCAGCTGAGCATCATGGTTGGGCCATATTCTTTAATACGGCTGCACTACTTCGAAAATAAATGCAGCAAAAAATTGTTGGATACCTGATTTTAAGTGATCTAGGTTATTAATTTACATTTCAAAGTGATCAATACGGTTTAACATATTGATAGGTGCATACTTAAGTTTTTTTCATGGGAATCATTAAATTTACATACACAATACTCAGTTTCAGTAAAGGAACAAGTCGATGTGGTTTTAATAGAACGTTTCTGTGTAAATTTCACGATTCTCGCAAACAAATAAATTGGCCAAAATTAACACTACTTTAGTACTTATGCGGGTATCAGCGGCCATCCCGAGGGGGCGGCCCCCGGGCACCCAGGGGCATTTGTCACAGCAGCCATGACAAATACATGCTAAAACCCCTCGGGTGGGGCAGAAAATTGTGACAAAAACCCCCACCCCTGGGGCAACATATTATAAGTATTAGAAGCTAAACGTTTTAGAAGTGTCGAAAATCTTAATAGTTTTATACAAATATTATCCTTTATTTCTTTGTTCTGTCTTCGGACAGTGGATGGCTTAATTTAATCTCTTAATTTGAATGATAATGATGACTTACCTCAAGGACAAAGAAATCGAAGAATGTCGATCGATCGAGCGAGTCCTGTGGCGAAAACCGCTGAACGTCGAGACAGCAGATTACGTGCAAACCCCGTGGGTATGTCCCCGGGGTATTTTGATGAAAACGCAAAACTGCTCTAATGCCCCGCGTGTGGGGTATGTTTTTGCTACAAATCCCCTACTAAGCCCCTGGGTTGCCCGTGGGTTGCCCGGGGGCCGCCCCCTCGGGATGGCCGCTGATACCCGCATTATGCATCAGTCAATTCCAGCAATGCCCACCATTCAACCCCGGGGTAGAATAATTCCCGATATAAGGTTACAAATGCCCCACCCCTGGAATCTAAAAATATGCAAATTCCCCACCATTATTAGGTCGTTGTTCCACCGAGGTCTTCAATTATTGATATTTTACTCAAAGTAATAATACTGTTTTACAACCAGGCACTCCCCGCGAGGGGCTCTTCCGTATCGGCTCACTCCACGCACGCTCACACTACACTCATATCCCGGGGGGGGGGGGGGGGGGGGGGGGGGTACTCCTGTTTGTGACGTATTATGTATGTGCCGCCCGGGTGGGTCAGGGTTTTGAGCTCAGTTTGGGCAGGTAGGGTCAGGGTTTTGACCTGATTTGGGCAGATCAGGGTCAGGATTGGAGTATAATTTGGGTGCAGTCAGGGTCGGGGTTCAGTATTTTTTAGGCAGTTAGGGTTAAGTTTTTTTTCCTACTATGTCGAAAAAAATACATTCTGTTGCCGCATTTTGATCGCCTGTCCACATGCAAGCACTGAGGTTCCCTTACATTGTGACACCGCTAATTCGTACTTCAGTACTTATCTATGTACTCCATCTGCTGATTTGTTCACCCAGTACCACGTCCCGACTTGAAATGTTCCGTATTTTGCATGCAATCCCGGTACGCGGTATACCGGCCGGGATATATAACAGACCGTGTTTTGAAAACAATTTAAAGAAGGGGCAATAAGGTTTTTTTTTTTCTAAAAAGGGGGCAATCAGGGTTTTGGAGCTCGGATTGGGTCAAACAGGGTCAGGGTTTGAGTCTCTTGGCCTCACATACAATGATACATACCCATTTTTCATGTAAGTACCCCCCCCCCCCCCCCCCCCCCCCCCCCGGGACTCATATATTCTCTACTCGCTACATTCAAGCTCACATGTTGATTTTTGAGAAGTACAGTAGAAGTACATATGTGTAGTTTAGGCCTGCAACTACATTTTGGAGATGAAACTTACGTTTGAATGGCATTGAGTCCAGCGAACTTCATCTTCAGAAGTCTCTCTTTCCAGTAGAAACGTGGAACACGAAAGTAGTGGATACTGCCAGAAATGTAGCGAAAAGGTTCGCCATCCTTGAGAAATACATTGTTTTTATAGTCTATAGTAAAAGACTTCGCCTCAGACAAATAAATAGAGGAGAAACTTAGAGAAAAGACGGCTAGGACTGAAATGCCGAAGGCGGCGGCCATGTTTTCAAAAGTCACGTGACCGCAAGGCATTCCATGCGCTAGCCCTGTTGGTGCCACGGACTGCCACCCACGCGGGCGTATACATCATATTAACGATGTATATGTTGTAGGTTGTTTATAATTTCAGGTTGTTTTTAAAACAACCTAGGTTTTTTTTTTTTTTTTTTGGCATTCATAAAAAAAGTGGGTTTAGTTTTTTTTTTGGGGGGGGGGGGCGTGGGGGGGGGGAGTTTTAAAAAAGAAGAAAAAATCACCCACCCCTCCCCTACAAAATACTTTTTGACGACCCACCCTCCCCTCTGCTTCCTTCCCCTCCCTTCCCACTGCCTCAAAATGACCTGAAATTAGAAACAACCTACAACATATACATTTACTTGCATCGCGACTTTTTTTCCCTTTGGCGCAACTTTTTTCTGTTATTTGGCGCGACTTTTTTGCTAATTTCATTGGCGCGACTTTTTTCTCCGTCGCCACGGTAGGTACTTCATATAAGATAATTATTATGTACTTATATTAGATAGTTACCTATTAAGAATTAGTATAAACCAACTAGTGGACTATTAAAAATCCTGCATTCTGATTGGCTACGCTACTATAGGTCTATTTGTGATAGCCCATGGTAGAGAAAAACCGCACGCATTTTCACGAAATAATAAAAAACTTTCAACTTCAATTTGTTTCTTTCTATTATTTCTACTGTCCGACTAGTTAGTTTATACTAAAACAATTAGACCTCTCGCCATCATGGGCTACGAGTTAAATAGCCCATTCGGCTGCGCCTCATGGGCTATTGACTCGTAGCCCATTCGGGCTGCGGGTCTAATTGTTAAATAGAAAACATTTCCCGTGTTTCTATAGAGTTTTAGTATAAACCAACTAGTGGACTATTACAAATCCTGCATACTGATTGGATACGCTACTATAGGTCTATTCGTGATAGCCTATGGTAGAGAAAATTCGCACGCATTTTCACGAAATTATAACATTTTTTCAACTCCAATTTGTTTCTTTCTATTATTTTCTACTGTCCGACTAGTTAGTTTAAACTAAAACAATTAGACCTCTCGCCCTCATGGGCTACGAGTTAAATAGCCCATTCGGCTGCGCCTCATGGGCTATAGACTCGTAGCCCATTCGGGCTGCGGGTCTAATTGTTAAATAGAAACACGAGTGGGAGTTTGGGAGAACGAGAAATGGCAGTGGGAACTCGAGCCCGAAGGGCGAGTGTTTCCACAGCTATTTCGAGTTCTTCCAAACTTCCACAAGTGTTTCTATAACTCTATAGAAACAAGGGGGAAATGTTTTCTATTTCCTTTATAAAAAAACGAATAAAAGCACGGAAATGCTCGCTTAATTTGATAACCAAAATGTAAATTCTCACAACTAGCCCAAGCGCGCGCTCAACTGTCTATGTTTCTATAGAGTTATAGAAACACGGCTCACAGCCAATCAGAGCGTGCGTACTATCGAAACTATTTTATAATAGCTATTATGTCAACCTCGTTCCCAGGGGTCTTTACGCGCCTAATCAAAGATGGCGTCGAAAGTACCCCTGGTACAGGCCACACCGCGGCAAAACGTTACGCGCATGCGTATTTGCTATTTCTTGTCAGCGCGCGGCCGCCCCCAGTTTCCCGCGAAAACTGAAATGAAACAACAGGCACATACCCGTAATTTTAAAATTTCTGCATAAAAGTATCTATATGTGAACTGTTTTGTCAAAAACTAAGAAAACTACTTAAAAGCTAAGCCTAAGACTTTAACAGGTTGAAGTTTTCTTAATTTGTAATTCATTGTGAGTTTACTAAGTTATGAAATTGTTTACTAAAAAAGTTGAAACCCTCGGTAATTTGTATTTGATAGCAGAGCCTTCGTTCTTTTAGCCAACGGAGCATACCGTTTTGCCGCGGTGTGGGTACAGGCTGGTAGGATTCGGCCACTGATTGGCTAGACGTTTCGCGCGCGCTGATTGGAGAATTTCGAATAGCGCGTGCATTTTTGAATTGAAAAATAAACTGGTGATGTCGTCTTTCGCATTGCGCGTTCAAAATTCGTTGAAAACAACTACAAATTCATCAGAACTTAGCATTTTTGCCTTTTTTAATATTCACTTTGCAACTGGGTACAAGTAGAACAATGTACGGTTGGAATTCATTGGGATCACACTTCAACCGCTAACCGTTCTTCATCGATGATGAATCCAAGATGGCGGATGCTCCTCAAAATATGCCCACATGTTGGGCATATTTTTGGGTCACATGACCAGCCTGTACCAGGGGTACTTTCGACGCCATCTTTGATTAGGCGCGTAAAGACCCCTGGGAACGAGGTTGCTATTATGTATCTTCATCTAGTTGTTCAACCCCGTTCAACCCTGTTCAACAACGTTCAACCCTCTTCAACCTCGTTCAACCCAGTTCAGCCTCGTTTAATCCCGTTCAACCCTGTTCAACAACGTTCAATCCTGTTCAACCCTATTCAACCCCGTTCAACCTCGTTCAAACTCGTTCAACCCCATTCAACCCCGTTCAACCTCGTTCAACCCTGTTCAACCTCGTGAGTTCAACCTCGTTCAACCCTGTTCGTCCTCGTTAAACCCTGTTCAACCTTGTTCAACCCCGTTAAACCCTTTTCAACCTCGTTCAACCCTGTTCAACACCGTTCAACCTCGTTCAGCCTCGTCTAACCCCGTTCAATCTCGTTCAACACCGTTCAACCTCGTTCAACCCCCGTCAACATCGTTCAACAACGTTCCACCCCGTTCCACCTCGCCTTCAACACGGTTCAACCTCGTTCACCACTGTTCAACCCAGTTCAGCCAGTTCAGCCTCGTCTAACCCCGTTCAACTTCGTTGAACCCCGTTCAACCCAATTCAGCCTCGTTTATCCCTGTTCAACCTCGTACAACGCCGTTCAACCCTGTTCTACTCCGTTCAACACTGTTCTACTCCGTTCAACCTCGTTCAACTCAGTTCAGCCTCGTTTAACCCTGTTCAACCTCGTACAACGCCGTTCAACCCTGTTCTACTCCGTTCAACCTCGTTCAACTCAGTTCAGCCTCGTTTAACCCTGTTCAACCCCGGACGTAGCCTGCTTGCAGGCGGTGGAAGGTGTTTTTTCGCGCAGCAAACGGATCATCGAAGCGGCCGCCATATTGGCCGAGCGTGATTGAGACCTGGGATCGAATGACAAATGGAGAGGGGGGGGTGGGGGAGAAGAAGCAGATCTGAAAGACCGCCTGCACGAACACCCCTGGTTTCTGAGTTCCGCCCACCACGCACATGATTTCCGTTAACTTGTAACCCATTCTTAATTGACCAATAGGAGTCGACGTGTGACAGCCTGCCAATTTTGATTTGGTTTGATTGAAATGTGTGCAATATTCAAAACAAAAAATGCAATGCAAAATGTTAGTAAAATTATCAATTGGTTCTCAGATACGGAAATTTCAATAAAACCAGTTATTTTTGTTCAAAGTTCTCCATGGAAAGGACTGCGACAGTACCACTTTAGATATATATGTAGACAGTTCGGTTTTAGCTTGTTGCGTTCGCCCCATCAGTCTCTCAAAGAGTTTGCAAATCCTCGGAAATACATACATTTAATACAAGCTGCTTCACAAAGCCGTCCAGCACCGCAGTCAGGTGCCATACAAGCGGCTGCTTCCTTTCTTAAAAGAATTAAGCTCGCATAAAGATAAATACAGGATCGAAAAATCTCTAACTGACTTCAAAGAAAACTCCGATGGAGACAATGTTTTGTCTGGAACTCGATATTGAAGAACTCGTGGTAAATGTTGTGATCGTCTTTCTCTGACAACTCGAAGTCCATCTTTATAGTGAATGTTTGCCGAAAGAAATGGACGACCGTTGCATAAATGTATTGAGGCGGATTTCTGACTATTTCCTAGTTCAACGGCCGTGAAGTCAATAGCCGGATTGCATCTCTGCAATTTGGTCGACAACAATACTTTTCAGTCGGACGGAGTAAAACGCAGGGTGCAGGGCACGCAGGGCGCGCAGGGCACGCAGGGCACGCAGGGCACGCAGGGTACGCAGGGTGTTAAAAAAAATAGAGTTACATAATTTAGTGCCTTTGGAATATCAGATTGCAAAGGTCAATTGTTCACATGGCAAATATTATGCTAATTTTAGAGTGAAAATAAAAGGGTAGCGACAAAATGCTGACCAGGACCATGGACCACCCCCGTGGACCACCCATAAATTTCATAACAGACAGACTACATCAGTTGAAAGAGAATTTTAAACTCAGTAATCACCGAAAATTTGAGATTCATATGTTAAATATTTATGGTGAAATTGACTTTTTCAAAACTGTAAAATGGGCTGGGTGACAGAGTTATTCTTGATCAATTTTGAGATTTTTAATCGCTCATTCCTCAAATTATTTATTATCACTCAAATTTTCGGTGATTACTGAGTTTAAAATTCTCTTTCAACTGATGTAGTCTGTCTGTTTTAGCTTGAAATTTAATTTACGCTATTAAACGAGGCAGAAATCAGGTAAACAATGACTTCAGCAAGGAGCGAATATTAATTTTGTAGCTGGCTGATGGTGGGTTTAAAGAATACTACTGGTGTGGAAGGTAGAACGCTAAGAAGAAAACTTAAAAAGAGGAAGAAGAAAAAAATCGACAAAAATTGTGCACTCCGAGAATTGAACTCGGGACCTCTGGATTAAAAGACGAACGCTCTAACCACTCGGTCATTCAACTACCGACTGAAACTCAGTAGTGCATTGAAATAAAATATATGTAGAGAAGATGCGCTTCGGGGACAGAAGTTTTTCTTTCTTCCTATATCTATAGGCGCTCCGGTTCTCAGAAAACAGTTCCTTGCCTTTACTTGTAGTGGAATAGGTAAGGTAAGTCAAGGCCTCGTAGGTTTTTAGATACTGTTTAATGCAACAGCAAGTAAGGCAAAACTACGATAACAGTCTGTGTCACCAGAACCCGGGCACCAGAACACAAAGTAAAAATGTTAGACTTGCCACAAGTCAAACTCGCTACAAATGTAAAAACTTTCATTCTTGAAAAATAAATCTGATATTCCAAAGGCACTAAATTATGTAACTCTATTTTTTTTAACACCCTGCGTGCCCTACGTACCCTGCGTACCCTGCGTGCCCTGCGTACCCTGCGTGCCCTGCGTACTCTGCGTGCCCTGCACCCTGCGTTTTACTCCGTCCGGTTCAACCCCGTTCAGCCCAGTTCAGCCTCGTTTAACCCTGTTCAACCCTGTTCAACCCCGTTCAACTCCGTTCAACTCAGTTCAACCCTGTTCAACCCCGTTCAACCCCGTTTAACCCTGTTCAACCTCGTACAACGCCGTTCAAAACCGTTCAACTCCGTTCAACCCCGTTCAACCCCGTTCAACTCAGTTTCAGCCTCGTTTAACCTCGGTCAACACCGTTCAACCTCATTTAATTCCCAGCTGTTCAACCCCGTTCAACACTGTTCAACCCCGTTTAACCCGTTCACATGCATTCATTTAACCTGGTTCACCCTCATTCACCATATGATAGTTCCATTGCGTTCAACCCGGTTTAACCTCGTTCAACCCCGTTCAACACCGTCGGTTAAACGTCATTCAACACCGGTTCAAACCTGTTAAATCCCGTCAAGAGAATTTGTTTTCTTGACCCCTTAAATCGCGTTCAACCGCGTTCGCCGAGTCCCCGTTGATCCACATTCACCATAGTTCAATCTCGTTCAACAGCGTTCTCCGATCGATCCCTCCGACCGTTAAACGACTCTGAAACTGACCCGTTAATCCCCTGCATTCCGTTTAACTACGGTCGAAAGTAGCTCCGATCAAAATGTGAGAACTAAGGTTTATCACTTCGAAATATGAAACGTGAATTAATATTTTTGCCAATTATTTGTCACCATTTCGACAAGCGCACAACGTTTATATTTTAATCAACTCCTATATCATGGATATATTTTCTACTGTTTTCAACTTTTCTACTGATTAAATTCATGTATATTAGAGTATCACCTGCATATTATTAAGAAGAAAAAAATACCTACGACCAGTTATACAAGCCCTCAAATTCCAGCAACTTCAACTTTATTTATAAACAAAACTAATGGTGAGAGAGAAACTAAGACACATCATTTACACACATATCTCAGTGTCTGTTGTGCAAACTAATATTAACAAAAAAGGAAATAGCAGGGATTTCATTTAACAGATATTGAAATCACAGATAAAAGATTGATCAAAATAGCAGCGATGTACATATTTTTTTTAATATTGTAGAGATTTGGTTAACTTCAGCACAGTTATGATCTGTTGAACGTATATTCAGGAATATAACTTTTAATTCGTTTAAAAAAAATTATGTTTATGGCTTCAGAGATCTGACCGAAAGGGGGAGAACTTTCCACATTCCCATCCTGGAAAAATATTTTCTCTGTTTCTCTGTTTTGGAAAACTGCACCTCTTTTGATGAGGATCGAGTTGTATATTTGTGAACTTCTGATTTATTTATTAAATAGATTTAATATATTTTTAGTGAATTTAAGTTTGAAACATCATGCATCATTTTGCAGAAATTTGCAACGTATAGTAGCGAGAAAGGTAAGGTACCTAACGGTATAAAAATAGGAACTGCATGTTCTATTGGTTTACTGACGAGAAATTTCAAAGATCCTGGCACTCTTGGAACGAGAAGCTCACTACAAACACGGTAATTTTCTAGTTAAATATTTTTTTATGTGATAAACTGTATTTGTGCTGAATTTACTGATGGTAATACCTGGTAATACCACTGAGTAGAGTGGAGTAAAATTTGGTCTGAAATCATAGTACGAGAGTTTAGCGGTCGTGCGACATATATTTTTGTAAACAAACTTCCCGCGAGTCCTAATCTTCAAGATATTTTTCTTCCGGTTCGTTTATCGGAAGCTGCCAAAAATATTTCTTCATCGGGGTGGTGTGTCAAGTTGCAAAACAGCCTATACGAGGGAGATTAGGGGAAATATGTCAGCTGTCCATTTCTTCGCTGGGGACTCTAGATGGGAGATCATTCGACAGTTTGATTTAAAAAATTTGAATGTGATGACCGTTATAAATCCTTATGATGGCTCATATCTGTCCCGATCATAGGAAGGGAAAAAACGCCGAAAATCTGGACCAGTTTGACGGTTTCTAGGAAGCTTTTGCGAGTGTGTACCACTCGATATCGCCGTGAATTACCACCAAAAACTTAGCTCATTTACTGTTCTTTAACATTTTGAATGTTAGGGAGGGAGCAGGAACCTGGAAGTTTTCGTTTTTCGGCAAAATTCTCGCGCGTCTCGCTTGTCGGCCATGAATTTAGTTGCCTGCCTTGTGTATTTTTATGTAGTTGGCGAGATGAGCCACAGGAAGCCCGAGCTATATGTAAACAATCCTGAGCCACAGGAAACCCGAGCTGTATTATGAGCGCGCGCTAAATCAACACATATTCAGCAGAATCAAGTAAAAAGGTATTTTATTTCACAATTTGCTAAGAAATGATGGATTATTAAAACATCAGTGAAAAATACACAAAATGGGAGGATGGTTAGCCTGTGGTTAGGCTAGGAAAAGCGGGAAAGCCTGGGGTATAATTGCGGCCATGCGGGAGAAGAATGCATTGCTTTAACAGAGCACAGTTTGAGTGGAGAAATTCGTCAAAATAGCGCGGATTTAACATTTTCAGAGCTTTGGGTTAGGCTATGAGGTATATCTCGGCGATCGTAGCGTAATTTTATATGGCAACCACTCTCCAGCGATCGACACATTTCTGAATGATTGCCAACTTCTCATCAAAACCAGTTCCAAGATGCCCAAGCTATAAATATCTAGCTAATACTTACAGCGTTTGTATGGGAATTTCAACGAGCTAGAAATACGAAAGAATTAATGAATAAAATGCCTTACCTTGCTTCCATAGTGTATTACTTGCTGTCTGTGTGGTAACAGGGTTGATATGAAGCGATTTTAGCGAGTTTTAATTTCCTCTGCTCCCCTGCCTAAGAAAAAAGACAAGGCAGCACACTAGTTTCGCGAGGGCCCGCCACTTCAACCGAAATATTTCAGTTCAAAATATTGTGGCCGCCACAATTCCTCCATAGAATCCCAGCAGAAAGGTTGCTCTTTCTTTTGAATGCGATTGCCACGCCATTCCAGCCTTGCGACGAGCACGACGAAGCATTTTGTTTCTCCAAAGTGACGCTTAAAGATTGGTAGAGAGCCTTGAACCAGCTGGGGTAGACTGCCCGGCCGTGTGACAATCAGTCAATCCTGCCAGACGTTGGATCAAAAAAACAGATCTTGATCAGCAAGAAGAAGAAAATATAATGATAAAGTGTCCGAAGACTACTGAAATGCTGATCAAATACAACGCTTGTCGAGGTTTATACGATATTTCGGTTGAAGTGGCAGGCCCTCGCGAAACTAGTGTGCTCACTGTGCTGCCTTGTCTTTTTTCTTAGGAAGGGGAGCAGAGGAAATTAAAACTCGCTAAAATCGCTTCATATCAACTCTGTTACCACACAGACAGCAAGTAATACACTATGGAAGCAAGGTAAGGCATTTTATTCATTAATTCTTTCGTATTTCTAGCTCGTTGAAATTCCCATACAAACGCTGTAAGTATTAGCTAGATATTTAGAGCTTGGGCTGCCTGTGGGAGTACTAAACTGAGCTATTAATAGTATACATGGTTATCCAAGGGTCCTCGTGGGTAGGGGTAGTCTAATGTTTTTAACAGGAACCAGGATTTTTTTGGCGGGGGAAATAACTGTTATTGACCAAGAGAAAATGTTAAATACCCCGCTATGTCGTGGTTTCAATTAACCGGTGAAAAATAGGCCGACTCTAGTTGCTTTAATCTATCTTGTTCTTTACTGAGTAAGTAGTCAGCATCCTGATTTACCATACTATTGAACAAGATAACTTAACTCTATTCTATACGAGATTCCATCTTTTGGACTGTAAATTAGGTCCCAGGCCTCCCCACCATTCCTATCTCGAATTCTCGCATCTCGGATTCTCGCATTCTCGTATCTCGCATTCTCGGTTTCTCATGATGGGCCTTATAAGCCACCGTATTGAGGGGTAGGGGGTAAAAGCGAAGTCATAAAATATACCCGCGATGTTTCAGGAGTTCGTTCAGTGTTCTGAACAGCTTTATTTTGTCGGACGGTCTTGGTTTTCTGCTGTGTCTAATTCAATTAGGCCCTATGCAGGACCTGATCACGTGACCTTTTTAGCCTGTCAAATTGGCGCTAGAACAACATGGATGCCAGAAATGGAAAGAGCAAGCCAAAATTAGTAAGAAGCCCAAGTTTTAGGTTCATATCTTTAAAACTGAAGGAATGGCAATTTTTTGAAAACTCTATAATTTAGCTTAATTTGACAGAGTTTGCATATTTTGTGAGGCTTTTTTTTGCTGACTGGCAAGCCGTGCAAAGGGCCTATTCATGAATCATGTTAAATTCGACTAGTTGAATTTGTTGCACGGCCTTGTCGTACTAGCTATGCGGCAGTCGAATCGAATACATACGTTTATGCTAAGCCCGGTTCAAACATTGTAAATACGAAAATATAAAAACACGAAAATATACTGAGTTATAAAAATATATACACACTATATATAAAATATATATACACACGAAAATATACCGAGTTTTTACTTGTTGGCTCTAGACAAAGCCGGCTATCTACCTACAAAATAGTGACAAGAAAAAACGTTTTCCTAAATCGGGAAAGTATTGCTTTTTGTTCCCATCAGTTTTGGAGTATTTGGAGGTCTGGGGGAAAAATCACGTGAAATAGGAAGTAAAATCACGAATATCGGATGCTTTCACGCGTCACGCGAAATCGGTTGAGCACGGACACGTACACGTGAAGAATGTTTAAAAATCACGCGTCACGGAAAATCACGCGTCACGAGAAACCCCCTGTATATGTACGAAAATACGAAATGGTACAAATGTTGTCTACTGTTCACGTGACCAGCACAGTACAATCTGATTGGTGGCGAATAGAACTTGAAAGAAGGCGCAATCTGATTGGTTGACGGTGCAAAATCTCGACACAAAAAAAATTATAAAAGGCACAGGAATCGTGCCTCGGCCAAAGGCCTGGCCCGAGTAACACCGCGCGAGTTATGGAATATCCCGATCGAATAATTTACTTCGCTTTTAAAGTGTTACTCTTGAGTCACTGACGTCACTTTCGCTTTGTCTTAATAGTCCAGGGAAATTGTGGTTCGAGGTCAAACAAATTGCAACAGAATTTTTCTCACCGTGCTGTAGTTAGGGTTGTTATCCTAAACAGCATACTAAAAGTACCAAAGAATCCCATTGGTGGAACTTGACTAAATTCAGGGAGCCCGAGTCTAGAAAATTGAAAAGCCTAAAAACACGTAAAATTTTGCCGTTTTATTTTACAACAACATTTCTATCGAGCCAATGCCCCATTCTGCACGGTAATGCAACCTCATTCCACAGGGTACCCACGTCAGTAAAAGTGATTTTGATAGCAAAATAAACTATTCATTGATATTTTTCTCTATATTTAACTCAAGATGTTCAGTAAAAGTGGACGCGAGATTTTTCCTTCATTTCGTTTCATCTTTTTGTGACATTTTTGTGCGTGAAAGAACTCAAGAATATATTGATATTGTAATAATATATGTGGAGGTATTATCTTGGTGTCTTTTTGGTGTATCTCGCTTGTTTATATTTGTTTGAATCCCGTAGTCTGTAGTCTCGTCGCGTTTAAACGTCGTCCAATCCTTCATCAAGGTCTGGGGCATTCGTGTTCATGCAACTTTCACCTTTGCATACTCCACATACGGAAGAGCATTCAAGCCCATGCTTCTTGCAGGAGCATCTTTGGGTGTTGCAATCTTTTTTGCAGTTGCACCGAATGATTTCTAATAGTCTCGTGTGCTGGAGGAATATCTGTGCGGATTGGTAGCAGCTTGCCATCAGTAAGCATCCATCCCCAGTCTTGGGGCTGCAACGTAACTGGTTGCCTTTCCAGTCTTGCACTTGCAAGTACACTCTAAGGCTATGAAAGCTGGCTGCTGAACTCGTAGGGGGTAGATTCTCCGGCTGCAGACTTGCGTTTCCTGTTGCGACTTTCTGGCAAAATCTCGTGTAACGCAAAGAATTCAGACTTTCAGCCGCTGACTCAGCATTATATAGGTGCAGCAATGCCCTTTCACCCGCAGCGATAATTTCCTCTTTTGTGGCATCGGCGCGGTTAAAGACGCCCCCTAGCTCACAGAACTGCTCGCTTGCTTTCAGCTTCTTCAGTGGAACGCCCTTTCCGATGCCATGGACTCTAGAGGTCGTATCACAACCTGGAAGCGCGTGTACAAACAAGATGTTCGAACAGACGTCACGACCAAGCGCAGCCTTTGTCTTCTTGATATTCCACACTTTCCGGGTCTTGTCTCGTTGACGCGGCTCAGGTCTGAAGAACAGGTCTTTGGCGTCCATCTCTCCGTGATACAACAGAAGTACTAGCAGGTCGGTGTCATCGCCGATGAGGACGGAAGTATCAGTTCTTGCCCTTGCAATTGCAGTGTTGACGATCAGTACATCAGCATCACCTGCAGCGTGAAGAGTGGAATATCCAGCGTGCGTTAGCTTTTCGGATAGCAGTTTAATGAACCTCTGCTTGTTTGTCTTGTTAAATAGGAATTCCTCTTTCTTTAAGGTGAGAACCATATCGGGTTCGAACAAAACAGCGGGTCCGCATGCGTTCCCTCTCCTCTGGTGGGTGCAGTCTTTGGTCGATGGGCCGTCATCGTAGCCATCGAATACGATAGTAGCCTGGGGATATCTGCGCTGTATATACTGTATGTACAGCAGACAAATGGCGTCATATGTCGATCCACGGGGCCAGAGGACTCGATGTAGCAACGCTCCTCCATCGAGAACGAAATGCACATTTCCACTTGGACCAGCTGTTTGGCTCTCTTTCGTGATAGACCAGATTGCATCAGCTAATACCGGCTTATTAGCTTTCCGTGGGAGGAGGAGGAGGGATGCGTCGAAAAGAGATGGTGGATAGCTGCACATCTCGTACTCAAAATATTTCTCAGGGTTGTCGTATCGTCCCGTGGTGGCCACGATGCTTAGTCTCTGGAACATAAGCTGCGGGTCGACCTGGACTTCGCCATCGCTTAGTCGCACAGATGTCTTGGATGCAAGAGTGATGACTTGGTCTTTCTTCCGAAACGTATGCTGGTGCACATTCTTTCCTATCAGCGACTTCACAATTTTCTCCCCTTCTTCTTTGGACTTATCACAGTTAACTCGTGCTTCTGCTACGACGCCAGTGGCAATGTTGCGCAGAGTTGGATCAGAACCGAAAGGATTTCTTTGGAAAAGATAGTCGATGATTGTGGTGGTGTCCTTATGATCGCGCTCTTTTCTTGCTTTTGTTGTGTCCTTGTGCTGCTCGCTGGTGTGAAAATTAATGTCTGTCAAATTCTGCATAGCATTATTGGCATCAGCACATGTAGGCATGGACATTAGCCACACCAAACGCTGGGTTTCGGTCATCCCCCGTCCTCTCGTGAGCCCTCCTGTTGTCTTTACACTACGCATTAACACCTGCTCGATCATCAGATCAGTGGACAGCCCAGCCCAGAACCGATCGCTCCGACGCGCAACATGGAGACCATCCAGGAAACTGCTATAAACTTCTGGGTGAGTCTTCTGGAGGTCTTGCATTTGCTGGCAGTAGACGTAAGCCGATTTTGTGTACAGGTTATGTCCCGCAGCCGCAAAGTAGGGTAACATTTCTTGAATTGCATTTAGGTGCAACATCCAGTTGCCCGTGCGCTCAGCTTTTATGAATAGCCTTAGAATGTCCACCATTTTCATGTATTCAATCCATAGAACAGCAGTGCGATTTTTCGCCATGGATTGTTTCTTTTCTTCAAGCTTTCTTGCTATTCTATCAAGAGCCTCCGCTGAGCATACTTCTTCGCTCACACTTGGATTTTCTACAAGCCTGTTATAGAGTATCCTAGCTGATTCCAGATCTTGGTCGATAGGGTGTGGCACGTCCGGCACTTCTTGCTGTTCTTCTGCATCTACTTGATCTAAGGGAGCTGACAGAGTGAGGTGAAATGTATCCGACACCAGCAGTGCATTCAGCGCTGCATCAACCAAGAAATGTCCTCGGATAGCCCGGGCCACTGCCTTTCCACTGAGAATATGTGGAACCGCATTTTTAGCATACACTAACTCGAGCACTTCCTCAATCCCAGACCCCGCCATGATGTGTCCAATGCAGCCAATAAAGCTCATTTCAACGTGAAGACCACCTAACCTCAGGACAATGGACTTGAGTTTGCTGTCTTGGGGCTCATTTGAAATGATCATTAGCGCCTTCCACCACAATGGCTGGTCAAATGTAACAATCGGCGTATACTCATAGCGGCTTGCTTGTTCCGAGATAAACGAGAGTGTACTGTAAATACAAGTCCTGTCACCAGGGTCCAAGTCAATCATTGGAAGAAAGTGCACTGATGACTTGCCAGGATACGTTCCACTACATGTTAGCTGCATCATACCGGACCACGCAGGTCGCGGGGACTGTAGAAGTGACTGAGTAAGCTTCCATAACAAGTCCAGATTCGCTGTGGAATCTTCAACATGTAAGTTTTTTAACTCTCGATACTGTAGTGGGGTGTCCTCGACTGGCCCTATGAATGGGTGAATTTCTATTCGCCCTGCCCTTGCGATATCTTCAGTTGTCACCTTTCTTCTCGGGATGGGGATTGTAACTTTGGTGCCTGGTGTAATGGTAGCTATTATCCCCATACCATGGAATGTCCCTGTGCCATTGAGGGTTCTCAAGTTATGGTCGACATTATCAGCAGAGTACTGTACAAAACGGCCAGGTGTGTACCCCGGAATGTCCGTTCCTTGTGCAACCGCAGCACTTCTTTCATATTTCTTGACAGTTTTATAGGAGGCACAGAATCCATGTGAGTTTAGAGAGTCAATGAGAAATTTGGATGAGAAATGATGGTGCATTTGGACCCCAAGACCTAATTGTAAAGGAGCCAATATTACTCTTGGCCTGACAGCTTGCACAATTGCCTGTCCAACGGAAGCAAGTTTCAGACTTACATCTTTTCCAACAAACAGAGTCCTAAGAAAAGTCTGTAAAAGATCGGGAATAAACGTCAATGCCTCCTCGATGTCAGACATTTCAGCGCTCGTTGGATAAACATCGCTAGAAACATCGATGTTTTTTATGTCACACTTTATAAGCTTCGCGGCGGTCTCTATTATTCTCTTTCTCTCGTCTTCGTCATCTTTGATCCTTGGCTTACAATAAAACTCATTCATAAGACATGCTGCTGTTTGTTGAAAGGTTACTACATTAGATTTGCTCTGTATTGTGGTTATCATGATCTTGTTTCCGAAATGTTCTTGTAGTTTAGTTTTCATATACCCCGCGCTGTATGGTTCTTCACCTGTTCCCTCCAAGAACTCTCCCATGATCCGTGTAAGATCCGTCACTGTTGTTTGCTCTTCGTCATTTTCTTCAAGATAATGAACAACCTTCATAAACGCTGAATTCTTCGCGGTATCCACTGGCCTTCCTTGTTTTGCCTTTTTGGCACCCTTTTCATACTCACTGCTATACTGTTTTGGGATTGCCTTACCCGTTCGGAAGTTAACGCTGCAACTCTGATGATATACCGCCGGTGTCTGCTGCATGGAGATCTTGTGCGTATTCCAACCGACCTAATACCACATCCGACCATTCATCATTTCTTTGTTTACATACGCTCGCTATTGAGTCCTGGAAGTCCTTGGTTCTCACAGGGATGGTGTCGAAACCTTTCTTTTTGCCATCATATTTCGCTATTTGGCCACAGAAAACGCACTTATCTTTTGGGTTGTACTTGGACGTTTTTGAACGACGACTTATTACAGTGGCTTCTTGGGAGACTAACACACCCGGACTAGAACTTTGTTGTATGTAAGAGGGCCTAACAAGGTCACGGCGACATTTTTGGTGCACTCGGTCGCCAACTTGAGCATTGATGGAACCGCTCACATGTACAATGCTGTTAACACCCTTCTGAGTAAGCACCGAACTAGAATCCCCATCTTCAAAGCTTTTCCCACAGATACAGCAATTCTCCATTGACACAGACTCGCTTTCAGAATAACAAGAATAAGATAATCTAGTTGAGTTAAAACTGATTCGAAAGATTTTAGCGATCGAGTGTTTAATACCTCTTACAATCAGGTATCATTTTGAGTTGAAATTCGCATTTTATTGCACAATAATGATAGCTATCTTACCTTTTCGAAGCACATTTAAATTGCCTGAGAATAACTGAAGAATACAATAAAACCAGTATACACACTATGCATAACTCGCGCGGTCACAACACGAAAAAGAGGCCAGTAGGTCCTCTGGAATGTTGAAGTTGAAATGCTAGCAGGAAGTGTGAAACCTGTTGAACATGATTGTTTAGTTGAATTTTTTTTCTTTATAGTACAACCAGCCAGGCGCATAGCAAATTAACGGCATTGTTTCACTGAACATTCCTTCAGTGCATTTCACAATCTCCCCGGGCGCTTCAATTTCAACATTCCAGAGGACCTACTGGCCTCGTTGACATGCTAGTTACCAGGACTTATGCATAGGGTCTATAATCATTTGCTTTTCTTTGCAAAATCCAAACTTGCAGACATTGTAGAACTACAAAATCGTCTAGGCGTTCCTTGCTAAAGGAGAGAAAAGCATGGGGCGAGCTAAGCCAATCATCACCGATTTGTTTGCTTGAGATAGGCTTAATACCTAGATTATTTTTCACTTATGAGAACTATACAACTGATAAACCCCAAATATACAACAATATCTAAAAAACACTGTTGTCCATAGGCAAATTTGACAAAAATACACTGATTTAATTGGGATCCCTGTGGATAATATAAAACAATGGTAATATTTTTCAGCGTAAAGCCTTTTAATTGGGAGCTCTGACACTTGGTTTCTACACAAAACTCTAGGTTTTGGACAATTAAGCCTAATATATTACAAATAAGCTATTTTTCTTTCATTTTTCGTTTTTTTTTTTTTTGCTTTTTTTTTTTTGCTCGGGCTCCCTGTGGTAAAATCGATCAATTTTAATTGGGAGCTACTCTGTCACTTGGTTTCTACACAAAACTCTAGGTTTTGTACAATTAAGCCTAATATATTACAAATTAGCTATTTTTCTCTGATTTTTCGAATTTTTTTTGGCTCGGGCTGCCTGTGGTAAAATCGATCAATTTTCATATCTCAATTTAGGCAAGTTCCACCAATGGGATTCTTTGGTACTTTTAGTATATTGTTTAGGACAACAATCTTAACCTCTGGGCGTTGAGAAAAATTCTGTTGCAATTTGTTTGAGCAGGACCTACAAAAATTCATAGATTCCCTGGACAATAAGCATCGTGTTCATTGGCTGCTCAAATTGCTCCGGCGAAATTCTGTCTATTTTTAGCACAAAACGAGTCTGTGCCGTCGTACAGGCCCAATGAGTCCCAATGGGGGGTAGGCCTTTCCATATTGTCCTAGTAAAAATGGAAAAAGTTGCTCCAAAAAAAGCCCCAAAGTTTCCGAAAACTTAAAAAGTTGCTCAAAGAAATAAAACAACATAAAAAAGTTGCTCCAAAAATAATAATAAGTTTGCTCAAAAAAATAAAAAGTTGGTCAAAAAATCTAAATAGTTGCAACTCGTTGCAACTTGAATTGGAAAAATGCTTGACAAATGAGGCATTTAAACACAAATTAAGTAATTGAACCCCTAATTTCTTTATTTCACTTTTAAAAATAAATATTTTATTTGTTATAGCAGGCTGAGTAGTACAGCTTAGGGACGGACCATTAGAAAAGTGATGGGGGGGGGTGGGGAGTTTCGAAGATGAAATCCTTTTTTTTTTTGGGCCACTTTAAGTGGAATAAATTTTTTTTTTTCATTTGATCGCTGGGAATAAATTTTTTTTTTAAGGTGATACATTAATTAGCATAGACTAAAACAAAATAGAACGAAAATTGAACCAAGGATAAAATTGAACCGCAACATATATATGCTACTGTATATATATTATCTTTATTTATCTGATTTTAAAGTTGCATTTTTAGAAGAAGAAAAAACATCATTACAATAACATGCTACATACATAAGATAGCAAAAAGTTAGATTCCTTATTTATTCAAAGTTGATAGATAGGATCTCGTCATTGAAGCCTGTTTAATATTCAAGGTTGGTTTAAGGTTACTGTATACCTTCGCGGCATGTTTCCTTTAAAAAAATTTTTTTGTGATTCTTTTGAAATTGATGGATTGATCTTCATCTTTCCGAAAAATTTTTTTTTAAACATGCAAAAGTTTGCGAGATATTAGAAAAAAACGTAATTTGAAGGAAAGTAAATAAATCGCTTAGGCGTAATAAATCCCTCTGATCCCATTACGTGCCACAGGCACCCCGCTGGATTTTTGCGGGAAACATCCGGAGCTTCAGACTCACAGTGATCCGTCACTCGTGAGTTCAGTGATTTTATAGCGTTTAATTTACCGGTATATCGATCGTGGATATGTCCAGAAGATAAAAGAATAATCCTTGGATAAAAGGTAAAAAGAGAAGACAGGCCCCAAGAAGATTCAAGAGAATGAGCTCGAGAAGGACCAAAGTTTCAATACGGAAAAGAAAGTGATGCTCGCGGAAAGCGACAAAGGCTCGTGGTTCGAACAGCCTTCATGTTCGACGACTCCCATTTCGAGTTCTATTAGTACTGCTACAACTCTGACGGAAAGCTGCTCAGCTAGTAGGCTTAAACTTTTGCCAGGTACAAGAAAAGAGACGGAAGATTCAGAGAGTAGCAGCGAGTCCGCATCCGACTCCGATTCTAATGTCTTGGGTGACTCGCAGTTTCCAACCTGGGCCGTGGTCAATCCAGGAGTTCTAAAACGTGAACTTGAGCGAAGTTCAGCCGGTCGATTTTGCGGAACTGAAGGAATCATCGCAGCTAACATAGCAGGTTTAGGATCAACATCAATGTTCGGAGCACGAGGTTGCCTGCAACTCGCTTTTCCCTTCGCTCTAGTTTGCGGCGTTGCCTTTCGACGCGATTTAGGTTTCGATATCCGGCCCCCTCCCTTCTTGGTACAACCCGTTGATTTACCTTTCTTGTTCCCCTTTTGCGCATTATCTCTACATGTAGTTTTGGCCATAACACAACGCTCTTTTGAATATTTGTGTTAAAATGTATTGATTGCATGCCTCAAATAGGCAATATCGCTAATGCAGGTCAATTTGAGCAAAGATATTAAGCATATATTTAATATTTGCATATTACTCTGATAATTATGGAGGAATGCTGCTGTACTGTGATAATAAAAAAATATATGACACACCAATCTTCAGCTGGAAATTTTTTTTATTTTTTTTAGGTAACAGGAAGAATAATTTTTTTTTAACACATTTTTTCTGGAAATAATTTTTTTTTTTGCTTTTGCCCCACCCCCCCCCCCATCACTTTTCTAATGGTCCGTCCCTTACAAAAAGCACTCCAAAAAACTCATATGTTGCCCCGATAACACAAGCTACGAGCTTGGGTTACCTGTGGTAGAACACGGTTGGGGGAATGGTACTCCTACATCCCACACATCAACCTAAAAATGTTCTCGAATGGTGCAATATTTTAACAGTTTAAAATATATATGATACAGATTGTACCTTTAAGTATAAATGTATGATGGCATTCGGGACATAACTGATCATTTTCAAGATCCTCAACAACCAATTCAAGATGGCGACCTCCACGTATGAAGGAATGACGCGGAATTATTGCTCCATGTTTGATAAACAGGCTGTCGAGCTTTTCGATGGGGTGCGAGTAGTTGGCAAGGATATCAGTAGTGTAGGAAGCCAGAGTTCTGGTGGCGGTTGGAAAGAGGAAACAGAAGAATACGAAGAGTCAAAACGAAATCCTGGGGATCAAGGTTTGTATTTCTTTATTTGGCTAAATTACAGAATACAGGGCCATTTCTCGATATGTCCTGAAGAGCCACTGGCTCGGTGGCTCGGTAGTGACTTTCTACACATCTGAATATATACACATCACTTATTGCATATTCATAAGTGAACGCGACTACCGAGTCACTAAAATATAGACCCCAAGACTTCACAGAGGCAAGATACATTGAATATATTCATTTATAAAATAGTTTCGATAGTACGCGCGCTCTGATTGGCTGTAAGCCGTGTTTCTATAACTCTATAGAAACATAGACAGTTGAGCGCGCGCTTGAGCTAGTTGTGAGAATTTACGTTTTGGTTATAAAATTAAGCGAGCGCTTTCGTGCTTTTATTCGTTTATTTTATAAAGGAAATAGAAAACAATTTCCCCTTGTTTCTATAGAATTATAGAAACACTTGTGGAAGTTTGGAAGAACTCGAAATAGCTGTGGAAACACTCGCCCTTCGGGCTCGTGTTCCCACTGCCATTTCTCGTTCTCCCAAACTCCCACTCGTGTTTCTATAACTCTATAGAAACACGGGAAATGTTTTCTATTTCTTAAATGGAGATGCTTTGTTCTTTATTAAAAGAGGCAGATACTAGGCTAGCCAGACGTATTTTTTCACTCTCATAAATTCGAAGAAAAAAGTAACGTCTGCTTACCCGAGTGCTTAATTAGTTTCCAATATGCAAGCATACGAGTCACGTCAGCACGTTTGTTTTATTTTTCTGCCCGATCAAAGCCATTGTTAGAATTTTAGTGAATTGGTGCACCTGTGAACACTCCTGTGATTGATCAATGGCAAATGTATTGTCTGAATTCCTTTTCAATAACAGCATTACGTCACTTTCCAGGATATGGAAGGTAAAATCTGATTGGTCCATAACACAATGAGGTGTGCATATTGGAAACTAATTAAGTGCTCAGGTAAGCAGACGTTATTTTTTTCTTCTAATTTACGAGAGTGAAAAAATACGTCTGCATAGCAGGCTAATACTAGGCAGGCAGGCATATTTATAAGTGAATGCGATTTCCGAGCCACCGGTGGATGGATTAAGATCATCGACTACCGAGCCACCGAGCCAATGAGAAAAATATTTGGAGCTTCAAAAATGGCCCTGCATTTTGTTATTGCTGTATGATGAACTCAAAATTTCAAAGACCTTCAACCTGTAGTTTCTCAATGGACACACACTATTGTGCTAACCGCCTCCCGGTTAGCTCAGTGGTTAAGCTCTGGTCTGTCGAGCGGGAGGTCATGGGTTCAAACCCCGGCCGGACCAACACTCAGGGTCTTAAAATAACTGAGTAGAAGGCGCTGCCTTTAAATAATCCAGTAAACGGTTAGACCTTCACGTCTTCTCGAATAAGGACGCAAAATCATAGGACTAGTGTCCCCAATTAGCTGCAAAGCTAAATACATTGACACTTAAATAAAGTCACTTACTTACTTATTACTCGGGCTGCCTATGGCAGCACCAAGTCTTAAAATGCAAGTCGTTATATTTTTATTTTTTATTTTTTTATTCCGTGTAGCAAGATTTCTGTGCCAACGTTAAAGGTCAAATTCACACCAATCAGATTGCACTGTGCTGGTCACGCAAGAATCGCCAGGTTAATTTATTTACATAATTTAATACAGTAAAGCAAGATGGCGGAGGACCCGCGAGCAACTTTCTCTCTAACTTGGAGTCTCATCTCTCAAATGTAAGCCAGTTTAATGTTTTATTTAACTTCACTCATGTGAAATTAAGCCTTCCAACAGGCTCAGGATATTTCAACTGGCGCTATTGTCGGAGCAGAAGGACTGCGTTTTTTACCCAGATGGCCAGTGATTTTATATACGACACGTACGACGACCTGAAGCCAGTGAAGGGGCCAGGATCCAGAAAGATAAAATTTGAAGAAATAGATATTGGAATCTATAAGCTCTCTATAAGTCTCTTAAAAACTGTCAGAGATTTAAATTTACTGTAAGTTGGATCAGAGAGTATTGAGATCAAGTTATTTTGTTCCAGCGAGGATATTGACCTAGCGGAAACGGTACAAGCTGTCGAAGGATTTTACTTAATATAATCATCCACGTCTACTTAACAACAGGAATAGTTATGTGCCAAAGCATGGGCAAAGATTGAGTTTCCCAGATTACAGATGAAAGTAGAGAACTTAATGAATGAAGAAACAGAGGTCACGCGCGACATGCTTGAGAACATGAACATGTTCAACACTTTATGTTACCGGTATACTAAGAAAACAAAACAAATTACAGAGCCTGCAAGTTCACAAGTCAATGAAAAACCCCAAGAGCCTGTAGTTTTGGATCAACATATCCTTGAAACTCCAAAAGCAACATACACATGTCTAGTCAAATTCAAACCGGAAGAGACGGAATTCTTTAGATTCTTCACGAGGATTGTTAAGCCCGCAACAAGAACTCTCTCGCTGCTTTAACGACCTTGATTTGTAACATGGAGGCTGACCTAACTGATATGCGTAATGAATTCTTACTCTCGTCACATCAAAACATGAATCAAGAAACCAAACTCAGTCATTTGGAAGACAAATTAGTGCAGCAAGATAATATATACAAAACCGAAATCAAGATGCTGTCATCACGAATATATTATTGACCTAGAAGTTGAAAATGGCGAGTTGAAAGCGGATATAATAAAGCTGAGATCTGACTTTCAAACTTAAAAAAAATATCAAGAATACAAAAAAGAAGACAATGAAAGACCAAGGTCTCCAGTGTTCCGAGACTACCCAACCTACTGAAGCTTATCAGTTTGTTCAAGAGCCATCTTTCTTACATGACAACCCGATCCCTATTCATCAGAATACATTTTCTGTGCTAAATGACGAGAGTTTACAATCACCTGACCGACAACCCACTACTAAAGAAAGGGACCATGAAGTACGGTAGTACGGTTAATTCTCGGGTTCAAAACAATGAATAAAATTATATGCCTGCTCAAATGCAGTGTGTTAAACGAATAAGTAGTGTTTAAATTAAAAGGTCAACATACGAGAAAAACAAAAATATTAAATTACATATATATACATGTATACTAGGGGAGTAGAGAATGAAAGTCACCGCGCTATACCGGCCACTCCTAAAGACTGCTAAATTCAGCTAATAATTCTTCCCTTTGGTTATTACTAAGAGCATTTCAAATGAAAGTGTATTTCATCTTCAATCTCATGTGGCCCGAGTGAAAGCCCAGATGGGCTCTTGTTTGTATAATAGTACCTGCATGGTGAGAGTGGATTAGACGATTTAGTGTTGAGTAATAACAACAATTAAATACTTTAGTGTTTTCAGGACTTTTGACTGATAGGTTCCCTAATTCTAACAACTAGCATACATGTATGTAAGCCCTCAAACTTCGTTCTCATGCCACTGAGGCTAATATTTGTTTTAAGAAGTCATATATGTATCAAATAATTTTCTGTTGGCAGCTATAATATCAACCAAATTTCCCTCAACACTAGCACACTATTTGTTATAGAAACTTGGGCCTCATAGTCTAATTGTTAAATAGTGCTTTACATAAAATATTCTTTCATTCTTTAGATCCTGTTAGCAGTGAAGCTGTAGAAAAGACAGGCATGTCTTGCTTCGTGTGTCAAGTTCCTATCTTTGAGTCTCTTGAGGCACAGGTCAGTTTTTGATTATCAGTCATTATTTTCAGTTTATATAGTTTTACATAATTATACCGGTATAATATAACAATGATTACAAGACTGTGACCTCAAAGCTTTTATTTAACAATATTTCTGTATAACATGTACCACAAGCTCAAGTTTTCTATGAGGCTGAAAATTAGTTGGTGAGGGGTGAAGCCCTCAGTGAACTTTCAAAGTCTTAGAAACCAAGTACAAGAAGTGTAATTGAAGGACAGTGAGCAAAAAGAGACTGATACACTTACATGTATCATAGTTCACCACATACTTTTCTTCCAGAACTATTCACTTTTTATGCAAGTCACATTATTGTATTGTTCAGTAGTCTTAGTAAGTCTTAATGTTTCACTGATTTACAGAGAGAGCATTTCAAGCTTGACTGGCATAGATTTAATGTGAAGCAGAAACTAATGGATAAACAAGTGTTGTTGAGCGAAGAAGAATTTGAAGACACCATATCAGGTAATGCACATGGCTACAATGAAATTGACCATTAAAGGAGCTCATTCAACCAAGATGCATTGTGAGTCACTGTTATTGTTTTCATATGGGAAACTACTTGAAATCGGACAGCTGCCAATCAGAAAATGTGATATCGGGCTGTTTATAAATAGAATTTACGGGTTGAACTGAATGGCCGAGATCAGCGGGGAGATTGGTTGCCTTTATACTTGAAGAAATACAATAGAATGAGCGGAATTACTACGGTTCTCCGATTAAAATTCCTCGCCGTGATGCTAGCAATCAATCTCATGCTCGATCTAGCGAACCAACTTGTCCAACTTCTGGACCAAGTTCCAGCGATGCAGATCGTGTGGCAAGGAAATTAATCAATTCTACGATAGCATTATACATTTAGAGTTTTTTTCCTTCTAGGCTTGTGCATGCAAGAACACGTGTAGTCAAAAGTAATGAGCTAGGTTAATTGCCCCTGCCAAAATGCTGCTTTGAAATGTCAAAGTACTGTTTGCCACATTCTATTTGTGTTCAATGTCCATGCGTTCTCCACACCACATTTTGACTCGCCAATGCAATATGCAAATTTGAAATCAAATTCTGTATGTTGTTTGCTAGCCTGAATTTCAGCCGAAAATCGAGAAATCGAGAAATTTGAGCTCGCAATGCATCTTGGTTGAATGAGCTCCCTTAAAATAGATCATTCCTTCTGTTTAATATTCAATTATCCCAGTTATAATATTATATAGATCTACTGTACATGTAATTATTGCATGTTCCGTAACACATGCAGAAACAAAACTTAAATTGCATATGTAATGTACTAATAGCTGCACATCCCTATTACAACTGGGGGTGAGGCTCTTGCTTACAAATTGTACAATGTTAAGTTAAGTATAAAAATTATAATATTATATGTGCAGCACATGTACAGGGTCTGGGTAATTTGAACCCAATTTAGATTTCAGGGTCCAGATTTTTCATAAAAATATATGGAATTCTGGGTTAATTAGACAATTCAAAATAATCAATCAGGGTGAAAATCTGGGTTCATCTTCATAACAATTTGGAAACTAGGTTTTGGAACGATTTTTCTCCAATAACCCCACCCACCCCCACCCCTCCCATTTAACATGTAACATTCCTTCTATCACAATTAAGACAAAAACAATATTATTCTGAGCCAGCTAGGTTTGTTTTCGCTTTTTTGCTGTGTGATCCATTATCCCAATTAAGGTTCCTAAGAGTGTAATTTACTCAAATTTTACACTACAGCTATTCAGTAGTAATAATTACAGTTTCTGAATTGATCTGCTTTTAACACGTACATGTACATGTAGGTGAACTCTCCAGCATATCAGGTTCTGACACATCGGAGAGTGAGACAGAAAAGGATGATTTGATTCTGGAAAGCACAATTCAGACTACACAAGCCGTTCACCTGGTCAATGATGGAGACAGATCTGCAGTCAATCATGGATGGTACCATCCTAAAATGTTCCTTGTAAACAACAATGACTTTGTGTTTACAGTCTACAGAGCTGTTGTATATTCTTCGAAATGTGTGCCAGATGAAAGTAATGAACTTGTGGCTAACATTAACAGCATATGCCAAGATAGTTTGTGGATAATTCTTATGACTGCTGGTGGGCATTTTGCTGGAGCTGTGTTTGAGGGGGATAATGTTGTAACACACAAGACCTTTCACAGATATACTGTCAGAGCTAAGAGAGGAACTGCTCAAGGACTGAGAGATAGTCAACAGGGAAAACAACCAAAGTAAGAAAACTGATAGGAAAATGATCATAAATGTCTGAAGTAAGGCCCTTTGTATGGACCAGAAAAAGACTTTATGAGTGTTCTCTCTATATATAATGTATCATGTTTATGTAAGTACATACTTTGTACAAGATGCCAGATCCAAATAATAAGAAATGCCGGCTAATAAATTAAAAGTCAATGTTGGAACTAATGATTTCACACAAGCTGTTCTGTTCACCTCCTAAAACTCTTCCAAATGAATGAGAACTAAAATCTTCCATCTTATAACACTTAGTTTACAGCAAGTACATGTACACCCACATGTATTTCAATAAACTGTTGTCGGATGGAAATGGAAAATAGGGAAGCTAAGACCAAGTTGAATCATGGCAATCTATTGCATTCTGTCTCAGTGGCTTCATTGTATTCACTTGAATAGGATCTTCATTCTAATGAAGTCATTGTTGAATCATGGGAGTCTATTGTGTTCCATCTGGCTCCATTGTATTCACTTGAATAGGATGAACTTCATTCTAATGAAGTCATTGTTGAATCATGGGAGTCTATTGTGTTCCATCTGGCTCCATTGTATTCACTTGAATAGGATGAACTTCATTCTAATGAAGTCATTGTTGAATCATGGGAGTCTATTGTGTTCCATCTGGCTCCATTGTATTCACTTGAATAGGATGAACTTCATTCTAATGAAGTCATTGTTGAATCATGGAAGTCTATTGTGTTCTGTCTTGCTTCATTGTATTCACTTGAATAGGATAAACTTCATTCTAATGAAGTTATTGTTATCTGAGGGATAGGGAATTTTCTCTTTTCTTTTTGTCTTGCCTATTATTTAAATTAGTCACAGCTTTTCTCTTTTCTTATTTCTTCCAACAATGTTTATTATTTGGACTGCGTTATGTTGTTGTTCTTATTTGGTTTACGGCGTCACAAGTGAGAAATTGCATAACAGATCCATCCGTTGATGTGGGATGAATTAGTTTGTCACACAGTTATCACACTGATGCGTCAGACTTCGATACTCTATTTATTTACCTTTTAACATTTTCTTACCATTATCAAATATTTTTATAAAAACTTTTAATGACCCACAAAATATGTAACTTTTCAGAATTTGCTGTAGTTCTTACTTTGCCAGAGCTGGTCTAATGTAGAAAGCAAAACAACATATTGAAATATGCAGGAAGATTAAGATAAGGGTCAAAACTAGCTATTAAATTTATGCTCTTTGGATGTCATGTGGAAAAACATTAGGCACTCTAGTTTTAATTATCTCTCGGGAAGGGTAGTAATGCAATCGGCTGTTTTTGCAGACTAATGCAGGCTAACTATGTCAGATTCAGATTCAGATTCAGATTAATTTTATTTTGCGCAATTTTTTTTTTTTTTACAAACATTAATATAATATATGTGGAAAAAAGAGAAGAAATAGATATTTACAACTTTGAGGAAAAGTGTGTCCTCGTAGACAAAGGTTTCCTGTCGCTTTGACACAAGTTAAATGTATGGACTTCGCATATCAGTATCTTCATTTCTATACAAGTTATAACTCCCAAAATTGGCTTTCTTTCTAATTTTAATGTGCTAACTCTTCCCAGAAAATCGTGCGAAGGTATAGAATAGAATCAACTTTATTTAACAAGGGTTACACATAACAGTTTACACTGATAAATTTGTGGCCCTAAGGTATATTTCAACATGTTGTCTGTAAGTACATGTACCTCAGGTCTCTCTCTATACATGTAGTTGAAATAGGCACCTTAAGATTACTTGATTTTAAACTTTGACTTTGTAAATTTATTTTAGATCAGCTGGAGCTAGTCTGAGACGGTATAATGAGACAGCCTTGATACAGGTGATAATACTTGTAATAATGTCATTAGATTTGCTTGTTGACCATCTCTCAGTTTTGGATTCACACAGAGATGCATGTAATTACATACACCGTAAGAATAGAAAAATATAAAACAAAACAAGACACAAGGAATTTAAAACAAAACAAGACAAAAGGAATGTGAAACAAAACAAAATATAAAACCAAATGCTGTGAATTCAACTTCCTGATGATATGAAACCAGACTCATAAGAATAGCTTCAACTGTACTTGTGGAACTCGTGATGCAGGGTTTGCATGCTGTAGCAGATTGTGTCATGTATTGTATATATATTTATTATATGGACAATAGTATTTTACTGAGAAATAAACCATCCATACGAAACTACATCCGGGTATTGAGTAGCATATTTTCCATATCCTCACTAGTGAAAATATCGATGACATCACATTTGCCGCCTTTTGGACTACAAAGATGGCGGCAGATTTGTGAAAATCACAGAGGAAGATGTAAACAGCTTAAATGCGCTGCATGACAATGAATATTCCGAGCACAAAAAGCCAAATACGATCTAAAACTCTCTAATGATTTTCTCGACTGCAACAAAGAGACAAAAAAAACCTGATGAAACTCACCAGAACAGCTTAGAAAGATCACGAAGAAGTTTGTACTGACAGTAAGTAAAATGAATAGATAAGAGTTCTTAGAGCAGTTTAATAAAGAAATGTTGTGGTCCATATAATAAAAAAAAAATTACACGGTGGTTTGAAGATATGAAGTTTATCCTTGAGAGTCCTTCTCTGCGCTCACTCGTGAAATGTTTTCGACTCTCGAGGATAAACCTCATATCTTCAAACCACCGTGTTATATCCTCTACATATGACTTATTGAATGACAAATGTTGTCATTATTTTTCAGAGTTAATAATAATATTGAATTGATCACAATATGCATTCTCCTTTATATTCTTTGTTTTCTAAAGGAGAATTTAGAACTTGATGAAAGCTCATGCTCGATCCATTCAATTTGTTTTCTCAGTTGTGTACAACTGAGGATAGTTTCGTTTTCATTTAGGAAGTACGTGATCTTCTGGAGACGTGGTCAGACCATTTGTCTCAGTGCCACAAGCTCTTCATCAGGATACCAACCTATAATCAACACATGTTCTTTGGTGGGAAGAACTCGCCACTTATTAACAAAGGTGTGCAGTTAAGTGGATATCATGCGCACTGCAATTATGCTTCATTACATTATATGGCATAGCACATAACTCCAACAGCTGAGCACTATTCCAGTTGTTGTCAGCAATAATACACATAGCAAACATGTGTAGCAGTCAATCGACCATGCATGATCAATTGGTTAAGGTGAAGTAATACGAGCAACAATTGATTGCTACTTGACTGTCTCGCAACAATGTTGCGTTGCGAGTTGAAGGGCGATGTTGCACGTCTTAGCATCCACTTGAGCAACTTGCCACGCAACAAATTTCAATGCTGCAAGTTACAGCAACGTGTTGCAGAAAGTAGAAGTGACTTCTGCTTTTTGCAACAAATTGTGGTTTAAATTTGTTGCTCGTATTACCACTGGTACTGCAACTTATTGCACAGCAATTTTAGGATTGACTGGCAAGTGATGAAGTCGATGTGTCTGCGCGCGTAACAAAGATGGCGGGCGTCGAAGACGAACATGGAGTGATTGGATTTGGAGCTAGCCTGAAATACAGCCAAGATCCAAGCTGAGAAAGTGGCTGTATTTCAGGCTAATTTGGAGCCGGTGTCAGAGAACTTGCAACATGGAAATTTGTTGTGTGGCAAGTTGCTCGAGTGGGTGGTAATACGTGCAACATCGCGCGTCAACTCGCAACGTAACATTGTTGCAAGAATGCTTCACCTTTAGCAGGGTTTTTAATATTTTTTTACATACAAAATGTAGCTGGCACATTCTGTTAAGTAGCCTATGCCTCCTTACCACGGGCATAGGGAGGTCCTTAAAATGGGGGGGGGGGGATGGTGGAGGTGGCAAAATGATGAATTATGGGACATTTTTATTGATGACTTATGTCGATCCCTCTGCCAGATTATGGTTGGTACTGCTCTCATATGTATCAGGTTTACTTTTGTTCGTTTCCTAAATACATCATTTCAATTCGAGGAAATACACAGGCTCAAATTCTAATCATAAAGTTCTGTCTTCATCTAATTAAACTAGCTGATCCAAGAATAAGGACTATCCCGTTTGCCACAAGACGGCCTACGTTCAATGAAGTCAAGCGTGTTCACAAGCAGCTCGCCACGATAGAAATCCTTGGTAGGTGCTTTGTAATTCTCTTAAGGTCCTGTTACACTTGGCAGTTTTTTGTGTAGTTTGCAACGCACTCTTTAGAAGAGAGAATCACTACAAGTTGCTGTAGGGTGTCGGACATTCGCAACTTTGTTTGCAACTTGCAATGTGATCATATAAATGGTTCTACTTTCCCTGGAAATAGCGCGCAATGTCTTCTGCAACTTGTCTCGCAATGGTATTTGTGTTGCAACTTGCAAGAATAATTGCCGTATGTAATACTCATTGCTTGGAATCTTGTTCCCCAAAATGTCAGAATGCAGGGCTCGCAATTAATGCTTGAAGACTCGCAAAATGTTAGTGGATGCTTTAATTTGCGAGTGAAAACAATTCTGCGAGTCAATGTTCGTTTATGGTACATTGGAGTCTGAAAACCTCGAACAAAGGTGATATATTTACAAGATTTGTTTGCGAATAGTGACAGAAATAGTATTACCTGCTACGTCCGTGCGAAGTAAGGAAAATTTGAAAATCACTGCAACTGAAGTGACCATTGCAAGCTGTCTAGAAAAGCCCAGATTCGCAAAAAAGATGCTTGTTATTCCTGAACTTTGCCATTCCATCCTTCATGTATGGTAATGTTGTATTTCCATAGGGAAAGAGCATGATGTTCTTACAGATATTCTGAGCAAACTTTCCCGAAGCCCAAAGACAAGTTCCTCCCTGCCTAATAAATCACCAAAAGATGGCGAGAAAGAATCAAGCACATCAGCTAAGATAAGTGCAGCTTTTCACGAAGGTGTGGATGAAGAAGAAGTGCATTACGTGGGTGATGGGTCAAGAAGTACAGCCAGTAGTCAAAAACGAGGTAAAACGAAGAAGAGCAAAAGAAAGAAACAGGAAAGTGGACAGCAGTCAGTGGCTGATAGTACGGGTGGTCCAACCAGAGATGTTGGTAAGACCAATATCATTTGAATTGATCTTAGAGGTGTTATGTGCAGTATGTATATACATTTATGTGTTTATTAAACAACATACCAAATTGACTCCATGACGTAAATTCTGTAAATTAATCAAACGTGCTAGAAAATATAGCGCCATGTAAATTTTACCACGATTATAATATGCGCGTCGACTTTAAATCTGTTAACGAATCATAGTAGAGAGATTTTAGGACTAGAAAAAAAAACAAGTAAAATCTATCAAGGCAATGCCATTTAAGCTGTGTCATGGTAAGAGGCGTGTCCGGGTCGAACACAGTTATTTTCAGCGATCAAAAATGACTAACAAACGATGTCTTAAAGGAAACTATTGCGTATCAATATCAATCAAACATTGGGAATTGGCTACAAACAGTTAAAGTCTCCTCCCAACAGCCTCCGAATCGAACAATACTTGATACTACAGTACATCGTAAAGCAGTATTCACTGACGGGATATGTCAGTAATATGCAAAGCACCATGAGACTGTGGTGATATGGCGCTATATAAATATGGCCATTATTATTATTACATGTGCAACACCTTAATTGACATAACAACATCAAGAATATAGATGATTTCTCTACGTGTTATTTGGATTGTGTGAGGGATTTGTGAATTGTGGTCAGATGTACAGCTGCTATTTTTTTCTGCATTGTGCACCCATTACTGATGTCTTTCTTTTATTTCTAAGTTCTTCCAGAGCACCATTTATGGAACCGTCTGTACTGTGCCGTCGTATCAGGAAACATGAAGGTCGTTACTGAGATCTTTGGTACGGTGGATTGTACTGTCATACAGGCGGCAGCAGACGGGAGCCTGAATGACAGAGCTGAAGAGACAACAGAGTCAGAGATACAGGAGGGTCTTGGTACGGTGGATTGTACTGTCACACAGGCGGCAGCAGACGGGAGCCTGAATGACAGAGCTGAAGAGACAATAGAGTCAGAGATACAGGAGGCACAGGAGTGTCTTGGTACGGTGAATTGTACTTTCATACAGGTGGCAGCAGACAGAGCTGAAGAGACAATAAAGTCAGCGAAACATGAGGTACAGGTTATAGTGAATGAAGCAATCGACCAAAGTTATGAAAACGTTTGTTCAAAAGAATCTAGACGCGATCCGAACCAAGAAACATCCCATGAAAAGTCTTTAGATACGTCTATACATCAGCAAGATAGTGTGCAGACTAATTTAAACACGAGTGGGAAAGATGGATGGACTGAAGATCTACGGAATAATCCATCAAACGAAGAAAATTCTAGTGTTTCATTCGTAGAAAAGGTGAGAAAGGATAATTTTTCCAGCAGTCATTTGAAGAATGACATCATGAAGCCAAATGGTGTCATCATTGTCAACGAGCGGTGGGGTGAGGGTGGAAGCACGCTACTCCATGCTGCAGCGCGGTCTCCTCATGACGAATTAGTCTACGTGCTGCTACAACAGGGTGCAGATCCTGCCATAAGGTGAGATTGAAGTACTCTTTTGTTTGACAATTTTTAGGGCCGAACTGGTGTACGGTTTTACGTGGGCTAGGATTAGGAGTGTTAAACCTTAATTTTACTCAGTTTAATATAGGCTATAGCAACCAACGAGTTATTGGTATGGGGGAAATCGTGTCACTTGCTCGCTCACTCACTCACTCACTCACTAAGGTGTTAGCAAATGGACATTATCGATTTTCTTATCCGATGCCTCATTATTCAATCGATATTTTCTAAGTTCACGTGCCTAAAATATTCTCGCCCAGATCTCCATAGTCGGTTCTCTGTTAATAACTCTTCTACCGTTGGTATATATATATTAGCTATCCGCGCATCCGTCTAACTCATGTGATGTGGTGTTTGGAGAGTTTTCATCACCAATTTCGACAAACCATTTATTCCATATCGCCAGTAATTATCGCTAACTCATTTGAGGGTTTAAAACATTAAATATTTACAGTAGTAGGACAACAGTCAAACATTGTGGTCTTCCAAATGTTGTCTTGCACAGGCGACGCGATAGCTGGAAAAATCCGTGGAAAATCGTGACAAAACGCACGTCACGCGTGTAACCACCCTAAACTGACCCTTTTCCAGATTCTGCGACGCGACAATAGCGTATCTAGCCAATAATCTTCAATGTATCGAGCGGCCTTATTGCCAGCATTTGTTAATGTCGCCAAAGTTTGTAGTCACCACCGTGCGCTGGGGATGCTACAGTTTTCCAAAACATTGCGTCGCCCGTGCAAGGGAAAGGTCGCTCGTGTAGTTGCGGCTTGAGGGAGGAGAATGTTGTACTTATTTCAGTTCACTTCAACACGTCCTCGGTCAAGAGGAATACATGCTGCGGAGTCCTTACATGTGTTGTACACTTGTCAGGGATGATAGAGGAAGAACACCATACGACGCTGCAGGTAACAAAGAGGCAAGAAACCAATTCAGGAGGTTCATGGCTAACTTCCCAGATGCATACGATTACTCTAAAGGACACGTACGTATAATTAATGATACTACTAGAGTCGCTCCAACGCCGGTTTGGACGATTTAGATTTTAGTACTAATTTAGTTGACGTTATCTAATTGAAATGTCACGTGCCAACGGTCTTCAGATCTGGGGGAGACGTTGATTCGCGCTGTTTGTCTTAAGGTGGATTTCCACTGTCGCATACTTTTTTACCTACGTAAAACGTGCTTCGAGAAAACGTCTGCAAATAGTTGCGCTGTCGCGTTTAAAGTTCGTAATTTAAAACGCCGCGATCTTTTTCACTTACGTTTTTAAAATGGTGCAAACAACAAATCGTTTTTACGCACGTTTTACGCCGTACGCAACAGTGGAAATCCACCTTAATTAATGCGCCGGCCGAGAACGATATCATGAACGGCAAAGGAATGTTGATACTCATAAATTCAATAGAAAACCAACAAAGTCATGTATTTTCGTTAGATAACTTTTACAGTGTGGACAATCCAACCATGAACAGAAGTTGCTTCTTTAGACTTTATTTTTTTCTGTTGTCCAATCAGCGACGTCTCTGAAAACAATGAAATCTACATTTCTGCGACGCCATGCAATCATAACAAAGGTTGAAGTCTGAACCATTGTTTCGTATCACGCCTATGATTGCCTGCTGTTGAAAAAATGCGGAAAAAAGTAATGACCATTCATGGTTCGAGTGTCCTTACTGTAATTTATTTTTGATCAAACTATGGTTTGTTTAAACACAGGCAACCCAAGCTCTAATTTTGTGTATTTGTCAGTATAATATAGGGGAACTACTAAACGGCGAAAATCACGAATTTTACTTCTATTGATAGGTTAAAATCAACTGAAATAAACGTACCTTTGTTCTATATGGTGTCTTTTGTCGTTTATTAGCTATTTGGGCCTATTTTCCTTTTCGGATCCCCTCTCCCTAGGGACAAATACACACAATTAGAGCTTGGGTTGCCTGTGGTTTAAAAATTTTTTTTTGTAAGGAAAGGACTCAAAGCTGTGATTCAAAGATATTTTGTCTCAGTCCACCTTTCCCATTGGCTGGACAATGTTATCTTTAATCTTTAAGTTTTCACAGTAAAATGACCAACGGCACATAGTTTCCCTATTTCTCAGACAGACAGCACTTCAGGCATATTCAAGCAAAATCATATGTGAAGATATGCTCATAATTATTGCCGCAGCCATTGTCTTTTGCTATCGCCCCTACATGGATCATCACTTAATGATGGCACTATTAGGCACATTACTGCTTAGTCTGATTATCTGTCATTAAGTAAGCTGAAGACGATAATACCTCTGCTAACAGACAGTTTTTTAGCGCACAAACCCCTCAGTAAGAGATCTTAAGCATTTGAAAGTCACGCTACCTATAACTGAAGCAGTTTTGCGTACGAGTTTGTGACGTAAAGTTGTTGTTCAGATCCCCAGCCCTTTGTCTCAGGAACAACAGGAAGGAAGAGAGAAAAAAGAAGCGGAGAAGAAGAAAGCTCAAAGGAAAGCAAAAAAACAAAGAACCAAGGTATACTTTACAAACTTGTCTAAAGATGTTTATTATACAAAAAAACGTACTGGTGGAGAGAAATGACCTTTTATACACATCCATGTGATATCAATAATTTAACCAAATATTTTGAATAAATCAGAGTTTCACGAGGAGAAAGAAATGACAGTAAGTCGGCCGCCTATGGCATCACACAATTATCATGTATTCGAAATATAAGCTTTTATAACTCGAAGACACAACACTCAAAGCAAGAAATATTTTACTATTTATCTATTCACTTGATGTAGAATCGAAATCGATTAAGAAAAGGGCTTATACGCGCTATATAAGCCACGTGACAAGACCGAAATATGGGTATTAGTCTGATCACCAAGTATATAAAACAGTTATGCTTCCACCTCCATATGGATGGTAGTTCCTCGTGATCAATACCGAATGGGTTGTGCTGTACGGTCAACCCATGGCTACTTTAGATATTTAGTGATTACCCGGCCATCCGTGCTCCTTTGTCTCGAGGCTTTTTATCCGATACTTAGAAGAAAATAGGTGACGCAGAAGAAAAAAACTTTTTTTTAAAGACGTGTACTGTCTTAATGTATAATATGTTTTGCATGTATTGTAGGAACAAAAGGCAGTCGAACTGAAGAAGATGGAAGAAGAGAAAGAAAAAACGAGACTTGCGAACCTCAGTGACAGAGAAAAGGTAAAACATATAGTCAATGCATGCCTTGATCATTGGAAAGTAATCAGAAATGTCATATTATATTGTGTGCGGCTACGGCTTTAAACGATTCCAATCGTAGCGACGTACGTTGTAACAAACATCACTTGTAATCATATTGTTAAAACCAAAACGTAATAATTATGGAAGAAAATCTGCCGCAAAACGTAATATTTAGCCAGTCCCACTGTCGATATATGCTTCACTTGTCACGCACAAGGGTTCCAATATGAGACTCTGGGGTGAATTAACTTTATTCTTTTCTGGGAGAATAGAATACTTTAATTTAACCCGGAGCCTCGTATTGACAAGTAAAGCATAAATCGAACTTTGGGCTATTACGTTATCTTCGTTATTGCGTTTATGATTACAATTTACGTTACTGTTGCGTGACGTTTTGTGCAAAACTTTCATCTATCTTGCGGTAGTGATGGGACCAAACTGATTCAGTTCATTCCCGACCGACCCAAAGTTTTTGGAAAAGTAAAAAAAAAAGTGATTGAAGACCGACCCATGCAGAATTTTTGGGGTAAAAAAGATTGAAGAACAATTTCATAACTACACCTCTTTTCCGAGCTCTCTTCGCTTAGTTTCTTGCTTTTCTCATGCGAATAGTCAATCCACAACTAGTAGAGGAAAAAGTAGTTGTCTTCAAGCTAACCAGGCTTTACTTGGTTCCACTTTTTTTTGCCCGCCCGATGGCCACTATTAGGCGATCGTAAACGAAACATTTTATTGGGATGGCCTTACTCTTACACTGTGCGAGTTGTTACACTTTGACGCATCACCATTGTTTATTCTCGACTAGAGGGCACTAGCGGCGGAGAGAAGATTAGCACAGCAACAATCCTCCAAGAATGAAGAGCTCTTTGGCAGGTATGACCGTCTTTAAAGATAAAAAAAAATAAGATGGATTGCCTGTGGCAAAGACAAAATCGGGCCTAGCTCTCCTCGGTAGTGAGATCCATATCATTTATCAACCTGTTCCCAGTTGTCTTTACGCGTCTAATCCAGGGTGGTGCTGTCGACGCCTTGGATTAGGCGCGCATAGACCCTTGAGAACGAGGTTGGGCATTTATGAATCAAATCGCATGCGGGAAACGCCGAGTTCAGAATTTCAGCGGAAAATGAACTGGACATGCATGCGCGAGTCGGGATAAACAATTCAGAAACTATCCGTTTCCAAATGTGATCCTTTGATCCTTCGCCGAATAAACAATAGGGCACTGACGAGGCTTCACACCCAAGCTATTTCACCATTAAAAGGATTTTAGTGAGAGATTTAAGTGGGAGACTAAATGGGGACGTTTCGGAAGAGACTTTGCTCATAATGTATGAAACGAATATTCATATTAACCACTCTTAGCACAAATGTCATTACTCTACCATTTAAAGTCGGCTTCTTTACAACTGTTTTTATTTTCTGTGGCAATTGACCGATTTAGCTTGTACATTTATTGTCCCAATTCAGGTCACCTGACTTTCCCTCGAGTATAGTTTTCTTGTTTTTCTGCTCCAAGAGGAAATGAATACATTTCTCTAATTGGAAAATAAAGCACTGAATTCTCTGGAGAGCTGTCACATTATCTGAATTGGGATAACAAATATACAAGCTAAATCGGTCAATAGCTGATATTGCATTGGCGTTTTCGAATAGCAGTTTCAGCGGTATTGACCCAAACGCCTCACTTCGATGCAATAAAACGCCATTGAAACAATCATTCTTGCATGACACCAACACCCTCTTAAACAAGCACCACTAATTTAGATTGCTGGTTTTCACTCAATCCCCAGAGATTTATATGACAAAGGGCATGGCGGCCATGTTGGTGTCCCAACAAAAGAAGCTAACGAGGAATCTTGTTTAAGGGCGCCAACATGGCGGCTATGACGTCACGTGCAAACCAGCAATAGACCATTTTCTCAGGTATGCGCACGCAATATTGGCCCGCCAAATCGCTTTTTGAACAATAGCCGCCAATTTTTGAACAATAGCCGATAATTTGAATAACAAAGGCTGACGCATCAGAACGAGACTAACAAACGGCCCGCGAAGAAATACTTCATGTAGGCAGCTTGGATTTAGTATTGGTTGAAATAATAGGGAGGGTTATAGGAAACCTACGTGATTGCCCACGTGAAGTATTTACCGGCCCGTCAAGCCTGTTGCGTGCGCATTTTGAGAAAATGGTCTATACACAGTTTGAATAGCGCTTAAAGCGCCTATCACCCTTTTGCAATTTTGATAGCTTATGAACCTCCGAAAAGTTTTGAGTACTTCTGTGAGGAAAGTTTTGGTTTAAAGTGAATACTTTGTGTTCTACGCTTGTTTGAAATCGTGTAAATGTGACCTTTCCTGACCCATGACCGCGTAAGTAAAAGCCTGGGTCGAAACCTGGGTAGACGTCATCTTGACGTCATATCATTAATTCGGTTTTGCAATCATTTGAAGAAATACTTAACATGTTGACTAAAATGACTATTTTCTTTACTAACAACTCAAAAACTGTGTATATTTTCTATTAATCGATGTTGTTGTGATAAACAGGCGCCATGGAGAATAATGCATTAATGAGATGACGTCTACCCAGGTTTCGACCCAGGCTTTGACTTACGCGGTCATGGGTCAGGAAAGGTCAAATTTACACGATTTCAAACAAGCGTAGAACAAAGTATTCAACTTAAAGACCCTGTGTCCGAGCCCATGGTGCTTTGCGCCAATGTTATGATTAGTTTGTTTATCAACGGCCGCATAAATTAAAGGCCAGCTTTTAGGCGAACTAAAATGCTCTCGATTGTTTATCAGTTTCATAAAAGAAGTACACATACACTTTGGATAATGAATTTCATAATTTATACCGGATTAAAAACACAATCGAGCCCATGAATTTTCCCCGGATGCTTCGAATATGATTTTAACAGTACTCGGCAGGAAGCCAGTTGTTCTGTATTTAGATTCTAATTAGGTTTACGAGTGCGACTTTTCACAACTCTACAAGCAAACACTTACTCTTGCTACCTTGTTTTCATGTCTCCAGTATTGCTTAGCTGTATTTGAAGATCTCTACTTTCCTTGCGAATGATATATTTTGAGTGCAAAATGAAATGTCGTACTCGCACTCGAGTCAAACTCACAGCGAAGTAACAGCTGAACTCGGCAGATTGGACTTTGACCCGCGATCGTAGTTTTGGTAGCAAGACTTTCTGGACGTACTGTAGGATGAAAAAAAAGGTTAAGGACATTGCTTTCTCTGCTAATAAAAATGCAAAACGTATACAGATACAGATAAGTCGTAACACCTCAGTGGAGCTCAGCCGTGCGAAATTATAATTACGAATGATCTTGATGCCAGAAGTGGTTGCTTTGTGCCGCTTTGTATTTCCAACGAAGCCCGCCGGTCCCTTAGTGCAGCAAATCTCCGGGAAACTCGTGTAGTAGTCCTTTTGAACCACAAGTGGTCTCTTGTAGACCTAGAGAAAGTAAAATGTGGACTGCTGAAGGATTATTTGTCGAGTCGCTTCGCCTCGCTGTCTCGGTCCTTTCACCGGCATTCCTCTACTCGCCACTCTAGACCGGGATTCGAAGAAATATTCGAACTAAAGTTTCATTTTAAAAAGTATATATACAAAAGTTAAGATAAAAGAAAGTCAGTTAAGCATATATACCTATGAATAATTACACGATGGCCCAAACTAGGGATGGATTTCGAAAGATTCGAGAGTCACATAACAACAACAACGTTCTTTCTGATTTTCGTAGCCTACGAAAATTATTTGTGCGCGCAAAGCACCATGGGCTCGGACACAGGGTCTTTAAGCCAAAACTTTCTTCACAAAAGTACTCAAAACTTTTCGGAGGTTCATAAGCTATCAAAATTGCAAAAGGGTGATAGGCACTTTAAGCTTCATTACATCGAAGTGAGGCGTTTAGGTCAATACCGCTGAACCCCGCTATTCGTAGACGCCACTGTGATATCAGGTATTGCAACCATCATGGACTGATTGTGCCGCAGTCGCTGTACGCCGTCATGCACCTTATTCATATCTCGTACCCGCGCGAGAAGAAGTCTGGTAACAATGGTATCAAAGCGAGGCCAGTTGTGCCAAAGATCACAAAATTGGAGTCGGTCAGAAATGTCTTAGTTTCTGTCGTACTGCAGTCGTGTTATTTTGTCTCGTAAGGAAATTCACGTTATTTTCCGCCATCGACTGCGACAAGTTGGGACAACTGGCCTCGCTTTGGATAAGATCAATATCTGGCCCCGAAGCCCGAATTTTAACCAACAATTTTGGTTTTCTTGGTAAAAGGTGTTTCCTTATTCTAGGATTACAAGTAGAAAGGCGCTACTTATTCCTCATGAAACAATACTTTTAAATTCCAAATAAGTAGTCCACGAGTTAGTAAATCTAAGTAAAGTTTACCTCGGCACCCCTAGATTTTCTGGAATATGGGCTAGCGTTTGCGCGACGACCCCACGAACGGCTGAGAAGGAGACTAGGGAAAGGGTGGTCACTGGTCAGCACTGTGTCGTCGGCTGAAGTCTGTCGCGAGTTTACTTACATTGTATTGTTGACGATATAAACTTGAAGAAATGTCATAATTTAAAGGTTTTAAAGGCAACCTTTTCAAGCATTTTGGTGAAAAATTCGAGGATTAAGCATTGGCAAACGAAAATAAGCATAATGTACAAAGGCCTAGGTTGCACGCTGATAATAGACTATATCGCAACTCCGCCGTCGCAGTGCACTCTGGGATGGATATCTCAGTTTTCCATTGTTGTTGTTGGGCGGCCATCTTGGATTTAACAATGGAAACTGAGATATCCATCCCAGAGTGCACTGCGACGGCGGAGTTGCGATATAGTCTATGCTCGAGTGTCGTATATACCGGGCTTTAATCCTGGATTAGCTTAATCGGGCTTTTTGCTTGTTCGTTTCAGCTGTGCCATGTGCTCACGAAGTCTAGCAGGGCGTGTCCCATTTGAGCGTCTCACGTACAAATACTGTAACACAACGTGCGTGAGGGAACACAGACTGATACTAGAGAACAAGGGCAGATAACACTAACCAGCTTTATGCAAAGGTCAACCTGGTGGCTTAAAGGCACTGTCATCCCCCCCCAAAAAAGAAGCTTTCTCGTGACCAGATGTAAAACTAACTACTCAGATTATCAGAGTTGCTTTACAGTGTATACTAGTGAAAATCTGAGATTATTTCAATTAAAGGTAGCAAAGAATCAAGTGAAAAAAGTACAGCCTTACAGAGAAATGTAGAACAACTTGGTGTTGGACCATGGTCGACCGAAATCCTTCAGTTGCCATCCTTTGTTACTACATTCACATGGTATACATGTAGGTCTTCTACCTCGTCGTGTTATTTTCGTAGGTTTTTGAAAGAAATTCGATTGACACACGAGTAACTCATATTCTGCTGGTTATGTCAAAGCAGCCTTTCGTTCAGATGCCAGACATTGTGGTGAAATTTGGATAGACCTAAAATATATCAAGATGTGAACTATGATTGGTCAGTACCTCCTGTACGGGTTGTAAAATCAAAGCAAAGCTGGTTTTGAATACTCTGGAGCTATAATTATAATATATTTATATTGAACCCTTTACTCGATCCTTCACGAAAATGGTTTTGAATAGCTAGCAGTCTCACAATAAAAGAGGCGCTCGAGGGATCATGGTTGAGATATGGGATCCTCGTTCCTATTTTTATTCATTGAAAAACTGTCCATAACTTAGGGTACGGTATATCACTGGTACTTGGAGAATCAAGGGGTTGTGGAGCCATGCTACAAGAAACTGTTCAACTCTGTATGGTCAAATTACGCGAAATAGTCCTCATTACATGGTGTAATATTTAAAATAATATTTTGGTGACGGGCGGCTGGACTGCACAGTCTTATAGTTGAAGAACCGCGTACTACATTCGAACGATATTTATAATTTGAGAATTTAGAAAAATGTGATCATATAGAACTAGCGAGTTCACTGTACTATTTCAATCGTGAGAAATGTTCAGTATGTAACGAACAACTACGCACTCCTCTTTGAATAAAAATGTTTTACACTTGGAATTTGTATTTCTTTTCGTCTTAGCCTGCATAGGAAGTCTCCCTCTCCCCGATGCTCTTGGGCCGCCGGCAGGCTGTTTTCGTTGTGAAGATTTTCAGTAGTCACAGAGTTCCATCAAATATAAAGTGAAACAGTTACTTGCGCTTTACAAAACAAAGTGTTTTAGACTGCATGAAAAAATCTTGCTTGACGAGATCATGTGAAACCAAAATATGGGGGAATAAAACTAAGAAAAAGTTAAGAAAACCCACTTAAATGGCTTGTGGCAAGGTGTAATGTCAGGCGCAGGGATACATTTCGTGTGCGTTTCTATATACGGAAGGAAGAACAGTTTCAAACAGTTAAGGAAAGTTAAACTAAGTTACTCTAGAAGCATAAAGCATTCATTGTTGACACTACCGATACCATTAATTATTTTTTGTTTACAGTATTATAATTGTAGATTTTATGGAGAATTTTAGGATTCAATGGGTGAGAATTTAAGGATATGTATACATATTTTAGTTTTTTATATATGCCAGGGCCGTAGCGCCCTTAGAGGCCGGTGGGGCTCGTGCCCCCCCCCCCCCCCCCCCCCAAATGTTTTCCAAAAACAAACAAACAAGGTACCTGGGCCCCCTCGGAAACCCAGGGGTTAGGTTGCGAAATGACTGTGCCCCCCCCCCCCCCCCCCCCCCCCCCAGTTTTTCAGGGCATGCTACGGCCCTGTATATGCACGCCACATTTTATGTAATGTTTAAAGTCCGACAATGAGGACTGGACGGGGATTTCAAGTCCGCGCAATTTGTTCCAGTCCGAGGCGCAGCCGAGGACTGGAACTAATTGCAAGGACTTGAAATCCCCGTCCAGTCCGAAATTGGAGGACTTTGAACGACTTCAACTCCTCATTAATTATTCGGGAGGAATCAAAGACAAATAAAAGTTGCTGGTAGTTTAGTATTTTGCAAGGAAAACTAAAAAATATCGAGAAAATAATGCACTTGGATGATAATCTAACTTAGTAAAAGAGGTGTATCCACCTCATAATGATAATGAATGGAATTTGAAAGGAAATTGTTTAATCTGATCAATAAAAGAGTAATTATGCATGCCATGATGTTTTTCAATAATTTATTCGTAGTAACTGGAAAAATTTCCAGTTACTGGAACAACTTGTTCCAGTAACTAGAAACTTTTCCAGTTACTGCTAGGAGGACTAGACCAGGTATCCAGTGTCCTCAAGGGATTAAAATCAGACCATTGGATTGGCTGAATACCTCGTGAATAATTAATGAGGACTTGAAGTACTGTTTAATAAACGAGCAGCGGTGTTTATCAGATTTAAAACACGAGGGCGCAGCCCGAGTATCTAATAAAACACTGCTGCGAGTTTTTTAAACGGCTTAAAAAACGTCTAGACGTATAGTCATGTAATTCAGTTATTTTGGCGATACGACCTGTTTCGGTGGAGAAAATCCAAGTTAAAGTTTATGTAAATTAGGATGAAATCTTTATCACATTTAAACTTCTCGCTCGGTAATTTCCTTTGGCTTTGTTTTTGCTTCATGAATTATTCATGAGTTTTTTTATTTATTTTAAATCTTACGTAGTGTCCCCTGTTAGTGTATGACACGACGATGTATGTACTTAGGTGAAGAAGAAACTCGTCAAGATATTACAAACGGGAGAGGACTCGAAGGTATCAACAAACAGACACATGCTACTCAGTCATTGTTATCTAAAATGACTGATTTCAAACCTCATTGACAAGCAATGTAGCCACTCACAAGTTCTGAAACACCACTATACGAAATCTTTCATCTTTGTATTCATTTATTATTTAACTTCTAGAATAACTTCTATTAAACTTAGACTTCGTAAATACTTCCTTCACAAATTTAGCGCTACTGATCATCTAGAAGAACTTTTTTTGTAAGGACTGCAGACTTTTGATGGATCGTAAATGTATTTCTAGGTAAAATATTCCTTATTGTATCTTATATTTTTAATTAATTTAGTACGGAATTATTTTATAGCTTAATCATTTTGATAATGTGTTATACTACTTGCATTATAAATTTCTTCGAGGGCCGTTTGGTTGGTTAATATGTTTTTACCTCGGTAAATAAAGTTTATTCATTCAAAATCATCGAATCAATCTATCAATCATTGATTCATAAAGGCCGTTGTAATGTCTCTGTGGAATGTATGTAGATACATCCTTTTAAGTAACAATACAAATATTTATATCAATGAATATCATTGGCCAGGAGCCTGCTCTCCCAGACGTGTTCCTGTTTCTTCTCGCTCACTCCAATATGGGTAGTTTAGCTACGAGACCAAAGAACGGCTGTTCATGTAAGCATTTCGTGACGTCTTTAGGAAGATGTTCCCTCATCTGCTTCAGGGTGCTTTCAATGTCTTCTCTTGACATGCGCGAGTTTAGTCCTCTGGAAACACGTACCGCTTCGCCCTGGAACAAAAGTGAACGCCCTTATTACCGGGCACGCTCTGAATCCGTGCAATTGCGTTACGGCATAACATGATTTATACAATAGGGCGAAACATGCTCACATTGATTGCCCTGGTCAAACGGTTTCAACATTGATACGACATCGGTTCAACATCAATTTGTTGAAGGATGTTCAAAGCATGCGTGTCAAACGGTTTCAACATCTGTTACTATTGTTCTCCAAAAAATATTTTCAGGCCATGTCAAACGGTTTCAACATCGGATTCAACAAACATTGTACCAAATTTGAAGTACTCTTTCAAATACGAATTGGAGTGTTTTATCAGGGGTTCCAAATATCGAAAAAACAAACGAAACCCGAGAGGCGTAGCCGAGGGTTTTATTGTTTTCGAACAATGAGTGTTTGAAATGCCTTCTTGTGCGAATGGCTAAACCGAACATTTGCTACGCTTCTTTTCAAACATTATTAGCAAGTATTGTTTACCGTTTGACTGTTGTAAATAATTATTCCATAAATGGCTTGTTATTCTTTTTTGCTGGTAGTGATTTAAACTAGCGTACTCAGTAGTGTAGTAGCCAAGAGTTAGTACAAGCAGTCGGGAGGGTCGAGGTTCGAACTCCAGTGGAGGCACACTTTTTCTTTCTATGTCGTTCTTTATTTCTTCACTCCTTTCTTCGCTCCTTACTTGTAGGAGTATATAAGTAGTTAGTGGTTCATGAATATGATGATTAAGAAATATTGATCACTAGAGTTGAAAATCTGATCAAACAGTAGTGCATTCGGAACTGGTGTTTCATTGGGGTCCATTGGGTGTCAAGATGCATCCACCTGACGAAGCTTCGAACAAGGGTTTGACCGGCTTTCAAGACCCATGCATGTGACCAAATACAGTCCCTCCATTGGATGAATATCTCATGAATTATTAATGCCATTGAGAAGAGATGATGGAACCGTTTGACCGAGGCTTAAGGAAAGACATCGTAACTGAGAACAGTAGCTAGCTATTGATTAACTTTAATTGGACTCAAAATACCAATGGCTCTCACCCTACATTTACCTTGAGGTAGTTTACAACCTTCAGAGGTCTGCAGTCCGTAAGAGAACAGTTATCAGAGCCACTGTTCTTTATTAGACCTGAAAACAAATTAAACACGCTTCATTAAGGTCTGTTTCAGATCTTTATCTGCAAACATCGATATCAATTCTGAAAATCATGGTAGATGAATTCCTGGTTTGCATGTGATGTCATCACAATCTACAATCTAAACGATAAAGTTCTTTGTATAATTCTAGACATCGATAATAGAGGTCTACACACACAATTTCACGTCGATAGGTATTTTGTTCCCGAGTAAAGAAAACATTTTCTGACAGAACGGCATGTTTTCCGAAAAGCATAAAAATCCATTCAAGTACAGTACTTGTGCCAATATCGTTTTTTAACTTGACGAATCCTTAAAAATTGCATCCACAGAGTTTTGAAGTGTCCCAAAGAAAGACACCTCCATGATGGTGGCTGCATACAAAGTTATATAAAATTGTCATACATTCATTGGCCCACAACTGTTAGTAAATATTCTGATGTTCCAAAATTTGGATTGTAAGTCAGTGCATTTTTGGTAGTTTTAAGTGACTGTGCAGCAGCGACCACGCCTAACAGAGTGGATTCATGTCAAAGAACCTACCTATAAGTTCAGCAAGATCTGGTATTCCATAGAAAGGCAAGCTTGTGGTGATTCCGTACACTTCTACCTTGGCATCACCAGAGTCTGGATCTATACAGACATATATGTCAGGGGAGAAAATAGCAGCTCACTGACACGTGTCAGCAGGAATGAAAACTATCATTAGTTAATCTGTGAACTGAAAAAAACCAACACGTTTTCCCCTCTCCTGCATTACCTTGTTCTTGTATTTGGTCCTGTGTGTACTTGTGTACATTTAGTTTTGTACATTTTGTATAATTGTGTCCATATATTTGCATGCTTCTATGTTATCGAATTATGCTTAACCTAATGGACTCTATTAATGTACGTTATTTCAGATAGCCTTATTTTAGTTTTAATGAATTGTATCTATCTATTTATTACTTATTGTGCTACCACATAAACGTCGTTGTTGTAATAATGAGCAGGCTAGCTTGGAAACTCACCAATTTTCTGACGCACATCAAAACCATTTGCTTTAATCCTGTCATCTGTGAGATACCTAACGAGCAAGGACCAGAATTATGTTGACGTAGATACATTCACGTACTTCATTAAAATGCCAATAATGATAGAGTTCTTATAGGTGGAAATGTTGGTTATAAATGGATATTGCTCAGAGCTTTCTTCATGCTGGCAGCAATAACACGTAGCTGTGTGATGATGAGAAGTGGGTTTTGAAACCTCAAGGTTTATCACTTTACCTTATTGGGTCAGGTGCATTGCATTGACATTCTAACTCAGTCAACACCTTCCAGCACTCCTCTCCACCTACCATCCTGGAAAAAGAGTGGTGACAGATACACGTATAGCTAGTATCAGTTCAGTGATTCAGATTGTTGTGAGACAGTAGACTATGACCGATAATTTAGCAAAAATGTCCAATAGACTGCTTTATTGTTTCCTTCCGTTTGATGTTTTCGCAAAAAGTGCTGAATTACTCTCCTTACTGACCTAGCTAGGAAAATTGGCAGATAGTATAACATTTTAACAAATCCCTTTCAGGTTCATTGTTTCAGGAGATTTGGAACTAATGTATGTTGGAAAGCCTTGGCAATCCACACCATATATATTAATGAAACAATTCCAATTTCGATGAGTAATCGATAATCAATAGTTCCACAATGTACACTGGTGTGATCAACTAAAAGTTGATCAATGTATGCTAACTGCCGTGAGGAGCAAGAAGCAGCTGACATTTCGAGTGCAAGCCCTTCATCAGAGCAATGTACACAATGTACATTTGTTTATCTTCAAGCAGTTTATTATTGTACCATTCTTTATTTATCCAAAGCCTTCACAAATGAGAATTGTGTTAATAAAATAATAAGGGTGCTCATAGAGTAATAAATCTGACATGGCAGTGTACCAGAGATTCCACTATAGCCTCTTCTATCAGCCAACAGAGCCACATGGAAGAAAACAGCAGCCCCATGCAGGGCTCGAATTAATTTTTTGCTCAGGTGGTCGGCATGGGATCAGTGAGCTAAAAATGCACTGGTCCAAAATGGAAAGTCACTGGTCCCAACTTATTATTATTTGTTCCTTTCCTTTAGACAATAAAAGAAGCCGATAATCAGTGACTCTGCTTATGAATTACACACGTCACGACTCGCCAAATTTTACTGGCACATGCAGAAAATTACGAACACGGCGCCATATTGTTTTCCATGATGCAATTCGTGATAAGTCGAACCCAGACCTCTAGTTGCCAAAATATAGTGAGCCTGGCATTTTTTTGTTTGCTTTCGTTCGTGTCGCGATCGCAGGTAAATTATCATCACTATCGTTTGTGTCATGTTCCGGTTCTAAATCAAAATCATATTTAGAGAAATAATATCTACTCGTCCAGGGGATGAGTGGAGGAAAAAGTTATTCGTTTTTATTAAATTTTTACTTGTCTTAGACGAGTGGATGACCGTTACGTTCGAGCACTGCCCATGCATGCAGTTGTTTCTGGTACAGTTCAATTTTTTTATCGTTAAAACCCAGCATATCATATGCCAGTCTAGCAGAATCTCTGTGTATGTCAACAAAGCACAAAGCATGAGCATGTATGCAATCATAACAATTTTTACATGTTCATTTTGCAATGAGAGGTGGCTGTTTTCTCAGGCATTCACTTACTTGTTATTCAGTACAATTGGCCTATCAAGTGTGTCTGTTGGTAATGAATGGTTGCTCAACAGTTTGTGGTAGAGCACTTGTTCCTGAATTCTGGGAAAAAAATGCTGCTTAGAGGAAAGAGATTCCTATTCCAGGTGAAAAATGTCATTCTTGTTCATCAGTTTGTTTAAAGACATACAGTATATAAAATGTATTAGTATAAACCAACTAGTGGACTATTACAAACCCTGCATTCTGATTGGCTACCCTACTATAGGTCTACTTGTGATAGCCTATTCTGTATCTATCACTTACACATGAGCCTTTTAACATGTACACATCTTTTTTTCTGGAGGGGAGGGGGGAATTATTTGACTTTTCTGCATGACTTCATGATTTCTACTACATAGACATTATTAGTCAGCTAAATAAGTATATCTCACATGGCTGTGTATTTTTACAAGTCATTCGTATTTATTTAGCTTAATACCAATGCTGAGCTCTTTCATTTATTTATATATTTGAGACTACGGAACAATGCAATATGATGCACTAGAATGCAATATAATGCACAAATTAACGGTACAATTTCAAGTACCCATCCGGGAAGGATGGTGAGGTAGAGATTTTCAGAAGAATACATGTATATATGTGTTTTCAACTAAACAAAGGAAAATACCATACATCTAGAAACATTAAAAATAGTAAATTTAATAGATTACATGTACATGTATATGCAGTTTGCATTCTTTTTTGCACATCCATCTTTTTTTGTCAGGGGGGGGGGGGGGGGGGGGGTCAATAAAGTTTTGAGCAATTGTATAGGGGGTCATCTAAGTTTTAATTCATTAATAGGGGGTCATAAAAGTTTTAACAAGAGAAGCAGATGAAATGCCAACCCCCCCTCCCCCCCCAAAAAAAATAATAATAATAATAATAATGAACACTCCCTTATATAATTTTTTTTTTAAACTATGTCCAATATGCGTACCTGTACTGGTTCACATAGGTTACTGTACTTCCCTGCCTCATTAGCCAGACTCCCCATGGATCTAGCCGTCCAATCAGGTGATCTTGATCCAAATGACTTGCAGATGAGCTATCACTGTGTCTACAATGTACATGTATAGTGTAAAGAATACAATCTCTTGGGAATATCTGTGACTGATACTGTGTAGTGTTTAGCCCATAAAGCATGCTGGGTATGCAGACCATGTGCTCCCGAAGCAGCAGCCAATTATTGGCTAAGTATATAATAAACTAGTGTTGACAGAGTTGAATCGGCCTTCTTGCCATGTTAGTAAAGCCATTGGCCTGGGACCTCTACATACTGTATCTGGATTCTTTTGGGTGCATCTAAATGTTTTCACCTCTTACATGGAAAGATGTACATGTATATCAGGAAGAACCTCTGCACAAGGATGCTCAGTACATAGTAGTTATTGAGCATTAAAACTTCACACATGGCACCTTGGGTGGCATTTCTTCAATTCTATTCTAATCATAACTATCAACTTAGCATGTAGAGTGTAAGCCTCTGACAATATATTAAACATTATTACTTCACAGGATCTTGCCATGATTAGTTTCAGCTTAAATAAACATCCCATGACTGTACAGTATTTTATACTTAACAATTATACTCACCTCTTCCTAGACCTCTCTTTGTAATGCAGCTTTAATAATTCTATAGAGAACTGAATGTTAACTGTCTTGGCTAGTTGGCTTCTCTGCTGAGGGCCTGGTGATGAATGCACTGTGATAAGTGGCTGATTAGTTATCTGTAAACAAGAAAGGAAAAATATAAGCAATTATTGGATGAGGCTTAGCAAAATATCATGATTTGTTCTTGGTGAGCTGTCAGTTCTTGCTGAACTACAAATGTACAGACTGAAGCTCTACAAATGTACCAGTGTACACAGTCTCCAAATGGAGAACTCATAAATATGCATACAGCTCGTCATATATTACATGCATCAAGTTTTTCGTCTTAATTATCACCTCATGTCTGTCAGTGTGTATCGACTTTGTTGATGGTGGATTGATGTCATTAACACTAGGCATCATAGAAAAGGTCAGGAGTTCAAAATGTGAAAAAAGATGTCAGGAGTGACATTCACCACCACAATTTCTAAATCACTTAAGGTTACCGGATACCTTCAGGGTGCGTTTCCAGTCTAAATTATGTAGCGCCTCGAGGAAACATTGTAGATAAGTCATCCATGTATCATTTTAAAGCTTATAAAATTGGCTACAAGAATAAATAAAAAGTTTTGAATTCTTTGAAAATCTTGAATTTTCCGCGATCCCATTTCTCCGATCTAGTGAGATGGCTTTCAGAAGCTCTGACAGCGAAAATATTTTAAAGTTTTAAAATCTGTTTACTTTGTCGCATTTCAGAGGAATCGTACTACAAAAGGGTGTCGGGGAATTTCAAAATTCGATTTAGTTAAAAAGTTATCATGCTCTTTGTGAAAAGGCGAAAAAATAGTCCGAGTAGATATGCGAGAAACGCTGTCAAGAGCTCTCTTTTTAGAATTTCCCAATTCGCAGACACCCTTTTGCAGCTGCAATATCAATTGACATTTTGTGAAAATTTCACACAAATCGAATAAATTCCTCTTGAGTGGGATCTTTTTTTAAACTCTACTTTGGTTGAAAATCGAAAGCGTAGAAAATAGCACTCGTGCGTGAATCTGAAGCCCTGTTTCTCCAACAATTACCGAGCTCTTGGCCAATCATTTCTCATCACAATTCAACTATCTGTCAAGATTTCCCACCAATGTTGATTTGCGATCAAAGCTATGTGCCGCATTGAGTAAATGTTAATATAGCCAGTAGTTCTAGTTCTCTTGTGTGACTTGAAAAATGGGAAAGACAAAAAGACCTGGAGGGACAATTGCAAAGCAAGGTGAACACCTAGAGACGCCTCGAATGCCAGCATAGTTAGTAGAGGAGACACCGATTTGCAGGCATCTGAAACAGCACAGCAATTAAGCGAGATCGTTTCAAGCGATTCAGAGTCACCGTGATCAGACTTTCCATCTCGGGTTTCTTGGAAACAATTATTCTCTCGGCTGGCTCCTATCAATTCTTCTTTATGTTCAGATGAGGACCACTCGGCACTCTGTCTGAAAGTGAAAATATGAACCCTTGTTGTTGTGAGGACTTCTATTTATTTATCTATTTGGCTCGTAGTCGTATTCATTGTTTGGCCTTGTTTTGCTTTTCTTTTATCTTTGTTTTCCAAGCTAAGGGCATCCTGCTTGCTTTTTGGAAGAAATAAGGCCAACAACCGATGGAATTATGGAATCGTGTGTGGAAAAACTTTTATCAATAAACAAAAACATGAATTTAATATGCGCTAGCTTTCCCCACATGGCCGTTACGGGCAAGTGAGCACTTGTCATGTGTTTATTGATCTGCTGTCAATCAAACAGAACCTTTTACTTCCGGTTAAAAACTTCCTTTTGGTATTTCTCCGTCAATATATATTTTTTTTGAACAGAGTTTTTGGTGTACGAGACACAGAACTACTAAAACTACATTTCTGTGCGAAAAAAAAATTCACCAACTTTTTCGTTTTGAAGGTATCCGGTAACCTTAAAAGAATAAAACCATCCCTAAATACGTTTTCCACACTGTTCATCACTCTTAAGATAAGTTGAATTTATAATTATATAAAAACAGCAGGGAAAAGATTGTGGTATACATGTACATGTATATCTAAAATATTTTGTCAATAATTTATTGCATGCTAAACATGTCGATTTAAAATGCATATAAGCCCAATATTCAACCTCATCCTCAGTGTCTTCTCTGTCAGATCCAAGATAGTGGCTACTGCGAGAGAAGACCCTGGTAAAGGCTGAATCACGGGACCAAAAATCTCCAGAAATCTTGGAGATTTTAATCATATGTGATGTGGGCATCAGTCCAGATTTAACGGCTTCTTTCACGAATGAAATTTACCAGAAAACTACACAGCAATGCACTTCATCTATTACTCTTACAGGTCTATACAAATTATGCGTTTAAGGTTATTTAAATTTGTTTTACTGATCAAATTTGAGCAATCGAATCTCTATATATGTATACACGTTCTCTCTGGACTCAGTCCATTACATTGGGCCAATAAAAAGCATTGTTGAACAACCTTTGCATCACAACTGAAGAGCCCATCAGAATACATGTATGTGATAGTTCAGCCATTAACAGGGTCTTATCTTGCAGTAGCCTCCATCTTGGATCTGACCAAGATGACCATATGGGCACAACGCTGCCCAATTTTGTTATCATTAACATCAATTCTCCATCAAATAAAATAGTTGAACAGTCTGTAAAATATTTCTTGATTACTGTAAGTGATGGTATGAGCTCTGGCTTACTACAGTTACATTGTAACACTGATTCATTTTCATAGATCAGAGGTTACGTCTAGGCTGGTAGGGTTTAATAATGTCTTGGATACATGTTGAAGATAAACCATGAAGAGCTTTATATGTCACTAATGGTGCCAATGCAGTTCTTGGAGAATAGGAGAGATATACATGTATGGGCAGAGCGTTTAGCTCATAACTAATAAAATCCTATGTACAGTGTATCACATACATGTACATGTACATGTATATCCACAAGTTAAAAATTCCTAATCCTGAAATTTTTTTGACTGCAAATCAAAGAATTCGAAGAGCCACAGCCTTTGACACGAATAATTAACTAGAACATGACTTGTATCCAAACCCCCTATTTCAATGTTGGATAAACTTTCGTTCCGGTTTGGTAACTTTTTTCCCCAACGTTGAATGTAGTGAGTATGGGGGACTTCAGGCTTCCTTGCTGCTAATCAGACAAAATAATTTATAACAACTAAAGGATTAGTATTGCAAGAGTTATATTCAAAGCTGCAGCTTTAAAGCAGCAAGATATCAACTCTTTACTCACCTCAGGAACTCTTCTTATCTTCTTGCTCGATGTTATGAGCCTTGAATTTTCCTAAAAAGAAACATGTCTTGATCAACAATGAATAACACACATGTACATTGTAAACTGTTCAAAATTTCCTCATACTGGCTATCAAATACCAATGCCATGAATGTAATAATTACCAGAAAATAACCCATCTATCCGTGCCAAAATTCATCAATACAAAAAAATAACATATGGTTCAAACTGCATTGAAAAACACCGGTATACAATCATGTATCAGCTCTATTGACTAAATTGATGTGAAAACAGTTTGTACATGTACCTGCCGAAGGAGAATCTCTCACATTAAAAAATAACACTTATTCTGTTTCCCGTAATCAGTTTAAAATGGTGACAGAACTAAAATGCTTTCAATAGGAATTATTACTAACAGTGCCTATAAAATGAAATTTTCGTTGTTGAAATTAATATCTTGTTTAGAAATCCTTTCGAAATGTGGTACAATGGTGTTTTCTGTTTGTCAATATCACCTCTCGTTCCAGAGATATTCAGGTTTTTTGAATGTGCAAATTAGTTAATATAATAATAATAAATATGTCAGACTTATAGAGCACCTATAGATACAAAATTGCTCTTTAGCGCTTTACAATGTAAATTCAATCTAAATCTAGTCTTAATCTAAATACTATAAAAACTTTACATGCATAATTATATGATAATTACAAATAAACTGGGTAATTAAAAAAGCATGAATATAATTATACATAAGTCATGTACTAAACGAAAGACAAAATAAATGTGTCTTTAGCTTTGATTGACTTAAAGTGCCTATAACCCCAAAAAAGTTACGCTTTCAGATCAAACTTAGAAGTATTCTATGCAACTTCCCGAAAAAATTAATGGTTTTAAAGCATTTCTCTTTTTTTTACGGCTTTTCAAAGATGAGAGCCGTGAACTTTTACCGTCAGCTTAGCGACTTGGTGGGGTCTGGGACTAGGTACGTCATAGTAGGGAGCCATGTCACGTGATAAAGGCTTCTCTCGTGTACTTTTGGTTCGTTCTTTCTTATTTGTGTCGTAAGTTCTGTAATTTTCTGCTGGACTTTTTGACAAAATGTCTTCGTCAGGCTCCGAATCTGAAGACAGTTGTTCATCGGACAATTCCGAGCTAAATTTTATCAACTATGAGCTTGAAGCAGAAGAATCTGCCGGCGCGGATGAGCCACTCGCCGATGAAGAATGGGTTACAAGAGTACAGATGGAGACCTCCAGAATCGGTTCAGTGGAAGGCCTCGAAGCAAGGAAAAGCTGGTGAGTTAAACTGTCCAAAATTAAAATAAGTTATCGCTTCCCGTGGCCGTGGTCTCCCAAAAAAAAACGGCATTGCAGCAATGCAGGATGCCAAAAGAATCCAGTGATCCTTCCATCGCAACAATCATATATAGAGATTATTACATGTTAAGAGCTTGATATCGTTTTTATTCACGAGGTTTTCGTATCGTGTCTCGAACGAGCGAGTCCGCGAGCATTAATAATGCTCAATAATGACCAAGGTATGAATTGAAATCAATGAACACAGTTCCATGTTTAGTCTGACCAGGAAAGTGGAAGGTTTATCAGAGTATTTTGATCTATCGTGCATGTTAATTAAAAATAGTAGCTCTCGTAAGCAACCACACTGGGAATCAGGAAAAGGTGCTCATAACTAGTCAGAACTGGAATCAGGAGTAGTTGCTCGCTTATGAGAGCTTGCACACACCACACCCATGGGGATACATATATAATGCGACTGATATCACAGTATACAATACTGTACTACTCTACTGTAACAGCATGAATGTCAGATATAATAAGAATATTGTTGCAAAATGCTAGTGCATATTTATATTTAGTTGACTCATTGCACAGTCTGGGATCATGTCTCTGGAGTAGTTACTTACAAGAGTTTAAAAACAAAGAAAAATTCCAAAGGTGGTGGTACGCGCGGTGGTCACTTAATTATGAGAGTGGCTGGTTACTACAGAGCACAAGAGTGGTCTCTGAGGGGAGCTGGTCACCTACAACTACACGGGCAGTTTCACAAAGGGCTTCAACTGTATCAAACAATTGGTACTAACATATAAACTTCTTTATTTACAGATTTCTACGAGTTGTATCATACAGAGAGTACATCCAGTTAGTCTACGGTTATCTGGGCAACAATAGAATTCCTCTACTAGCATGTGCATATGACACAATCAGGACAAAATTCAATGCTGGGAAAGAAACCTTCACTGGATTTGAAGAAGATGAAGATGAAAGTACTTCATAACTTATATAAACTTTAAGGAGAACAACAATGAACAGTCAAACTTTCAGTGCCATTGGCCACTTTTGATATAGGCTTCACTGGTCACATACAAATGATTCAATACACATACAAGGCTCTGGGGAATAATGTGCAGTGATTAATGAAATAACAATAATGAATTTAATTATGCCCCAGAACCTTTGTGTGTGAGAAGTCAAGCATATATCGAATGTGGGCTATTAACCTACATGTATGTCCATATACATGTATGTCCATATGTCCATTCAGGCAACCTGTGAACAGGAATCACTACCCTGACAAGTGAAACTACTAGCCCTGGGCTATTGGAAAGCACTTGCATCGCACCCTGTGTTCCTTTCTATAATTTTACACAAATTTTGAAAATAGGATTATAATATTAAAATTTAAATGTTTGAGTAGTAAATTGGAAAACAGTAAAATTAGATGTCTGGGCCGGACACACTCATTATCAGAGATTCTCATATGAACTGACAAACCTCGTGCACGTGTGGGATGGTAAAAATCAAAGCAAATATTCAAAAATGACTAATAAATTGTGTAAATATACATTATTCAAGTAAAATAATGAACATACTTTCAATCCAGCATTGAAGGAGGGGGTTGAACTGTTTTAACCCACCAATCGAACACTGACTCCATACATGCATAGTACTGTGACATAGCCCCTTTAAGCCTCAAATTCAATTGCCCTATTTAATTATGGTGTCACATGATAGACACAGCTGCCATCTTAGGGGGTCAAAACACTCGTCTTTAACAACAGACATACAAAATAAAGCTGTTCTGCCATAGATTGCCTTCCTTCAAATCGGCTAATTTTCCCAATAAAATAAGAATGGCGGCTTTCATCTATTTGTTTTGATGTCATGCCAATGAAATAGGGCAATCTATTTCACTGAGCTGGTCACAGGAGTGATTAGCCTATGGAAGTTGACAGTATAATATATTGCTACCTAGATTGTCCATTGATAAAATATCAAATCACTGAGATAGCTGGTAGACATTTCTGGTTCACTCTGTACTTATAAGGGGACGAGGGTTGTTCTTTGGACAATCAACAACACCTTTATGCTCTTTAATAGGTTTACACAATACTTTATTATTTTAATGAGGAGGACATACTTAGCTACAAGCTAGTTTACAGAGTTCCACAAATAAATTCAAAAAAAGAAACAATATATAATTTAGAGATTAAGAATTTAATTAATTTTAATTTAATAGGTTTCTTGCACACTGAGCAATGGGGTTTTGCCTTGGTTTTTGTGGGCCTTACAGCAGGTGGAACTGGAATTTCTGGCCTCACAGCAGGTGGAACTGGAACTTCTGGCACTAAAATAGAAAAATAACAATTATTATTAAGTTAGTTATGGGTATATATATATATTGGTTTATGGTAAATAAAGCACTGGTTTCGTTTTAAATACAAACTTACAGTGTAATATTATACGTTTCCAGCTGGTATTTTAATATTTTGTTTAGTCTCGAAAGACTAAACAAGCAGTATACCTTTATATAACATGTCCAACAGTTTGATACATGTAGGTGTATATGCACTGCTTGAGCAAGAGCTACATGTAGGTGTTATTGGAGGACAAACACAGAAGGTGTGATTAGCACAGACTCGATTTTGTTTGAATATTTTCAGAATTTGAATAGTTTCTTTTGTGCAAAAAAATATTTTATACAAAACAATTTGAATTACCTGGAGCTGAAGGAGGAACATCTATAACAGTCATCCTTCGTTGTCTCTTCTGGGTTGCTTCTGCCCTTGGCTGCTTGTTAAGCATGGTGTCCTGTCCATAGGTGTCATCTAAAGAAAGTTGTCTGATTTATTCACTGTTATTTCTCTCATACTAAAAACATGCACTCTCTTAGTCTAATACACTTGTGGTGAAAACAATGTTCAGTACGTACCGTGGAACCCGGTCATAATGAAGTTTTCTTCGTTTCCCTAGGAACTTCTTTATACATGCAGGTTCCACTGTATTGCTAGCCTCCTATAGTAGCCGTTTTGTAGCGCTTCCATTTCACTCCATTCCGGGGAATGGAGTGAACGGAAGCGCTACACAACGGCTGCTATAGGACTAGGAGGCTACTGTATAAATCTGTATTGCCATGCAAACTAAATACAAAAGCACTTACCAAAATCGGAGAATGGCTTAAATCGGTTTCGATGGCATGGACTGATGGAATAGGAACAACTCCATATTCAACCGACTTCAGTCTTGGCGTAGAGTCAAGGACTAAAGAAAATCTTATAAAGTCTTCCGGCTTGGAGTGAACCAAGCAAACGTTCTTCGTCGGTTCCCACTTCGCTCGCTTTGTTCGCACGAACCTCAACCACTGGCGTCTTCTCTTCTTTGCTTCTGGCCGATCATCGCTTAAAAACGGGACCTTGTGTTAGAGCTATCCTTTTTGAGTCTGGCTCATTCCTACAGCCCCCAAATACACATCTGTTTGGCATTTCAAATCGAGTTATTCGCTCGGTTCGCCCTGTTTTTACTGTCTTTGTTGTTGGTTGTTCGCTTTCTCTCACTACTATGACGTTGCTTTCCGGTTTCGTTCCCAGTCTACTTCCAGACTCCAGCTGACGGCCATTTGGGACAGGGTGCCCAAATCGGGTTGTTTTACAATGTTTGACCCCAGAAATAAGGTCGAACTCTTACTTTTTTCCTTTTTTTCTCTTCGAATTATTGATAAGAAGGATGTAAAGAATTTATTAAAAATACTTCAAATTTGGGGTTATAGGCACTTTAAATGTAGGTATACTGGTGCTAGATCTAACTTCTTTTGGCAAACCATTCCATAATGAAGGGGCTACAACAGGAAAAGCCCTATCTCCATTTTAAGTGGCTCATTGATACTCGTAACCGATTAACAGATGACGATCTAAGGCATCTTGTAGGTTGATAATGTTCATTGATCTCAGTCAAATAAGCAGGTGCTAATCCATTTAAGGCTTTAAAAGTCAATAATAAAAGAATCTTAAAAATAATGCGTTGTTCAATAGGCAACCAGTAGTTGATTTATGACATCTCAGTTGTTCACAGAAGGAAGCCAATTGATAAAATGAAGAATACAGTATCTTTGTAAATAGTGTGTAAAAACAATTGACACATCATTACATGTAAAACATGATGTTGCCATGGAAATGCTCTTGGCCCCAGACTCCTTGAATGAGAAAACAAAATTCCCTGATTTATCTTTTGACAAACACAATTTTACTGTTGTGGATCTGTTAGAAGTTTTATAACAATATAGGCATTGTATGTAAGTGGCTTAAAGAAAATATTTCTTGTATAACAGGGACAGATATAGCAATTTTATTTTCAAGGTCAAAGGAGCCTGGAGCCAAGAGTGTTTCCATGGCAACGTCATGGTTTACACAATGTGTCAAGAAGTTCTTATTACTATACATGTGCAAAGTCTCAATTGTTTTGACACACTATTTACAGAGATATTCTTCATTTTGTTGATTGGCTTCCTTCTGGGCACAAATCAACTGATTTACATGTATGCTGTCCCCATGCATTTAATAGTTAATAATAATAACTATTGTTCTGCTGCCTTTGTGAAACAATTTCATTCACGAGCTGCAAATGGTTACACCTTCACGTTTTCTTGGATAAGGGTGTTAAATCGTAGGCCCATCAGTGGATATGAAGAGCCACCTCGTGGAAATGCCACTGATTAATCCGTTATTATTATTATGTGCTTACTTGAAGAGCCAAACCTTCATAGGTGCCTTTAGCCTGATTTTCAGACGGTCGAGGTCGTCAGCTCACTTCCTCCCACCTCCCCGTCTGATGGACTTTGGCAGAAACCGTGTTCCTGATGTCATTTAATTTCGACCAATCAGAGCAAAGGTTTTATTTTTAGAGAACTGAGGTATGCGTGGCATGTCCAGTGGAGCCTGCATGAAGGACAACCCAAATGGCTGACGATACAAACAGACTTGATAGGGCTTTGGAGAAAGCATGCGAAACTTTCGGCATTTCTGAATTATTTCCCGAACAGCGAAAGGCAATATTACCCCTCGTTTCCCGGAAGGACCTTGGCCATCACAGCTGCATCTATAGGCGACGACCAGGTAGAGAATCGAGAGAGGAGAAATTATGTAGCCTTCTAGTACAGCTCGCCAGAATCATGCACTTTCCTGCACTGCAGAATTCTTATGTTTTACAGCTTCAAACTTATGTCGATTTCTCAGAACTAACCCTAACCATATCCTGTTTGAGCTGCTATGGTTTCTTGGGCAGCAGGAACTTATTAAATAGGATTTTTCGTACAGTATTTCAAGCGCATGGTCACAACACTGATCTAACTACCGGATATGTTGTACTTTACAATAAATATTTGTCAAAATCAAGACTGTTCAAAATTCTGATAACATAAATATTTAGGCAAATGTAATCCAACTTTTACCATGACATAAATTATTCACTATGTGTTCACTCTTGTAAAAATTTCATGCCATTCCATGAAAGATTTAGTCTTCTTAAGGCGAAAAAGCTAAGATATTTCAGCTTTTAGACAGCAAAATTTTCAAAATAAAGTGTGTTAAAAAATTTGCAAACATAAATAATTGCCCAAATGTCGTGATCATGAAACTATTACCATGACATACTCAGTATGTGTATTCACTGCTGAAAAAAATAATTACATTTCATGAAATATTTGGTCTTCTAAATGCCAACATTCTAGGAGACATTACATTTTAATACGGCATTCGAGGAAGATTAATGATTTTCCAAAGCCTGTAGCTAGTAGATTCATAAACATCGCGATATCGATAGTGCTTCCTATCAGATTTTCCCGGTACACGTCTGAGGACAACATGTTTCTCCACGTTCTGTTTCTATAAGTTTGAAGCTGTAGAACATATTCTGCAGTGCATGAAAGAGCCGTGATTCTGACGATCTGTAGAAGTTGTAGAAGACTACATAATTTCTCCTCTCTCAATTCTCGACCTGGTCATCGCCTTATAGATGCAGCTGTGGTAGCAAAGGTCCTTCCGGGAAACAAAGTATAATAATGCCTTTGTCTGTTCGGGAAATAATTCAGAAATGTCGAAAGTTTCGCTCGCTTTCTCCGTTTGTATTGTCAGCCATTTGGCTTCACCTTCATGCAGGCTGCACTAGACATTCCATGCATACACGTACCTCAGTTCTCTAAAAATGAAACCTTCGCTCTGATTGGTCGAAATGAAACAATGACCAGAACACGGTTTCTGTCAAAGTCCATCAGACGGGGAGGTGGGAGGAAGTGAGCAGACGACCTTGACCGTCTGAAAATCAGGCTAAGGTGACTTTCGCTTGATTCGCCTCGCCATTAGCCTGATTTTCAGACAGTTATAAAGTTGGTTCTCTTTCTTCCAAAGATTATTAAGATAGAGGTTTTGAGCTTTCTAAAATGGCCATCTAGTGATAACATGTACAATTCTTTCTTGAATTGCAGAACTTTGACTGGATGGAATTCCAAATGCTTGTGAAATTGTTCAGTTCATTTTGTTCCACAGCAAAAAAAACTTTTTTAGATCAGATGTCTCTTTCATGTTAAGCTGAAATATTATGCAAATTAAATGTATTACCTATTGTCGTCTGGTTGATCCATGGTTCAAGGTTTTTAGCTCTCTCTGCTTTATATCTTGGTGAACAGTTATTGAGAAAATACATCTCATTAAGCAAGTGAGTATTTTATATTTGAAATTAATTATTGAGCTTTCGAATGAATTAATATTTCTACTTCACAAGCTTAAAATATTACCAGATTGAAGTGACACAAAGATCGCCGTACACAAGTGGCAACAACGTAATATATTTCACATGCAAATTAACGTTGCAACAGTTTGAACGTTTCAATGGTCCAGTGTAATTTCCCCTATTTCAAACAGCGTTTCTGCTGGTTTTTGTGACGTTTGAGATGTTTTATTGAGAAAGAAAAGTACTTCATAAACATCCAAATCTTATTAGTGCCTATAGCGAAATGGGAGAGAAAAAGCAGGTAATTTACAGCTACATGTAAACTAGAATTCAGAGTCAGATCAAAAGTTTTCAAGTTTGTTGGACCAATCAAATTGCTGAATGGAAGATGTTATTCGACCAATCAGATTGATGGAACAAACACACATACATACAGACAGACACATGAAATTTAATAGTATAGATTTAATTCAAACATCTACCATACAGTACAGCCGTAAAATAATGCACGCGCAAGAAGTGGCGCAAGCAACTTCTTGCGACGCAAGAACACGCAAGCTGCCGCAAGAAGGCCTAAACCAACTTTTTGCGCTTTAGACGCAAGAACTACTGAACCGCAAGAAGTTCAGGCTGAAGCGCAATAACTAAATATTTTGAGCTTATCCGCAAGAAGATGAAACGCAAGAAGTTGAAGTCTTAACGCAAGAACTGGTCGCTTCTTTGAGCTCGGGAAGACGCGGATGTTTTCGTACGCTAAGATTTATGTAACTTCTAACTTCAGATATCGACGTTCGCCTTTTATTTCCCTCTTGAATCTAAAGGTTTTCTAGAGTACGATAATCGAAAAGCAAATATATGTATCTCAAGCACTCGGCTGTTTTAGCAGGCAAGTAGAATAAATATTGATACACTCAAGGGAAGGGAAAAATTGTTTGAGATACCGCGAGTTCCAGGATATTCATTTACTGATAGTATTAAAGACTGCAAATCACGATGAGCGGCAAAAATCTGGCGCGGCGGGAATGTACGTCTCACGCTATCGTGTAGCAATGAAACGGCGGTATTAAACTAAGCTTTTGAAGCTATCAGTCTTCAAATCCATAATGAATGTTCCTTGATGGTCTTGACTATCGAATGGCTACCAAAACGTTATAATGAATGGCTCACCATTGACCAAATTAATAATTATCGAAGGGTCACCAAAAGAAAGTTTGCGTGGGATTGCGTTACTAAACACCGTCCTATCGTTAGTTCGGTGTTTTTATTTCATCTGATAAACTTTAGCTTTTGTAGATTAATAGATCCGTCAATCATTCAGTTATTGCATATGTTTTCAATTCAAGAAGCCCACTTTTCGGTGATACAACGATTCTCCGAGTTCACGTGCACTTTCAGCCGTGGAGACTGATTGTCTGGTTTTTGACACAAGATCAAGAGTACCGCGAACTTTGAGGAAAGTGTGATTTTATTTCGTTGTAGTTGAAAATGCAACACAAGCTTCTCAGCTTTACTGGAAAATGATTAATTCTACCAAATAAATATTCTGGAGTTTATTTTTTTATCTAATGTGGCTCCGTTTTCAAAGTCCGAGTCTTGAATGTGTGACATTTTCCGCGAACTGATTTGAATAATCAATGAGCTCCGCATCCGCAGTGTTTGTTTTGCTTTGAGATCGCACTAAAATGTCTTCCTACCAAACCAAATGTTTTGAAAGTTTCATTTTACTTACGGATCTGAATAGTTTCCACCTGATGTGAAAACTGGCTTGAGTCTATTCTGTCAAATCGATACACTGGTGAATAAGCTTTTTGGATATTTTAATTTGTTGTCTGATTAATACACGGTAATTTGCAAAATTTGCATGAGATCGTACCGAATCTTCTGGAGTTTTGATTTCAGTTTCTTTGTGAAGAGTTAATAAAATATTCAAGTCTGCGGGTGTCGAAGTACGCGATGCTTAATCTCTCTATTAGCTCCTTCCCGCGAACGGCAGAAATGAAAACATGACCACAATTTTCGCGCGTTTGCTGCTTGACATTTTCAGTTTTTACGTAAGGTCGAGTAGATCCGCGTTTGTTGTGAACGTTGGAATTCTTTTCCACTTTTCTTATATATTTATTTCGTATTTTGACGGCGGGCTGACGTTTCCCGTTTGCCGTAGAACGCGGTGCTTAATCTCTCAAAAAGTTAAAGATATTAGTAAACTTTCATGGTTCTCAAAGGTTCTCATATGCCACGTCTTGCGTGTTCTTCAGCATTCTTGCGGGTCTTCTTAAAGTATACCTTCTTGCATCTTCCCCGCATCTTCTTGCGGGTTGATCTTCTTGCGGAATGAACTTCTTGCGGGTTGATCTTCTTGCGGAAAGAACTTCTTGCGGGTCTTAAGTTCTTGCGTTAGTTCAGTAATTTCAAGCGCATGCGGCACGCAAGAACCTGTTGGCTTGCGGACGCAAAAAGAAGTTCTTGCGCGTGCATTATTTTACGGCTGTACTGTACATTGTAATCCTTGCAATGTACATTGTACGGCATCAACAAAACCTGGATTGGATCAGATCGAATCACAGAATGGATCAGATCACATTATTTTATAGATTTATAGATTCAATTTTATTTTCCCCTCCACAAATATCACAACCCGTTTCATTCACACATCTTATTTTACTTTTTGCTTTGACAGCTCCAGTGTATATATACATGTAAGTACAAAAATTAATGTTAAAGTTATCTTTTACCTTTGACAGTCATTTCCCCTGGCATTTCCCTTAATTTGTGGTGTGTCAGTACATGTAGCACATTTTAATGAGAAATAGAACAACATTTTCTGTGTTTATAAAGAGTTACAGAAAAACTTACAATTAAGTGGAAGTTTGGGAGAATAAGAAATGGCTGTGGGAACACGAGCCCAGGGCACAAGTGTTTCTATAACTCAGACTAAAGAAGCATGAAAAAGGATTTCTATTTCTTACATGCATGTACATGTACATGTACATGAAAAGAAGATTCATCATACAAGTCATGCATTTGACATGTACATTCAAATGTTGTCACTTTTGACCTTGTACCTTATCATATGAGTGCTTCCTTTTGCCTGGTGTGACTGATGTCCTACTGTGCTCTTTGTGCTGTAATATTGCTGGGGTGATAAGGGTTGTTGGCTGAAAGATAAAGTTAATAAAACCTCAATATAACGTACTGTGACTTTAATCTTGAACTTGCAAATTTACATGACTGTGCTATTACTGTACATGTGCAGACCATACATACAAACGTTAATAAAGTGTACATTGGATATACTATTAACCTATAGATATTATATTTCAGCCAATCAGAGCTCAGCATAAAATACATTTCTATGAAATACGGGCCAGTATTTCATCAGTTCTTCTATGAAATACAGGGCGGTGTTTCATGGCTAAATGAATTGAAGCCAATCAAAATGCAAGAAATTATGTGCTATAATTTCTTTTTCAGCCAATCAAAATCTAGAAATTTGAATACATAATTAGCGCCCTTGAGATGCAGCCAGCACTCATGGCCATTGACTTAAAAAAAAAACATTTCTTTGAAGATTTTTCATAATGAATTCAATTCTGCCCCCTCTTTCTGGTGACAAAATAGATTTAACCATTTCTTATATATAGAAAATTATGGCTATTTCATGGTTTTCATATGGAATATGGGCAAACACTTTACTCAACATTTTTATCATTTTGGTATACAACTCGCCTAATGACTGGTTGTATACAAATAATATAAATACAATGTATAAAGTTGCCCATATTCCTCCACCATACAGAAAAAGATGGCGGCTTGTATAGTAAACCATGAAATATCCAGTAAATATTTGTCTATTCAGTATGTCATGTAGATTCATTTATGCCTACCTCCAGAGCACTTCCTTGCCTATCAGAAAACACTTTCCCTTTGCTCCAGTCCTTGTCTGACAGGCCGTTTCCATCCTTTGTAGAATCACCTTGCACAGTCATTGGAACAACTGTTGACAGTGGTGGTGTTTGTTTAGTGATGCTACTGGCTTGCGTTGAAGACCCTTTTTTTACTGCATCAACCAACATCTGATCAAACTCAGCATCATCATCAAACAGATTATCACAATGAAGCACATTAAAGTTTGGAGTATGCATACTGTCATCTTTACTGCTTTCAACTTGATTTTCTATTGCTAAGGTAACCGGTGCTTGTGTCATGCTCTGAAAGCATCCAATGTCTATCTCGTTTGTGACACTAGTGTCTTTTGGAGACCAGTCAAGCATCTTTGCCACATTATCCACATCTTGACTATCCAGCTCTGCACCAGCATTGATTAAATCTATCTGTCTAGTACTATTGTCTGTGTTTTCAACGTCTGACTGATTATTAGATGGATTGTTTTTGTCTTCTTTGGACCCACTGGCCGAGGTTTCTCCAGTTACATGTACACTGCTTGTATGTTCATTGACACTGGCTTTTGTTTGTGTCATGCTCTGAAAGCATCCAATGCCTATCTGACTTGTGACATTGGTATCTGTTGGAAACCTTTCAAACAACTTTGCCACATTATCCATATCTTGACTATCCATCTGTGCATCATCATTGATGAAATCTATATGTCTATTACTAGTTTCTATGTCCTCAACAACATCTGACTGCCTATTGATGTGTTCTTTGGACCCACTGGCTGAGGTTTTTCCAGGTACACTGTTTGTATGTCCAATGACACTGACTGTTTTTTGTGTCATGCTCTGAAAGCACATAATATCTAACCGACTTGTGATGCTAGTGTCTTTTAAAGAACTTTCAAGCAATTGTGCCACATCCATATCTTGACTAACCAACTCATGTGCACCAGAATAGATTACATCTATCTGTCTAGTACTATTGTCTATGTCATCATCAAAAGTGTCTGACAGCCTACTGGATGGCTTGTTGCAATCTTCTTTGAACCCACTGGCTGAGGAATTTCCAGTAACACTGTTGCTACATCCAATGACACTGCCTGTTGTTTGTCTTATGCTCTGAAAGCATCCAATGTCTATCCGACTGGTGACACTATCTTTTGGAGAATGTTCAAGCAATTTTGCCACATTATCCATATCTTGACTATCCATCTTTGCATCAGCATTGATTAAATCTATCTGTCTAGTACTATTGTCTATGTTGCCATCTACTTTGGACCTACTGGCTGAGGATTTTCCAGTAACACAGTCCGTAAGTCCAATGATACTGAAATGATCACTGCTTGACATTCTGGTAGACAGCAAAGGAGCTGCACTGTCAGTACCTTCAACATTTCTATAATTACATTTTCTTCCAGGTAATCCCTCTTTAAATGTTGAATAATCCATATTATTTCCCAGCTGAGCTGAAGAGCTGTTGATTTCTCCAAGTACCATACTGGTATTGCTGTCCTTGAAATTAAGGCTCAACCTGCTTTCCTTTACAAAACTACATTCGTTTGAGTCAATAGTTTTTATTCTTTCAACATCAGTAGAACAGTCATTCAAATGTCCTTGTCCTTGCAATCCTTGAAAATTACTAATACATGTAACTATGCTTTTTTCACCCTCGTTTTCCTTTCCATAATTCAGTGAACTGTTTTTCTCAGTTGATCCACTCACACAGGATCTGGTATGACTAGATGCTGAATTTTCTCTTCTCAAATTGCTATCGTTTTTAGTAGTTACGCTTGAGTCAGCTTCAACATTTCCTTGAGTCTCTGCTTTGTTGAAGTAGAATTCCTCAAATAACCCACTAATATAATTCAAGATAATGTCTTTGTCTAACAGCAGAACCCTAGTTTTGTTTGGCTCTAGGTTGACATCTACTCCACTGGGCGGGACCTCAATGCTTATGAATGCAATGGGATGTCTATTTCCTGCATCAGTGTGCTTTAAATAAAGTTCCCTTGCCACCTGCAAAACAAATTACAACATTAAATGGCTATATACAATGTACATGACTTAATTTGCATATGTACAGCAAAAATAATTAATCAGTACACTAGCTAGCTGACATATTTACTATGATTGGAGACTTATCTGAATAAATAACATTATGACATAAATTGTGGCTGCAGGCCATTTTCAAGACCTCTGGCAAAGTGTTTCTCCATATGGACTACCCGGCCAGAAAATAACATAATTATATATATTTCAACACCACAAGCAGGGACCCATATTGGCAGTCGTTCAATCATCCGAGACAACTATAAAGTCCCTGCCGACGAGTATCGTAGCTCAAAAACTTGTCCGTTAATGGTTGACAAGTAAAGTTTGACTGTACTACAACTGGTGGAATAACAACATCTTATTCTTTCCTAAATTTGTATTTGAGATACCTGCATTCAGACCATTCACTGACAGTACTTTCAGAAAACAAAGAACCATTTCTAAGATTCGTTCATTTATATATAATCTTGGGCGCCATTTTGAATAATGATTCAGGTTCAATATTCATGCTGTCAGCAGCAGGTAATGTTTAGTCTGCAGCAACATGCAATTACAAAAAAACATGGAGAAAGAGCTACTGAGTCAGACAATGATGAGATTGTGCTTAGATGTGGCAGTATTTGGACAGGAATGAAATATATTTTGCAATACTAGAATGTCACCATTTTTTATATGATTCTTACCTGAGAGACTTCCCTTATCACTACAGGCCTTTTATTGATGTAGATGAAACATCTGTCATTCGTAGCCCTACTAGTAATGCTGGGATCTGAACCAGGTTTGGGTAAGTATCCTATGACCTCTAGACCAGTGCTCTCATCCTTGAATTCCAATCTGTCCATTTGTGACACTACACGACTGCCAAAAACAGTAAGTAATGCCATCCTATAGTCAGAAACCTTATTCTTCTGCCAGACTGTACTCTTATTGTGTCGCAGAACAATCCTAAGATTTGGATGAATCAATCCAAAAGACATCACCAATTCTTCCACCTTCTTTAATTCATCTTTACACTTCTTTTGGTTGCTGGAAATCTGCTTTCTAACTGGTAAATTTTTGAATAACATACTTGCTGTCACTGTAGTGCCACATGTTGATGGTAAGGGTTTGGTTGCCAAGACTTTTCCAGTTTGGTCAAGAGTGTAACAAATGGCAACCTCATCCTTTTCAGTCTTGGTCATTATTGAGACATTGCTAAGACCACACAGGGAACACAGAGCTTCTCCTCGGAAACCATATGTCATGAGACCTTCAAGATTATCAAAGGTAGAAATCTTGGAAGTGTAATGTCTCTGGGCCATGAATGGGGCATCAGTTGGCATTATACCACAGCCATTGTCACGGACTTCAATCTTCCCCAGTCCATAGTCTTCCTGAAATTCATGCAAGTAATATACATAGAGGTTATTAGTCGGCTAAGGATCTAATACAGCCATGCATTATTTTTTATGAGTCATGCACATTTTGGCAAGCCTTTAGGCAAGCCAAAATATGGATGAGTAAAAATACAGCTGTGTTACATGATAGATAGTATTATACATGTATTATATAACATTGACACACATATATGTGTGTGTTACTATAATTGTTATTTCTTGGTATTTTACATTTTTAGAATTTAATTGCAGATGTATTTAGCTAGTCGGAGCTCCACTTGATAACAGCTACATGTACATATGTATACTGAATGGACTACCCTGAATAAATAAAGGCAACATATATACATACATATATACAATGTATACATTAAGCATCTACATGTACAAAGCAACAAGCTACACCTCCCACAAGTTAGAACAGAGACTGCAAAACGATCCTTTTATTATAATGGTCTTTAATCTAATGAATGATATGTAATTACTTATAGGTTTGTGTGACAATTTTACTGTTAGTTCCTATTTTACAGTTTTTATCCATTTTTACACTATTAATAATTGTATCCTTTTTAGTATTAGTAGTAGTATTGTTATTAGTATTATTAGTAGTATTATTAGTACTTTAGATATATGTTAACTGACTAATAAGTTATTTATTATATAACTTCTGCAATGAAACAAAATTTTGTTTCCATAATAGCCAAAACCCTTGCATGCACGCTCAAGAAATGGGATTTACCATGGTGACGGAAAACCATTTTAAACTACATGTACCTGAAATATGGTCTCATATTTGGTGTTCTTGTCAGAATTATATAATAAAACTTAATATAATTATATGTTTTAGGTTATATTCATTTTCAGGTACATGTAAAATCCATTTGAACCTACCGGTAGGTAAAATCTGATTTAATCAAGACTAAAAATTAATGTTATTGTAATTTAGGCATGGTTAAATATCCAGCGATTATTGGCGGCCCTATAGCCTGCTTGTGTGGCCCTGGGTTAGTTCTCATCCGGGACTGTGTGTTAGGGTAAGTTCTCATCCAGGTCTGTGTGTTATTGTTATTGCTCATGGTTTGGAGTTTCGCTAGTCAGTTGCAAGTCACTGTGATCACTTGTGGCTTTGAGTTTTCGTGAGCTTTTGGTGAGTTGTGGGAATCTCGTCAGCAACACGTACATGTACATGTAGCTACATGTACTTGAGTAGAGAGTGTCTATCACCAAATCTATAGTTCAGCAAAAGTTTAATTCAACAGCCACGAGTGTCGAGTATAAGCCGATCTTGTTGCCTGCAAGCATGGCCAATCAAGATCATGTTGCCCTGATAGCTACAATGTAGTCCTTTGGGTTCAGTGTTAGTGGGTCATCAGAGGTTGCGGGCCCTCGTCTTGTCACGTCTCTCATCTTTACGGCTGAGTAGTACTGGATCTGCTCCATGCTCTTCTGGGATTGCTGCTATATCTGTCAAACCGCAGTATTCCAATGTTGCAGGAAATCTAGGTACATGTATGTATCGTCCAGTTTGGTCGGCTCCCTTGTTCGTGCATACAGTCGATTCTGTTCCATTCTCAATCCCGTCCGTACCATCAGCATTGCGCCTGCTTTACCAATGTGGTCTTCTGTCACCCAACCTTCAGCTTCATTCCCCTAAGCTTCGCGGGCATTTCTCGTGGCCAACTCGCTGCCTCCTATTCCCTCCAAATTGGTGGATCAAGCTATCTTGGGACAGTTCATAGATCTAACATAATTTTTACCAGCCAACCTTTTTCTCTTCCTGATCTCTCTTGTCCAGCTACTCTGCAGGTGTCGTTAACTTCAGCCATGGCTCCCTGCTTGAAACTGGTCCCTAGCAAGCCTAGACATAAAGCTCTCTTGAACTTTCATGATTAGGTTGAGTCTTACTCTATGTATGTGGCAGTCATTTTGGCTTCTCAGCCTCACTGGTCTGTAGAGATGCTGACTTACCTTCTACTCATCTGCCAAGCTGCCCGTGAATTCCAGGCCCCTCACTCAGGTTTGCCTACGACTGAGGGTTTAGATCTCTAGCGGCCAACAAGCCATCCATCCCTTGGGGGGATCCACATCCCAGTCTGCAGAGTTTAAGCTTTATAAGTGCAAATCGCATTTCAAGTTCTTGCCAGAGTTGTCATTCATTGGATGATAATTTGGTTAAGTTTTGCCCTTGGACCTCCCTTGTCTTGTTTGCTCAAGAATTCTTCTCCTCTGAAGCTGCTGGCTCTGTTTGTTGTTACCGTTATGTGTGTAGCAATGTTGGTTGCGCTGCTAATCATAGAACTGGTGATTGCCCATTACAGCCCATGCCAAGTTATGTTTACTTCCAAGCATCATGCCTCAAGCCCGACCACTCAGCCCTTTTGCAAGCAGAGGAGGTGATACTCTTGCGTTCTCTTCAAATCTTCACAAAATAACATCCCTCCTGAAGCTGCTCTTCCTGCTGTCTCCTTGGTATCTCCACTTTGTGTTCTTTGCTGGGCTGCTCTTATGGCTCATCATCCTGACCAGACGTTAGTGGCTTTTGTCATTTCTGGTATCTCGGCAGATTTCTGTTGTGATTTCAGTGGAACAGCTTTGATCTCTGCCCCCTGTAACTTGCTATCCACTCTTTCTCAGCCTGGTGTCATTGACAATTATCTGTCTAGAGTGCTCCTTGGGTTAGGTGGCTGGTCCTTTTTCTTCTTCTCCAAATCTGCACCTTCACATCAGCCGTTTTGGGGTGACTCTCCGTCGGCGACCCATCGCAACGTCAACGTAAACTGTATTTCCATTAAGGGAATGTTCACATATCGATTTTGCCACGCTTAAGGTTACCGGATACCTTCAAGGCATGTTCTTTTGTAAAAAAAAATTATTGATTATTTGGAAAGTTTATGGATTGTTCTACAATTTAGAAAAAAAAACATTATTTCAAAAGATATAAAAGCTTGCGAGATATTTAGAACAAATGGTTTTAGAAGGAAACTAAATAAATCACCGAGGCGGTATAATCCCTTTATGTGTCACGGGCACCCCGTGGACTTTTAGCGGGAGCGGTTATCCGAGTAATTTGCTAATCCCTTCTTCAAAATAACAAACGTGCATTTAGAGTCTTTTATTAATCGTTTGTATGGGGAAATCCAAAAGAGAAAAGCAAAGTCCTTGGGTAAAACATAAAGCGAACCCTGGACCGAAAAAGAAAGGAAACCGGCGATAAGGAGGAATTAGGTAAAACGAGGACTGAGCTTGCGGACAGCGACAAAGGCTTGTGGTTTGAAGAACGTGCAGAAGGCAGCGAAGAACAACCTTCAACTTCAGGGTCAACTCCAAATATAAGCAGCGCTAGCAGGCTTAAACTGTTGTATGGCTTAAAGTGGTTATAACCCTTTTGCAATTTTGATAGCTTGTGAACCTCCAAAAAATTTTGAGTACTTCTGTGAAGAACGTACTTTTGGTTTACAGTGAATACTTTATGTTCTACGCTTGTTTGAAATCGTGTAAATGTGACCTTTTGTGACCTTTCCTGACCCATGGGTCGAAACCTGTATGTACGTCACCTCATTAATGCATTATTCTCCATGGCGCCTTTCTATCACAAAAACATCTATGCATAGAAAATATATACAGTTTGTGAATTGTTAGTAATTTAAAAGAAAAAAGTCATTTTAGTCAACATGTTAAGTACTTCTTGAAATGATTGCAAAGCCGAATTAATTATATGATGTCAAGATGACGTAAACACAGGTATCGACCCAGGCTTTTACTTACGCGGTCATGGATCAGGTAAGGTCACATTTACACGATTTCAAACAAGCATAGAACATAGAGTATTCACTCAAAACAAAAATATTTTTCACAGAAGTACTCAAAACTCTTCGGAGGTTGACGTACATGTACATTGTAAGCAATACAAATTGCAAAAGGGTTATAGGCACTTTAAAAGTCATTTGAAGAGACTGAGGACGCGAGACCGAGTTTCACTCCTGGGCCGTTGTCAATCCTCGACTTCTCAATCGTGAGCTTGAGAGGACATCAACTTGCAGTTGTTGTGGAACTTTGGGAATGAAACTTATCGGCTCTTGAACTCAGCGAAACTGTTGAATTGTTATGAGAGCGAAAGGTTTCTTATGAAATATTCTACACTTCATAAGCTTTACAGAGCTATATAGGTTTATATAGTTTTCTTTAAAACAATGCGCATACAAAATTATTAACGAGAGAGACCCGCGAAGGTATCCGGTAACCTTAAGGTTACTGGATACCTTCCAAACGAAAAAGATGGTAAAAATTTTTTTCGCACAGAAACGTAGTTTTAGTAGCAGTGTTTGACATACTAAAAACTCTGTTCAAATTTTTTTTATATTGACGGAGAAATACCAAAATGAAGTTTTTAACCGGAAGTAAAATGTTCTGTTTGATTGACAGCAGATCAATTAACACATGACAAGTGCTCATTCGCCCGTATCGAAAGTGTGGGGAAGCTAGTGCATAAATTCATTTCATTTACCAATGTTTACGTTTATTGAGAAACGTTTTTCCACACACGATTCCATAATTCCATCGGTTGTTCGCCTTATGTCTTCCAAAAAGCAAGCAGGATACCCTTAGCTTAGAAAACAAAGAAAAATGAAAAGCAAAACAAGGCCAAACAATGCATACGACTTCGAGCGAAATAGAAGTCCTCGCAAAACTCGACAAGGGTTCGTATTTTCACTTGCGTGCCGAGTGATCCACATCTGAACATAAAGAAGAATTGATAGGAGCCAGCCGAGAGAATATTTTATGGAAACGTAAAGTCTGACAGTTCACCTTTTTGTCTTTTTTTTTCAAGTCAAACAAGCCGGCTATAGATACGGCACGTAGCTTTGATCGGAAAAAATATATATTTATCTAATTCCTAGATTACAATATCCTCTGGAACCCACATATTAAAATAAGAGACAACAAGGAGAACTATCGCTTGTAATTATGTTTACATATTGAAACTCTACCTTTAGTTTTTCCCACGGAATTTTGGGAGACTCCAGGAGGTTGCTTCTGATTGGAGAATGGGCGTCGAGTCCGGAAAGCCGCTCTAAGTAGGTGTGAATCAGTTGCTGAACTTCTAATGCCGATTTCTCAGCTACAATTTTTCAACATTTCTGCAGTCTTCAAGTGAATTGATTTGCATATAAGAATTTACCGGTAATTTTTGAAATTTCGTCCAGTGATTCTACAATAACTAATCTCCAAAAGCGTGTGTGCTTTTTCCCGATTTGTTTTAAGTTTTAAAGATATCAGTCCAAGCGTGATGGCTTGGCAAAAATAATCAATGACTCAACTTTAAACTGCAATAATTTCGCATAGAAAATAGATATCAAAAATCACACATGCTTTTGGAGATCAATGCCCGCTTAACTTGACACAAGTGTAATTACTTCGTAAGTATAAAAACCCGGCGCTGGTAATTCGCGTTTATAAACGTCTTCGACATCAGGTTAAAGTGACTGTAGTTTTAAATCTAGAGTAATTCCGTATAAAAGAACCTTTTACTGGTATTCTTCAGTTATCAACCTTTCCATTGATATATAGGTTCCCATATTTTGTTCGCCGAGCGCCCGCGTAAACACATTTTTTCGGAAATCACTTTTGAAGGTATCCAGTAACCTTAACGCCATTGTGACGTTAAGAGTGGGTGGGTTTAGGCTTGAGTTTGTGACGTTAAAATTTTAAAAATACCAAACATTAATTCCATCGATATTTGATAAAATTATCTGAAACAAAATCACACTTTAGGTACGATTACTTATCCGAGAAGGAGCTGGTATCAAAGTTGTGTCAAAACAAAATGGCATCTCGCGACTTTGTTTATGTTTATATAATCATCTACTTTTTTTGAAGAAATCTTTGGTCTTATGAATAGAACATGTTTTACTAAAGCTTATAGGGCTTGATTCAAGTACTCGGGCCGGAAGTCACGTTTCACTGCTCTCTAATTTAAAATTCATGAATCTATAATTTTGATGTAATGTATTCATAGGCTGCCATCCCTGCTGTATTCATTATACGCTCCGTTAATCCCAGTCAAACACTGTTATATGCGAAAAGTAGAATCTTTTTAGAATTTATTTAGAATTTATTTCAGAATTTAGTCAATATTTAAAAATGGGTCACTTCACTGATCATTTACAAAATCAAACTGGTTCAATATATAATAACTTAGTCACTGTGCCTACCCGACGAGGGGGCTGAAAGGCCCCCGAGTCGGAACCGGCTCGAGTTCCCCAGTGCTTGCCAAAATGTTTTTTTCTCTCCCATCTACGTAGCTTCTAGTCACTGTGCCTACCCGACGAGGTGGCCGAAAGGCTGCCGAGACGGATCCGGCTCGAGTTCCCAGTGCTTGCCAAAATGTTGTGGTTCTTAATTAGAATAACAATAAGTAAGATATAAGAATGTGCGATTTGTCCATGCAATAGGCCTTTTGCATCATTTGATCACGTGACGATTTTCCCATAGCAACGCCTGTGGTGGAGGGCAAGCCATTCTAACATTCCTTGACAACAGAGAGAGCGTGAGAGATGCCAGCGTGAAACCTCAATACTAGAAGTTCTGCCGGTTCCTTTGTTATTCGTTTTCAGCCCAAATTTATCAGAACTATTTAGCTATAAATCTTAAAGGGATACCCGAGTGAAAAACACATTGGGGCTCAAAAGAATCTTCAACATGTTCTTTGTTCAGAAAATGTATTAAAATTTGATCAAAGGTTTTTAGTATTAAGAACGAGCACCTCAAAGTTGGCCCCACGAAGACATGGGCGCCGCCATCTTTGTTTGCATTTACGGAAGTGACGTCACTTCGTCCCACCAGCGTTCTACTCTCTCACTTATTAGGTGGTTTTAGGATGATAAACGCCTTAACTGTACCTCACATACATTGTAGTTCTTATACTTATTCAGAAGTCACTCGATTCTTTTAAGCCATGTTGTTTTGCTGTTATTAAATGGCAGTTACGAGACCTTGTTGTTCGTCTGATAATTTCTCGCCTTCCCAATGCCTTTCTTCCTCCTCCCAGTCTTCTGAACTTTTCTCATAATGTCGTCTTCATCATAATTCCGGTTTCTGTAAGAATTCCTCTGCAATCTCGATGAAAATATATCCACTTTAATTCCGAGCGTGTGAAAATCATACAAAGACAAGTAGCCGCGATACTCTGGTGGGACGAAGTGACGTCACTTCCGTAAATGCAAACAAAGATGGCGGCGCCCATGTCTTCGCGGGGCCAACTTTGAGGTGCTCGTTCTTAATACTAAAACCGTTTGATCAAATTTTAATACATTTTCTGAACAAAGAACATGTTGAAGATTCTTTTGAGCCCCAATGTGTTTTTCACTCGGGTATCCCTTTAAAGTTTTATAGTGTTAGAGGATTTTAAGGGCCGTAAGACGATCAGAAATAACTTTCTGAAGACAAAACTGAACCGGACTCTGCGAGTTACTCGCAACATGATGGCGGCCTCAACAGACAACAGCCGGCGCCGGTAAGAAGCTGACTTCGGGAATGTACTTTTCTTCTACGCTTTAAATCGTCTTTATGTTCTAGAAAAAATATGTGATGACATGAGAATGATGTATCTGTTACTCTACCATAGCCGAGGAGACGCTGGTGTTGTATGAATTCGAACGCGTTACAGGCTACAGGGATAATATAAACTGATGTACGAATAACAACTTGATATAGGTTGTTGAATAGCTGGTTTTCCTATGTGACAGGTTCTCTTTTTTTTTCAAATCACCAGCAACACTAGAGTCTGTAATCTTGAAATAAAGCCCCTCGTTATTTCGAATGTCATTACCGGGGAATTTTTGCGACGAAAGGAAAGTCCATCGTTGTAGCGTAAATCACCACTGCATACAGTGGTAGCGCGTTCCAGTTTATACAACACCAGCGTCTCCTAGCATCTCCTTGGCTATGTAGAGTATTAAATAGATACATCTCCTGTCATCAGATAATTTTTCTAGAACATAAAAACAATTTAAAGCGTGGAAGAAAAGTACATTCCCGAAGTCAGCTTCTTACCGTCTGTTGGGGCCGCCATCATGTTGCGAGTAACTCGCAGAGTCCAGTTCGGTTTTGGCTTCAGAAAGTTATTTCTGATCGTCTTACGGCCCTTAAAATCCTCTAACACTGAACTTTAAGATTTATAGCTAAATAGTTCTGATAAATTTGGGCTGAAAACGAATAACAAAGGAACCGGCAGAACTTCTAGTATTGAGGTTTCACGCTGGCGTCTCTCACGCTCTCTCTGTTGTCAAGGAATGTTAGAATGGCTTGCCCTTCACCACAGGCGTCACGTGATCAATTGATGCAAAAGGCCTATTGAGTCAAGTTCACGGTAGCTCAGTTGGTAGAGCACGGGCCTTGCAACCCAACGTTCCAGGATCGATTCTGGTGCTGCGCGCCTGCTTCAGTATTTCACTCTTCTTTCCTACGGACTTCTTTCCTAGAAGTGACATCACCGGAAATGACGTCAAATGATACCAAGGGACATCCGAGTAATTCAATTCCCACTTCCGGCCCCGAGTACTTGTATTGCACCACTTATAGAATATTAGCCGTAAGATTTGCTTTAAATGTTACTGTTGACCCAGACTGCCAGAGTTGAGCAAAATATAGTGTATTGGAATCTGCCGTTCCGCTAACGAGTTCCTACCGGGACATTAAGAGGGGGTGAGTGGGTGGGTATTGGGCCATTCCATTTTATATGCACACCCCCCCTATTGAGGGACTTGGATATCCTTGGGGGAGGGAGGGGGTAAAACTGACAAACATCCAGAGGGGGACGAGTAAAATATCCAAAGGGGTAGATATCCACACCAGGGATATCCTGGATGGTAGCCAGGATATAATATCCAACAGCCCCACCCCTATTGAGAAACTTGGATATCCTTGGGGGGAGAGGGGAAAATCCAAGAGGGCTGGAAAGGCTATCCAAGGGGGCCTGGAGAAACAGCGCCCAAAAAAAAGAAAAAAAACATCCAGAGGGGGTTGCCCAAAATTATATCCAAAGGGGTATAGAAGTGAATCCCTCAATAGGGGGGTGTGTATATAAAATGGAATGGCCCATTGACCCTAACGTCACAATGACGTTTAGCGTGGCAAAATCGATATGTAAACGTTCCCTATAAACTCGGACACATCGCAAACAGTTTGCGACTGTTTCAGTGTTTGCGATGGCTTTGCCATCTTAAAGAGCTTCAACTTCAAGAGTGGCTGAGTGCCACTGTATTCTGCAATTTAACCGGCCAATTTTAAGGATAAAAACTTAGATGAGAAAAAAAAAAATTAGATGTAACTCACCAGCTTTACTTCAATATTTGTTGCCCCAGCATCCAAGGCATTCTCAACCAGTTCCTTCACAGCAGAGCTAACAGAGGTAATCACTTGGGAACTGGCGATACGATGAACAGTGTCCGACGACAACAACTTGACTGAAACCATCCTGAAACGTACCTTGCATCCACGCAAAACAGGTCACAATGACTTTAAACATATCGTCATTAGGAGCAAAGAACAGATAATCCTTTTCGAGACCATTGCATCAGAGTAAATGCACTTTTGGCTTCACGAAAATCTTCCCGCTTCAGGCTTCAGACCGCTTCATACTCGTACTCGCGCGGGAAAGTGTTCACGTGATCCGTGCGGTCATCCGTGCTCCCAACGATCACTCACGAAATTCCTCCGACGCTTTCCGACAGATTCCGAAAAGGAACTCTCGGGCTCCGCACGTTAGTTTTTTTTGGACGATGGAGTAGCGAAATAAGTAAATTTGACCCGGTTTCAATTTCATGATTTGAGTGGATATCACCGGCCTAGTATCGATCGAGAACAACAACAACAAGTCTTTATTTATACTCTGTCTTGAAGTTACATGAAGTGTAATAAATATAATTACCATAGTTCGTGTATTGGGTTACCACAAGAGAGGATAAGTTATCCTCTCTTGGTTACCAGTAGCTTTTATAGAAGAAAAAACTAATCGAGTCTGGTATCCCGAGCATACTGGCATGCCAGCGAAAAATGATAGTTGAGCTAATATTGACTTTCAATTGTGTTGAAGTGTAAATATTCAATAACCATCGTAGCCTTTTGTTCTTTAGCCAATCAGGAACTCGCTACCTATGGACTGTTTACCCCGCCAGGGGTATTCACACTGTTGCCAAGGGAGACATCGATAAGCTGTATCACACCAAAGCGCTAAACACAGAGTGTTTTTAACTGTATCACCACAATTCGTACTCATATAACTTCTTATTCGGAGTTATGTCTTCGATGTAACCTAGATAAAAAGCCACGGTATCTCAGAAAGGCTTCAAGACTGGTAAGTACTTCATTTGTTCACTGTTTCATCCGCAGCGTGAGACGTCTCGAAAGAAAGCATGTTTTCGTTTATATCCGTATGCTCATCGTAACTCTTCGAATTCGTTTTCTTTCACTATAGCTTAGAGATCTGCGAGGGAAGACTTTCAGTATGGTTGTTAAAAGGGAATATTCAGCAGCGACGTGTCAGCTGCTCAGTGAAAAAGGGTTCAAATGTGTTTGCGAGCTTTGTGACTGTGGGTAAGTGATAACAGTTCGTGATGATTATTACCTGGATAAGAACTAGTTAGCGACCTACAAATTCAGTTTCACTGTTTTTGAATGAAAATGACTTGAAACTCAAAGCTCTCTTGCCACTTTATCAATGAAAGCGATATTATCCAAGCAAAGTTAAATCGAAGTACACGTTATTAGCATGCGAGCAAAGATCCGCATGCTCTTATTGATGCGGCCATGGGAGGGCATACTCACAGAGTAGCTCGCTGTTGGCAATAAATTTCTGTTGCATTTTTGGGCTACCTTGTAAATTGAATGACATTTTTACTTTCAAAAGTCTAGCTAAATATCTCGTAAATATACCGGCGAAGCCGTTGGCACAATTCGGGTCAGCTGGCCGGGCCAGTTTTAGTTTTACGACCTAAAAATAATTGTTTTTGCATGCAATAAACGTTTTAGTTGTATTTTTTTCTTGCATTATTTTTGTTCAGTAGACCCTTTCAGCTTACCTGTTTGTTGCCCCATTTCAGACCATGTGACAGTTCTCCAGATGTTTTCCATTTATAGAAATTGGTACATTTCCTCTTGGGATACAGAAAACAAAATAATACTGAAGGGAAACGTCACGTGGTCTGAGAGGCAAGCTAGCTTAAAGGGACGAAGGGTCAACCTCCACACATGGAGAAACCCACATGGACCATATGATCTGAAAATGACAGTGTGAATAGTTTTTGCACATTTTTAAGCTGAGATAATGGTATCTTGCAGGTTTCGAAAACCAGAAATAATGATTTATGTATTTATAAAAAAAGTTAGGGTTAATTGGGGTACGGAAATTATCGAAGGCATCATTGGAACCGTAGCGTAGAAAAAGATATTCAATGTACCGGTAAGATCATTCTATATTGCTCCATATGCATTTCGTTTTGCTGAGTCATGATACTGCATGATTCACGTCTCTGTTCGACTGTTTTACTCGGAACCGAGAGATCGGCAATTTCATTTCGATAATCAACTCAAATCTTAGCGAAAACCCAAACATCCATCTTTTAAACGCTCAACTCGTTCTGTACATTATTTCAGTCGATACCACCGTCACGATGGCTGCACTCGAGACTCGCATAAAATGCAAAAAGTGTTCAAGCATCCTGGGATGGGACAAGTTGAGACAGACTACCAGGCCACCTTCAAACCCCACGGCGAGGAAGCCCAGCCTCGCCACCTGCGAAAGCCTTTGCCCAAACTACGAAACCCTCACCCTCCCCCAATGGACTTCAGGACTGAGCAGAGAATGGAATTTATCGAAATGGAGATTCCTTTTACAAAGCCATGCAAGGTGAACATGCAAATAACTTTAGTGAATATTTGCACGCGATTGTGGTGGTTCACTGGTTGTCACAATGTGGATAGATATCGGAAAATTGGTAGGGGTGATCGTCGTATTTTTAGGGTTTGAAATCGGCGATTTAGTATTTTTTAGGGGTTGCATGTCCAAGCGAAATCCATTTTTCATGGCGATTTTTGTACCATGAGGTACATTTTAGGATGGAAAATTTTTCACGGTTAGGTATTTTTTTAGGGTTTTTTGAGAGGTTTTCCGACGGTCACCCCTACCCTTTTTACCTTGAACAACCCCCCCCCCCCCCCCCGGGCCAAATAGCTCCCAAATCCATGTATTATACCGGAAGTGAAATGTATCGGAAGTCAGTCACCGGATATCGATATGTATGCTTTTGTTCGCAATGACTTTGATATGTTTATCTTTATCCTTGACTGATTTTAAGAGTAATGATTATCATTAATGATTACTTTAAATTCGAGATGGTGTTGGTCTATGCGGGCCGGGAGGTATCCTGCCTCCTCCCCTGGCGTCTGAAAATCGCGGAGCGAAGCGAAGTGCCTGGGACGAGCGCGGAGCACGAGAAATGCTTAGACGCCTAGGGACGATGCCGGTTGATATCAACCACAATCACAAAAATATAATTCAGGGCGCTGCCGGCTGAACAACTGCGTCATGCAAAAGTTATATATGCCATGATTCCGTTTCCGTAGCATGCCGATTCTTGCTTAGGGTCCGGGGACCTAGTCGGGATATAACTTTGGAATTCGTAACTTTGAAATTCGAGAAACAGCAAACTGCCATGCAACACGCTATAAAAACTTTGAAATGCATAAACTCTATGCTTGGTTATCTGTTATTTTAATAGAAGAATACTTTAAAGTACGTGTCTCGTGTCAATATTCTATCAGTTCCCTTACCAACTCAAGCCTCTCTTTTTCCTGAGTCATATTTTGGTTGATCCGGCCACCTTTCAGATGTCTTTTTGGGATGTCATGCCTGCCGGATACCTGTCAATGACGTCACACTCAAACGAATACACTAAACAGTAATTTAAGTTCAACTTTATTACACATTGTTAACAAGATATGATTCAGAAATGTGGGATCAGTCTGATGACGTTGATCGCATTTTGATTCTTCCTTAACTCAACTGATTTTTTTCCACCAGATGATGGAGTCATACACACTTCCTTCATCCAAGGTCGTCGGCAAAACCGAATACAATCAGCAATACGTGTCCTGTGGTACACCTACCATCCCTCAGCTCACTCGTCCTAAAACTGTTATCATAAAACCAGAAGCTAAGTTTGAATCTTTGACGACTCATAACACCGCCTTCACACCCAAGGTTCCCATCCCCCAAGCGACGTACGGCGAGATACCAAATTTTACCGGGTCAATCTTATTCCCGGACAAGACTGAGAAAATGAAGACTTGGAATCAGGAGGTGTATCGCGGGACATTTGCCCCGGTAGCGGAACTGTGTAAGCCGCACGCGGGACAAGTAAGTATTGGAACTGAAGGGGACCACTTTCATGGTACAACGCATAAGGATACATACAAAGATCCCGAACAGGAGGGAAGACAAGAAGCACAGAAGCGCAAAACAGTGCTACCGATGAACAAACGTGCTAAGTTCCAGTCGGAGACTCAGTCTAAGAGCGATTTCCCTGGATATGGAGGTAACATGCCGAAGCCTACCAGGTCCGTTCGCCCGCCTCCGGCGACTCTCAAACTCGCTATGAACAATGCCCAGAACTTCCAAACAACCAATGATGATTGCTTCAAGATCACATGGGACCCGAAGACAATTGGGAAGACAAAAATTCTAAGGCCTGGCGAAGACACATGCATGATGCCCAGAGTCAAGATGGAAGGCGCGACTCAAACTATGGTCGATTTCAATCAGAAGCAGTCTGTTAAAATGCCGATTATTCGACCGCAGACTCGAACCGAGCCAAGCAAGGCGAAGTTCCATAGCGATACAGCCTACAATAGTCATTATAAACCCTACAGTAATGTGGAGTTTAAGCGCTACGGAGATTTCCACGAAACAGGTGTCTATCTTAAGCCCGTTGCGAAGTTTTATCAGGATGGGTCTGTTACAGCGCAGGACTATCAAGGCGCTATTGGAGGGCGACCTCGCACTGGCTTCATACCTGAGCCGCAGCTGAAAATGTTCGGGGGCAAGATGATAGATCAGACAATTTATAAGGCAGCTTACAGCCGTAAGCCTCAAGAGGACTGCTCTTATCTAAAGTGGGTAAGCAATCACGCGGCCAAAAAGGAAGTTACTAAAATCCTCAGTGAGGAAAAAGAGGCAGCGAAGATGAAAATGGTTATGGAAATGCCAGTCGAGAAGAAGAAAGCTATCATAACAGGGAGCTAGACTGTCTGAACACATTCATTGACAGCAAACTAAAACAAACAAGGCATTTAACAATTTGTTTTGGGCCTGTTCAGTGATGAACAAAAATCCTTTCTCGTCACAAAAGACGTTCCAACATATTTTTTTTACTTAACTTCAAAAAGGTTTCGAACCATTTATACTTAATTAGATAATTATACTCAGTTAATGAAATAATCGAATTCTCACAAATTAACATAGTAGACTTAATGTTGTCCCATTTCAAATCTTTCGGGAATAATATTGTTTGTCCCAAGTATTTCCATATCAGTATATCTTCTTATGCGTTAACAACAAATAAAATAAACAATACACAAGGGGATGGTCACATGATCTGAAATGGGCCAAGCTAAAGAAGTACTTGTCAGTATTGCGCGAGTGCCAATAAATAAATGAAAGCAAATGCTTACAAGGCCAGGATAAGCTACTTTAGTAGTTTACGCAAATAAAACACTGATCTGCGTTTCAGAGTTTATATAAGACTCATTCGTTTTACTTGCATCTTCTAAAGTAGCGCAATTTTTTATAGCTCACTTTACCCAATCGCCTCGTTTCTGTGTAGCGCGGGGAAAACTTCTGTAAGGTGATTAGGCTCGCTCCAGGCCCTTCTTATGTAAGGCAGAGCACAAGGGGAATATCACGACAAGGGATAACCCCTGAGACTTCTCACTGCTCAAGTTGATATAAATATTTGTTATATATTTCTATGAGACGGGAAAGTATATCTGTGATGCTAATGTAGTTTTAGTCCATTCAACCTCTCGTTGTAGGAAAAGCTCTGTATATTATCTATCACATTTTTTCTCTATATATCTGTTATGGACTTTATACACTGGTTATTACAAGATAAGCAAATTCGAATACCCGAGTTTGGAGGCTCAACTGAACAAACTTTGTTGGTGAGACAGCTCTTGTAAAACTGTTCCTTCCTCTTGGATGATTTAAATTGCGTAAATATTTCGCCGAGACTGAGCACTTTGAATTCCTTGTTCTTGCATAAACCAGGCTAAGTTACATGTACTTCTCTGTCATGTACTGATTTACCTTATTCACCTCATGCCCGCGCGGTAAGAAGTCCGATAACAATGGTATCAGAGCGAAGCCAGTTGACCCAAAGATCGCTAAATAGCTGATATTACCACAGGCAACCCAGGATACTGATAGTAACAACATTTTCAACAGAAATATTTAATAAAAATCCATCAACCTTACCGTGTGTCTTGATGTGGTTGTTCTTTATATCTGGACCGAGTTTCAGGGAATTCGGTCGAATTTTCCTCCCCTTAATTAATAGTGAGGAAAATTTGACCGAATTCCCCTGAAACTCGAATACACACACAGGTTTTAATACGAGGGCCCGTGCTAAATTAATTTATTCTTTTCACAGAGAAAAGAATAAATTTAATTTAGCACAGAGCCTCGTATTGAATCCTTTGTGCGTGAGAAGTAAAGCATATCGCGGAAGTGGGCTATTGACCCGAACGCCTCACTTCGACGTAATGAAGCACTCTTCAAGAATAATGGTTTCATTGGCAGTTTATTACATCGAAGAGAGGTGTTCGGGTCTGTTCCGTTTAAACCCATTGAATTCCACCACAAATCGTATAATTATATCGTCGTACTTTATTTCCTTGAATCTCGTATATTGATTTCCGTGTTACTTGATAATTATTCAGTCTGAAACAAATCATGAGTCTCTGGTTATCTTGTGCTAGTATTCTGTACAATAATATAATAGGCTAAACCAATGCGAATCACTTACTTCTGTGGCGGGTATTAATTCTCCTTTAGTTTCCAGGTTAGCTTACAGTTTTCTCTGATCCTTTCGTTTCCAGGTTAGCTTACAGTTTCTCTGATTACGGGTTAGCTCTCGCAGTCCTTGCTGTTCCTGTTACGGATTGCGTAAACACTGACTATGCGTGCGATATCTGATCCTATTAAATGTCAATCAAGATCAATCAAATATAATAACAAAACTTATCGGAACATTCTCCGCCCCAAAAAGGGCGTAGTCCTTTTCCTCTAATTGACGTCAGATCTGCTTCTCCTGCATTGTTCAGTTATATCCCTCAGCTGGGTAGATTACGGCGATCTTGGTCACCGGTCTGTTGTATTCGCCTTCTGCTGTCTTCACCTTCACATTCCTGACCCGTCCGTCTGGTCCTGGGAACACTTCAACCATTCGACAGATGGTCCATTTTCCGCGGAAGGCTTGATTGTCCGATAGCACAGCGATGTCATCGATTCGCACGTCACGTCGCTCAGCGTGCCACTTCTTTCGTGGAATCAGCGTTGGAAAGACATCTCTACTCCACCGTTTCCAGAAAGATTCGACTATCTTCTGGACGAACTGCACTCTTTGTCGCGGATTCTTCGTCTCCTTGAATGGTCCTTGTGGTGCTGTAGGCGAGGCTCGTCCCAACAGCATGTCGTTTGGGCACACATACGATCCGTCGTCAGGATCGTTAGGTAGGCGGCCGATTGGGCGTTGATTGACTAGGTTTCCTACCTCGAGGAGACAGGTATACAATTCAAATGGTGTCAGGACCTGGTCGCCTATGGCTTTCTTTAGCGACGTTTTGCAGGTTTTCACGAGTGCCTCTACGCTGCCGTTCTGGTGTGGAACTGCAGGTGTCGTGAATATCCACCTTATTTCTTTCTCTGCGCAAAACGCTCGGAGCTCATCGATATTCCACCCTTCAATCATCTCTCTTAGTTCCCTTGCGGCTCCAACCATCTGTGTTCCGTTGTCACTCATGATGATCGACGGTTGCCCGCGTATGGAGAGAAATCTCCTCAGAACTTGCATAAACTCCATCGTAGAAAGGTCAACTGCTAATTCAAGGTGGACTGCCCTTGTATTTAAACAGGTGAAAATTACTCCGTAGTGCTTCGTTGTTTTGTTTCGTCCGATTTTGACATTCATCGGCCCGAAGTAGTCACACGCTGTATAGTGGAATGGCGGAGTGTGGGGGGCTAGGCGTAGTCCAGGTAGTTCTGCCATTACTTGACACTCAGCCTTGTGCGCAAACCTCCTACAGAAGACACACTGGAACTTGACTGCTTTACTTAGCTTGTTGCCTTTCAGGATCCAGTACTGTAGCCTTACTTTGGCGGTTGTAGTCGCTACTCCTGGGTGCCCGAATTGATGTACGTTTCTTGTTATTAACAGCGATACCCAGTGCTTGTCCGGGAGAAGGGCTGGGTATTTCCTCTCATATGACACCAAGGCTCGGTCGACTCTTCCTCCAACTCTGATGACACCCTTGTCATCTACGAACGGGCTTAACGACTTGAATTCGCCCTTTGTCATGCGGCTATGTAGACTCCTTTGCGCATTCTTGATCCAGAACATTTCTGCTTTCTTTAGCTCTTCGGATGCTAATGGACCCTCTACTCCTTCTTGGCCGTGTTTTCTCAAGCGTATCTTCTTTGCTAGTCTCTGGATATGTGCTGTAACTCGAATCAGTATCCTCCAATTTGAAAACGATTCGGGATCGATTGGTCTTTCTGCGGCGCTTACTTGGTAGACCGTTTCTACTCGACGGCGTTCCATATGCTCTTCTGAGACTGGTTGCTCTACTTCTTGGGGCCAGAACTCTGTTGGTCGTTGCAGGAACTCCGGCCCGTCACTCCATCTTCCCGCGAGGTTGCTCACGTGAATTCCTCTCGACACATCATCTGCTACATTGACCTCTCCCGGGATGTGTCTCCATTGCCGTGGGTTCGAGTTGCTCTGTATTTCTCCTACTCGTGACGATACGAATGGCTTGAACATACGTGACTGACTCTGGATCCAGGCTAGCGTGATTGTGCTGTCCGCCGTGAAGAAGTAGACGTCTTGAAACGGTATTCTCGATTCTTCCTGCACGGTTTTCGCGAGGTGCGATGCTAGAACTGCGGCCTACAGTTCTAGGCGTGGGATAATCACGAGTAGCGCCTTTAAAGCAGCTGGCTGCAACTAGTTTAGCTTCGTACGTGCCGTCGCTCTTTCTGTTCCTAATGTATGCACATGCTCCGAAAGCTTCTTCAGATGCGTCAGAAAAAAACGCATAGTGCTGGCGCGTCTGTAGCCTCATCAACGAATAACAAGTGTCGCGGGAATGTGACGCCATTGAGTTCCGTCATCTCCTTGAGTAGCTTGAGCCACTTTTCCTGGATTGCTGGTGGGAGTTCTTCGTCCCAGCCTACTCCAATCTGCCACAGCTCTTGCATTCCTATCTTCGCTCTGATAATAAACGCGGCGGCAAATCCAATGGGATCATAGATTCGCGCTGTTTGACTTAACATCATTCTCTTCGTTAGCTTCACATCTGCCTGATTCGGATCCTTCGTAATGATTGACTTTAGCAACGCGGATTCGACTTTGAAGTACAACTGATCCGTCTTGTTGTTCCATGCTATGCCTAGCACCTTTTCTTCAATCTCCTCTTGAAATATTGACATCCCCTCCGCAACTTCTTTCTGCTCACCGTCTTTCAGTGATTTGTTGGAGACCCAGCCTTTAACTTTGAAACCTCCCTTTCTTAGAACGTTATCAATATCTTCAGTCAGCCTTCGCGCTTCTTCTACTGTTGCCACAGAGTCACAAATGTCGTCCATGTAGGTGTTCTTCTCCAGTACTTTCGCTGCTCTTGGTAGGACTTCTTTGCTTTCCCTTGCGGGAGCAGGCTTATATCCAAATGTGAGAACCGTTTTCATGTTGACATCAGGCTCCTTATCTTCCTCCAGGTTTCGCCATAGAAATCGATGGACGTGCTGATCTTGCTCTGGAATCAAAACGCGGTGGTACATTTTCGATATGTCTCCTACGATTGCTACTCTTTCTTCTCTAAATCGCAGAATGACTCCAAAGAGACTGTTTAGGAGATCAGGGTCCTTCATCCAGTAATCATTTAAGCTATGGCCTTGGTATACCGATGAACTATTGAAAACCAGCCTCACGGGTGTACTCTTTTTCTCGGGCCTGATTATGGCGTGATGTGACAAATAATGGACTGGACCTTTGTACGATTCCATCTCTTCCTTGGACAGCTTTCGAGCAAAGTTCATGTTATTCATTTCTACTATCTGATTATTGTAAGCTTTGGCTGGTTCTGGGTTCTTCTTTAGTCTTTTCTCTGTCGATTCCAGGCGCTTCAGTGCCAAGCCTTTATTATCTGGTAGTAGACTTGGGTCCTTCCTCCATGGGTACTTAACCATCCACTGATTTCCAACTTTGATGCACGACTCTTCTATTAACTTCTCCTCTTCTCTTTCCGCTTGTGTTAGTTTGTCTGCATCACAGACACAGGGTTTGACCTCCACTCCCATTGTCTCGGTAGTCCAGAAGTCCATCATGTCCACTGGGGCAGCGTACTTCACGTGTAGTATGTGTCCAGCCGGTGAGGACTCTTCATCTGGTCTCCCTCCAAAAACGACCCAACCGAGTGGAGAGTGGCGTGCAAGCAGGTGGTCGGACTGTCTTGTCTCTCCTGTATGCATCAGGGCGTGGTCGATGCCAATCAAACGTCTACGTGACCTTTTCCCCGGCGAAAGCGTGTATTCGGTAGACCGAACTGATCTGGTAGGCTTGACGTCTTGACTGACTCGAGCTCGTCGATTATGCTTGGAATTCCTAATGCTTTAACTGTGAATTTCTTGTTGTCATCTACTGAGCTAAGTTGCACTTTGTACACTTTAGTTTTAATGGTTTCGTCTTCTCCGCCTACTTTGGTAATCGTGACCGTGGTGTCCTTGCCCTTTAGGCCGAGGGATTCCGCAGTTGACTGTCGGATTAAACTGACTTGCGCCCCGGAGTCTAGCAGTACGTTTCCTCGCTTGAAAATCCCACCTTCACCTGTGATATTTGCAGTCAGAACTGGAAGCACAGGCTCAGTTGCATTGGTTGTCATGGTGACGCCTATCTTGATTGAGTTGCTCTTGTGGAGCAGCGGATGGTGTTTTTGCTGACACTGGACGCCGCTCTCTGTCTTCGAACATTGTCGGCTTCTAGTACAGTTATCCATATTGTGATTCCTTCCTGCTATCTTCAAACAACTGAAACAAACGTGATTATCCTTGGCTGTTTTCACTCGCTCGTCGATCCCGAGGGCAGCGAATTTCTGACACTGATCTGGCCAGTGCGAAGATTCCTTGCATATCCAGCACTTGTGTCTCAGAGGCATGAGGCTCAAGAATTTCCAAAATAATCATAATATATAATAGCAATCTGTGGCAACCATAACATTTCTAAACAATCTTCCGTCTCTGGAAAAGTAATTAGAAACCGCCTTAAGTTGGAATACGCCACCAGAAGTAAGTAATACTGATTGAAGTAACTAACACAGAGCCTAAAAGGAATTCAGATCACTAAGAGCAAAAATAATCTTGTGCTCTGGATAAATATGATCCACATGCTTCCTAACGATATGAAATCTCATACCATCTAAAAAGGCTATACAAACGAAACAAAAACAAACAAAATGCCCTAAACTGCGAAAGACACTATCAGGTTGACTTTCTGGCCACCTAGAAATTACATATCTATTCACGGGTTTCTTTCCGTGTATGGTTTTCCTAGCAATCTAGCTAATGGAGGATGCCTCTACAGTTTGTTTCACAAACGTAACGAATTGTCAGTTGAAGGTAGACCTAGACTAGCTTATGGCCTGTCTGACACCATATAAGGCTGCCTTAAATAGGCATCAGTGTCAGTGACTTACTTCAAAAAGACAAAATTAATGTTCTCTTAAATACAAGAAAATAACAGCAATGAACCTGAGGGGTAAAGCAATTAGCACATGTATTCTCTTTTCTAGCACATGTATTCTCTTTTCTAGCACATGTATTCTCTTTTCCCCAATGAATTCATGCATTCTTGTATTCCTACAATCGTGAATGCTGCCTTGGAAACACATCTGAAATGAAGTCGTTATCTGCAAGCATCGGCGTTTGAGGAGATGTTCAACCTGTCACGCTCGGCTCAAGACTTCGACCTGTGGAAAGACCGTTGACAACAGAACAAAAAAGAGTAACATGTGAAAAACATGCATCGTACTGTATTACACATGTGCAGTTCCCTCTTCAATAAATTTATAACAAGCACAAAACACTTCTAGCTGGTTTCTACTTGATAAACAGAGCGCGACCAACAGCGAAGGATACAGGTATTCCGGCCTAATAATTAAATACATATATCAAAAAACTACTTTGCAGAACCAGAAAATACTGATCCATTTGTGTGATAAATAATCTGGTCAAATTAGACCTAACACAATCCATGCAGTAGTGTCAAAAATACAACACTGAAATTATGCTACATGCTACACCCTATCTGCTTAAAGCATATCACTGACATAATCTTAAATAACATTCTAATATATCAGTGGTATATACCTGAAGAGGATACCTAATCATTCGCCCGTCTAAGAGGCCCACAATGATTTAACTCGTTTTATCGTACACTTCAGCCTGAATTTAAATCGAACTTTACAAGAAATTTCAATTTCAATTGAACTGTTATCATTACACTTCCAGCCCAATTATTACAAATCATTTCAACAGTTGTGGTGAAATAAAAAAATCAGCAGATTCGAGATCGTGACGGCACCAAAGCGTAATAGTTAACAGTGGTAAGTAAGAATTGACGGAAATATCTGTAGTACATTATGTCTATATCCAAAAAAGGACAAGGACTGACTTAAAATCATGTCTAACAACTTAGTATTTAACAATCATTGATATTTATAGCCAGCTAGCAAATGAAAATCTGGTCTAGCTTGAGGAATCCAATGTGTCTGAAAACAAATGTTATCTGAAATATAAACTGCAAATACTAACAGGACTATACCATGAATAATGCAAATTAAACAGCCAACTCTCAGCATTTCTCGTCAGTAGAATGACTCTGTACACCGTCATCTACACATTTCATATACCAATACATAATTTTTTTGTGCTCAAGCATGTTAAGGCCTGGTTCATTTAACGGAAAATAGATTTACGTTAAAAAATGTTTTCTGACATAAATAACAGTTTAAACAAAATCTAATTACACCATAATACTAATATCAACTTCCTTAAATTTGTCGAGTGGATGATTGTTGTATCACATGATCGATGACGTCATAATTATATAAAATCGTTTAAGTGAAATGCGGCTGCGACGATAACATATGAATGTAAACTAACCCTGCTAAAACATTACTTCTCCTGTAGTGTTTTAGACCACGCTTAGAAAACATGACTATCATATAAAGATAAGGAGATATTAAGGGTAAAAAAGGTCACGTGACCTATTTTGCATATTTTCGCCTTAATTACTCGTTAACGAAACATTGTAGTATCTTTTCTAAGCTGATTTAGGTAAAAGGCTTCAATTATCGTGAGAAACTTGGCGTACTTACCATATTCGACTATGCTGAAATTTGACCGCTGAACCAGGCCTTAACATGCTTGAGTGGTCAATATCAAATGAAATAAACAGGCACCATAACCTGTACAAACTTGCATCACAGATCGAAGCTGCTGTGCAAGACAAAACTGTCGATATGAAACCTTTAAACGTATCCACCGAATACACAAGCAGACGCACTCATAATAAATAATACATAAATTAATACTACTTGCAGAATCAGAAAATACTGATCCATTTGTGTGATAAATAATCTGGTCAAATTAGACCTAATGGAGTAATGCAATCCATGCAGTAGTGTCAAATAGACAACACTGAAATCATGTTACACTAGCACACCCCTTAATTTCAGGGAAATCTGCTTAAAAGATATCAATTTCACAATCTTAAATAACATTCTAATATATCATGGTATACCTAAGAGTATATACCCCAGTAATCATTCGCCCATCTAAGAGGCCCACAATTGAACTTTTATATTACACCGTCCAGCCTGAATTTAAATCGGGCTTTACAAACAAATTTCAGTAATAATGCAAATGCAAGGGATCTACTCAACTAGTAAAAAAACAAATTCTGAACATTCTCAGTGAGCGAATAGCAAGTAATTACAAACTAAAATCTAAACATGATATTAAATTTGGATTAAAACCCGATCAATGGTGATAACAATTCAACTGGTCGAAATTACTAGTAAGAGAAATAAAAAATAATTCTCTTAATTAAGTAATGGTCCGCGTAAGAACTATAGTAAAACAATAGAGCAGTGGCAATGAGCATATCCTCACAGTCGATTTTGCGTGAATATGACTTAAGTGCAGTAGGAGATGTCTACAGTCCAAACTACACCCACTAAATAAAGTGTTTTTTTATCCTATGGGTTATTTTTACTGTGATAACTCAAAGAAACCACCATCCAACCAATCGGAAAGGGAGAAAACAAAAGATCTTTCAATCGCAAATTTGATCACTTTCCCCAAGGTCGATATTCTTCGAAATTAAACCATAGGCATTTTGATCAAAAGTGAATTGAAACTTCAAAAAGTATCGTATAAAATGTATTATTTCGAGGGTTTTCTATTGAATTTAAGAGTATCAACCAATGAAATTACGAGAGAGAAGAATAGAAAATTAACACCTTTTCACGTTCCTTGCCGTTCAGTGCTATCGTTCTTTACCGGACCACTACTTAATCATTGTCCGGTTCTCCCGTAGTGGAGACGAGAATTCATAGGAGAAAAGATAGACAAAGAAATCAAGACATAAGAAGCTTGTAAAGCACACATATATGTTGAAGCACTAAATGTTATGTACTACCTTTTAAATTCTTAATCTTCTACTGCCTCGTTGACTCAAATCTTTTGCAATTATACAACAGGCTTAAACAAATACGAATACGTACCTTCCATAGAGGTTTCACACGTTCCTCTAATTTACCTCTTTTAAAACAGAATAGAGTACGCCGCCTTCCAAGGAGAAAACTTGAAAGAATCTAAAGCCCAAACTCGGTGCTCTTCCGTTGTGTATATCAGTATGACAACGCAAGGTTTCTGAGATAATAGTTCCTCCGAAAATGTCCGGATTTCCCGCAGTGGAAACGAGGATTCATAGGAGAAAAGATAGACAGAGAAGAACAATAATTCACAAGTGGCTTGTACTGAGTACACACGAGCCATAAATAAACGAATGTCCTACATTATGAAATTGATCAATCTTATACTGCATCGTTGACTCAAACATTTCGTGAATATACGACGTGTTTAAAACATTATATACGGATACGTACCTTCACATAGAGTTTCACATGTAACCTCTACCATAAAATCTGCCCTTATATAAGATTCTGCCCTAATATACATAAGGTATGCATATTCAATGCTAGAAATACAAGGAAGACTAATGAGTTATCACTGAAAGTGACAAAATAGCTACGAGCCGAAACGAAGACACTTTCCGACTACACGTTGTTACGTCAGAAAACATCTATTCACCTTATTCACAGAAAACTGAGATCTCTACTGGCTCAAGTGTAAGGGAAGAGGGGAGACCAGAAACCAACTCGCAGAGTGAGATGAACGATGTAACAGAACAGAATCAGTCTACAGGAGGAGCGACGACAACTGATGATGCACCAGCAGATGTGATGCCACTGTTAAAATTGTACCAGCATTTGTTAAAGTTTTATTTCAAATTGATTATTGACCTGATATGTGAACATGTTAAGATTAAGATATTGAGCACTATTAGTTGTAAATGAACCAGTACTGTTTGAAGATGCACAGTAATTGGAAAAAACCTTGGGATTTTAAGAAGAGTGGAAAAGTACGGTACTCCGTGGGCCTGCGCAACCCACAGAAATGAATAGTCCACAGATATACATGTAAGGGTTTTGGATTGTATTTTTCCCAGGTTGTAAGAACACATAGTTCAAATACATATTTGTAAACGTCGAGGACGACAGTTTTTTCTAGAGGGGGAGAATGTGATGGGTGTCTCTCGTGCACCCCCGCGAGAGTTGTATAACCCATAAGCTCTTGCGGGCAGAATGAAGAAGAAAGCACATGGTCGAGTCAACTGGTTGTTCTTGTGGTTGATTTGGGATTATTATCGCCGAACCCGGCCAAATAACACGGGAAGCTACGGGAAGTCGGGTACAAGTACAATAAACTACCATGATTAGCGCTTTTTTCAGTCGTGAACTTCGCCTACTAAACTTCGTGGCAGGCCTAACATCCCACGTGCTACTTGTTCGGTAGTAATACTGGTGTTATGAAGCCAGCTATCAGTGACCACAAGTTAACGTGATCCGCATTGGCTCCTGGGGAATCGTCCACAAACAACAGAATGAACGTATTCATCAAAAGGTGCCGAATACCGAACTGACATTATAAGGAAAATATCGGATGAGTGTGAAAGGAAACAATTCCACTATCTGATCGTCACTTTGCCCTTCATGTGACATCAGGTTCAGGGAATAAATAGTTCCGGCAATGAAAAGCTGGACTAACGGCTCCTGATTACACACCATTGTGGGTTGTTTTTGCTGGAGGTGTGATAATAGGTTTTATTTATCGAGTGTGACACTTGACAGTACAATAACTGATAACCTCATGGCCTTCTAATAAAATTAAATAAATAAAGGAAAAAATTGACAAAGTCAAAAAGCTACAAATTTACAATACTGCTGATGGAACTATTAATATTATAATTTATGTTAACAATCAATTGCTAAAAATACTACCAAGGGATTTGAACTAACTACCCATATATTATACTATTTACAAATATACTATTTACAACTAATCCTACTATCTACAACTAATCTTTCAACAATTGTATTAACATAATCGCAGAAAATCTATAACATAAAAATAACCACTGTCATCACAGAGCACCTATAAATCAACATTTTGGAAAGTTTTAATAGTATAGGGTGATATCGAGGGTGGAATTTATAGACTTTTGTATCAAATTTTGTGGTCTTGCGAACACCTAATTTGCATAATGTCAAAGTTCAAAATAACTTTCCTCTAAAAGAGGATGTTTATGTAAGTGAACTGTGGAATATTTCTCTGCATAATTATTGACGTTGTTGAATCTGAAAAAAATAATTCAAAACGAGGCTGTGTACGCATGACTGCAACTCATCTTTTCGGGATTTCATCCTACGCTATTAAAACTTTCCAAAACTTGAGATCAAAGTGATTTTAATGTGTAGCTGCATCCTGGAAGGTTACTAGGTCAGATTCATGCACCTGTCGTCCCACCGTGCATGGGATAGTATTGTTCATGTCATAGCTCTGTAATTGACTATATTCGGCTGGTAGAGATAGTCTGATGACTTTGTAAGTATGACATAATTATTTGGTGTAGTAGAAACACATGCAGAAAACAATTCGGACCTAACTGTAAGTAAATTTAAGCATTTTGTAAAATGTCGTGATAAAAAAAGAATAAGAAATTCGGGGGACTTATCAATCTATATTAATCATAGAATCTCTGAAGGGGTATCCCACAAATAACAATAATATCATATGGTGTAAGCTCGATAAAAAGTACTTTAATCTATACATAGAGATATTTATTTGGGAACTATATACTTAAGTCCATCGAACTATGAAAGAAGGAACAATGAAGATATGATTGGAGAACTGGAATGCGAAATGCTTAATTTTTCAATTAAGGGTGATATTATCATCCAAGGTGACTTCAATAACGCACGAACCGGGGACATGCAAGAATTAAGTTTGGACGATAATAACGCATTCATAGACCTTCCGGATGATTATGAGGTAGACGCTCAATATAAAAGAAATTCGCAAGATTTTGAGACAATCGATGCTAGAGGCAGAAATCTAATAGATACTTGCACAGCTCTAAACCTACGAATATTAAATGGGAGAGTTATTGGTGACCTAGAAGGTAAAAAGACCTGCTTTCATTACAATGGCAGCAGTGTTGTATACCATGTTATTGGGATCAACAACATTATTCTAAAAGATTTATGGTACTTGATTGTCAACCCTTTGAAACCTTACTTGTCGGACCATTGTCACCTTTCATATACGCTATAAAAAAATGAGTTTGCACCGAATGTCTCTGAAAAACCAAAACCAAAGTCCAAAAGGTTGTTATGGGACGAAAAAACAAAGGACAAGCTAAACGAACTCCTTAGGATCACCTGAAACACAAAATAAATTAAGTGCAGCTTTAAACAATAGTAATATAGACACAATGACATAATTATTTACCGGAACCTTATCTGACGTGCTTGCGCTACCAAAACACCTCATTTAACAACAAAACACCGAAACAAAATAAACTATGGTTTGACGAAGAATGTGAGTTTGAGAAAGAAAACTTAACTGAAAAATTTCTCGGGAAACAAATTTCGCGCTACCCGTGTAATGCACAACTAAGGTCGCTTTTGCACTGCAATAAGGAAGTTTTTAGGAAATTATGCAGACACAAAAATAACTTATTCTTCAGTAAAAATTTTAAGAATTCAAAGTAGGTATGGAAAAAACTCGGCAAGCTTTTCAACTTCACTAAGAAGAGTAATAAACAACAAATTGATATAGATAAAGCACGGGAATTTCACGAGCACTTCAAACAACAGAATTCTATTAGTGATAGTGAAAACACGTACACACTGAGGAAGCGGGACCACTAGATTTTCCGATTTCTGTGCAAGAGATAGCCACAGTCATAAGTCAATTAAAAGGGAACAAGGCCCAGGGGCAGATAATGTATTGAATGAAATTTTAAAGACTGGCAAGGATGCTTTAATGAGGCCCTTACACATTCTGTTCAATAGAATCTTAAGGACGGGGCATTATCCATCCCTGTGGAGTCTCGGCCAAATCGGCCAATCCATAAAAAAAGATGACCCCTCTAAAGTAGAAAACTACAAAGGGATTACACTTTTATCGTCATTAGGCAAAGTATTCACGTCCATAATGAACACTAGACTCTATAATTACCTAGTAGAAAAAGAAATATTGAAACCGGAACAACGTGGTTTTCATTCTGAAAACCCTTATCGATAAATACGTAAAAACCAAACCAAAGAAGGTAAACAACTTGCTTTTTTCTTGTTTTGTAGATTTCAGAAAAGCATTTGATTGCATACCAAGACACAAATTGTTTGAGAAGCTTGGTAAAGCAGGAATAAACGGCAAATTTCTTGCGGTCTTGACATCTATGTATTCAAATGATAAATCATCCGTTAAAATAGACCAATTAACAACTCCGACCTTCGCTTGCCATGCCGGAGTAAAACAAGGCTGCATGCTTTCTCCCACCATATTTAATTTCTACCTAAATGACTTGCCTGACACGCTTAACCAAACAAACGTTAATGATATACAACTTTCAGTTGTTTACTATACGCAGATGACCTAGTTATCTTTTCTAAGTCGGCAAAGGACTGCAAAGTTACCTTGAGAAACTAGAGGAATCTTGTGAGAAAACTATGAACAATTACGCTTTTCAATATGGAGGTCATAAACTAATAAATGTTAAGTCATATAAATACTTAGGCATTCAATTAAGTGCCTATGGAAATTTTGCTCTCGCTAAACAAGAGCTAATAAAGGTACCGCTAAAAGCATTGTATAAATTGAGGAAAGAAATGGGTGACCATTTTAGAGAAAATATTAACCTGACCATAAAATTATTTGATGCGCTAATAGTTCCCCTATTTTACTTTACGGTAGCGAAGTATGGGGGGTGGATTGTAAAGAACAAATAGACAAAGACCCAATTGAGTCAGTCCAAACTAAATTTTGCAAATGGCTCTTAGGCGTTAGCAAGTTGTGTAGCAACAATGCATGTAGAGCAGAGCTAGGGAGATTTCCTGTACCTTACCAAGCAAAATGTAGAAATTAAACATCAATTTCTGGCTGAAACTGAATGACACTGAGCAAATAAAGTTATCCTGTTCAATATATAATGATATAAAAAAATAAGGAAAGCTAAGAATTTTGGCACCAAAAAGTAAAAGCCCTGTTGTATCATATAGGACTAGGGGAAATAATAATGGACTAACGTACAAACATCAATTCCTGATCGCAAAACCATTTTGAGTATTATAAGCCAGAGACTAAAGGACATAGAGTACCAAACTTGGCTAGTGACATCAATAACTATAAAAGAAAAGATCCCCGCCAAAGTAATAAATTAAGAACTTTCCGCAGATTCAAGTCCAAATGTATTTTGTGACGTTAAAGCACGAACTACACATTTCCGGCAGAGCGTCATGCGGCAATCACTTCCGATAGGCCGCCATTTCGCCTTCGAAATCGCCTTTGTACAGCGCATGCTCACCAGGGGGAGGGGGGGGGGGATCAATGTTTGGGAGATGGGGGAGATGGGGGAGATGTTGTTCACGGTTTTGGTACAATCCATACTATTTGCATGATTTATTTATTATTTTCCATAATTTATGAATTTAGTTCGGCGCGTGTTAAGAACGACGATTGCCGTAAAGTCGCACCAGAGTCGTAATTCCCGACTTGGCTACTCGAACCTCATGCTGGACTGACTCGTACCTATTGAATAGGTCGATCTCAATTGCGGCAAATGTCGTACTATCCATGAGCCTATTTCAAAATTAATAGGTTGGACTGAATTAAGTTCATGGTTAGTTCGACGTTTGCCGTAGGCCTAAGTAATCACAAATTAGCAATTGAAACTGGGCATTACTCGAAACCTTACCAAATACCCGAAGAAAGAATTTTCCCCATTTGTACAAATGACGTCGAAGATGAAGAACATTTTTTTAATAAAATGCCCAGCATACTGCAATATAAGGAAAAACCTTTTCGATTATTTAGAGGATCAAATGAAAATCAAAATAAACATGCAGAATGAGGTATTTTTACTAATCACAAACCCCCCAAACAAGGATATAGCTGTGCAAAAACAAATTGCCAAATTTATCTATGAATGCGTAAAAGGAAGAAAGAAAAGGACAACTTCATAACATTCTATGATTAATTTCATTTATTGATATATCTTGTCTTTTATGTAAATTTATTTGGGCTACTGCCAATGTACACGTTAGTATAAGGCTCCAAATAAAATCATCTGTCTGTCTGATGATCGTCGTATTTTTTAGGAGTTGATATCGGCGATTTAGTATTTTTTAGAGGTCCATTTTTTAGGGTGATTTTTAGACCATGAGGTATAATTTAGGATGGGCAGATTTTTACGGTTTGGTATTTTTCGGGTATTTTTCGAGGTTTTCCTACGGTCATCCCTACCCTTTTCAAGTTTACTCGTCCGTTCCACGACCATTGTTGTTAAAGGAGCTACATGTACAGGTTTTTCCAGTTTCGGTTGACATTGATTGTTACGGTCATCGTGACCCTTGCTATGTGATGGTATAATCAGATATACTCAGATATTTGTATATTTATAGTTTCAGGATTTCCGGTCTTAATTGAACGAGAAGCCTTCTAGTGTTTCAAGCCCGGGAGGGGGGTAGGGGTACTCCCTATATTGAACTGACGTGGGTGCTCGGCGCTCTTTTTATGGGTAAAAATTATCGTAACCATACCTTTTAGGAGGTTCTGCTCGCACGAGTTAGTTACGCAACCCGAGTGGTGCCTTTTAGGGGTACAAAATTAGAATTTTAAGGTTCTTTTACAACGTACACGAAGCCAATCACTTTATGAATTTTAATTTATGTGTACCTTTTATGGTCAAAATCATTATGGTTTTTAAACCTCCTTTAATTTAGGCATACCTTTTAGGGATCTTTTTCAACAAAATGACCGCCAAGTATCCGGCTGTCATTTTGGTACCGGACCCCCCCTCCCCCAGGGTTTCAAGTCGTTTCGTTACATGAAAAAACCTTAGAGGTTCCGTGAAAGTCGACCAGCACTCAAACAACATTTTGATAGTTTTAAACTTCAGGCAATTCTAACGCAATTCTAACGCAATGCCCTCACTAATCCCTGTAGGATACTGTTTCGATTTTTTTTATACACGTCGTATATATTTCATGGTTAATACGTTTTACGTCAAATGTGTAAAAACCCGTTTCCCCCGGCACGCATCAGACAGCCGCTCTATCATCTACCACTGGGCTTACGGGGGGCTGTGTGATTCAATTCAAATATTTCCCAATATGATATTGAAAGCTCTTGGCATGCAGGCCCAATATTAGTTTCGAGAACAGATAGGGTTAATTAAATTTTGCTTTGACGTCTTCAAAAGTCATTGAGTCCAGCTGAGTGTGTTAATCCCATTCATAAAGTATAGGGATATATTACTCCCTATAGCCAGCAGGGGCGTAGCTGACTTAAAGCCATTAAGCCCTTAACAGGATTTTTTTTATTTTTTATTTTTTGCTGTAACAGTACAACTTTTATTAGAAACTCAACTCTAACCCTCGAGTGAGCAAGGCGAATACGCTATCTACTGCATTATTTGAAGTGCACCTAACGTTTATTTTGTTATCATAAATATCGATTCTACATCAAGCTTTGAGTACTTCTGTGAAGAAAGTTTTGGTTTACAGAGAATACGCTATGTTCTACGTTTGTTTGAAATCGTGAAAATGTGACCTTTCCTGACCCATGACCGCGTAAGCAAAAGCCTGGGTCGATCCCTGGGTTGACGTCATCTCATTAATGCATTATTCTCCATGGCGTCTTTCTATCACAACAACATCGATTTATAGAGAATATACACTGTTTGCGAGTTGTTAGTTAAGAAAAAAATCATTTTAGTCAACATGTTAAGTATTTATTCAAATTATTGCAAAGTCGAATTAATTAAATGACGTCTACCCAGGGATCGACCCAGGCTTTTACTTTCGCGGCCGTGGGTCAGGAAAGGTCACATTTTAACGATTTCAAACAAGCGTAGAACATAAAGTATTCACTTTAAACCAAAACTTTCTTCACGGAAGTACTCAAAGCTTGATGTAGTATCGATATTTATGATAACAAAATAAACGTTAGGTGCACTTTAACCGACCCCCAACCTTACTAAAAACATTGCATCGAAAACGCTGGAAATAGTGTTTCAGAGCATGTAAATTTCAAAAATTTCCTCGGGACTCCCCTAGGAGCTTGCGCCATCACCGCTCGTTTAGCTTGTACCTTCGGGGCTTAAAGGGGAGAAAATGGCTGACTACACCCCTGGCCAGGGTATGGTTTTCGAGCTCTTTTGAGTCTGAAATAGGGTAAGTTATAGATATTATCTTTTGAGTATGGAGGGTATAAAGTAAGCTATTTAAAAATATATTGAGAAACAACAAACCACGTGCACGGCGAAATTTAAAATGTCATTGGATTAAATAACGCGATTAAAGGCCGCTTTCTGTGATACATTGCACAAATGAACGGCCAACCCTGGGAAGCCCTGAAATAGGGTCAGATTTGCGGGATCAGGTCTCTGTGAATTTTTTTTTTACCACAACTGCACAGTTTCTCGTTCTCTGATTGCCTTGTTGCCATTGGAAATAAGGACATACCACAGGTTACGTCATCGCTCGCATCACGAATTGCGTGATAGCGTGCGCTAGAATTACCTTTCTCTTACAATTTCCCTCGTTTTCAACGCTCTTCAATTCCTCTTGACTATTTCTCGTTCGTTGTTGTAAAAAACAAATTTACGATAGTTTACCGTGGAATGTCCTCTTTCCCCGAAGAAGATCGGCCGTGCCGATCGAAATATTGGAAGAAAAACTCTCTACCGTTGAATCAGCCTTTCCTTTCTTGTCCTCTTATTTAGCACGTTTTGCGTCATCGCATAGTTAACATTATTGTGGATTCACTCAGCGACCAGCGCCTTATGAAATTCACAACAACTTTGACCATACGATGAAGCAAAGCGTGGTAAGTAAGAGGACATTCCACGGTAAACTATCGTAAATTTGTTAAATGGAAAATGATAGGGACAGAGTTTTGAGACCCATGCGGCGTCCCGCGGGTGGCAATGCGCTCTGATTGGTTGGTCGTCGTCACGTGGGGTTTGCCACACTCCACCACGTGACGATGACGAATTCTGTCCCTAGGGGAAACGGGGTTAATGATTAAGACAATGGATAAGTACCTTGCAACTCTATTGATGTTTCAGCTTTCTCATTGAATTGCTAATTAGGATGAACGTTTTATATAAAGAATACTAATGAACATGAAATTTTATTAAAGTTTCATCCTAATTAAGAATTCACTGATAAAGACCCAAAGATAGCAAAATGTACACGGAACATAAGGTACCTAAATAATAAATTTTGCACTAAATTTACTAATATCAGCAGACTACCGAGATACACAGAACATATTTTTTAAATGAAGTTATCCAACTACCATTACTTGTTTACCGAGCCACTGTTTAGTTCCAATTATTAAACCAAACTCAAAGCCGTAAAATAATAAAAGCGTGCATTAAACTTACAAACAACCTCTTCATATTTTGTACCGGAGTCAAAAATTTAGAGTCTGCCGTCATATCAGTCACATCGTTTTCCAAGTCTTGAACTTTATCGATGTCAACCACGACACCAAATCCTTCAAGTGCAGCTTCTTGTTCTAGCTTGTTCTTTGCCACACAATGCTTTCAGCATTGCGAAACGCCGCTTCAAACAATATAGTATAGTAATTTCTTCATGTCATTCCCTTGAGATATCCGTAATCACAGGCGGTGATTACTCGAATATTTTGCATGGCGTTGTGAATACAAAGCCTAATAAACTCGCAGCACGTGTTTTATCAGGTTTAAAACTCTCGGCCTGCGCCCTCGAGTTTTAAACCTGATAAAACACTGCTGCGAGTTTATTAAACAGTACATAATCACTTATTTCTGTTTTTTTTATTATCAATAACTACTTTTCCAAGTCTCGTTTATTGATTTACTGACACAAGAATTTTGACCATGCGATGACCGCGCCACTCGTGGACATACCATGATAAACGATCGAAAGTCTGTTTTCAACAACAAACTAAAAATAGAGAGAACTGATTGCGAGAAGAACTGATTGCGGGGAAAAGTAATTTTAGGTCGACGAGGTATTGCACGAGCGATCACGCAATGACTACATTCACAAGGCTATAGTGCTTTTTGTTACACATTTTAAAATATCTTCCATATATTATTTGGCTTATTAATTCCACAACTTTAAGGTCCGGTCATCGATTCCGATAATTTAAAAAACGTCTTACCGAAACGCATATTACACCACTTCATCTTCCCTTCGGCTCTAATGTTAATTAACCTGATCATGTTTAAAATATGGCTTATGGTTAATTTATAAAGCGCAGTAAAGTCGAGTGGTTGGCCGGACATGAACATGCTAATCTCCTCAATGCGCTTAGGCAAGTTAACAATAGCAAGAGAGGCTATTTTAAAACTATTATATTGATATTGTGAATTAAATCTGCCTTAATAGATACATGCGTGTAGATATATTACTGATAACATTTTCTCTCTCAGAACCACAACGTAGGAAAGTTTGTAGGATTTATTTGTTTCTCGCCAGTACACCAGTTCTTCGAACTGCGGCCGGTCAGGTCTTGCACCCCCCCCCCCCCCCCCCCCCCCCCCCTCTCCCCCTCCCCCCACCAGAGTGCGTTATCAATTTTACATTTTTACATTTGAATTGTGTCTTTATAACGAATTCTTAAAGTTGCGGATAAAGTACTCGTAAGAGCTTTGATGAAAAGTGACAGCATAACACAATACCAACTTTCGTTGGATTCCAAGACGTGCTGCTATCGTATTTATTAGTCTCGAGTACAAATCGCAATCTTGGAATATTTGAACAAACGCGTCTACGCTATTCAGCTGTTTTATGACAGTTTGCATTAAATTTGATTTTTTTTTTAGGTTGGCAAGTGTCCCATGCACGACGAGCATGTGCGCAATAAAGACAACCTCCTGCGAAACCAAATACGAAGTGAATGGAATGGTTTATCAACTCGCGGAAAGCTATAGGAAGGGTGGACGACCCCGGTCTCGCATGCACAGCATACCTTGGCATTTTAGCTATGCGCTATTTTGAGCCTTCGTAAGCGGTAGTAAGCTTTTTGTTACACATCTTCATTCAAAATCTAGGGCCATGTAAGCTATGCCCTTAAAGGAGAAGTTACGTTTAGCTAATCAACGGTTATCCTCTGTCTGATAGTAAGGTAAAGGACATGTAAAGGCCATGTTATAGGGCTTACAACTGCGTCGATTGGGACGCAGCGTTGTAGGAGATTTCTTGCAATGTAGTGAACCTATAAGTCTATACCTGGTAACAACAAAGTAAGACGATTGATTTAATAGCTAAGGCTCTACGGAAAGCCAAGCCTTTTACCGCTTATATGTTGTATTCTGCAAGTTTTTAATGCTGTTAAATACAGGAATAGCGTTCTTAAAAACGAACGGTTCAGGAAAACAAAGCAGCGTTCTTTGTATTTACCGGCTTCATCACTTCCTGACAGACAGTTGATTACAAGCGAGACCTTTACGAACTTTTAACATAATCAAGACATGGCCCGTCAGAATAAAACTACTACGCCAGCAGTAGGAGGAAGGCATGATATTGCCCTAAATCACGGCAGGATATACAGCCAATCGTTCATGGCATTAAAGGTAGGATGAATTACACGAAGCAGTTATATATATATATAGTACTATAAAAGGGTAAGGAAATTGATTTTATTTGGTAATCAAAATGGTTGGTAAAATGAAAGAACAATTGTAAGGGTGACTTATAATCATAAGAGTGCATTCAAGTCACATGGATAGATACCCTGTAAACCCCATAAATATACAAGATTACACTTAGCTCTATTAGTATTCTGTATCATTTGATATGCTAACTAACTACGCTAGCTTTATGCACCACTGAGTCAAATCCAGCGGTGCCCATTCCCGCGGTACATGGTGGGGCATTTGCACATTTTGAGATCCCGAGAGTGGGGCATTTGTAATTTTATATTGGCCCGGAGATCGGGCATTGAATCCAAGATGGCGTCATTGCCACGAAAAAACAACGCAAAGACCCCTAGGAACGAGGTTGGCCTACCAACTTGCAGAAAATCCAGGGCAGTACCCTGCGAGAAGAATCAGGGCCAGCAGCAAACCGGACATGGAAGCATTTATTGGAAAAAGCGAGGAGTACGTAATTGACTGGCTTGTCCAGCACTAGTGGACGTATTTAAAGGTATGTCAGTTTTCCCGTAACATTTCAAACTGCATGCTTGTTCAGTTGAACTATTCATTACTTTAAGTCAAGTCCGACTCGTATTCCGGTTTCATTCTGATTTAATAACACAAGTTCATTTGTAGGATTCAAAATGATTTCCGGGGGAAAAACAGCCGTCAAATTGTTGAAAATAAATATATGTGCACCGATTCATCATTTTTATCAGGAGCCAGTTACCAGGAGCGTCCATATATACTTTACCCGTGAGTCAGCGTATGACCGGTTTGAGCTATTAATTTCCCAGGTAACTGCCTTCTGACTCTGCTGCGATCGTGCATATGATTGCCGTAATTATCGAGATTAGGAATTATATATTGTTCTTCGAGGTTATTTTACTAACGCTGCATTGTCCTGACTATGGTTTGATTGGATTTCCAAAGTGTGGGCACGTGAACTCCCGTGAGATCTGTTCTAAATATCGCTCAATCCGGTCATACGCTGACTCACATACCTAGTATGGGATAAGGACGCTCCTGGTAATGGCTCCTGTTTATATAGATTTGCTAGAGCGGGAGAAGAATCAGCTAAGAGAAGCTTTAATATAAATATATTATGTTGTCAATAGAAATGCATATTTCTATCACCACTTCGGCGCCAGATTGTCACTGAAAAGATTCTCATTCGAATCAAATAAATTTCACCCTAGTCACTGTTAAATCTTCCAATTTTAATACATATTTCTTGCCTTTTATAAACGCTTTTGCATGGATTAAACTCTCCAAAATCGGCAGTATATTATTATGGTTTTGCCTTATTTATTTGGCTTCACCATGGGGCATTTTAACACTTGCTTGACCGGGAATTTTATTTTTATGTCTAATGCCAGGGGACTTTCTCGAAGGGGAGGGGATTTTCTCGAAGGGGAGGGGGAGATTGGCACCGCTAGAATTGACTGGTGCATTAATATGAGAGAGGTCTCACAACCGATCACTGCTCTCCCCTATCCCGAGCCACATAAAATGACAAGGTAGGACTTCTGTTTTGATACATACAGACCGTCTCTCCAATGTGGGACCTGTTTTTTGTGCACTCTACGCATGTCCGTGACGCAACCCATACCGCCGAACTCTAATTTTACGCATTCTATCAAAACTTCAAAAATGTTTTCAATTCTATATAGTTCATATCATAAGTACATTACAATATTCGCGTCCGATCGCTCATATCGTAACTGGTACTAAGCGAGTTTGATGCCCGAGGTTCAGTTAACAGTTCATTGTTAACCAAAGCACTGTTGATCATGGTAAAACGCAAAACAATAGCTGTTTGAAAGGTCCATCGTTAAGATTTTGATTGTTAGTTTGTTCAAACATTTCTAACAATTGCTGCAATAGAACAGTCTGGAAAGGGAAGTGATTTCAAGAGGTCTACGGTTTAAGTCCAGCCAAGTGCCAATAAAACCAAACATACTTTTATATATCTTGTTCGTTTCCCATCTATGATTTCAAAAATAGATTATTAATTGCTTTATTATATAGCCGTGAAGTGATATTAGAAGTTTTACTAATTTTTTTGGGTGGCATGCAGAGATGCTAAGTAACGCGACCTCACATTACCCTGCGCTGCCGCCCTTCAGCAACATCTTATGCTGGAGACATATTACAAGTACCTCATCAACATAATCTCTCTCCTTCAAAAGGACATATTACAACCGCGTGTAAGTAATAGATACAGAATGAGCAGCCGTGCATGCTTTACTCGAGACACGAGCCGGAAGCGAGAGTTTGTAAATCCGATAAAGCACAGCGGACACGAATTCTGTCTATGGCGTATCAAATGTCTATATGGTTTTCAGTTATTTTGGCGATACAACCTATTTAGGCCGAGAAAATCGACGCTTGTCCCTCCAATCCATACAAACGTCTCTTGATTTTTGCGATTTTTGAAAGACGGTACTTCCTTGAGCGGACGACTTCGTACCGTCTGAAAATCAGGCTAGCCTTAGAGTAAATTATTTTGTATAACATAGACAGAACTTGGAATGTTATGTTTGTTTATTTATTGATTAATTGATTGATTGATTGAGTTACAATGCTTTTAACATGAATCAAAGAAAATATAAAAAAAACAATTTACATAATGATGGTCGGACGACACAACAGAGCGTGGCTCCAAATTAAGTGCGCCCTTTAACTAATGAAAATACGAACAAATCTTGAGTTATATAAATTACATACACAAAATAAACTTAATATATGTTCTTTAATATTTGAAGTTCAATCGAAATCGAAATTAACTAAGAAAAAAGTATGAGTTGTTGGTCTTAGAAATAGCAACATTAGAGAATATATCACGCTGTGCACATCATTTCGGGTATATTGATTTCCAGGTAATTGGTGCATTGACATCAAAAGATGTTTGTAACGCTGATGAATAATACTTGTATAGAAGGTGAAAGGATCCTGGATCCAATAGTGTTTCCATAACAACATGATAGTTGGCCAAATGATATGTATTTTCGTTATTACTGTTTCAATTGTTTCTACTTACTAAAACTTAACAATGTATATGCAGAGATATTCTTCATTTTGTGATTTCTCTTCAGGCTTTGCACAACTAAATGACGCCATAAATCCTCTAATTTTCGTATAGACCGGTTTACGGTTCATGCACAGTCGTACAAATCCTTTGTTTATTTGGCCGGTGGTCCGCCAGTTGAAACAAAAGACATGAACAGCTGTGCATGAACCGTAAACTGGTCTATTCGAAGAACCTTAATATCTCTGCAACGAGATACAGAAAACGCCATGCTCCCTCATTTCGAAAGGATTTTCAACTGAAATCTTAATTTCAATGACAAACAAATCATTTCATAGGCACGGTAAGATGTTATTTTGAAGCTTACTCAGCTAGGGTGTTGGCGCGGCGTTACCTCCTCTTCGATAGGCAGATTGAGTGTCATTCAAGTGTTGCTCAAAAGTGTCTATGCAAAATGTTCTGTAGACTACCCTTTCGAATATCCTCTGTTTCACGTATCAAGCAAGTTTCACTTAAAGAGGTTTATAATTCTGTGTCAAAAAGGAAGGATAGGTCACCGGGGAGATATTACTTACTGTGCAGGGTTCTTTCTAATAAATGACGTCATAAAGACTGAATGTATGACATGCGCGCCAATATATAACTCAGCCCTATAGCTGACGTCCCAAAGAACGCGTATGCTTCCTTTTCTGATTTGTGTTCCCTTTGCGCACTCATTCATTCGTCTATTGTTGGCATTAATACACCTTTGCCGCACTAGTTATATATACAAGTCCAAATACTTATTCTCTTAGAAATTATGTAACTATTTTAACGTTTCGATTTACATTACTAATAAATCGTTGTCGATAAAAATGCTCGTATTTTTCTGTTGCTTGGTAAACGGAATTACATATTGACACTTAGAGTACATTTACCAGACCTTGTGCAAGCCATGTGCATGATTTGCTCATGCAATAAAGGCTTGTCGCAACTAATGCTGTTTAGGATACGAAATCGCAGGCCAGCCGTCCTTTAATTATTGCACAGTAACGCCCCATCTACCGCCAGTTTTGAATTTTAGGGATCAGGGTCTTGGTATTAGCTCAATAAATACCTAAGATGCAATCTCCGGAAACAGCAGTTATTAAACACTCTTGTCCATTAATAGGCCAGCGATACTGATTGTATCAGTATTAAGTATGAGCGGCTTATTTCGGTCACAGATTCCGCTCCGATTGCTGCGATTCTCGAAATAATCTCGAGTGTACTTGACAGCTTGCGTAACAACTTGTAACCCAAACCCTCTTACTATCAAGATCTAAAGAATTTAAAGAAGTTATATATGGGAATTAAGACAATCTTGAGACAATGGGGATAATAAAAAATAGGGATAACAAATGAAGGAGTGAGTACAAACAGATACGCCACAGCTCCTTAAAACCATCGCCGCTTAATGACTTAGTATAAGCCTGTAAAGCTCGGTCATTTTGTTCACTCTCGGCTGCTCAGCTGCACCCTTGTCTCTCCGCAGTGAATTTTTCTATTATGGAAGCTGAGCTAAAGAGCTACACAAGTACAGATGATGACAAATCTCATATGAACTTTTCTTCTCAACTTCAGCTAGCACCAACAGATTCAACCACGACAAAGTTCAAGTCAGGGCGAGCCTGTCAAGCAGGGAAGATTTTCCTCTTAGGTCTACTGATTCTTGCTGCTGCTGCAGGAGGATTCCTGCTCGGCTATTTCTTGACGGGCAACCCTGCTAGGAAATCAAAAGGCGATGAACCAACCACGAGCCCTTCCTACTCTGAAACGGAGTATCATAAGAGGTTTAAGGAGTTGGTGGATCCAAAACAACTTGAACGCAATTTGAGGTATGTGTGTTATACGAGTTTGGATGTGACATCAGTTTGAATGAGTTTCAGATATGCAATATGAATGACTTTTTTCAATGCATCCCACTAAACTGTAAAGGAAAAATTGATGTACGTCTCGGCGGAGACACATACGTCTGCGAAATACATTACACTTGGACGATTACCTAATGTATAGTTAGTTATACACTGCTGATTAAAGGAAGCTACTGGGATACGATTTGTTCTTCAAGAAGTTTGTTAGGTTTTCTTTTAAATGTTTAAAAGTTTGAGTATCAGCAAAAGAGGAAATCAGCGATGCGACTTTTCGCTCCTGGAAACTAATTACTTCAATGCATGGAGAAGTGTTTAATAAGACAAACGAAGATAATTTTAATCTTGTTCCAAGTCTACTGGCCTTTTTCACTCCATCCTTGGAGGAAAGTTTACCTGCTTCACCCTTTCAAGTAGCTTAAATCTTAACCCGAAAGAGAGGCACGGAATGGCTATAGTTCTACGAGTTCCTCGCCAAGAATCCAGACCACTAAGTGTATTTTGATATTTAAGAGAAATTTCCATTATTTATCAGAATACAATGTCGGTCTGTGTCTCAAGTTATTCGTTTAAGATTGGTTGCACTGCCTTTAAATCCTATGATTCAGGAGATCAAGAAGTCACGAAAAAGCAAGAGAGAGAGAGGTATACAGCAAAATACAGGATACCATATCAGCGCCAAACATTGCTCGAGGAAGATTACTGATTACTGATGACCAATCGATAAAAGGAAGAGTGTTCAATGGGAAATGAACCGGCGGTTCAAAGACGGCTTTTCGGTATATACTTCATGGTAGTGTTTCGTTCCATATAGTCTCCCTGCATAATACTGTAAAACAGTAGAGGAAATGATTATGCAGGGAGACTATATGGAACGAAACACTACTATGAAGTATATACCGGCTTTTCGGATCAAACACGGTTTCTGGGAAACTATCCACCCACCCCTCCCTTGAGTATCATGTGTAATTAATGATTACCATTAAACTATCCACCCACCCCTCCCTTGAGTATCATGTGTAATTAATGATTACCATTAGGTGGATGGCACGATACAACTTTGTTGGTGAAAATGTTGGGGTTGCGGCAAAACGCTGTCAAACATTTGATCGAATAAAGCGGGCAACCTTCATCCAACACTTTAACAAGCAAAACGTTTTGATCCAACGTCGAGCAAAGTTGGATCATGCAATCAACATTGTTCGACAGTTTGGCCGCGACTTAAGCCTTTAATCTCATCGTCTTAAAGCATATCCCAGCAATATATGGAGTACCTAACTTGAACATTGAAGGAATGTTTCGTAACCATCTTAGTCCGTTTAAATCAGTTTAAGGTTCAACAATTTCCGCAATAAAGCGGAAAGAAGATGGAATTATACTGAGGAGCCAAACATTGAAGTCAAAGCCGTTTATGAGAAAGGACAGTTTGAGGAAAAAGTAAGAAGTTTTATGGAAGGTAAAAAGGGCAGTAAAGCGAGATTACTGTACTAGTGACAACTCTGAGCCTTTATGAGATTTACGCAATAATGAAATTCTTTATAAGTTTTGTAACTCCTTGGTCGCTTGTAATCTTTGCAATTCCTTTCGTTTATTTTATAAAAATAGACAGTAGTTTGAAAGTCTTGTTATAATATATGAGCACTTTACAGTTTTTGCTAAAAGATGCTTGATGATCACCGGTTGAGCTAACATCACGCGCATAAGTTAACCTTGGTTCCCATGACGTAGAAACTAGAAGCATGATTTTCCCCGTTTCCTTCTCTGTGATAGCCGGAAACATTTATTCGAGCGTAGTGATGTAAAGAGTGCACCTTGGAATTCTTAAAAATATTGGTTTTAAATTTTAGTATCACAGTTTAAAAGGTTCAGACACTGAACACTGAACACTGAACCATAAACTAAGGCAGACACTGTTTAAAGTTATCGGAAATAGTTTTGTTTATTCCATTATTTTTCGGAAGACCTCCGTCTATGTTGCTCACATATCATCTGAGGGATTACATGATTTGGCACTGATATTCAAATTACACGAATTGGCACTGGTGTTTAGCATAAATATATAGTTATGGACTTCTGGTATTATGTATATTATTAGGTAGAGTATGCTGATATATACTTGTTTTTTTACTTTAAAATGTGGACTCTTTGTAAAGTGGAAAACAATCATGTACTTTTATCTCAGGTTCTTCACTAATCATCCTCACGTGACTGGGTCCCAGGCCAGCAAAAGCTTAACGGATTTTTTCGTTCGTATGTGGAAGGAGTATGAGTTCGAGGTAGAGGTTCCAGAGTATAAGGTGTTGCTGTCGCTTCCTCGTGACGATAAACCAAACATTATCACTGTTGTTACCAATGTTACAAGGAGCGTGGAGTACCAGATTGTTGGACAATTAAATGTACGTGGTTTATAACTATTTTAACCAGCTGCTCAATCAATTTCTCCAAAACAAAGCTGTAATTATCGATACAATTATTGAAATTATCAGATAGTTGATTTGATAAATTATAAGATTGATTATATTATATAAATTGATATATGCTACATTTTAGAGTATCAATGGAGTATTGACACTTAATCTCTGAAATAATTACGAGGCAAAACAAAACGCCATGCATGTCATCAGAAATTCCATTTTCGGTTGTTTGTTACTGGGAACAAACATATTTTTACTGGGAACAACTAGATTTGTTACTGGGAACAAACATTTGTTACTGGGAACAGACCGATTTGTTACTGGGAACAAAAAGATGTTTCGCTGATGTTTTGTACCTGTGAAGTGTCTATTTCTATTACTCTAATAACTTTATAATCCCTTGATACTCCCATAAACTTTTAAGTAACTATTATATCTGCTGGATATCTGTTAAAACTATTCTTAATTAACTATTCTATAAAAACTTTGAGCACATGGCTCTATGCATGTAAAGTATAGTTTTTTAATCAACCTTCATGTCTCGATTTTAAACAGTCATGTTCTTGTTTTTTTCACTCTCTTTCTACCACTTGAAATCACGTGATTCTTAGATAACGTCCGGTCCAGACAGCAATGTGACGTATCAATACACTCCATATTTGGCGTATACGCCCAATGGGACAGTCGAAGGTGAGTTGGTTTATGGCAATGAAGGAAGTAAGAGAGACTTTGCAGAGCTAGCTCGGAGGAACATCTCGGTCAAGGGACGTATAGTGATCATGGGGACGTTGTTTGGTAGTGTAAGTATCCATTCAGTCTCTTTGACACTAATAATTAGAAATAATAATAATATATCGGACGACCTATCTCTACATAAGTAACATAATTATTACTTCTGGATGAATTGTGTGATTCGTACAGTAACGTCATATTCGTACCCGTAACCTCAAACTGAACCCTAATCCTAACCAGGGTTTAGGGTGGTTAGAGTTAATAAGTAATTCATACAGTCATTCTACGATTCATACCAACAGAATAATCCTTACTATATCCATTTCCCCTTGTTTGCTATTGAGCAACCGTTCGCGGCTTGTAAAAACAGCCGTATTTTAACTGTTTCAACATCGGTTTGAAATTCGATGTTGAAACCGTTTGATATATGGCATTTGAACACGGTTGAAAGACCTGTGTTGGAAGCAGAGTTTGACTTCAATTAAACTTTGATTCAACACTCTCCAACAACTTCTATTGTTCTCTGAAACGTTAAATCATGTTGAAACCGTCTGACCGCTTCATCATTCAATATTTGTTAAACACGTACATGCATGTACACCTATGGCGGCAGGGTGGACGACTCACTCCTAGGTTTCTCGCAACGTATTTACTTAACACTGTTCAAATCGTTTAACACGCATGCTTTAAACGTCCTTCTTACACTACATTAGATATTCACGGCACATCAGCCAATGAGGAGCGTTCGTTGTGGTCACGTGTTGATACATTTAAACTTGCAATTGGGAAAATCACATTGTTATTTATGCAAGGGATCAGCCGACAAAATATAACTGATTTGTATATGGTACATAGAAGCGATTTCTAGTTCTAGGTACAATATGCAAACTAGTTCTAGATACAGTTCTAAAACGAGTTATCAAGAACAACACAAGTCCGATCAAAAATCATCTAAAATTCATCCTACTGGGTTTAATATAAATTCACAAACGATCTTCGTCTTTAACTTACCTTTGATTTCGTTGTCGATTTTTGTAAAATTATTAGGTCAGTTTGCTGTAATTATAATTTTCTTCACAGCGCTTTGACGAAACGTGACTAATTATCTTCCAATTTCTGCCGTCCAGATTTCCGTTCTTCAAATTTCCACACGCCCCAGCAATTTTCATACTCTGTAAACCTTGCACAGTTGAATTGATAGTTAAACGGGTTTCTTCAGCCCTATAGGGCTCTCTAAATCGTTAGTTTGCGTTTTTGCTTCTCTCCAACACTTCCGACGCTGGCCACTGAACTATGATTTTATTTTATTCGAAGCGGATCAGCTAACTTAATTTGAATATGCATATGAATATACAAATCCGGTGGAATTCTCGCTTCCAAATTTTTTCTCCGTTTGTATTGTTTAATTAGTTGTGTTATTTTTATATCATTGTCCTCTGTGTTATAAATATCTAATGTAGTTTGAAAAGCCATTTAAAAGCCTCCGATAGACCTTTTAATAGTATGGCGGATGGAGTTGACACTGCACTGATACAAACCCTGTCTATGGATATGCATATGGTAGCTTTTGATTATCATGCTAGTCTAGATACAAGCCATGGCGGATGGAGTTGACACTGCACTGATACAAACCCTGTTCTATGGATATGCATATGTAGCTTTTGATTATCATGCTAACTAGATACAAGCCATGGAGGATGGAGTTGACACTGCACTGATACAAACCCTGTTCTATGGATATGGATAGATTGTGATTATCATGCTAACTAGATACAAGCCATGGAGGATGAAGTTGACACTGCACTGATACAATCCCTGTTCTATGGATATGCATATGGTAGCTTTTGATTATCATGCTACTCTAGATACAAGCCATGGAGGATGGAGTTGACACTGCACTGATACAAACCGTGTTCTATGGATATGCATATGGTAGCTTTTGATTATCATGCTACTCTAGATACAAGCCATGGAGGATGGAGTTGACACTGCACTGATACAAACCCTGTTCTATGGATATGCATATGGTAGCTTTTGATTATCATGCTACTCTAGATACAAGCCATGGAGGATGGAGTTGATACTGCACTGATACAAACCGTGTTCTATGGATATGCATATGGTAGCTTTTGATTATCATGCTACTCTAGATACAAGCCATGGAGGATGGAGTTGACACTGCACTGATACAAACCCTGTTCTATGGATATGCATATGGTAGCTTTTGATTATCATGCTACTCTAGATACAAGCCATGGAGGATGGAGTTGACACTGCACTGATTGATACAAACCCTGTTCTATGGATATGCATATGGTAGCTTTTGATTATCATGCTACTCTAGATACAAGCCATGGAAGATGGAGTTGACACTGCACTGATACAAACCCTGTTCTATGGATATGCATATGGTAGCTTTTGATTATCATGCTACTCTAGATACAAGCCATGGAGGATGGAGTTGACACTGCACTGATACAAACCCTGTTCTATGGATATGCATATGGTAGCTTTTGATTATCATGCTACTCTAGATACAAGCCATGGAAGATGGAGTTGACACTGCACTGATACAAACCCTGTTCTATGGATATGCATATGGTAGCTTTTGATTATCATGCTACTCTAGATACAAGCCATGGAGGATGGAGTTGACACTGCACTGATACAAACCCTGTTCTATGGATATGCATATGGTAGCTTTTGATTATCATGCTACTCTAGATACAAGCCATGGAAGATGGAGTTGACACTGCACTGATACAAACCCTGTTCTATGGATATGCATATGGTAGCTTTTGATTATCATGCTACTCTAGATACAAGCCATGGAGGATGGAGTTGACACTGCACTGATACAAACCCTGTTCTATGGATATGCATATGGTAGCTTTTGATTATCATGCTACTCTAGATACAAGCCATGGAGGATGGAGTTGACACTGCACTGATACAAACCCTGTTCTATGGATATGCATATGGTAGCTTTTGATTATCATGCTACTCTAGATACAAGCCATGGAGGATGGAGTTGACACTGCACTGATACAAACCGTGTTCTATGGATATGCATATGGTAGCTTTTGATTATCATGCTACTCTAGATACAAGCCATGGAGGATGGAGTTGACACTGCACTGATACAAACCCTGTTCTATGGATATGCATATGGTAGCTTTTGATTATCATGCTACTCTAGATACAAGCCATGGAGGATGGAGTTGATACTGCACTGATACAAACCGTGTTCTATGGATATGCATATGGTAGCTTTTGATTATCATGCTACTCTAGATACAAGCCATGGAGGATGGAGTTGACACTGCACTGATACAAACCCTGTTCTATGGATATGCATATGGTAGCTTTTGATTATCATGCTACTCTAGATACAAGCCATGGAGGATGGAGTTGACACTGCACTGATTGATCATGATACAAACCCTGTTCTATGGATATGCATATGGTAGCTTTTGATTATCATGCTACTCTAGATACAAGCCATGGAAGATGGAGTTGACACTGCACTGATACAAACCCTGTTCTATGGATATGCATATGGTAGCTTTTGATTATCATGCTACTCTAGATACAAGCCATGGAGGATGGAGTTGACACTGCACTGATACAAACCCTGTTCTATGGATATGCATATGGTAGCTTTTGATTATCATGCTACTCTAGATACAAGCCATGGAGGATGGAGTTGACACTGCACTGATACAAACCCTGTTCTATGGATATGCATATGGTAGCTTTTGATTATCATGCTACTCTAGATACAAGTCATGGAGGATGGAGTTGACACTGCACTGATACAAACCCTGTTCTATGGATATGCATATGGTAGCTTTTGATTATCATGCTACTCTAGATACAAGCCATGGAAGATGGAGTTGACACTGCACTGATACAAACCCTGTTCTATGGATATGCATATGGTAGCTTTTGATTATCATGCTACTCTAGATACAAGCCATGGAGGATGGAGTTGACACTGCACTGATACAAACCCTGTTCTATGGATATGCATATGGTAGCTTTTGATTATCATGCTACTCTAGATACAAGCCATGGAGGATGGAGTTGACACTGCACTGATACAAACCCTGTTCTATGGATATGCATATGGTAGCTTTTGATTATCATGCTACTCTAGATACAAGTCATGGAGGATGGAGTTGACACTGCACTGATACAAACCCTGTTCTATGGATATGCATATGGTAGCTTTTGATTATCATGCTACTCTAGATACAAGCCATGGAGGATGGAGTTGACACTGCACTGATACAAACCCTGTTCTATGGATATGGATAGATTGTGATTATCATGCTAACTAGATACAAGCCATGGAGGATGAAGTTGACACTGCACTGATACAAACCGTGTTCTATGGATATGCATATGGTAGCTTTTGATTATCATGCTACTCTAGATACAAGCCATGGAGGATGGAGTTGACACTGCACTGATACAAACCCTGTTCTATGGATATGCATATGGTAGCTTTTGATTATCATGCTACTCTAGATACAAGCCATGGAGGATGGAGTTGACACTGCACTGATTGATACAAACCCTGTTCTATGGATATGCATATGGTAGCTTTTGATTATCATGCTACTCTAGATACAAGCCATGGAAGATGGAGTTGACACTGCACTGATACAAACCCTGTTCTATGGATATGCATATGGTAGCTTTTGATTATCATGCTACTCTAGATACAAGCCATGGAGGATGGAGTTGACACTGCACTGATACAAACCCTGTTCTATGGATATGCATATGGTAGCTTTTGATTATCATGCTACTCTAGATACAAGCCATGGAGGATGGAGTTGACACTGCACTGATACAAACCCTGTTCTATGGATATGCATATGGTAGCTTTTGATTATCATGCTACTCTAGATACAAGTCATGGAGGATGGAGTTGACACTGCACTGATACAAACCCTGTTCTATGGATATGCATATGGTAGCTTTTGATTATCATGCTACTCTAGATACAAGCCATGGAAGATGGAGTTGACACTGCACTGATACAAACCCTGTTCTATGGATATGCATATGGTAGCTTTTGATTATCATGCTACTCTAGATACAAGCCATGGAGGATGGAGTTGACACTGCACTGATACAAACCCTGTTCTATGGATATGCATATGGTAGCTTTTGATTATCATGCTACTCTAGATACAAGCCATGGAGGATGGAGTTGACACTGCACTGATACAAACCCTGTTCTATGGATATGCATATGGTAGCTTTTGATTATCATGCTACTCTAGATACAAGTCATGGAGGATGGAGTTGACACTGCACTGATACAAACCCTGTTCTATGGATATGCATATGGTAGCTTTTGATTATCATGCTACTCTAGATACAAGCCATGGAGGATGGAGTTGACACTGCACTGATACAAACCGTGTTCTATGGATATGCATATGGTAGCTTTTGATTATCATGCTACTCTAGATACAAGCCATGGAGGATGGAGTTGACACTGCACTGATACAAACCCTGTTCTATGGATATGCATATGGTAGCTTTTGATTATCATGCTACTCTAGATACAAGCCATGGAGGATGGAGTTGACACTGCACTGATACAAACCCTGTTCTATGGATATGCATATGGTAGCTTTTGATTATCATGCTGCTCTAGATACAAGCCATGGAGGATAGAGTTGACACTGCACTGATTGATACAAACCCTAGCTGTTCTATGGATATGCATATGGTAGCTTTTGGTTATCATGCTAACTAGATACAAGCCATGGAGGATGGAGTTGACACTGCACTGATACAAACCGTGTTCTATGGATATGCATATGGTAGCTTTTGATTATCATGCTACTCTAGATACAAGCCATGGAGGATGGAGTTGACACTGCACTGATACAAACCCTGTTCTATGGATATGCATATGGTAGCTTTTGATTATCATGCTGCTCTAGATACAAGCCATGGAGGATGGAGTTGACACTGCACTGATTGATACAAACCCTAGCTGTTCTATGGATATGCATATGGTAGCTTTTGGTTATCATGCTAACTAGATACAAGCCATGGAGGATGGAGTTGACACTGCACTGATACAAACCCTGTTCTATGGATATGCATATGGTAGCTTTTGATTATCATGCTACTCTAGATACAAGGCTCTAACTAAGCTAAGGCTCTAACTCCAGCCTCGATATCACCAGAGGCTTGGTTGCCTTTCAAAATGGCGGTCCGAGAACTATAAATAGGACTATTTGGTCTGGCCGGGGATTTCAAAAATTGTTTGTGGTTTCATTCAGGCGTACTTGCCTCACTCAGCAATGTGTTAGGTCGTACATTTTGAATTCAAACAACATATTTTATATGTGTATGTTATTAATTTTGGGACATTTTCATTGATGACTTCTGTCAGGAGCCCATTACCAGGAGCGTACCTATGTGATGGGTAGCGCCCACAGCACAGTAGACGATGTGGCTATTTATAGTCGCGAAGTTCTGGTATGCGATTACGTTGTCTTTTGTTCTCTTGCGCTTTAGTATTTTGAACCGCGTGTTAATTACAATTTTTCAGTGCATCCTGATTGGTTTCCCTCGCGGGAAACACAAAGCTTAAAATAGCTACATCATCTGTTCTGCTGTTGGACAGACCTAATCTGGGAGATGCACGCTCCTTGTAATGGGCTCCTGCTTCTGTCAATCTCTCTTCTGGGACTGGGAAGACTCCCCCCCTCTCACCCTCCCTCCCTACGCCATTGAAATTAACAGTAGGCCTTTTGCAGCCGGAAACAGTCACGTGCTGTTATATCACTACAATAACCAATGAATTGCGCTCGCGATCCCATGGGAAAGGCTTGACTGGATGGCAAACAAACTTCAAAACAATCGATTGAAGGTGGAAAATAGCATGTACAAACAAGTTTTGCTAATAAACCTACCGATCTCGTACAAGTGCGTTTAAATAAATGAAGTCAGACATTTTTTTCCATCCAGTATAACCACGTGATTGCATTCCTGCAAAACACCCATTTCGCTTTTTTGGAAGTTAATTTCGGGTTTCCATAGCGCACGTACTATCATTATAATTTTTTTATAAAAGGCAACCGCAACGTCTCTGGATAGACCAGTTTACGGTTCATGCGCAGTTGCACAAGTCCTTTGTTTGTTTGGCGGGAACTGAGGCAGATGTTAGACAATGGTGGCCCGCTAGTTGAAACAAAGGACTTTAACAACTGCGTGTGAACCATAAACTGGTCTTTAGACGCTTAATTAACTCTCCCAAGCTGAACTCGTAATCAGTTTACATACATAAACTAGATAACTAATTATCACTAAATCCAACCATAAATTGCTTTCCTTTTTTGAAAATTGCGCAGAAATGTCACAAATTGCGCAGAAATGTCACAAATGCCAAGGGAGCGAGTTCCAGACAAAGACCCATTTACGAAACATTCATCTGCGAGCGATGATTTAAATACGATGCAAACCAGCGTAAGCTTTTCCTTTGATACCGTAATACCAAAGCTTTGAAAGCAAAATACCAAAGCTTTGAAAGCAAAATACCATGATTTGCGGTATCAAAGGCCTTCTTGAGGTCAATAATTAAATACTACAGTGTTAATGTTTCCCCGATTAATATTTAGTGCCCAATCATCCGTTGCATCTCATGATAACGCTGTCACGGTGGAATGCAAAGACCTAAAACCAGGGTTCTCCCTTCATGTAGGCAGACATGAATTACTATACCAAATTGTATTGTGTATTGTGTTCTATTGTATCGTATATTTCGTTCGATTCTATTGTTTTGTATTGTGTTAATTCTATTGTATTTTGATAGCAATTCATGTGTTGCCTACATGAAGGGACCACCTAAAACCAGACTGTTGACTGGATAAGAGCTTATTTTCAGAGATATAATCAAACAATTGATTATAGACAAGCCTGAAAAAATATCGAAATAGCGAATGGATGTTCACCGCCACGTCATCCATTGTCGTTAATGTGCCAAGCAGAGAGCCATTGGTTCCTGGCCTTTTGAAATCATGGTTGGCACACTAGCAAAACAATTGTAACGGCTTATAAACACGAAACATCACTATAAGTATTACTATTTTCATATAGGTTTCTAACGCTGAAGCCAATGGAGCTGTTGGTGTCATCTTGTATCCTGATCCAAAACAATACGCTCCAGAGGGTCACAGAGATAACGACACGTACCCCCACACGCACTGGCTCCCCCCTGACGGCGTACAGAGGATCTCACTTAGCCCCACTGCTGGAGACCCCCTTACACCATTCCTGCCAGCAGTAGATGGTATATACCGTAGACCTCTAAAAGAGGCAAACCTCCTAAAGATTCTCGTGCAGACGATATCTTATCGCGATGCGCAGTACATCATGAGTAGAATGGCGGGTGAGTATGATGTGTATGAAACAGTTACTGAGGCCGGAAGCAATATTAGATATTAGATATTGGTTTGAAGTAACTATCCGGGATAGTTATTGTTCGTGCCATTGTTCTCTCTATTCACGATATATCAACGATTGAAGCCGCCCCTTCTATGATTGTTCTTGCATACACAAAATAACGAAATTAGCACATATTGTCGTCTATGATCATGATTTCAAGTAACTACTGAGCTGGCTGAAATCGTTAATATATAGCGTAGATAGAGAGAGAGAACAAGGGCATTGAACAGTAACTATGAATAGCTCAGTAGTGCCCTTTCCTTTGACGATGACCTAATAATTATATATATGTCATTACCCAAACTCAAACCATTATTTCTCATTCACAGCGAGTTTAGAGAACCACGAAAACGTTAAGCTTTTAAGATTTTAATAATACGGAACTTCAAAAGGTTTTAAAAAGTAGGCAAGTTTCTCGCTATAGTTCTCGTGATAGTGTTTTTATTGAGAACTCGAGTTGTCCTGAGCCCCTCAAAAACCAAGAATCTAATGTGGAATTTTACACAGAGTCAACACCTTGTTGACTGTTTCAATCTGTTCAATTAATTATGAATTCTTGATTTTATGCTTTGCTGTTACCATTCTAGGTGACAAGGTACCGGAGGCATGGCGGGGAGGATTCGATATTGAGTACCGTTTCGGTCCTGGCTTCATCTCACCAAACTCCAGTACAAATGAAACTTCTATAGTAAGACTTGAGGTCAACAACGAACTGATTACAAAAAAGATCCACAACGTCATCGCAACGATAAAAGGATCCCACGAACCAGATCGATACATTCTTATCGGTAACCATAGAGACGGCTGGTCCTTCGGAGCCTCTGATCCATCCAGCGGTAGTTCCACGTTAGCGGAAATATCACGTATTCTGAGCTTGCTTGTGAAGCAAGGGTGGAGACCAAGACGGACCATCAAGCTTTGCAGTTGGGGTGCTGAAGAGTTTGGACTGCTTGGGTCCATGGAATGGGTGGAGGACAATAATCTAGTCCTCGGAGATAGAGCAGTGGCCTATCTCAATACGGATGTCGCTGTTGGCGGGAAGTTTGTTATGTTTGTGCAAACAAGCCCATTGTTGTCCGACCTTATTCTCAATCATGCAAAGAAGATAACAGATCCATCTCGTAGCGACAAGACATTATATGACAGCATGCTTGAGCGTCTACCATCCTCTCACCAGTACCCAGGGGAACCACTGATGACTCAGTTCAAGTTCAGTACAGATAATCTCCCTTTCTGTTTGCTCACTGGCCTCCCAACTGCTGATTTTAGCTATTTCTTTGGATACAAAAATCGTTACTATCTTTATCCCCTTTATCACTCTCAATACGACAATTTTAACTGGATCAAGAAGTTTGTAGACCCAGACTTCTTGTACTTCAAATCTATGACGCAATTCTTAGGAGGAATGGTCATGGAGCTGACAGACTCTCGCATTCTTCCCTTCAGCATCAAGAGATTAGGGATGTCGGCCCACTTCGCTTATAATAGGCTACTCAACTATAATTCCACATTTTTTCAATATGGAATCTCTCTAGAGTACATCAAATACGCGACGTACGAGTTTGTTAACGCCACAAAGGCCTTCGAGTCCGCGATATCAAAATTGAGTGACCAGTTGAGCTCTATAGAACTACGCATGCTCAACGACCAAATGACGGAGCTGGAGAAGAAATTCGTCAGTCCACACGCGAAAAATGATTGGGAAACATCCCAGAGGATATTGGTCAGCGATTCCTTCCTAAATATTGAATTTGCAGCAAGAAACTCACTAAAAAGTGGAAGCGGCGACGAAATCAAGAAGCAGATTTCAATAGCTTTACACGCTTTGAGGTCAGCGACAAGATTGATGGAACCGATTGTATAGACGGTCTCACTAGTTAGATTAAACTATTTAGCTAGTATAGATTATATATTTCTACAGCCATTTTATCTGTGATATATGCAGCTATCTGAAAAGGGAACTGTGTCAAAGTCATTTGAAAATTACAAAACAAATTCCTTGAGGATATATCTATTTTACAGTTTTCTTATACAACTTGTAGTATTAAGAAATGTATATTCATTTTCACCAAATCATATTTTAGTACGTTTAACTTGCAATTATAATCAGAAGTCCATAACTAGAAGTGTCCATCTCCCACTATAGGGTTTGGCCCATCAGTTTACAGAGTAGTCTATTTATAGAAAGCTTTTCCCGCCATCTCGCAGCCAATCATATTCTTCGACAATTTATCAGCAGCACCTGATTGGCTAATACAGCGATTTCCTTTGTTTGTAATATTGTACAGTTATTTATATATGCGACAAAATTTTGGCGGACAAGGCGAGCGAATGCTACTTGCTAGTGTAGAAACTTCTTGATAATCAGCTATTTCTCATTTATAACAGGCAAGAACTGGTGAGCACCATATGTTCAGGAAAGACCATTATAAACCAGAACATGTGGTTCCTTTGTAACCTTTTATTTTTCCGTTTCATCCGTTTCAGACGTCGTGTTTACAGCACTTGTATGATGTATACAGAACAAAGCTAAGTTTTGTCTTTTGGTTCATAAACACATATTTTTGTAGTGATATTTGGCATAAATACAGCAAGTGATAAATATCACATACAAATCATGCTATTTTTGTTTAAACTTGGCTTACTTTGATTTAATTTTGTCCTTGTATAATGTCAGTTGTTCCTGGCCATATGAATGTGAATTTTCGGTTCCGTTTTCATTCATTTGACAGACATTGTCATAATTCAAACTTTTATACTCGTCGCTAGTCAACACTTGAAGACTTGAAAATCACTTTTAACTTTCTCAAATCACCCCAAGACCCATTAGCAGAGGCACAGATGATCAGTCTATACATTTCGTTTCATTACAATTCCAATATCTTCAATTTTAGTCGTCAAAAGCCCGACATTTGCCACCGTACTTAGCTTTGTAGTTTGTAGCACCGCTTGGCGACTTGTATGTACTGAGCTTCAAACCGGGGGGCACTGCTTGCATAATAAAGGGGAGGTATGTGAGGTGGTATCGTCTTCAGAGCCCGACCCAGTTTGCAAAATAAAATGTAATGAAGGTGTTTTTATTAACCAGAATTTCCAATAAAAAATGAAAATCAACCCGAATTGATAGTTGATTTGCTCCAAAACAAGACTTAGTTTGCCAAATTGGGCTCAAACCTTTATCCGGTACTGCCGCACATCTCATTTACGTCGTGTACATGAGCGCCCCCACCCCCCCCCGGAACCATGACTCTCGCATCTGACCCAATGTCCGCCATTGATTTCCCCGCGAAATTTGAGATTAGCATTTCTAAAAATAGACTACTCTGTAAACTGATGGGCCGCTACCCCAATACCAGATGGACACTTCTGGTTATGGACTTCTGTTATAACTGATATATTCTTGTTCTTGTTATCAAATATATCAGCCCAAGTAAGTAAGATAGTAAGTAAGTGACTTTATTTAAATGTCAATGTATTTAGCTTTGCGGCTAATTGGGGACACTAGTCCTAGCTATACGATTTTACGTCCTTATCCGAGAAGACTTAAGATGTAGAATGCAAAAGGATGTAGGATGTGTCGCACCGCTATTTTGCTGTGCGTGCTTGTCACGGAAATAATGACAGTTAGGATTTATGATGATTAGAAGCAGAAGCGAAGGTAGAAACAGAACCAGAAATACCTACAAGTAAGTATGATAATGAAAACTGCTTGAAATAAGCTGGAGCAGAGGCTTTAGAATATCAAGATAATGGAATCTAAATTTGAGGAACATTAAAATGTCTTCAAAGAATTCTGGTAGTTATCATGCAAATTGCCTGTACCGTACCTCGGTTCCTGTTCTGCCAAAAGCAACCAGAGCTTTGATCATGACTTGATCGTACTACCTCTAAAATTGGCATACTTCTAGAATTATCCTTTTTATAAACAGAGAATATATATACTAGACTTAGCTCGTTCATAGAAAACAGTGCAAAAAAAATAGGAAATTAGGAAATGTTAATAGAGAAATTTTTGAATAACAACCTTGGCCCGGTTGTTCGAAGTAAGGTTAACGTTATCCCTAGGATAGCACTAAATATGTAATTGTATTCTGTACAGTTTAACCTCGGGTTAGAGATTTAACTCCGGGTGAGCGCTTACTGTTGCTTTTAACAACCGGGATTATCATCTTGTTACTCTGGGACCTTAACTAGCCTTAACTCAGACACCATAACTCGCAAAGGCAACATTTGAAAAGCAGTACTTTTACTTAACTCGCCTTATCTCGCCTTATCTCGCCTTAACTCGCCTTAACTCGCCTTATCTCTCCTTATCTCGCCTTATCTCGCCTTATCTCGCCTTATCTCGCCTTATCTCGCCTTATCTCGCCTTATCTCGCCTTAACTCGCGAAGGCACAAAGCAGTATTTTTCAGGGCCTGCGCACACGAAGAAACTGAGTTGTCGCGGAAACATAGTTGCTGATAATCAGTGTTGCGTTGGGTGAGCAAACGAGCGGGAAGCAAGAACGATGTAATATTTTGCTGCTTGGCTGAGCAAACCAAGAAACATTTCCGTGCGCAATATATGTAGCGCAGCCCTGGTATCTAGTCAACATTGTTGCTTCGGCGAGCAAACGCCGGGGAAACATTTGATGGAGAAGTAAAATTTGCTTCTCGGAAGCAAAATGTTTAAGAAACGTTTTTGCTTCACGGAAGCAAATTTTGCTTCCGCAACAGATGTTTCGCGCGCGCACAAACGAGGAACCATTTTGGGAAAAACTGAAATTCACAAATGTTCCCACAACAGCACGATTACCGTACTGCATGCCGTGACGTTAAAATGGTTTCCCATTGTTTTTGTCCTGCTGATCCAATCAAATTACAGAAATACCGACGGTAACGGCAAGGCGAAGGACATGCCGTAGTTTGTCCCACTCATACGAAATCTGCTCTAACTTCCCCTTAACTCGCCGTGAGTTAACATCCCAGAGTAGGCCCCTTATTCAGAAATGATTCATCTAAGAACCCGTAGCAAAAGGTAATAGTTGTCGCAATGAGCATATCCTCAAATGCGATTTATTGCTTGAAAGTATGCTTGATTGATAAAAAAAAAAAATTTGAATCACATGAGGTATCAAAATAAGTGTAATATTTCATGCTCATAAGATGTATTAAATATTACATAAATGTCGAAGAAAGAGTGTACCTGTACATTATATCTTTGATACTTGTGTTGAGATTCTCTCGATTTTGGTTACTTTTTACCAAAATTAATAATTTTATGTAACCCACCTCGAATATTGGAGACGGCAACGATTATTTGTGTATTTTAGCCAAAATATGTTTGGCAAGATATTTTGACCGATATATATTGTAACAGCATAAGTACCAGTTGAAATAAAGCCGAAATTTACACGACTACGGTCGATGTTGATGTCATAAACCTCGGGCCGTGCATGACTGTGTAAAGTAAAAGTAAAGTCGCTTTATTTATAGAGGGTATTAAATACGTTTGCCGGCTAACATGTAGTTCAGTAATCTAACACGTGGCCCTCTCTAGTCACGGTGTTACGTCCTTATCCGAGAAGACGAGAAGGTCTAACCGTTTACTGTTGGATTATGTAAAGGCAGCACCTTCTACTAAGTTATTTTAAGACCCTGAGTGTTGGTCTGGCGTATACGAGGACTGGTGACTACTGAGGTTGACCTCGCACGTACTATTATGTCTATTTACACCGGCCTTACCCAATACGAGTGCAGCATTCGCCAAAGCGATGTTCCGCAAGATGGATGCTCTTCAAAAATCATGGCTCAAGTTCCAAGACCGCGCGTGACCCCAAAAGTGCTATCCGGCTTCTTCGGTACCTGGTCCTTCAGATGTTGGCTGTGTTGTACGAGCTATTAAGGCTTCGTTGTGCCGTACGAGCTACCTTATTCCTGGTTAAGGCTTCGTTGTGCCGTACGTACGAGCTACCTTATCCCTGGTTAAGGCTTCGTTGTGCCGTACGTACGAGCTACATTATTGCTGGTTAAGGCTTCGTTGTGCCGTACCAGTTATCAATGCTCTATCGAAACCGTGGCTCAAGTTCCAAGCCTGCGTGAACCCCAAAGGCCTTCGTTACTTGGTTCTTCAGATCAGTGTTGGGTGTATTGTACGAGCTATTTTATGCTTGGTTAAGGCGTTGGTAACCCAAGCTCTGTAAGTGGCTTTATTTACTAATATTTGTATGGATTTTTTTTAGTCACTAATATTTAATATAAAGCGACGATACTTACAGCATGTGTTTATTTGTCCATGGGCTGTCTCTAGTTGCAATTTCAGCGTTTTTCGGCAAGTTTTGACCCCAGCAGTTCTGCTAACTGTATATCAAGGAAAGGTAGGAGACGAAGGATTTCAACCAATCGAACTCTCGCCACTTTTATACCCCGAAAATCCCAAACAATCGCATATTGCCTTCGCCACTGCATCGCCCAGTAAATATTAAAGCGTTTCAGTCAGTAGATCCGAGATAACCTTCATTCTCGAGCAGCTACCCGCCCAATAACTCCACCAAATCACCCGTTTGCAGCCATTTTGATACGTGTCGATTGAAATACGAACAAACCGAAACCGTTGGCACGCGTCAGACCTGGGCGAGCGTTCGACTGGTTGAAATCCTTCGTCTCCTACCTTTCCTTGATATACAATTAGCAGAACTGCTGGGATCAAAACTTGCCGAAAAACGCTGAAATTGCAACTAGAGACAGCCCATGGACAAATAAACACATGCTGTAAGTATTGTCGCTTTTTATTCAATATTAGTGACTAAAAAAAAATTCCATACAAATGTTAGTAAATAAAGCCACTTACAGAGCTTGGGTTACCTGTGGTTCTTATGCCTGGTTAAGGCTTTGTTGTGCCGTACGAGCTATTTTATGCCTGGTTAAGGCTTCAGTGTTGTGCCGAACGAGCTACTTTATGCAGGCCTGCTTAAAGCTTCGTTGTGCCGTGTACGCCGACCGTTTATGTTAAGGCATTAGTCTGGTACCGTACGAGCTCTTTTTATGGCTAGTTAAGATAAGGTTTCTTATACCACCCGAGCTATTTTATCGCTGGCACTGTTCCGCTTTCCTGTACCATTTATACCTGCATTTCATTATAGGAAGCCTAATTTTTTCTACCCGTTTTCTTCTCATGGCAGCTTTGAAAGGAAACCTAATAATCCCTCTCGGATTACCGGAGCTCAAGGCTGCCATCCCTACACTCCCCCTCCTCTTGTTTTTCGTTTTCATTTTTGTTTGTTCATATGCGGTTGTTTTTCATTCCCTGTGGAAGTGATTGTAGCCCGTCCATCTTGGGTTTCCCTCGGTCTCTAACTCCACCCTTTGCAGCCTTGTTTGAGGGGATTTTAGTATGAGTGCATGGTGTTGGATTGGAGTCATCGTTTTACCATTGGTTAGGGGCGATTCATTGACTGCCTTATCAGCCAAGCGATCGCCACTCTCAGCCTTAGACAAAGGAGCCGATGGGGAAGACCGTTGTAAATAGCAACGTATCAGTTGATGGCGATTATTTGACAGTGCGCATGAAAACTGATGACTCCACATCCATAGTAACGGTCATCATAGCACATGGCGGAAAAACGGTATATGCTCCGTTGACTGATAGGACGATGGCTCTACTGCAGGAGATTCTTATTCTAATACAGGTTTGGTAAATTTCCGAAGGCTGAAATTTTCGATTTGCTAACATCTCAGTGAGTGAGTGAGTGAGTAGGGAGTGAGTGATACGATTTCCCCAATACCAATGACTCGTGGATGTTGCGTAGCAAAGGCCAATTGGAAGCGTAGGCTAAATTTTAAACAATTTAGATCTTAGGCAATATCGCGGTTTTCCTTGTCATTGGAGTGAGCAATGATCTCGCTCATGAGAAAATCACCTTTGTTAAATAAAAGGACATGAAGAAATAAGTAAACCTGTGAAATTTGAATGTCAAATTGCTCATTGCTACAGTGAACGTAATTAGGATTCGCATTCCACTGAAATAAGACTGAGAACTTTGTAAGAACCATCGAACCGAATTCAAGTATTCCGCTTACCTAAAGTCTATAAAAACTGCCCCTGCCGTCTACTATATCACTTTGAAAACAACAGTTTTGGAAAGTTTGGATGGTTTAGTAATTAAGAAAGCCGTTAAAGATATAGTGGCCCAAACTTCGAGATTAGGTCACTTTGGAAACGAGTAGGGGATTGGGGAGAGGGTGGTCTCGCAAAGGCGCTTGGGGTCATCCGGCATTGTACAGAACCCAAACAAACATGGCGAATATTACAATTAACTCATCGAATACAAGCAGAGAAAGTGAAATAAGTGTTAAAGAAGACACTATACCAGAAGTAAAGCTCAACAGAAGTGTTGAGGAATGTTGAGTTGAAGTGTTGAGTCCTGTTCTGTTCTTGGGATTGTAGGGTGAAGAGCCGGAAGGTAGTTGGTATGTGGTCACCCTTGGGCTAGCGGAGTTCAACGTTTCCGCCCAACGTAACATCACCGATTTATTGGAGATTGGAGAATAATAACGGGATATATCAACTGTACATCACTCTGTTATTGCTTAATATTGTGGCTCCGTTAAGGGAAGAATTCCTAGACGATATATAAAAAAGAAAAAAAATTACTGCACGTCCTGTCCGACGGTATAAAAAATGTTCTTGTCGAGTCCGACTCGCGGCTATTTCTCTTGTAGTTATTCGGCCTACACTCCCAAAAAGAGAACAGAACAGGATCTGTTTAAAGTTACTAAGTATTTAATATTTAAAAGTGATAAATCCATGATGATGGAAACGTAGGAATCGTCTAAAGCATAAACGTGTTCCCGATCATAGCAATCGGCCACACAACTTCGCTTTACTTCTGCTAACTCTCGTTCCACGGTAGTTTTCGCTTCTTTGCTTTCCTTCAAGAAGTTGGCTTTTATGAACCCACATTCCTCGACACTCTTGTTGAGCTTTACTTCTGGTAAAGTGTCTTCGATTCTTTCAAGCTTATTTTACTTTCTCTCAATTAATTCGATGAGTTAATTGCAATACTCGCCATGTATTCTGTACGATGCGTCTCCTGTAACGATCCCATGCAAGCGCCTCTGCGAGACCACCCTCGCCCCAATCTCCTACTACATCTACATCTACTTTTATTCTTCACAAAGCCTTACAGCATCTAGTGAAGGGAGCCAGTGGTCAGCATGGTCAGCCGTTACAATAATGAATAAATAAATTAATTAATTAATAGATCTATAAATCATGTCATTAAATTTAAGTAAATAAATAGATATTAATATGTAAATTCCTTAATTGTTAGTAAAGGGCCAGAAACTCCGAAGCTGACTGTTTGAACACTTTGACACTATTTGAAGATACAACATATTCAGGTAGTGAGTTCCAGTCTTTAACAGTTCTCGGGAAAAAGCTATACTTATAACAATCAACACGAGGTTGTAGAGGAATAAAAGTATGTTCGCGGAGGTTTCTAGATCTCTTAGTATGTTTAATGACTCAGGGGCATTAAGGCATGGGTCTCAAACTATTCCAATATGGCCGCTGCAAATCAAAAGGGGGTGGCCTATCTCGTCGTGCTTCTTAGATATAGTCTCGGCACTTTTACAGATTCCATAAAGTCACAACCTTAATACATTTTTGTGACAGTTTCCATGGAAATGTGTAATGTGACCTTTGAACTCTAAATTTAAGGAAAATTGGGAAAAGCCTCCTGGAGGTCGGTAAAAGTTTTTAATATAGTGGATCTTTTCATGCAAGTGAATCAAGGTTAATGCACACGTTGCTGCTCCAATTTGAAAAGTTGGTTATTTTAAGGGGAAGGCAATTTAAGGTAAGTGTGAAATTTGATATCCTCAAGTTTACACCGAATTAACGAACATTCCAATAATAACCAACTTTTCAAATTGGAGCACCGAAGTGTGTCCTAACTTTTATTCATTTACATGAAAATATCTACTATATCAACAACTTTTACCGACCTCCAGGAGGCTTTTCCCAATTTACCTTAAAATTAAAGTTCAAAGGTCACATTACACGTTTCCATGGAGACTTCACAAAAATGTGTTAAGGTTGTGACTTTATCAAATATGTCAAAGTGTCAAGACTATATCTCACAAGCACAAAGAGATAGGCCACCCACTCTTGATTTGCGGCGGCCATATTGGAGACCCATGCCTTAACGCCCCTGAGGAGTTCAGATGGCAATTCGATTGCTATCTGGTTATTGATTATTTTATAGAAAATTGTAAGCCTGTTTATAGTTCTACGTGACTTTAGACTGCTCCATCCTAGATCCTGAAGTAGGGCTGTAACACTTGCATGTCTGTCATAAGTTCTTGTGACAAATCGGGCAGCTCTTCTTTGGATTCTTTCAATGTCATCAATGTTCTTCTTTGTATATGGGTCCCATGCTGCGGAGGCATACTCAAGGTGTGGTCTAACCAGTGTCTTATATGCTGTGTCTTTCACTTCTTGTGAGCATTTCCCGAGATTGCGTCTTACGAAAGCGAGAGATGAATTAGCTTTCTTAGTAATTCCGCATGGGTATTCCATCTCAGATCATCTGATAGGTGAACACCTAAATAAGGATGATCTTTAGCAGACACAAGTCCAGTTCCTTCGATATTGTAATTATAGAGGGTGGGATGTTTCCTTCTTGTTAATCTTAGTTCAAAGCATTTAGTTATGTTAAATCCCATCTGCCATTTATGAGACCAGTCGATCAGATGATTTAGGTCAGATTGCAAACTTTTAGCATCTTCTATTGATTCAATTTTCCTATACAAAAGACAATCATCAGCAAAGAGTCTGATATTGGATTCGATGTTATCTCCAATATCATTAATATAAAGGAGGAACATCAGGGGACCTAATACTGTTCCCTGAGGCACCCCCGATGTCACTGGGATGAATTGAGAATGCTCTCCATCAATGACGACTCTCTGCTGTCGTTGGGTCAGCCATACCCTGATCCATTGCAGGATGCAGCCTCTCACTCCATAATGATGTAGCTTGTGGAGCAGTCGCTCATGGGCCGGGCACAGTATCGAATCGAGTGGCCAATAGGCAGTGATGCCTGACTAGCTTTAGTTCGCCGAACTGAGCTAGCCCGTCTCATGTAACGAGACATTTAGTTCTTTATATCTCTTTCTTTTTTCTAGACATGTAACAACACACAAGTGGTCAACCAGTGCTGTAATGTTCTATTCCAATGTTCTATTCTAGGCCCTGAGTAATGTTCTCCCTGTATGTTACAGATCTACCAAACTGTTTACAAGCTGCCAAGATCTTAATGTATGCTGATGAACTGTGATTTATAAAATTATTATGCAGCTTCTGCTATATTGCATATCTGATGCCAGTTTTAAACACTGAGCTATCACACTTACTCAACTGGTCAACAAGTAACGAGTTATACATCCATCCCCAAAAAACTGAATATGTTATATTTGGAACACCACAAAAACTCAACCGAAGTAACATGGATATGACTAGCTGTAGTGAATGATATATTTCTTGGCGATCAAGTGCTTAAATGCAAGCCCCATATAAGTACTTAGGGAGTTAGGCGTTTACTCAGATCAATCATTGACTTTTAAAGAACACACTCTAAATTATTCAGTACGGTATCCAGTCAGTTAGGGTTACTTAGTAGAATTAGAAATAACCCTACAGTCCAGGCAGCGGAGAGAGTGTTTAAGTCAATGATATTGCTAGACTCCTTGCAGCCCTTTCTTTGGCGAAAAACCGGAGTAAAATCAGAGCTATATTATTGCTGCGTTACGCTCGGCCCCATCCTTTCAGATATAACGCACTAGAACGCTTGCAGACAAGAACAGCAAGAATATTTTAAAGGAACATGACTTACACATGAAATCTCTACAAGCACGCTGTACTATGCACAGTGTTATCTTTGTATTTAAATGTCTTAATTGTTTTTTAGTCAATGTTATGATAAGACCTCTCATGCCCACAACACTAGAATAAATGGCCTGAATCCCATAATTCCTAAAGTTAAGACAGTAACTGCGAACAAAGGCTGTTTTTAACTCAGGGGTAAAATATTTAAATGATCTACCAACAGAAGCTAAAGAAACATCAGCATTGTAAGTTTTTAAAACAAAATTAGGAGATATTTTTTAGATTTTTAAATAATTACTTTTTAAATGTAGTTATTTTAAAATTAATTATAGGATAACTTTGTACATATACTTTTACTGCATTATTGTCTGATATTTTTATACTTTGTTATTTACATTATTTTGATCTCCCAGGGCACCCATTGATAACATCATTGGCTGAAGAGTTTACCCTGGTTAAAGAAGATATTATTATTATTATTATTATTATTATTATTAAAACATGACAAACACGACTTTCAATTAATCAAGTTTTTATTAACCGAGAGTTAGGTATATTTCCCGGTTAAAGTAATGAGAAACAAAGATTTGATGAACACTGAACCTTTAAACCTACCCCGACCTACCCTGGATGCCAGAGGTTCTACTGTCCTCGCTTTATCACCAACGGCTCCTATGAAACCAGACACGAGTGACAGAACAAACCTCAGGCACCTAGGATAAACCCGAAATCTACCTGCTCTGACAAGAACTGGGGAAAAGACCCTTTCAGCTTGCCTGTTTGTTGCCCCATTTCAGACCTCGTAATAGTCCTCCAGACGATTCAGTGCTTTGTTTTCCAATTATAGAAATTGGTACATTTCCTCTTGGGATACAGAAAAACAAAAACGCATTACTCAAGGAAAACGTCACGTGGTCTGAAATGGGGCAACAAACAGGCAAGCTGAAAGGGTCTCTTCATGGTCCGACTCAAACAACAGCGAACCAATCAGAGCGTACGGCAGTTTTCCCACAGGAATACATCATATCCCACAAACATAAACACAGACGGACTATTTTTAGAAAGGTTTAGCATTTCACGAGTTTGATGATGATATATGAGTAGAATACATAAAATTTAAACAAGACATACATATTTTTGCAATCAATGGAGTAACTGCAGAATATCCTGCCACTTCAAGGAATGTACTAATTAATAATTCATTTTCCATTGTTTTCCATTGTTTCCATACGAAGTTTACCCAACCATTTTAACAAACCCTAACCACACATTCCTGAAGTGGCAGGGTATTCTGCAATAGGCCCTTTGCAGCTAACAGTCACGTGCTGATATAATACTTCATTAACGAATGAATTGAGCTCGTGATCCCCATGGGAAAGGCGTTGCCATGAATACTGGAGAGCAAGTTATCTTCAAAAACGCAGTTTTAGAAAGATCGGCAATCGATTGTAGGTGGAAAATAGCATTTACAAACAGGTTTTGATAATAACAACACCGATCTCGTACAAGGCCTCTAAATAAATGAGGTCAGATATTTTTTGCTCTCCAGTACAACCACGTGATTTGTTAGCTGCAAAGGGCCTATTAAGCCAGATCGGATACACACCGCGGCAAAACGTCACGCGCATGCGCTTTTGATGAGCCGGTCGCGTGCGCGTCTCCCCAGTTTCCCGCCGAAACTAAAAGAAAACAGAGGCAATCACCCCTGTTTCTAATTTTTGGTACGAACGTGCAATGTTCACTCCAACAAGCTCAAAGCTGAAACAGCCTCAAACGAGTCAATGACCAGATAAGATGGGTAACACCGCTGACCGTTTCATGGCATTTGGCTCAGCCGTAATAACAGCTATTATTGGATGAGGTTAAGCATGATATCTAAAATTATTAACACAGGCCGATCGAGATCTTGATAATTTTCGCTATTATGCGAAAACCGAATTCAATAATTGTTTTATTATACATTTTAAGCAAACGTTTTGAAATTTTGAGATTTTTAAACGCTCATTCCTCAAAATTTAGTTATCATCACTTTCAAATTTTCGGCGATTATCAAGAGTGACAATCTCTTTCGATTTATTGACTCTGTTTGTTCATATGTACGTCGCTTAGTTGAAGTTTGACGTATGCTAATGAGGAAAAAACGTAAACAAAGATTCGCCTATTGTGCTAACTAATTCTAGTACTAAAAATCGAGATTATTTCTTCTATATTTCTAACCAGGACCTTGCAATTGTAATCATCCCAGGTTGTGTTTACACACTACTAAGCAGTATTGCATTGTCTTTGATTTGGAAATTTACGCCGATTCTAATTAAGAAAAATAAATTGACAAAGTGGTAGCCAAAAAGCAAAATTCATAAATGGCGTCCAATTTAACTAGGTATTGTCCTGGATACTTTAGCGGCGTGTTCACGTTGCCACACAACAGCGTTTTCACACGTGAGACTGAATGTGAGACTAAAGATTCCTAAACAATGGTTATTCAAATTGGACAGTGGGTCTATTAAAGGCTTTGGCCCTCTTCCCATAGGCGAGTCCTGGAGGACACTTATATGTTGGGCGGCCATGGGCTCCAGAACCGAACTCGGTTTTACGAGAAAAGGATAGCTCCAAACCCTAGATTTTCAAGTGAAAACTAACCCGGAATTCCACCCTGATTATTCTGTGTCGCCTATTACCCAGAATTCCACATATTTTTACAGAAAATCCGGACCCTGAAGTCGAAATTAGGCTCAAACCCAGACCCCCCGGGTACTAAGATTAAGATCGTTACATTTTCCTAATTAATGATTTAGTAAATATAACTTAGTGCTACTGTAATTGTTAGTAACGGTCCTAGAAGCATGGCAGGCTCTTTTGTTTGCCCCTTACTTTGCAGTGGTTGTAAAATATCCGCCGCGGAGGAAATGGCTTCTGCCACTATCGATAACTGTATTTTGGCTTCATCAAGATTCCCCGTGCTACGAGCTCTTATTAAGGCGTTGATTACTCCAGGGAAACGACTGCGCATTATCACGTGCTTGTTTAAGGGATCCAACGAGAACATCTTGGGTCGTATAAATGCCTTCTCCACTTGCACCATCTGATCATTGAATATGCGCAGTAGCAGTGGACTTTCTTTCCCAGTAAGCTTCGCTTTGGCCTTCAAAAACAACTTCGATGCATTGCTAAACTTATGAATGGCTTTTACAACCGGTTCAAAGGTATAGTTCGCTCCTTTAAAGAGACTAATGTAGGGAGAAGACAACATCCCATTTAAAGATTCAGAAACCCTGCCAACATCGAAAGGTAAGATTGATGTGTCGGCCAAATCTAGCAGCATCGCCCCTTGGAACTTGGCCATTGTTGCGTGCAACTTAAATTCAGGGTCAATAAACTTTTTTACCCAGTAGAACGTATCGTATTGTGTGTGGTAAACGGGGTATAGTTCCATACTATTTTTATGCCCAAAGAAGTAGCTAAAATCAGCGGAGGGAATTCCAATACTCGTATAGAATGGTAGGTAGTCACTCATGTAGGCAAACGGAAGAAACTGTGGCTCGCCTTTGTGCGTTTTAGAAGGATATCTCTCTACCATAATATCGTATATGGAGGTCTTACTCCCACTGGCGTTGGGATCTCGAATCTTTTTAGCCCACGAGAAAATAAAGTCCACAAATATTGGGCATGTCTGAGTGACAATAACATAATTACCACCTACGGCGACATCGGTGTTTAGATATGCTATTGCCCTGTTGGAAAGTATTTTAGCATTTTCCTCGACCCATTCAACCGATCCTATGAGGCCAAACTCTTCAGCTCCCCAACTGCAGAACTTAATAGTTCTCCTTGGTCTCCAACCAGCCTTCAACAGATTTCCCAACACTCGCGACATTTCAGCTAAAGTGGCAGTACCGCTGGACGGATCGACGGCACCAAATAACCACGCGTCTCTATGGTTACCGATGAGGACGTATCTGTCTGGTTCTTCTCTTCCTCGGATTGTACCAATAACATTGAAGATGGATTTTTGTTGCATTTGGTTATGGATCTCTAAGCGCACTGTGGTGTTCTGGGTCTTAAATCCTGGACCAAACCTGTAGGTAATATTGAGGGCGCCTCGCCAATGTTTTGGAACTTCGTTACCTGAAAATTACCGTTAGCGTTATAATTTTACCATGACATATCAAACAACGAGTGTTGATTTAGAGGTCTGGGACCTAGAAACCGCCATTTTGAATGTCGTGGCAGCTCTTCCAAATATGGAATATGGAATTTTCCTAATATGGAAGAGGCCGCGGGAAGTTCAAAACGACACTTTTGCTTGCTATTTTATTGATATGTATTCACGAGCTTTCACTGGAAAAACTTGACCTCTTCCATGGGATGGAAGTTTCCAGCAAAATTTCCAAGGTATTTCCAACATATTTCCATCTGTCGGAAGACAGTGTGCAATACTACGGAAATTCAAACTTCCAACTATTTTCCAACAAACTTCCATCGCATGGGAGAGGTCCAGTTTTTACAGTGTTTATTGAAAATAAACTGTCTCATAATATTACATTATATTTAAATTGATAGATTTAATCCTGCGTCAATCAGTGTACCGATGTTGAAAACGTTTGACCAAGGGTTAAATATATCAATTTAAATATAACGTAATATTATGCCAGTTTCAACATTGTTGAAAGGTGTTGAAAGCATGTTGAATAGAGTTTGAATTCGTTCAAACTTTGATCTCTACAACATTTAATTGTAGATAACATTTAATTGACTTCTATAGACCCTTTGCATGTGACGTCATCAAAATGCTAAAATCTAAACTATGAGATATATGAAGCTGTTCTTTTAATATGATTTAGATGTCGGTATTCTCAGTATTCTCCGAAAAATTTACGTCGATACGGTGATTTGTTTTTGAGTTACAGTACTTTGAATTTTGTGACAGCCCAGGTCAGCGTGTTTCCTAAATGTCAAGGAAATCCATATATTTCGGCCAATTTCAAATTTTAGACTTGATAAACCTTTAAAAGTGATATCTAAAGTGGTTTGAAGTGAATGCTAATCATATTGATGGGGAAAACAGCTTTATTTGTAGAGTACGTTTTTGGCCGCCATGTTGGTGTACTAAAGCTGTACACCAACATGGCCGCCGTATACTAATTACACTAAATTGTTTGAATGTTATTTGGCCGACAGCTCGGTTACGAAGTACTCTGTTGCTCGAAAATTTCGGCCATTTCTATATTTTTACCTGCTCTATACACAGCATTAAAAATATTTTACTAATATAAGTTTTTTCTTGAGGTAATTTTTTTTGTGACGTCAATGCAAACGATCAATTGTTCTCGAAAATGTTAAAACCTTTGACCGCTTCATCAGTTCAACATTTGTTGAATACGCGAATGGACGATGGCAGTCTGGTCCTCATTCCTAGGTCTCTCGCAACTTATTTACCCAATATGGTTGAACCGATGTTGAAACCGTTTGACACCCATGCTTTCAACATCCTTGAACATGATGCAACAAATATTGGACCGATGTAAAACCGAAGTTGAAACCAAAGTTGAGACCAAACCATTCTGACTTCAAATTATCAAATTGGATGTCGACAGAAAAGAAATGATAGTACTACCCCTTGGTTGACAAACTGATTAGTAAGTCAGTAATAAATGATAGCAGTACTACCCCTTGGTTGACAAACTGATTAGTATGTAACAAGTGGTGCATCAAAATAAAAATAAAAACTTGAGTAGAATTGTAAATTTTGTCTAAAATAGTAAATGTTAAGAGAGGGAGAAGAGGACAAGGATAATTGTGAGAATGGCCGGTATACCATCATGATGGTAAATGGTACTGTACAAATCCCTGAGTGTCAAACGCAATTAGGTCTCGATAAAGGTTCAAATGGAAAAGTTTCGAAAATACGGTTTTCCGCAAATTCTAAATCTAAAAGCTCTAATCAGTAGCATAAAAGAAATGAAACTCAATTTTTTTTAAAGCCTTGAAAATGCGACTTTTGTGATTTCCCATTTAAAAGGCCGCGAAAAGTGATTGACATCTGCTGTCATTCACTGCTTGCTATCCTGTGATTTTCTGCGCTACTTTTCGTTCGTAAAGATTTCTACGTTAATGCAATGCCCAAAGTATAAAAGTAGATCGTTCTTGGTGCCGTATTAAAAAAAGAAGAAGAGCAGAGAAAAGCAGCACAATTTAGTTTGTGAGTAAATTTGGCAGCGGGTGTAAAGTTCTTAGGACAAACAATGGCTAGAATCATCGAAGACCAAAAATCCACAAAGAATCAAGCGATAAAGTTTTATTAATATCTTCAAAGATTTAAAGAGAATTCAATGTAGGAAGCTAAGGTTTGTTGGTTCTGTTTCAGCGCGATGAAACAAATGAAATTATGTACCGATCAAATCGAAACATCAACATCCGCATGGGAGGGGTGGGTGGAATTTGAACAAGTTGTCTCGATTTCATGTTATGTGCTGCGTGGTTTCCTCGATCGAAATCATGGCGGAATTGGAGCGGGGAGATCACTTTAGACGACTTCAAAGGACAAAATTCTACTTTGTAAGCGACTGGCTTAAAAACAAAGGGACTCCAAAAGCTTTATTTTTCAGTGTGCTGTATTTGAAGATATTCAAATATAAATGTAAATTGCTTATACGAATATTTAAACTGTCTGTTAAAAACAAAATACGGTGTCACAACTAATACTATGTCCTGGGGGTAGGGGGATTTGATCGCCTAATACGACGATGGGGTGGAGCATTTGAACAACATTTTTGGCCCGGGGGACGGGAATTTTGACAATCCAAACTCCAAAAATTCAAATGCCCGGGGGTTGCCGGGATTTGATCGGTAGTTAGAATGACATAAACAGTCTACCGTGTACATGGTGTGGATCGAGCAGCGCTTCAAAGGTTTTCCCTGCCTGATATTAATTGTTTGCTTACTGTGGTGCCAATTTTCTGTACTTGTTTTTAACAAGTTTCTGTAGAAGTATAGATTCTATAGAGCATCGGTAAATGACACATCGAACCTTTATCGAGACCTTAACGCAAAGAACGGAGTACCTCAGCTCAACAATGGGACCGTTAGGATAAAACCTATCAATAATAATAAGATACGAAAGAATACTAGTTTATGTACCAAGTTATGCTAATGACGCTAATATTAAAGATAACACATCCAACAGTGATGATGTCATACAACAGAGATGACGTCATCGCTTGATCGCCATGGACGTGAACTTTTACCTTTCATCCTACTCAGAAAGTAAAGTGCATCTTTGAATGAGATTGGTTGTGACGGAATACTTGGCAATCCCGTCTGATTAAGAGGTCGTCGATACATTCCTGGCAGGGACGGCAGTTCCGGAGTTAACGGATCCCCGTATATGAACCGCAAAGGTTTCTCAAATACGGCATCCCGTGAATTCCAGACAGTGTTAGGGTACATATCTTTGTCCGTATGACCTTCTTTGCTGTTGTCAATTGGATCGGGGTAGATAAGGGCACCGATAGCTCCGTATGTAGCAGCTCTTAGGATCTGGTAGAAAAACACAACAATCCGTCCATAATTTAACCATCGTATTCCTACATGCCAAGAGAGGTTTTCATAGTGACTTGACCTTTGACCGTACATCCTACATATCAATTCAACGTACGGTGGAATTTCGTTGAGCGACCACTTCTCGTAAGCGACCACCTCTTTTATGCGATCAAGTTTCGTTACTCAAGAAAATCACTTCATTTGAAACCTCTCGACCACCTCCGTTTGACATTATAATATTAAGGATGGTCGGCGTATGAGAGCTGTAGTTAATACGAATGAATCATCTCCTACTTACCCCTCCGGCAATCGACTTGAAGATAACGATCTTCCCCTTCACTGATATGTTTTGCTTAGCCAGCAACTGAAAGTCACTTTCCAGGCCTTGGTTAGCGTATACCAGCTCTCCTTCTACTGTTCCATTCTTGGAGTAAGCGATGTATGGAGTATATAGAAATGACTCACTCTGTCCTGGACCGGCGGTGACCTGGGTACAATTACCAAGCGAAAGCATTGTGAGAAAACTAATGAGATCGTTAAGGTCAGTGGTGGGTTCGATATCCATGCGCGGGGAAAACGGTTTCTGAAAAATTTGAGTAGAATGCGTTGTCTTTATATAACAGTTACCAGCCAGACCTTGACGTATTAACGGATAACCGAGTACGGCGCAAAGTCGTAGGACAGTTTAAAATAGGCCGAAGTAAACAGAGGACCATTGAGGTTATTCATAAAGGCATTAACGTGAGACCAGTTGTCCCAGTTTGTTACAGGAACAGAGAAATCTACAGTCGATGGCGGAAAATAACGTTAATTTCCTTATGACACAAAAGAACATAACAGTGCGAAATGATAGAAACTAAGACATTTCTGACCGATATCGACTCCATGTATGTATTGTTTGTTGTATGGTAAATTGTTTCATACACCTGCTTCCAGTCAATATCTGTATTGCCGAATCGTTTCTTAAGGTTTTTCTGTGCAGTTGGCGGTTATCTACATGTATATGTCATGAATATAATTCTTAATATTCTTATTTTTATATTTTATTTGTATGAAATCATTCCCAATGATATTATTATTATTTGTTTTTATCAGGATTAATTTTCTCTTAATTTCCTCATCGTATCGTTCATTCACCATGACACCTCTATGCTCCTGAAGATGCAATAAGGGCCGGACTGGCCAAACTTTAGCATAGAGGAGGGGGTTGGAGAATGAAATCAAAAGTCTAAAAATATATACTGATCCTGCCCGGACAATAAGTATGAAATAGTTTTACCCTTCTCCCATTTGCCCCTTTCCCCCTCTAACCCCTACTTTTCAGTTACTAATTTCTGACCAGTCCCTAGCATCGGAATCATTTCTCTTACTTACGTTCATTTGGCACACAGCTTCGAACTGTGTGGTTCCATTTTGTATCAGCGAAACTCTGTTAGGTTTACTATCCTGAGGAAATGATAACAATACTTTGTATTCTGGCATCTCCACTTCGTCAAATCCATAACTCTTCCAGAGATCATTCAGGTACTGTGCGAGCTCTCTCTGCCTTCTTGACCCTGCTAAGTGAGGACGACGGGAAAAGTACCTACCACAGATATTGAAGATATAAGGTTAAAAGTTACCTGACTGCATGGTTACCACATTTCTAATAGAAAATACATTATCAAACTCATTAATAATTCATGAAGCAAAATCAAAGGAAATCACTGAGGGATATGTGATCTTTAAAGGCTGGTTCCCATATGATCGCCGACGATCGCTAGCGATCGCCGGATCGTCCAAATCACTCAACCGAAGGATCGCTCACGATCGCTGGCGATCTGTACAGGTCCGCAAATGATCCCGGCCCGCAAATGATCCCAGGCCCGCAAATGATCCCTAAAATGGACCGCAAATGATCCCGCTCCGCAAATGATTCCCATTGGGGACCACCGTATCATACCGTGAAAAAATATAGAATGGCATGGAGTTTTGCCGCTGGATAGTGGATCTGTACAGGTTCGCAAATGATTCCAAAAATGGACCGCAAGTGATCCCGGCTCGCAAATGATTCCCATTGGGGACCATACTGATCATACCGCAAAAATATGTGGAATGGCATGGAATCTGGTAGTTGGATTCAATGTTTTAGAAATAAAAAAAATTCGCATAAAGTTAGTTTTCTTTTTCATACAAACAGTACTTTCTACGGTGGCTCGTAACGACCAATTTCTTTTATTTTTCAAATCATGGGTTAATTCATTAATTTTTAGATGTTTTTTTTTTTGTTAATAATGCCGAGTTTTTCTTAATCGGGAGTATACTGACTCAAAGTTAAATTTGAAGAAATTAAAGTTAAGAATAAATAACCCGTAGTATGGTGGCTTGTTTGGGCAATTCAAAAATCGTTTTTTAAACCCGAGTAATTTTTTTCAAACACAAAACAATGAAAAAGCAATTTGTTTTGTTATCCTTTTTTTAATCATCGGGTCAATTATTCGGACTCAATTTTGTTTTCATTTCCAGATATCTCATCCTGCTTGTCAGTATCTCCTATTTGGAAACAATTTCAAAGCAATACCAAAAGTAACAACAAGCGTAACAGCCAGGAGCGAGCATATCGCGCCTTGTTCAAGAGTGTCAATACGCACAAAGGTTTCAATACGAGGCTCCGTGCTAAATTAAATTTATTATTTTCTCTGTGCGTGCCAAGTAAAGCATATCACGGAAGAGGGCTATTACAGACACTGCGAAGGCTGTCAAGATTGGACATGTCGCTGACGACATACGATTTTTATGGACAGCTGTGATCGGGGTTCACCCTCTGTTTGGTCGATAGCGTGACGTCATGGAGATTTTGATGGACATGTTTTAAAGGGGGTTCCCTGCCGGAGCCAATGGATAAAAATTACATCATTCATTATTAAAATCTGTTTTTCATTTTTCTTTCATTCATACTTTAGATCCACATCCAGCGGCAAAAATCCATGCCATTCTATGTTTTTTCTGGGATCATTTGCGGTCCCCATTGGGATCATTTGCGGAGTGACAACTAAAAGTGTGACTGAGCATGCCTGGCAGAGGCCCTTTATAGTGCGGGTACTTGTTTAAACAGGAAGTTCCGGTATAAATGGGTCATAACCAGGCCACTGATACCTTCAATTTATTTTAGTTGTCACTCAGTCTTTGTGGAGTGAACATCTCTATGATATCCCGCTTGACTGCTCCTTACTGATTGCTTATCGCGCGAAATTCAAATCAAACACACAGAAAACGAACTTCATAGTAAGGGCTACAGAGATCGTAAACAGTCGCAATATTATACCGCCTAAAGTTTTTATCTTCCCCCTATTCACATTTTGATGGCTTGCTTGATTTTAAACCCTCCAAATTTCGCATTTTAACAGGAGAGATACTGCTCGGTAATTTGAATTTCAAATTTCGAGTTCGCCATGCGTGAAAAGAGGAAGAGCTTATCCTTTTATACCGGAACTTCCTGTTTAAAGGGAACAGGAACATATTTACTTCGTTTTTGTCTCTTGCGAATTATTCAAATTAGTCAACGTTTCTGATTGATTTCTGATTGGACAGATTTGAGCATGCGCACGCCAAATCTACTGGACTCTCTTTCCGGTCGCGCGTTCGCGCGCCAGTTCGTCATGTTTCATCCACAGGGTGTCCGATAGCAAGGTTTGCGATTGAGAATTTACTCTCTCGGCAGTAGAAATTCGCAACAGGAAGCGATACAGTATATTCACGAGATAAAGGTTGGCCGTTAAAGTGTTCTGGTGGAGTTTGTGCTGCTTTCGGTTTGATTTTTATTCATTTTTTTGGGGAATCGTGTGGTGGCTGCAATGAAGTTAGTACTGCGTCTGCGTATGTTGCTTGAATGACTTAAAACTTAGATGACCCCCCTATAAAATGTACCGGTCGCAATCTCGTACCCAGACCCAATTTGTTTCTTACTGCGCATGCTCGACGAAAAAATAGTTCAAAGTCCGCAAGTGATCCATTGTTCAAACATAATCCGGCGTGTGAGCTGTCAGAATAAAATTAGATTGTCATATGGAGGGGGTCAAAACTATCGAACAATGTTGGAATTGTTCGATAGTTTTGGACAATGTTGGACCAACAATATTTTCTTTATCAAATGTTGGATGAAGTTTGTTTTTGTTCGATCAAATGTTTGAAAAGCGTTTGCTAGTCAAACTCCAGCTTTCTTTCAAAACATTATGCTTTTCTTTCGTTATTCCCGCAGCTCGTAAAGTGACTTGGAGTACTGCTTTCATCATTTATAATTAAATATTGCTTGTTCATGATTTTGTCAACAAATGGCTGTCTTCATTGCTTTTTGCAACCGACGATATTTGCCGAAGTGTTAGAAACACAAGAGGCGACTTCAAGCTTCACTCAAGTTTAAGTGATTAAAACTCTATTTGAATTCAATTTCTCAATATAAAGTATTTCCTTGGCATTTGTAGAATGTCTAGTGTATACTGATAAGATTGTCCGGACTTTAATCATAACTGCAGACAGAAAAATTGTGTTGAGCAAGCCGCTGTCATTTAGATAAGGGTTCTGCAAACTCATTTCGTGCTCGCTAATTTTCTAACATTATAACTGACATAGGTTAAACAATTTCGGTAGATTTTTCCAATAACTGAATTTCGAAAAGTTGATAAAGTTTGGTTGCCTAAACAAACAATGGAGAATATAAAGTAAACTCAGGAAAAAAACCAAATTAAATTAAAGTGACATGACCTTAAAGATTTTGATAAAACGATTTCGGAGTTGTGAAATAACCCAGGATCGGAATGTTTATGATAGTTTTGGTATAAGGCGGAAGGCTACCTTATTCTTTAATAAATGCTCCTTGTTTTAGAAAGATAAATCGTTTGATCTATATATGAAATGTGGCTGTTAAAATGGCCGGCATAATTAATGCAAATGCTTGTGTAGTTTTCAATTTTTAAAACAACGAAATTACTCATCTATCCTTCTTATGGAGCCTACTATCCTAAGGAAAAGATAAAAGTAGATTAGGTGTAGGTTACGATGTCAAACCAAACCGAACAAGCATAAACCATATTCCTTTCGTCTAGTCATGCTCTGTCTTGGTTAGACATACCCAATCAGTTCGTGTCTTCAGCTTCTTTTATTTTTAGCGCTTCAGTAGCGGTATATAGACTCTTTCTCGATTTCCATGTGCGTCACAGAGTTATTGTAGGGCCTTACGAAAATCGACATTCATCAAATTCAAAACATCATCAAATCTCGATAAATAAAACAACTTCACGCGGGGTTCAACAACAAACACACAGGAACGGAGCTATATGGTAATTTCTGTGTTTTGCAATTGATGGAGATACTGTTACCGAAGATCATGATATGAAAGTGTTAAAAGAAGAAAATATACGAAGTTTTAAAATAATTTTCCGTCAACAGGTCTATAGAAGCATCAGCTAGCTGTTAAGTTCACTCGGTGTAGTTTACAACTCCAGTCTCTCCCTGTGAATTTACTGCATACATGTACAAATGTGCGGCTGCACATCTATGATAGCTAAGTTAACTAATTAATGTTCAGTTAATGTTAATTAAATGAATTAATTTTAAAAAAGAGACCCTGACGACATTTTAAAACTTCACTGCATGTGACCTCAATATTATGGCGTCTCACAAGTGCTGGATTTTTAAAAACTTTCTCACTAACCTTTTCACTATTCCAGATATTCCAGTGAGTCTTCTTGATTATCAATTGAATGCATTCTCCGAACAGAAAACGTATGCGAATTACTTCATAAAACTAATCACTGTGATACTTTACAAAGTAACTATAACCCTGCATTGATTAGTAGAAAGATAAACCCTCATCGCAAAAACACTCTTTGAATGGCAGCGTCCATTAATACCACTACATATTTATCTATAACAACAAACAATCAATCAGCCAGCAAAGTCATAAGTTTGATCATAATACAGCTCTAAGTCAGTTCTCTTACCGAAGCCCGTCTTCAAGATCTGCTGTGCTAATAGAGCTCTGGTACTTGTCGTGGAATTCTTGTATTTTTGCTTGCTTGGCTTCGATCGTTACTCCACCATTTTTTTTAGTTACATAGTACCCGATCAAAAATGATGCGACTGCAGTTGTTATAACTAAAGCCGATAGAAGCAGACACATCATTTTTTTCCGCTTTTTGATCGTCTGTGTAACAGCTACTTCGGATTCCACCTCGTACTTTCGTTGCGAGCTTATTCCACCAAACATCGTGACAACATTGATCTCCCTACGTTAAGTGACCTTAAGTGACGCATTTTGTGCATTCACAATCGCGGGGCGATAAAGATCTGCCAATCAATGCGTGTATACTCTGTAAATACGCCAGGCGGTGGTCACTCGATAGAAATCGATACGGAATTCAATGGGTATAATTGATATTAATCGATAACAATCGGCGATTGTTGTCGAATGTTATCGGCACTCGATAGAAATCGATCGATATCTCAATTTTTTTACCGATTTTTTTCGATAACAATCGACACAACAGGAGCCATTATTATAAAGACAATTGACCTATATCATTATGACGTCAAATCAAAACAATCTATTGTTTAAACGCTAAGGATCACGGTCGTGGGAGGGGGACAAAACAGCAACAACACAAAGGAAATCGCTATCAAATGCATTTTGTAGAACGTAGAATAGCGGTAACAGCCACCAAATACTGTAAATATTGTGGGATAAACATTGATACAGCTGATATCTGGAAACCAGACAATTCGAAGTTAAATTTTCCTCAGCAGAGCAGATTTAGTTCAAAATTCTATTGTTCAAGTCGATTCTGTCCCCCTCATAAACAAGCCGTGACGTCATAATGATATAGGGTAATTGCGGTGATGTTTTATAACACTTTATATTACTCGGGCCAGGCCTTTGGCCGGCTCGAGTCAGATTTTATTTTTTGTGTCGACCCGGAAGTCGCCGCCAACCGCCAAACCAATCCGATTGCACTGTTCACGTGAATACGGCACGTGATCGCCATGCGTCAACCAATTCGATTGCACTGTTCACGTGGCGGCCATGTGACATTTTATCAACTTGCGGGGCCGTCAACCAATCAGCTCGCGATTTTTTTACATTGCCATCGTACGTCGACTGCAGTCTGCAGGATGTGATTTTTTTCTCCCAAGGCCGCTATGAGTCAAACCACTTAGATGAGTTGTTGTTGTGGATAATGCACCTATCAGCGGCTTCCCCGAGGGGTCGACCCTCGCGCTAACCACGGAGATATGAGGGGGAATACAGGAGGATTGAATGCAAACATTGCCACTGGGGCCGGGGAAATGCTCGATTTTGTTTTAGGGTTGGAAAACTGGGGTGGGGGATTTGTTCAAATTGTTTTTTGAAACTCTAAACCACGGAGATTGTTTTTCTCAGTATTAAATACAAGAGGTTAAAGCGTGATCAGATGAGATATACAGAGACTTTCTGCCTTAATTGTTCCTTGATTAGCTACTAACTGAAGTACATTGAAGTGCGTCTTGTTACTTAAATATATGAAGTTCATCGAAGTATTAATAAAGTTCCATTTTCTGTTGAAAATAGAGTGTTCAATGTTATAGAAATAACGTTAGTAATTTCGTGCAAAATGACGGGGATTGTAGGTCGTGGAAGACCTAACCAGGGGACTTTGAAAGGAACGATTCCCCTGCCCCTGGGGGAAATCGTCAAGATCGTTTCTGTCTTTTTACAATCCCCCTGGTCAGCCCGGGAGTCGACCCCTCGGGGAAGCCGCTGATAGGTGCATAAATCGTTCAATCTTTCATCGTTTTTCTTCATTCGGAATTCTGTGCACTTCATTCTCCTACGGATTGTGACAGCAAGTGATTATAACACCCTAAAATTTGTGAGAGCAGTTTCGATGATTGTAATACGCGGGGATCAACAGCTAGCCAGCCGAAGTTCAAGATCCGTGAGTAGAAGTACATAAATATTTAATTTTCGTAAAGAGAAAGCTCGAAAACATTTTACGGACGTACCTATGTAGGAGCTTTCGATCTGTAGTGATGTTGCGGGATGAAATGAAAGTAAAATTCTACAAAAAGCACCTACGTATACGGGTTTTCAAGTCTCTAAACACCATGCACCACGAGTCAAGACCAAAACGTGAGCGAATTCGAAGTTTTGTCCCATTCGTAGCCATTATGTTGCTGAATCCGAAGGTTTCTTTGACGGAAATGGAAAAAAAAATGAGTTTTTCTAGGGCTGACTGGAGTTATACTGGCTTTGAATGGAAATTTCTCACATTTTAGAATATATGTTTACGAAAGTGTCTGGCGCTCCCAAACGCACGTGGCTTGACGGTTAAATAATGTGAACCAACAATGGCGACATTTGTAAATGTAAGTAAAACACATAAACACTTACCAGAATTGCAGTGTTGTTATTTAATATTTGTTTCAGTTAAGAATATGTTTAAAAAACTGGCACAAGAAATAAAATAAAAGAAATAGAATATTTTTCAAACAAAAACTATATTCTTACCTTGTTAACAAATATACTAAAATTGACTAAAAAATATTATGAATTTTACAACTTTTCTGACATTTTCTCTAATGACTTCGTTCTATTCACATGATTGCTGCTACTCTTTGTATTAATATTTACTTGCATCAGTTTCAACTTCTCTCTTCTCTTAATTATTCCTAAATTCTAAAGTATACTGTTTAATATGTACTTAATTACAATGGGGAGTTGGGGTGGCACATGGGGAGCTGGGGTGGCACCGATGGGAAAGTGCTCGCCTCTCACCTCTGTGGCCTGGGTTCGATTGCCGATTGCAGCACCATATGTGAGTTGAGTTTGTTGATATCTCACCTTTGCTCCGAGGGTTTTTCTCTGGTTTTCCTCCCAGGCTCCACAAAAACCAACATTCTATCCACTTTGATGTGTAGTTTAGCAAGGCCCTGACTTTCATCAACCCCTATGGTTGTTTCAGGTCTCATTAGAAATTCACAGTTTATATTTTATTTGCAATGTTTTTTATCTGAGGTGGTCCTGGCTTAAAGTGCATACAAGCCCTGGCTAACTATATTTCTTACGACGAGACTAGAGGCCATAGACAAAGGATTCCGGAATAAAAAGTTGATTTGATTTATTTGTCATGGTGTATTGGCCGTTCGAAGTTGCCCAAAAACGTGTCTTGGGTTGCCTGTGGACGAAAATCAAGCGCGCTAGAGCGCTTTACAAAATTGGCACTGGATCTAGTTTGACGTCATCAACAGAACACGCTCAATGCGCCATTGCATGAAAGGCCTTACCGAATTAAGTTCTCCAAAACGTTTAGCGCGATATTATCATCTTTCTCGGTTATCTATTTTATTAATTATTTTGCAAATAAGCCAACGTTTTAAACCCGCGAAGAGACAAGTTCTGTTGATGACGTCACGTTTCATTCTCGTCCTAGTCCCCGAAGGTGCGCGAAATTATTCTACATTTGGAAGTAAGTTTAGTCGCTAAAAAAATTATGAAAACATTTTTATTTAAAATTTCTGATTTTTTTCTCTACTTTTAAGGTCTAAGCTAATTTAGAAAAAAGCATAATTGGCCAGGGCTTATATGCACTTTAAAGTGCATTATATGTCTAATTTATGCATAGGGTCCAAAGGGCTCCAGGCTTAAAGTGCATAAATTAAGCCCAAATTAGTTATTTGATATTGATTGTACATGAAGTGGATAGTCCAAAATAGTAGAAAATTTCTTGATTTGGGTGTTGCATCTACGAGATATAAAGATTATATTTCCAGTATGCTAATGATGTGGTGTCATCACTGATATTTGCTGAATTTCTTTGTGCTTGTGAATTAAGCTATTTTCTAATTTAGATTTTTGTTGTTGTTGTAAAATAACTGACAAGTTAGAATTTAAAAATAGGTAATGTAATTGTCTCTACCAGCATGCTTTTGTATAATAAGTGTGTCAGTGGTGACATCACTCATTAACATATTAAGGACCCACCTTCTCATAATTGTATTTCTTATTATGCCTTGTTACTATACATTTCCATCAACTTATGAGAAAATAAATGTTATTGTTGTTAGTAATGGCATCAAAATTAATATAGTAGTAAATGGCCCGATTCCTGAGTTCTTGGATCTGACCATTCCAGGTCAGCATCCGGCACTTTCACTCGGTCAGGAGTACAAGTACTTTTAAGATTATTCGGGAACGAAAGTTAATCTTGCTGCGACCCCAATGATAGAAAAAACGAGTGGAAATCACATGTGTCTTTGTGACCTGCCATTATAAGTTCAGTCTCCTTCAAGATGTAGAAAATGAATACTAGTACACTGCTCACTAATATTTGAAATGGTGGTCTAGCTGTAGCGACAACCCCAATCGAAAATAATTATTATATTGAGAATTTAGTCTGAATTTCAGCCATCTCCTCTTGTTCATTATTGATTACTCAAAAATCAAACAAATCTAGATATATGACTTTATATCACAAGGAATAGCAACATTATATACACGTATGTGGAATTACTACTCAAATTTTAACCATTGCACTTCAATCAACAACACCCATACCAAGTTTTTATAATTATAAAGATCCTCAAGGAACTATTATTGAAAAGAAAATAATGTTAACATCATAATTGAAAGAAATTGTGGCTAAAATGTACAGCATGTATGTATGTGTGTTGTGTATGTATCATGGCTCTATCACCCCCCCCCCCCCCCCCCCCCCCCCCCCCCCCTTTCCCGGCATACCTGGGGCATTTGGCATTTGTAGTCCCATTATATATAAATTATCACAAGAGCATCAGTAGTGAACCAATTCTCTAGCTCCCCTAGCACAAACCATATATGACAAAATATGCTAGAACTATGTATTCAATACCTAGGCCTAGATGGCCTGAGTTCAGGCCACTCAGGGCCTCTTGTTAGCAAAATGCATTCATTTCCGATCAAATCAATCTTGACTAGTGCTGGAATCACTCCTCTAAAGTCTCCTGAAGTCTCCACATCACCCTTATTTAAACTCACTCATGCTTCAGGTTACTCTGGGTGCCAGAGGTTCTACTGCCCTCTCTAAGCCAAAGTTTAGCCTTCTCGTCGAGATCTAAACTTTGGCTTAGAGAGGGCATTAGAACCTTTGGCACCCAGGGTAGCTTCAGGTCCTTTCGATGCCTATAACACAACACAGTAACAAAATACGGCAATAAACCAAATTGGAGTGAAATAAAGCAATTAACTAAAGGTGGAAAATATCACTTTGAACGAAAGTTTTAAAATACAAACCTCTGTTAAAATAGTCCATGGGGAGGTTGACATGCACATGTACAATCACTCCTGACCTGGCGATTGTATCAGTTCATTTCTTGTATGGCGATGTCACACTGAATGAGTTTATAGCTAGAAACGGAACTAACAAACTATCCCTTAGAGATATCGCTGATAAATTTGCATTCCTCACGTACGCTAATTACGGCCCTGAATGATATTATCCAATTTCAGTATTAAACCACAAACATCGCTTTAAAGTGCATATCCTCAAGGGCACCCAACGAGTACTTTTTGAATTTCGTTTGAAACCAGTTGTATGCAGCTTATCTAGCCATTTTAAGGCGCCTACTATGTCTTTCGACGTATTCTAGAAAGCTATTTATTTAGCTGTTCGGATTTTCTAGGTGGAAATCGCGTCAACCGAAAATACTATGGCAAAATATTCCCGGCCTACGAATTTGTTAGTAGTCTAGAACAGAAACAAGAATTTTCTAGCCCAAGTAACTTCATGTTGCAAAGTGGAGGTACGAATAATTTTTTCCTTTAGGCAATTCTTAGGGAAAATGTGTTGTTCTGACTCTATTGATTAGACGAATTGGGACGTACGAATATTTTAGGGGAAACCTTTTAGTCTCCCTTTTCTTCTATAATTTCCTAGGGATTGAAAACAAATTTTCTAGCCAGTATTTCAGAAAACAATTTTCTAGGGACAATTTTTTCAAATCCGAAAGTTTAGGCTAACTTACTCTCCCGAAAAGCTTTTTAACCGAAAACTTCGTTGGGTGCCCTTGTACCCTCCTGACGAGCCCAAACTCGTTATCATTAAAATCGATTCTCCATCAAGTAAATAGTTGAATTGTAAAATATTTCTTAATTTGAGTGCTGTGTCTATGAGTTACTTTATGATGGAATCTGTTCATAACAGAACTAGAACGCACAACAGCAATATAATAGACCAGTTCGCGGTAAATTCCGACATTTTGAAAAGGGTGCAATCATGGCGCAAAGTGTTTGTATGGGAATCGATGGAAATCCGATGCCAAATAAAATCCGTAAAATCGAATTTCTGAAATATTCTTCAGATACAAACTTAAGATACCAGGTAAAACATTAACATATCGAAATTCGAGGGATGTAGCTGTGCTGGAAGCGTGCAATCGTGTTTTCAGTTTTCCATACATTGTCTGTAAATTTTCACGCGGAATTCGACTCGTCGGAATTTACCGTGAACTGGTCTATAAAATCAACTGCATAACTGATTGTTTCATTTCTGTGATTTTTGAATTGCACTGTTACGGCCGGAGGTATAATTTCATACTTCAATGTCCTAAAATCTAGGACATCCGTTATACGTCTTACCAGAGCCTCAACCTCGGTCCCATGATAAAGGCCGAACTATCACGTATTCTGATTGGCTCTTCGGTTATGACGCAAATGTTGTTCTAACAATACCTTTTATTGGACCACAGAGATAAAACAGATATGAACTTGTATAGTTTAATTTTATCTAATTTTATCAATAAAACGATTTTAAATAACCTTAAAACAAGTTTCATCAGTGGGAAAGCCAGGAGAAGCCGTTAAACATGAACATGTGCTATCGATCACTTCGCTTCAACGCTAACGGAAAATGAACGGCTTTTTAGGATTCTCTTCAAGCTTAGATACATCCTGGTAGCATTGTGATACCCTTCCACTGAGTTTCTTTAATCAAGTAAACTCCATTTCGAGCCGTTTAGTAGACCTGTTTTCACGGCTGCATCGTTCGCCGCGTGGAAATACCGTCAGTAATCGCTTCTCGCCACTCCGGATTGGGATACCTATGGTTTGTACAAGTCATGAAATATTCCCGTATTTAGCTTGGCCGCCATCGTAGATCGCCAAATCACGTGACAAAATACTCCCAGAATCGGAGAGTATTTGACCACGAGATCCAGCCTTGGAGTAGTCGCCATCTTGGATCCGACCGACGAGAACACACTCGGGTACGAGGTTGCCTCCGATTTTCTAGTTCAGTTGAGGAGGCCCTGGGAACGAGAATTCTATTTATTCTATTTCCTATTTAATTTATTCATCCACGATTGTGAACGGACGGCTGTCGTTTGCTTGTTGAGGTTCCTTTCTTTCTCTCTCGGCAAAAGGAAGGGAAGGAATCTCTGTCTAGCAGGGTAGCTTAAACCTCTAGATCTCTAAGTTAGAGTAACATTTAGGAAACGCGAACAAAAGAAAGAAGCTTAATAAGAAACCTGTTTTCAATTTTGCGACAACTTTGAAAGCACAATGAAATTAATCTTTTTTTTTCCAGCCCCATGCGATTACCTATACAAACCCCATGATTCAAATTATTTAGATCAATATACCGTTGAACCACCCAAGTCGGTTATATAGCAAATTGCTGCTGCGTTTCCGGAAGACTTACAAAGTCTCAGAGAGGTCTAAAATAAACTTCAAACAGACACAATACCGCCCACAAAAAAAATATTGTTTGTCCAGCGCAGGTATGGAATCGTATATCTTAAAATAAATCTGAGTGGCGAGAGTTTAATCGAGTTTTGGCAAGATGGAGGGAAATATTTATGCCTTGGTGCTCAAATCCTCAGAAAGGAAGAACATGCAGCAATTAAAAAGAAGCTAACAGTCCATTAAAGACTGAAGTCAAAATCACTGCATGACTTAGAGTGAATTATGTTTCATAAACCACAAGGTAAAGAGCCTTTCAAATTAAAATTCAAAAAACCTTACGCACTTTATAATAGTCAAGCTGCGTAAGCACCTGCATGTGTAAGCGATGTGTATAAAAATATTAAACCAAAACTTTCTAGCAGTGGATTATACTTAAACTCTTATAATACTGAATTATTATCATTTTCACCCACCTCAAATATGCTTCCAGCCTTTTCGAACTGACCATTTCTTGATATTCTAAGTGTATCGCCTCTTGACGCGAAGATCTTAAAGATTTGGTTTTATGAATAAAATATCCAAAGAGAAAACCAACTAGGATGGCTATGACCGTCGCCAAAACAACCAAGTACTTTCGGTTATGATAAAAATACCTGCACCGTCGTTGTTTTGGATTCGCCGTGTCTGTCTCTACCGTTTCTAGGGGATCTTGCTCTTGCTCTATACAATTCTGATCGTCGGTCTCGGCCATGGCAAAATTATCAATTATGCAATTTTTTTCCAAAAAAGGCTAGACACAATAATCCTGAATAACAAAAACTATTTCATTTGTTTTGTACTATATTAAAACTGATCATTGTACTACAACACAACTGTTTTAGCTTCCGCGATGGCACCCTATTTTACCAACGCCCACAGATGTACTCAAGAGTTGATCGAAGGTTGGACTGTTCATCCAAATTTTAATACGAGTTTAAGTAAAAAGATATTGCACAGGATATAAAAATACCCTAAGTGTCAAAACGCCTTCGGGGCTTTTAGATTCAGGCTATTAGAGATTGGTACAGTCTTTGTAGTTGACTAAAGCCAATAAAAACAGCCAACCAAATATGACGGTTATCGAATTGGAGGACGACTTTGGCCATCAAGAGAATTAATACAGATTTTCAATTATTTTTGGCAGGCTTTAGTTAACAAGTCCTGCAAATTATACTACAAGCAGTATAACTTGTTTTCTCTTGAATTAGTTTTTGACCTGAATGTGTTAATATTTTGAAGAGTTTTCATTAAGAGATATCGGAAATGTTAAAACAGATACCCTGATCAACTGAGGAAGTGATTTGGAATAGCAGGGATAAGAATACCAACTACATGGCTGGCCACTCCTAGCGAAAAAGCCATATGTTTATTATCGTATATCTCATGATCTTACACAACACTTCAAACATTTCCGCCCAAAAGTGACCTAGAACCACTGAAGCTGATTAAAATTCAATGAATATTGTTAATTTTATATCTCTCCTCGAGCTGTTTTTTACCTAATGAAATATTTACTTATTTATCTTGGTTGCGACTCCTTGAGATAGAATACGTTTCTTTATGATTCCTTTCCGCATATTTTTTTACCAAATTAACACATTGTAGCTAACTCAACTCTTCCTGAATTATCATATTACAAATCTATTCAAGGTTCCGGTATAGGTACCGACCCGAGTCATGTATTTTGTATGTGCATAATTCGAACAGCTTTCGTTTTTGAAATAGTCTCTTAGCCAGTGAATGCGGTACAATAGACCCTTTCAGCTTGCCTGTTTGTTGCTGCATTTCAGACCACGTGATAGTTCTCCAGAGGATTCAGTGCGTTGTTTTCCATTTATAGAAAGTGGTACATTTTCTCTTAGGATACAGAAAAACAAAACAGCATTACTCAAGGGAAAAGTCATGTGGTCTGAAATGGGGAAACAAACAGGCAAGCTGAAAGGGTCTATTGTTCATTGTTAATTACTCCTTTCTCTGACGGCTCCGACGGCTCACTAAAATCCCAACTAAGTATACACCTATTTCCATTTATTTCAAAAAAATATTGTCAAAGACATGCTAAGTGACAAGCGGCAAAAGATTGTGGTTATTCCAGCTACGAGGAACGGATAAACTACAGTGAAATTCGAAAATCGATCACAGGAGCATTAATATTCATCTGGATTTTGACCCCCAAAACAAACGGTTTCAGCCGGCAACCACAATCCATTTCGGCACGGGAATGTCCTTTGTCGTTAAAAGTGACAATCCTTTTTGAAATAGCTGTATAATTATGCAAATGAAACGTTAAAACAATCGACTTAGAATTCTACTACATTTGAATATAACTTACATCCTGGTCCCGCGGTTAATCACGGGAAAGATTTCATCGCTTGGATGAGACCCTAATCACTCGCCCCATGCACTTTGCACTCAGTAAAGCTTGAAGTTATTTTTTGGAGATATACTTGCTGTTTGAGATAAGGATTTAATAACTTGACGAAATTCTATTTATGCAAATCGATGGAAATCCTGATCACTTGAAAAAACATCTGCTGCTCTAAAATTTAAAACTCAAATAAATTATAGTAACAAGTGCATGCATGTTGTGGGTAATGTTTTGCGATTTGTTTTAGATGTTTTTTTTTTTTTAAAGAAATCGCAATCTGTCTACACAAGCGCGCGTTTCGTTTTTCTCCAAAGGCGGGAAAACTGAACAATGCACCTGTAAGGCTAGGCTTTTCGTGCATGTTACAGCAGCGATGATAATCGAGCATTTTTCATTCTACGTCACCAGAGAACTTTCTGCTTCTGATGGCTGTGATTGTAGACGATGCACTCCGTTGGGCAAATCCTTCGTCCACGTTTAATTTGATCCACAGATTTAGAGATAGATAGATAAAGAAATCGGTTGTTTGTCCTTGAGCGGAATGAAAAGAAACAAACAACTTAATCAAAGCAAGAAAATGCAATCGAATTAAAGGGGAACGCCTTTTTCTGTTCAGACCAGACTGAAAAGCTGTATCCTCCAATCTCACGCAGCGGGACTGGTACGTATTGACCTAGTAGAGGAAACTAAGACTGTGCACGGAAAAATGACCGCTTTGAAGGCTCTGACGAACTTAAACAGTGCCGCTTTATAGCAAAAGTAGCAAAGGAGAAATCTTTAAAGTTAACATTTTAATCAGGGCCAAAATAGAAATACATACCATGCAGGTTTCGATTTTTGATGATAAAATAGTAAGGCACTGGGATATTTGGTGTTAATGTTATATTGATTAATGTCTGTAAAAATTGATAAATTAAAGTCGCAAACGAAGTAAAGATATGATTCTATTTCTAATGGTGTCCTGTATTCTGCTCAAGGCTCGACCATTAATTCTATGTTTTGTCTTTAATTTATGTTTTTTGTCACGGTCTTTTGTACAAAATATAAAAATAAAGTACTTGAATTCTCCTATCCCAACTTACATTTACCTCACATATGGAATAGCTGGACTAGCTTGCGTTTTTCGTTGTATAGGGCTACGGAATGGTCAGTTAAATTTTGGAAGTGCTCGTCGTTTTAGGCCTTTGCTTGAATGCTCGCAAAAAAACATTGTGTGTGCTCGATTTGCTCGTACTTGCTTTTACCGAAGGTGCTTGTTTGTTTCGTTTTTTGTATAGAACGTTGTTCGTAGCTGTGATAAAATAGAATTGCTCGTGCTCGCCCTAAAAACAATATGCTCACCAGTTCGTCAAATTTTGGAAGTGCTCAAGCCACGAAGTCTATCATAGTTTATTTGATATGTTGAAGAGTTCCTTATTACAGCTGATATCAGTCTTCCTGTAAGACTTCTATTCAGACTGATTTAATTTGATCTGAGATTTTTCTTAATTTCAGTTGGTATTGACACACTCATCTTAATGCGTCAGGGCGGCGTTTTTGATTCAGTTCTGTATCTTTGCACGTTTGAAATCATATCACCTTTGCAGAACCATCTTTCAGATAAACCGCACCGTTCTCCGACCAAAGCCGATAAAAATATCACGTAACAGAGGATCGAATATAGAGTAGTAAATTTAATGTCATAATAATAGAGCAGATTTCGTATGAGTGGGACAAACTACGGCATGTCCGTAACCGTGCTGTACCGTATTTCTGTAATTTGATTGGATAAACAGGACAAAAACAATGGGAAACCATTTCAATGTCACGGCATGACGAACGGGAAACGTGCTGTAGTCAGTGCTGTAGTTTGTCTCACTCATACGTAATCTGCTCTAGAGCAGTTTCGTAGTTTCATATGGAAGCTGGGTGGCGCAGCGCGTAAAGGCGACGTTGAGTTGTTGATTCTCATCCACCCCATTTGGACTGCACTGACAAAGAATTGCATTGTTTTAGGGTTAGGGTTTGTATTGTTTCAGGGTTAGGCATTGTTTGGATAGCCAGTACTATTCCACGTTCCGAAGAGGTGAAGGCCGCCCCCCAGCAGCCCTTCACCTCTCAAAACCTTGCATTTTATTGGACCCCATTTGGACTGCACTGACAAAGAATTGCATTGTTTTAGGGTTAGGGTTTGTATTGTTTCAGGGTTAGGCATTGTTTGGATAGCCAGTACTATTCCACGTTCCGAAGAGGTGAAGGCCGCCCCTTTTCTCCGCCGGGTTCTTCAGTTTTCCTTCCTCCGCAAGAATCAACATGTGCATTGCGTAGAGAAATAGAGAATCAATATATGAATGTAGTAAGGAGCGTGTGTGGAGAATCTGGAGAATGCCGGCTCGGATCATAATAGATGAAATCTGTTAGAGGCCTAATAAACCCCCGTCAATATCCGAGGGTAAACAAAATATTTGGAAATATTTCATTTGATAGTTACACTCGTCTGCTAAAAGGCAGCGGTATAAACCACTCAAATATATTAAATACTCGAGTAGTACAAAATCTTCTTCCAAGCGTACAATTCGTGCAAAGTTATAAGAAGAATGTTTTAGGAAATCTAATGAAGACAATCAAGTATAGTGCGGTAATTACTGCAATTGAAAACGTTTACACGAAGGAGGAGCATGCAGTACATACTCGCTTTGCAAGAAGTTAAAAAATATATAAAAATATATTAAATGTGCCTATTATTTATGCAATGTAAAATTGAGAAAAAATACCGTAATACGAAAAAAAATTGTTCGCCCAAATAAACATTCTATCTAGTTTTGGTAGGTTTCAGAAATATCAGTTTCACATACATCTGGAATGATCATTGCAAAACATTTATTGTTGTTAACGAGGCTCTTTGCGTAGCCTGCTTACAGGCTCTCAGTTTTTTCGGAAATGTTAGTTTTCGGTCGGGTGGAAATGTTAGTTTTCGGGTCGGGTTTGGGTTACCTGTGGGGCCGACCGGCCGAGCGAGGCGGAGGCGAGTGCGCTTGGCCCACAGGTAACCCAAACCCGACCCGAAAACTAACATTTCCGAAAAAAACCGAGAGCCTGTGAGCGGGCTACTCTTTGCGGATCATAATTAAAGAGCTCGGGCGGGGATCTCAAAATATTGTCCATTATCAATCTGTGGGGGATGGGGGGGGGGGGGGGGGGGGGGGGGGGAGAACAGGAGGACTGGGAGGGGAAGAGGAGGAACCCAAAATGACCAACAGAGGATAAAAAAATAATTAACGCCTACGTGATGAAACATAGTGCTTATCTCTTATACTATTTGCTGCTTCAAGTTTTGGTCTACGTCACTTCCCGTTTCCGCAATTTCTATTGCAAAATTTACCACATTTATAGATCTTCTTACCTTAGAGCTCTTCACTTGTAACATCTAGTACCTGAAGAAGGCTGGTTTGGCCAGCCGAAATATTGTAATATTCAATATAAAATCCTACGTTGTTCAGCTTTGCCGTAGTCCTTGGACTTCGTATTCATTTTCATTTTGGCTGATTAGATCTGACTTAGACCAACGTAGCAACCAGCAGGATTTTCGTCCACGGTTCTTTGCCATTTCTCAAGTTTATGTGCACTAGCCATGAGCAATTTATGGACGTAATATTCCTTTAAAATGCATTACAATTCCTTGAAATTACCTCATTCAAGGAACATGCTAATGAGCTGAAAATGAATAGTCCAGTTTCGTAGTCGCTGGTATTTATGAACGTTTAACTTAATAAGAACGCGGCTAACCCCATATAAATGCGTCTGTAGTCTTCGCATTCAGCGGCAATTTTCGAATGCGAATCTGGACTATTGAGTTATAACATTGAATTTGTTTATTTTGTTCAGTTGTTTTTCAGACATTTGACCTTGCAATCTTAGGAAATTATATTTTGTAATAAGTAGAGCTGACATAAAAAAATTGCAACAGGAACTAGAATTGGCTTCTTGTGACTTTAAAAATGACATTGAAATTTGATACCTTATGGTTCTAAAGTTTTAGCTTTATCTATAAAGTGCGCTTCTCTGGCTTTACGTATCGAGTCTCTTGAGGAGTATATTATTTATAGAAGGCCGATAAGTTGCATGTCGGTGTAAGAGTGGTTAGGTCTAGAAAGAAAATGTTCAGATACAGCAAGATACAGTAGTCAGTAGTAGATTTAGATTTAATGTTAGGCTTGTCTACTCAGTGTCCGTCTGTGTTCATTAAATCTGTCTTTAAGCCTTCATCATGATGGACTAAAGAGTTCTGGCCAGGATCCCATTCATGTTCCTGGTTGAAGTATTAAAACTACGAATTCTAAACGCCATTTCAAGTGTTCTTGTTTTTTTGTCGTATAATGTGAATAAATATGTATATATGGTAATAATAAAGTTGATTGATTGATTGATTGTTTATTAAATTTCCATAGGAAATACGATTTCAAAATATTCCCTAATTAGCCATCAAACAGAACATGGTTCAAGTAGATCATGAAAACTATATCAAGGATAAAATGTCAGGGGCGGATGCAGGAATTTGTGAAAGAGGGGGCTCAGCTGCGAAAAACTAGGCATGGCCTCCCAGAACATTTTGAAATCTAGACTGACTCTGAAATCAGTGTTCAGTATTTCCAGTGATCTCCTCGAAGTCAAACGGTTGTATATGAATGCATAATTGATTAATCATATTCTTCTTAGGACAGAGAGAGAGGTAATGTCTCTATCAATTCCAAGCCCGCCCATGCCCCCCCCCCCCCCCGGGCATTTGTGGGGATTTTGTCATTTTGGAATCATAACGTTGCAAATGCCCCACCGTGGGGCCAGCTAAGTTATGCAAATTCCCCACCCCGGGGCAAGTATAGCGAACGCGCCAAATTTCTTCGCCGTTTCAAAGCCACATTTCACCGCTTTTCTTTATTAAAGTAATGCAGTACTCACCTTCAAACACTTTCGTAAGTGCCCCCAAATCCCACATTCACTAGCCAGTTCCCAACAATCCGCACACTTCACCCCGAAACTGGGAAATTCCTAACGTCATGTTCACGGATGACTTTTCCGCCGTCATGTTGATCGAAGAAGCAAGCACGTGTTGATCAGTTGAGCAAAACAAAATCAAACACAGGGGAGGGGTGGGATATTTTTTTGACAAATGCCCCGTGCCCGGGCTGACGCAAAACAAATGCCCCACCCCAGGGACAGATAGGTTTTCAAATGCCCCATCTTGCCCGTTTTTTTTGGGGGGGGGAGGATGGGCGGGCTTGGAATTGATAGAGACATAAACATGCAGAGCTAGACAGACAGGAATGGCACAACTATCGATGTAACATTTTCTGTGTAGACTTTTATTATCGATGTCTAGAATATATACAAAGTTTTAGATTTTTGACGACGTCACATGCAAATCAAGAATAAAGCTCTAATACAGTCTCGTACCCAGAGCTCTGGGTACGAGACTGGCTCTAATATGGACTTTGTATTTATCGCGCATGCTCAAATGTTTTGACCGCTTTGTGTTGTGGTCAATAGAAATCTGTTGTGCAGAATGCTCACCGATGCTAGCCTCCTCCGCAGGCATCTCTAATAAAAAACGGAATTGGGTTTCCTGTGGCGAGGGAGGCGAGGGAGAAGAGACTATGCCTGCGGAGGAGGCTACACCGATGCCTGTTATTTGATTTTCAAATCTATGTTTTAGTGTGCCTTGTAATGCAAACACTGCAAACACTAGTTTTAATATTTTGAAATGAAATTGGCTATAGGTATATTTTAAATGCTTTTTCAACTATATTGACTCACCGCTCACTAAAATATATTGAGCATACGAGTACTAGTTTCTTTTTAAATACGAAATTATACGATAAAGGGGTTGTTTAAAGTGCGACTACGGCTGAAACCGGGTCCACCGGGCGATTACCCTTAGACGACGAGACCTAAACACACTGAAAAACGAAAATAAAGCATTCCAAAGTATAAATCCTAACATATCCATGCGATTTCTTCATACTTTGACTTCAAAACTAGTCCACCAAATTCTCCTTTTACCAGATCGAAGCTCGAGCAAATGGCAATGCTATTGTCTTGTGCTAGACACTGATTGGCTCAAATAACCGTAAGTTGGAATGCTTTGTTTTCTTTCTACAATGTGATTTTCAGTAGTCGCACTGTAACAGATAGAAGATGCTTCTCCGTGTCATTTTCGATAAACAGATCACGCACGCTCGCGTCCTTGCAAAGTTGTGGATACACGAGTGGAACGCGAGTGCATTTAACAGCTTTTAAATATCTCGAAAATTCATTTCTTTTTATAGGACATCGAAGACCATCTCCTATTTGTTTTTTAATATAAAATTCGATCTACTCATTTCTCCTTTATGTTTTATAAAAAAATAAAACACGATGACCTCAACGTTTTCAACCAATGAAATCGCGCGTTCTTAGAATTCTCCCATAGTTTATATTTCAAATAAAAATAAAGCTACGGTAGTTATTCTTTGCTAGAGTGTATTTCCCCATAAATGATGTGCTATTCATAATTAGTTGTCTATTAGTATATACGTGGCTAGATCCCTACGGCTACGTACCGAAATAGTTACGGTTTATTAAAGGTCGGTAGGTCACGCCGTACCTCGAACACGTGTACTAAGAGGGTCTGAATGGGGTTAACTGACTACTGACAAACGGCCTGAAAAATAACTGACAACTCAGTGACAAATGACGATATTTTTACTGACAACTGACAACCTAAAACTAACTGACAACTGACAAATTTGGTTTTTGTGGGTCAAACATTGTAAATTTTCTCTAGTAATTATTAACTTGGGCTAACTGACAACTGACAAATAGCCAAAATTTTAGCTGACAACTGACATGTAGACCCCCCCCCCCCCATTCAGACCTTCTACTAAGACCTAACTGAATGATCCTGAAAACTAAGACCTCCGCTTTGTTTTCGTAGTTCGGAAACTAAGACCCTTAGTAAAACGTAATTGGAGACATATTTAATCAGATTTGAAATGGCTTTTTTGGCCGGATTATTAAATTTGCGATTTGAACTTTTAAACACGTAAAACTGTTGTATTTTTATTTCTTCGCTTAGCTTCACGCAGTTTTCTATGGTTTTACTAAAGGGTCTCAGTTTTCCAACTACGGAAACTAAGCGGGGAGGGATTTTAGGTCTAATTTTGACGAGACAACCAACGTAACACCTTGATAACACTGGCAATCGATTTACTGTAAACATAACTTCAAATCAACAGCCTTGGACAGTAAAAGTTTTGATATGCTATCAAGACTGTTTTCATCAATAATGAATGGCAAAGGTTTAAGACGTTTTAATCCATGCATACAATTTGGACTGAAATCAATTTGCTATACTGACTTCGAACTTCCACTGAACATTTTTTCGATTCTTTGCGACCTTCGGCACCAAAATTGTCCCAGATTTTTTGGTTCCGGTATCTCTTTTTTAGGGTTGACCTAGTGCCTCCTTGTAGCTTTAAAGAGAACGATTAAACCCCTAAAAGTTCTCCATATCATTCAGTCAGATTGACCAATCCATGCTATGCATGCATTCCGTTCAAGACCGGGGCTATTGTCTTACGCTCATATGTACACCGCTTATATTTCTCATAAAAGCGGCGCATTTTGAGGAAGCCCGCTCTGTAAATGCCCGGCGTCCCGCTACTAGGATCGAAAAAAACTGATTTTACTTTATATACACAAAATAAATCGTTCATATTTACAGTACTGAGGAAAGCTTACTTAGGCACCTTTGTTTATCACCTATTTATCCCTGGATACGCGCAATACTATCATTTTGTATATGTTTGTCTGATCTATTTTCAAGCGCTCCTGGACGAACTTCTGCAATTAATATGTCGTTCGCTCTAAATAGTGAGTGCCACACGCTTTACATCTATGTATATCAGTCTAAAAAAATATTCGCAGCAAAAGAACTAGTTGGAACGGGCGAAATTTAGATCAGTATACACGGCTTTCCATGGCCAAATCATTCAAAGTACATGTAAATAGAACATACAGTCAATGCCAAAAAGGTTGCCTTGACAAACATACTAATATATATTTGTTCTTTACCGTCCTAAAATAGACTAATATATACTTCAGATATATTTCTTATCATACCATTGCGGTCAAAATACATTAGGGTCGGGCCAATCAGATAATATATTTTGGACAACATCCCATAATTGTAAGTATTAATATTAGCATTATACCACTACATAGTACCTTACAGTATATACTTATCAAGGACAACCTACTGTTTAGCACACGGCAGAACAGTAATTGTTATCAAGCAACGACAGCTAACCTAGCCTCCTCCGAGGGCCATCTCTAAGTATCGGAAACTGCGGAAAAATATTGAATTGGGTTACGACTGACCCAGGTTTTAAGAAAATATATCAACTTTATCACTAGCTAGCTACGAAAAGGCCTCCTGAATATACACAAAGTTCGATCGAGCGCTTAAATATTTCACTTTGGATCGAGTCCTGCAAGCAGAGTTTCGGCTGTTAAAGATGATTTGAGTTCCAATCTAAAATCAAATTGCATTGCGCTCATTTACAAACCAGGATTCAGAACGCACACTCATGAGAATGTAATAGTTGTAAGAATCTGCGCCGTCCTCGAGAATATCAGCCATATCGTAAACGAAAAAAGGACTGGAAGCGAGTAATAATAATTCCTAACGATAATCATAGAAATAATACATTAATTAATTAATTAATTAATTAATTAATGTTCGGTATCTAGCGCCTGGTTGACGGCATAAAAACCAGCCTATCTTATGTATTTTCGCCCAACTAGATGAAATTTTGGGTGTGATATTCGCGCAAATGAAGTTCAGGGGGGGTTAAGCCGTTTTGAAATTTTGTTTTGCCTGTCATTTCCCCCTTGAACTTTAATGTCAACCAAATGAGGAAGACCCCCTGCAGTTTTCTATGGGTAACATTTTGGAGAAAACCCCATGTCTCTACGATGTTCCTTTCTACCCGTAAAAATCCATCGCCCTTTCCGTTTTGGCCGCAAAGCATGCTGGGACAATTTCATTTGCTATTTCCGAGTCCAGAACTGGATTAAATAACGTTGCAGCGTTAAAATTATAGTTTTTGTAGTAAACACGACGAACACAAGATATTGCTTGCAAATGTGGGGTAAGAAATGCGAACCTTGCAAAACTGAGGGGGGAGGGGTGAAAAATCCTATGCCTTTCCTGTTAATAACGGTGCCCTCCCCATTAGAAATGGCTTGAATGAAGTTGCAGCGCTAAAATCATAGTGTTGGTAGTAAACACGACGAACACAACATATTGGTTGCAAATGTGGGGTAAGAAATGCGAACCTTGCAAAACTGAGGGGGGAGGTGTGAAAAATCCTATGCCTTTCCTGTTAATAATGGTACCCTCCCCCGTTTAGAAGTGGCTAGAATGGGGTTGCAGCTTCAAATCACAATGGATTAAGTGATGTGGCAGAGTTAAAACCATGGTTTCTGTACTCGACGCGACAACTGCCATGCGGCATGAACTGCGGATGGCTGTCGGTTCGCGAGCTTGTGATGGCATTCAATGCACTTGGATGGAAAATAACAATCATTTCAAGTAGAAACTTTTTTGGCAGATGTTTAGGCCACTTATTTCCACGAGAAGTGCTCCAAAATTCCAGTTGAGCCTTAGTAGGTGGAAAATAACCATACACCCACGATCACTACCATGCAAGTTACATGGCACTACCCAACACGCGCTATGACGTAGCTAACATCTAACACGCATGTTGGATTATCGTTAGCGATATCCACTAGTAATAATAATCTTATATAATAATACGCTAAGTGTGTGTGTGTGTGTCATTGTGTGTGTAACGCTCTTTCCCAGGGTCCCTCGATCGATTTCCTAATATGGAGGACGCGCGCGCGCTCGCGTCCGAAAATGGCGCCAAAAAGTGACGGCCACAGGTATCCCAACGAAGACGACGAATCATGCGAAAAGTTGCTTTCTGTCTTGGTCTTGGTTGCATTTGAGGAAAGAATGTTAAAAAGAAATGAGTTTTCTCAAGTTCTACACTTAGTTAGGCGAGCGAGCCATCGAGCTTACGGGAATCTGTTTTAGGGAAAACCTGGGCGAGCAAGCCATCGAGTTTACGCGAATGTTTTACTTAGAGTTTAGGTAAAACCTATCGCCAAGCGAAGCGGCCGAAGTCAAACGACCGAACGAGGTAAGACCAGGTATTCAAACACAGGACGGGCGGACGGGCATACCCAGGGGATTTGATTCCACCCCTTCTTCCATGGGTGGGAATTTGACATAATTTGGGATCTAGAGGGAGGGGCAGTTTGACGACTTGAGTTCATATTGACAGTGTTACCACTGCATCTTTTCCCTGGGAGGAAGGGCATTTGATACTAACACTTCTCTCCTGGGCAGGGAATTTGACATGAAAATGAGATGAAATGTCAAATCCCCCTGGGTATGCCCGTCCCCCTTCCCCTGGGGCTAAACATTGACAAGTGCATAAAAACCTCCAGTACACAATCTGGCGGCATTACATTGTGTCAGTAGTCGGCCAGCTGGCTAGACTATGTTACTATATCATATTTGTTGATTTCATGTAAGTTCCGCGGCTCCCTGCTAGTAATAATAATAATTTTATATAATAATACGCTAAGTGTGTGTGTGTGTGCAACGCTCTTTCCCAGGCTCCCTCGATATCCTAATATGGACGACGCGCTACACAAAGTCTCAACGCTCTTACATAATTCTTAGATAAAATAACAAAAAATATAATGAAATGAAAACTTATCTAGTAAAATATTTGCTAAAAAGATATGTTTTAAGTAATGATTTAAATATCTTTAAAGTTTCTGCACATCGGATATGTATGGGAGTAGAATTCCAGAGTCTTGGAGCCGTTGCCATGAATGTTCTGTCACCATAATTCTTTGAGTTTGAAGATGCCACGACAAGTAGACTTTGTGTAGATGATCTTAAGTTACGTTTAGGCTTATATATAGTCAAAAGCTCCTTGATGTATTCAGGTGCTTGATCATTGAGAGATTTATACGTCAGCAGCAAGATCTTGAAATCAATTCTAGCTCTGACGGGCAACCAGTGTAGACGTATTAAGATGAGGGTGATGTGATCGTCGTTCTTAGCCCTAACCACCAGTCTTGCAGCAGCGTTTTGCACACGTTGGAGTTTATCGATTTCTGTCAATGGTAACCCAGCTTAGTAGGCTGTTACAAGAGTCGAATTTGGACGAAATAAACGCATGTACAAGTCTTTAGCAGTTGTCCTGTTCAAGGTATTTCCTAATCCTTCCTATTTTTCACAATGCAAGATAAGCAGATTTGCAAGTGTTCTTGATGTGATTGGTTATTTGGAGATGAGGATCTACAGTAACTCCGAGATTGCGCGCGGTCAGTTTGGGGGCAATTGTGATGTCGTCCATATTGAGACTAATCGCTGCTTGCAGAACCTAGATGTAGGGTGGAGAACCTCGGTCTTGTCAGGATTACATATAAGGCCATTTGCAGTACACCAAATGACGATATCTTTCATGCACAACTCAATTTTTGATAACATAGTAAGACGATCTTGCGTAGAGTCGATAGAAATGTAGAGCTGTGTGTCGTCAACATACATCATGCATCTGAGGCCATGAGAGTTAATTACATCTTCCATAGGCGCGAAGAATAGTGAAAACAAAAGAGGGCCTAGAACGGAGTCGTGGGGGACACCATAGAGCAATGTTCTGTCAGACGATGTAACATCACCAATTTTTACTGACTGAGTACGATTAAAAAGGTAAGATTGAAGCCATTTAAGCACTATCCCACATATTCCATAACGATCGTGTAAACTTTTCAGCAGCAGTGGGTGGTCGATAGTGTCAAATGCTGACGAAAGGTCCAGGAGAACGAGTACAACTTCCTGATGTTTGTCAATGGCTGATAAGATGTCATTTAATACACGAAGAAGTGCTGTTTCTGTACTATGAAATGCTCTATAGGCAGACTGCGACTTAGCCAAACTATTATTTTTAGATAGTTCATTGTTTGAGTGGCAGCAACACGCTCAAGAGTCTTGGAAAGAAAAGCTAGGTTGGTGATGGGACGATAGTTCTTGAATTCATCAGTATTCTTAGCTTTTGGCTTAAAAGATGGAGTAATTACGCCTTCTTGAGAGATGTTGGAAATATTCCTGAAGACAGTGAGGCATTTATGAGTTGCATAACTGGTTTGGCGAGAACATCAGCGCATTGCTTGATGACTTGTGTTGGTGCTGGATCAAGTATAGACGTTTTAGATTTAGAGTGGTTTATAATTTCTTTGACGTCGTTTTCAGAAATAACAGCGAATTCACTAAGTGGGGATCGACATGGTACCGGATCCACTATAGCAACACACATGTGAAGAGACAACACATGAGAACTCAACAGGTTGTCTCTTAGCGATTGTATTTTGGAGGAGAAGTAGCAACTGAAATCCTCAGCTAAAGACTGTGGTAACTCATGAGAGGGCAATACAGGAGTTGGCTTCACCTTAAACAGTCCATGAATCATTGAAAATAGTTTCTTCTGATCAGAATTTACTATTTCCGATTTAAAGTAATCTGACTTGGCAGAATTTAATGCCAAAGTGTATGCACGACATTGCTCTTGAGTATGTAAATTTATTCGAATTTAAGAAATAAATCCCACCACATGAAAGAAGTGTGCTAATTGACTGAGTGTGGGGACATTTGGATCAATATTAACGAGGTGGTGAGCTTTCAAAAATCACAAAAATAAGAGAGCCGTCACCCCAATCCATTCAATTCCGACCTTATTCACAAAGGCATCAAAGCGAGGCTAGTTGTCCCAGCTTGTCGCAGAAAGAGAAAAATCTACAGTCGATGACAGAAAATAACGTTAATTTCCTTATGACACAAAAGAACACAACTGTGCGGTACGATAGAAACTAAGACATTTCTGACGGACTCCAATTTTGCGATCTTTGGGGCAACTGGGCTCGCTTTGGCACCTAGTTCCTCAAGTTAATACTACTCGTTACGGCTTGAAATATGTATCTTACGCTGCTTCTGCTGCCTGGAACTCTATACCTGATACTCTTCGAACATTACTGAACTACTTTGCCGTATTTCCGTAACGCAGCTAGCAAATTAAGATTTAACATGTAGCCTTATATCAACATATTATCTTTTTGTAGTTCTTTATAATATAATGTAACTAGTATATAATTATTAAGTATCAATATAAGTATGATATATAAGTATATAATGTAATTAATATAATTAATAACTAATATGTATTTCTAGTTCGTATCTACAGTGTATTGTAAATCAATTTTACTTTTTCTTATTAATATGTATTTATTTCTCGGAACATTAGCATGTGTTGCTAGATGCCTAACCAGCCTCATCAATCCGAGTATAAATAGCGTTTTTAATTAATTATTTTCAAAATAAATTTACTCGAATATCTCCAAACTCGGCAAACATACTAATTTCGAGGTGACATGTGGTGGGGCTTGTGAAAGCCTGCTAAAATAATTAAATTGTATTAAATTTACACACTCGGTCCCAGGCCCTTACATTCGGTCCCAGTCCCATTTTACGAAGTGGTTAATAAGATTGTGACCTACAACCGGACAGTTGTCTAGTTCTTTGATATATTGAAATTGCTGAAATCTTGCTGTTAGATTTCAAGCGATTGTAGAGAATATGATTTGGTTACTTATTCTGGTTATATTCTAAATCAATTAACCTCAGTAGTAGGCTCTGTTTCAGCCGTTGGGGTGTCGTTTCTTCAAAGCCTTCCCCCACTAACGGCTTGGCGTGCGGTCAACACACCGTGTCCATGACGTCATCTAATTAAAATTCAATTGAGGCGTATTCTGACAGCATTGCTGTTTACCTTTTCACATGTAGTGCAGATTCGATTCCGTGTTAACTTTCAAAACATTGGAATTTTTAAAGACCAAGCTCAAGAACAAACGCCATGTAAATCATTGAGAAAAACCAGGCTGCTGTATTTGTTACTCTTAGGCCCTGTTTACAGGAATCCCGGTTGGGTGCCAAACCAGGTCAGTTCTTAAAGGCCATCACCAAGTTGCTGACCCTTCTTTAGTTAATCTTCTGCTGCAAACAGCATCTACATGATTATAACTTCCAACTCGGGTCAAGCCGCCTTGTGTCGGGTAACCCGCTTCGATACCAGGGTTGACCCTGATGGCGCGGGTTTCAAAATTCACTCATGTCCACACGGGCTGGACTGACCCGGGCTGAGATTTTCCCGTCGATAAAATAAAGCATGCGAAAACGTACTAATTATATCAAAACAAGATGGCGAGAAGAGATAAAAGCTGCCTCGACCGTACGCGGCAGGCAACCCGGGTTCATGTAAACCAAGTGAGAGTTAAATACCGAGAACGGAGGCAATAAGCCATATTATTATACAACTATGACGTAATTTTACCATATTAGGTCACAAAAACGGACTGATATGCCAGCGTATTACCCACTAGATTGTCGTATTACCCGCTAGTAAACCAGTATTGACCGGTTTAGTACACGACCGTATACTGAGTTCAAAGCAAAAATGGCCGATGAGAATTGTTACGAACTCAACGCGGACTACCCAAACTTTGACTTAACAGGACTTTTCGACGACATTGACTTTGATACAGAACTTATTAACGCTGTCGAGTTGCTTGAGGAAACTGAAACGACTGACAGTTCCAGTGGCAATGTAAGAAGCGAGAAAAAAGAGACAAAACTTGACAATGACGAAGTTACAAAATTTATCGAGGATAACAGAAACAAAAACACAACAAAAAAGACACGAAGCGACCTTAACGTGTTTTATAAATGGGCAAAAACTGTTAACGAAACGAGAACTATTGACAATATACCGCCTACTGAACTTGACAGTGTGCTTTCACACTTTGTAGTGAAAGTACGAAAACAAGATGGTGACGAATTTGAGCCAGATTCGCTTACCTCATACTTTCGTAGTTTTGACCGCTTTTTGCGAGAACAAGGCAAAACATACAGCATCACTCCTTGACAGACAATTCTCAAAGGCCAGAGAAGCTTTGTCTTGCAAAAGAAAAGAACTTCGTCGCTCTGGTAAAGGTCAAAGGCCGAATAAAGCCCTTGGACTAAACGAGACACAGATCCAACAGTTATGGCAACAAAAACAGCTTGGAAACTGTTCTTCTCAAACCCTTCTACGTCCAGTCTGGTTCAATAATACCATCTATTTTGGCTGGAGAGCTCGGGATGAACACCATCGTGTAAGGTTTGGTGACTTCCATGTAAAGAAAGAGGATGTGCCAGAGGGAAAAATGTATGTCGAGTGGGTCATTGAGCGTGGTAGTAAAACTCGTACCGGCGAGAACGAGTTTGTTCCTGACCGGCCATTTAATCCCAAAATGTACGCCACCGATGGACCATGTTGTCCTGTTCGTATTTTCACGGAGTACATATCCCGAAGACCAGCAGATATGAACTACCCAGATGCTCCTTTTTACCTAGCATCAATTCCAAGGCCAGCATCACAGACTTGGTTCAAGAAACAGCCCCTTGGTAAGCACTCACTTGGCTCTTTCATGAAAGAAATGAGCAAAGCCGCGGGATTGAATGGCCGATACACTAATCATTCTGTACGAAGAACCATGATTTCAACCTTACGACAAGAGAATGTTGAGCCTCTCAATATTATTGGACTGGCAGGTCAAAGAAATCTCAAATCCTTGGACAGTTATTCTGAAGCCTCAGAACAACAACAGAAAGACATGTCCAGCAAAATCAGTCAACACATTCAAGGCCAAGGGACGCGCGATACGTCGAAGGAATCTTCGGAGCCAGAGAAGAAAATCCTCAAACCACTTATGACCAATCCAAATATGATGTCTGCCGAACAAGACTTAAAGCCAGCAATGTTCTGTGGTGCCGTATTCAACAACTGTTCATTGAACTTCGGTGGAAATGCTGGTTATCCTTGTGGCGGGTTAAAAACACCAACCAGAAGATTCAAGAGAATTTTGCCGCTTCTTGATAGTGACGATGAACTTTAGACTGAACACTGTTTCTTAAAGAGAATGTTAAGAGCCTCTTTGTCAAGTTCAAAAGTATATTAGACGTTTTTGGCTTGAATTTCTCGCTTTATATTCTCTTTGAAGCACTTTTCCTTGTTGAACTAATTCGAGAACGTTTGTCACAGCTGGTTTTACGAGATTCATATCACATGTCATACTTTTAGTTTATTATCCAATGAAATTAAAGGCACTTTTCTGGCTTTCCATCGCTCACGTCATTGATCTAAAAGACGCACGGATTTCTTGATATCGTGGATATTTTGTCTTCGAACTGAAAAGGAAATCAATCACAAAGATATTCAAGTGTTGTATAATAAATCTCTTATTAGATAATTTTTCGGGTAATACGGGCTGACATTTTACTCGTTGCTTGTATTTTTCCTCGCCCCTGCGGGCCTCGGAAAAATACATTCGCAACTCGTAAAATATCAGCCCGTATTACCCGAAAAATCATCTAATAAGATGTATTTATTATATGACAGGAGCTACTTCCGGTCAAATGGCGCGCGCTGATTGGCCGTTTAGCGGGCGGAATTCTCCCGTAATGCCCACGGGCAATACGGATTTTCCCGCTGCAGTGTTTGTGTACACGAACCGGTCGAATTAAAACTTAAAAAGTTAAAACAAAATATGCCATATAATAAACAGCTTATTAACCTCACTTGCTCGGTCTGTACAGAGAAATATCAGACCTTGGTTTTTCTGTACAGACCTCGCAAAGCCTCTGTCTGTACAGAAAAACCGCGGTCTGATATTTCTCTGTACAGACCTCACGCTCGGTTAATAAGTAGTTAATATATATATGGCTTATTGCCGACGTTCGAGGTATTTAAGTGTCTTATTTCATACTTGACGAGGTTTTCGCAAAATTTTCATTGATGTAGCTCTTTTTAGGTAGATTTTGGGCGAGTACCAAGACGGAGATAAGGTTCTAAATCATTATAGGGATATTTAGTAAGTTTGGCTGAAGCCAAGGTGAATGAATTCCTTGGAGAAAATAATAAAACAAATTCCTTAATGCAAGCGCAATTCAGTGTATAAGCTAGTAACAAAAAAATGTCGTTGAATTGTATTGAATTGCTCGTTATAAATGCAAGGGATGTATGAGAAAAGTTCCCGGGATGTATCTGGATACATCCCGGGAACTTTTCTCATACATCCCTTGCATGGAGTATGTATGGAAAATAAAGCCTCATGAATAACAAAGAAAACCGTGTCAAGTATGAAATAACATAAATTTCATCCCTAGTCAGTAACCTGACCAAACAGGGCCTTATTATTATTTCCAATCTATTTCCAATCTGTTCAATGAACACTTTGCTAATATCACTGCCTCAGTCGGCCTCAGCAGACAGCAGCTCCCAGTCGTTCCCAACTGGGATTATCTTACCGAGTTTGTAAATTATAAGCTCTTAGCAGGCTATTATCCTTTTATTATTCCTCCAGTTACCGAGGAATGAGTTCTCGACAGTCTTCAACATTTGTCTACTGGAAAGGCTACTCGGTAAGACGGGCTTAATGCTACCTTTTTAAAACTTGCCGCTCCATCTATCACTTCACCTTTAACTGCAATATTTAATCTCAGCCTTACTTCAGGGCTTTTGCCAGATATCTGGAGAAAAGCTAAAGTTTCACCCTTGATTAAGGGTGGCTCATTGTTTGATCGTTCTAATTTTCGCCCTATTTCTGTTCTCGCTATTTTATCTAAGGTTCTTGAGCGTCATGTTCACAGTTATTTCTATAATTATCTTGTTGAACGTGAACTTCTTACTGATTCTCAGTTTGGCTTAAGAAAAATTCGCTCTTGCGAGCTTGCAATCATGGACCTTACTGACCGACTACTAAGCAATATGGATAATAAACTCTTAAATGGTCTTTTGCTGATCGATCTCAAGAAAGCGTTAGACCTAGTAGATAATAGCGCACTTCTTAACAAGCTCCATACCTATCCGGTTGTTCTGCCTCAGCTAGTGCATGGTTCCGCTCCTACCTTATTGGCCGCACACAACGTACCACTTTCAAGGGAACTTTATCTAACCCCCTGTCTGTATCAGTTGGTGTTCCACATTGGAACATTCTTGGACCGCTCTTCTTCCTGTTATTCATCAATGACCTACCTTTATGGCTCCCCCCTGACTTAAACCTTACTATGTTCGCCGATGATACCACACTGTTAATATCTGGCTTAGCTGTCCCTGACATCAGTTCTTAACTCAACATTGTTGCTTCGGACGTATCTACTTGGGCTAATCATAACAACTGGCACTTAATACTACCAAAACGAAGTCTATCCTCATTACTACACTCCAGAAACTCAGATTTTTGCCAGATATTTCTCTTAATGTTACTATTAAAAGGCAAGCAAATCGAGCAAGTTGAACATGCTATTATTAGCAGTAGACTGTCTCCACTTCGCTGGATAAAGCCTTTTCTCTATCATGACTGCCTTTTGCGCTATTACAATTCCTGTGCGCATAACCACTTTATTTACTGTTCGTCCGCTTGGGGGAATTGTTCCCAAATACTTTTACTTCGCCTTCTCCGGCTTCAAAAACGCTCGGCGCGCATAATCCTAAATGCTGACGTTTCTCAATCTTCTGTAAGTCTTTTCGCTAAGCTCCAGTGGTTGCCAATTTCCGACTTGATAAAAATGAGAAAGCTCCTTATGTTATTTGCCATCCTAATCAATCCTGATGCTCCTCTTTGCTTCAAAAATATGCTTAACTTTCTCTCTAATACTCGTTCAGCTGGGCCCTCCACCCGTGCGTGCTCACTTGACCTCAAGGTACCTTACCCACGATCTAATTGGTAAGCGCACTTTCTCCTATAGTGTCACTAATCTTTTCAATGCTCTTCCATCTGAACTAAAGCAGTTGACTACTACTTCTGTTCTATCCATAAATGATATTTCTGCAAGGCTTACACCTATAAGAAAAAACGTCGTAAGTTATTTTGTCAATTTCTCTGCTCTGTTAAACACTTGGAAGACCTATTTTGCCACCAATGCCGCTTCCTGCTTTACTGTAACTGCACCATCAGAATATATTCATCTAACACCTTGGCATTTTTATCACCCAGTAATCTATTTCCTGCCAAAGTGCTACTGTAGGTTCTCTTCTAATACACTTTGATCCTTAACTGAGCGGAGCAGCATTTACTACCTATTAGGTATACTAGTATATAATATCATATAATATAATATAGGTTACCAATTTATCAATTGTATTTTAGCTTTAATATCTTAGTGCTTTATTTGTATTGTTTTTTAAATTTAATCAGTGAGGACCGTATGTTAGATAACTGTAAGGTTAATACGTCTTTCCTCTATAAATAAAGTTTATTGTTGTTGTATTATTACTGCCAATAAAGACACATTAGAATCCGAAATTACGGGGGCAAAGTCTAAAGCCAGAGGTCAAATTTCAGCAGATGAGCTCCGGCTAAACTTTGACTTCCACCAGTACTGCATGATCAACATTCACATGAAGTCTTACCAAAAATGTTTTTAGGAAAATGATGATTATATTGAGTTAACGATAGTTTTGCATACAGTTTAAGGTTAGTTTTATAACTACAACTTGAAAACCTTGCAAATTCCGAGAAGTATTTTTTTCAATCGCCCAACTCCCAAAAACTAAACCTCCGTTGGGATTTATAGTGCAATGCCGATGCACTCGTGCTAAAAATACAATTAATTCAAAATTAAAATACAGTTGTATTCACGAATTTATTTCTGCGACAAATCCATTTCAGCGTGTAACATCCAACGCTCTTGGTGCAGATTTTCTTGCAATTTGCGAGAAATGTTAACTCGAAATTACCCACTTTAGTAACGAGTAGGGGACTGGGACTGGTGCTTGGGATCGTTACAGGGGACAGTTAATTGCAGAATATTAAAATTGCGATATTTGCCATGTTTCTTTGTATTCTGCAATTAACTGTCCCCACTAACGATCCCAAGCACCTTTGCGAAACCGAACTCGCCCCAGTCCCCTACTTGTTTCTAAAGTGGCCCATAAGCCTTTGCATGATGATGCACAACATTTCCTCTCAACACAAAAGTGAGGCTTGGTGGTGATCACAAAGGCGTGACATCATCACACATAAGGCCTATTGCAAGACAATAAAAGAAGTTGAACTTCGCACTATAAACAGTGCCACAAGCCAGATTGTTGACTGTCGGATTTGCCTACAAAAACTTTCCTTTTCCTTTTGGATAAACCATTTTGGATTAGGTCTATACTTCCCCTTTTAAATAGATAAATATGACAAAGTAAATGACGTTAAAGGCTATAAATAAAAATGGGAACAGACCCCTAGCCCACTCATCAATACAATCTGTGTCTATCAGTTCTGACCATCGAATCCGTGGCCGACATCGCTTTAGTTTGTTATGTTTTGATTTCTTGTGTCCATCACCAATCGATCCACTATCTCCTCGACTGGATCCCTTCATTTGTGTGCTGAATAGAGGACCATATTCGTTGGTCTGCAAAGAGAAGTTCATAGACGTTATTACACGGAAAGTGGATATTTTTACCACGGGAAAGGTTTCGTAAGCGCGCGAGACAATTAAAATGGGGATGTTAATCAGGGGCTATTGGGGCACTAAGTTTTGGCTTACTCATTACGCACGGAGAAGTAAAGGAGAAGATTGCAAAAAGTCATGTTCCTCAAGTGGACCTCGAACCCTCAAATTTCAAAATTCCCCGATACCATATTTGAGAAACGGCTGTTTTCTACGACTCGTGAAAATTTGAGAAAAATTGGACAAAACGCGAAAAGGCTACCTTGGTTGCAGTGGTTTCTCCCTTTTTTTAGAGAGCCGCGTGATCAGCGAGCCGCGGAGTGTCGAAGAGAGAAGAACGTCGCATTTTCAAGGCTTTAAAAAAATATTTTGGTTTGAGTATTTTGTGATGCTAGATTAGGGCTTTTAGATTTAGCCGTGAATTTGGGAAAACACGAATTTACGAAACGTTTCCATTTTTAACGGATGCGCGAGTTAAAAAAATATTTGAAATACTCAAGAACTAAACATCAAAGTGAATCCTTCTCTCGCATTGGTGTAAAAATATGGAACGGGATTCCTGATCACTTACGGCAAAAACAGTCTAAAACATTATTTAAGGCAAATATCCATAAGTCAAGTTTTGAAACAGGAGGAGACCTATGTTGATGTCAAGGTATGTTTTTTTTTTTAACAAAACAAACAAACAAAACATTTTCTTTTCTCTTCCTATATATATATTTACTTATTTATTCATAGTTATTGTAAAATTGTATAATTATTGTAAAATATCTTGCATGTATAAATAAGAAATATTATAGCCTCGATTAGCTAAGCCGCTATCTGCAGGTGTGCTAATTAAAATCTAATAATAGATGCTCATCAATAAACTTGAACTTGAGAAGATAGGCAGCGAAGTTGATATCGTATCGATGTTGAAAATATTAATGCCATATCATGACTTGGAAAGTTGCCCTGTGTTTCGTGAACTCTACTGCATGGACATCCAAACCCTCTTCGCTTCTGGTTGGAACGCCAAAACGCTTCCGATTTCTTGCGTTTTTCGGCCCTGTATTCGGAAATAAATAGAATGCAAGCAACCGTGGACGACGATCCTGCTGGTGTACGTTGGATCAGTGATTGATCTAATCGGCTGAACACATAAAACTAAAAATAGCAAAGCCGACACAACGTAAAATGTAGAGGTTTATAACGATATTTCGGCTGGCCAAACCAGCATGTAATATGAAGAAATGTTATTACATTGGCGAACGTGACTAACTAGAAATATGGGTTACGAAATATAGGAAATAGATGACAAATGATTGACACTATAAATATAGAAATAATAAGATAATGAGATTATATATATACCAGCTAGTATGCCCGGGGGTAGGACTCCCCATAAAAATAGACGGGGCTGCTCGACGTGAGAAATGAAATTCACCCCTAAAAGATAGCAATATGGGCGTGGCTCACAAAAATTTTACCCCTAAAAGCTAGCACTCCAAAAGACAAATTTGTGCAAACTAAAGGAAATAAGAGACAAAGCTCTGCCCCATAACCCCGTCTTTAATATTCGGATGGATCAAACTCTATATCGAAGCCGTAAATACCGATTCAACTTGTGGGGTCTCATGCTCGAGGATCCAGCGCTATTTGTTCTCGGCCACAAACATTTTGGGTCTCGGAGACCCCTAAAAGATAGCAGACCTTTGGAAGACCCCTAAGAGATAGCACTACTAACGATTTTAACCCCTAAAAGATAGGTCGAGCACCCCCGTCTATTTTTATGGGGAGTCACCCCCCCGGGCTAGTATGACTCGTCACGGATGTTGAGACCATAAGGTACGAGTGTTCTAGCTTGTGTAATGACAGTAGAGTAGTAATGTAGAGTAGTAATGTATTCGGAGTACTCAGTGGCGGTCTTCCCCGCCGGGAAGCAGCACTTATGCTTTTTGTTTTAGTTGTGTTGCAGTCAGCAACGACGACTTTTGAATAAACAACTAACTAAAACTTATTTAATGACATCTCGCATTTCCATAAATGTCCAAAGGAGACTAGGATGAGTTCAAAAAGAATACAGATGGGAGTCGATTTCAAAATGGATATCTCACCGCTCTGAGAATTTCGTTCCGGGTTAGACCGTAATTCACAAATCATCAGTTTGTCACACATGCGCAGTACCATGACATAGCGCCTTTAACCGGAAGAAGAAGGTAATTCAAGGGATGAACATTACTGCTTGTGACTCTTCTCCGAAGCTTATAATCTCTATTACTCATTATGTCCTTAATAGAAATGAATTTGCAAATATAGCCAAACCTTTGTGCTCTTTTCTGTAGTCTATCTATCTGGTAAATATACCTAGTGTACGAAGCTACACCCACAACTGTACATCATGTCATACCATATGTAAATAGTGACATTATTAAATGAATGTATCAGTGGAATATAAATACTAGAGTAGATCGTTGACAGAGTATCCATGTGCATGGTGGCTCTTGTTATGAGGACCGTCAAACTAATCGATTCCACTCATTAGGGTTACTATGGAATTGAACCCCTAGCAACCTTAATCAGAAGAGACTTGCTCGATGTCTCTGACAGGTAGTGGAGGTAGACTGTTAGTTCTACGCCTTATTAGTAATTCTTTAGTCTTCTTAAAATTAAAAGCTTCAGCCCATAATATCAACCTCAGCAATAACAGGTTGCATGGAAGACAATGCCGGCATGCTAACAGTGATATCGTCAGCAAACTTAACAATTAGCATACTATTTATGATCGGAGTCGACTTCCTCGGTCCTATCAGATACCGCAAGAAGCCAAAGGAGGAGAGCAATGTATATTTGGCTCTCTACGCCTGCAGCTTAAAGAGTGTCCTACATCTGGAAGTGCTGCTCAACCTGGAGACCGTGGAATTCCTTGGTAGCCTGAAGCGACTCGTCGCTCGCCGGGGCCGACCGGCAAATATCTTTTTCGACAATGGGAGGACCTTTTTCAGGGCGGCCAAGTGGCTGAAAAAAGTACAGGATGACGAACGGCTTCATCACTATCTCGCACTCAAAGGAATCTCCTGGCAATTCAACTTAAGCAGATCGCCTTGGTGGGGTGGCCAATTCGAACGGCTGGTCGGCGTTGTGAAATGTGCCTTCTTCAAAACCGTGAGAGCGGCCACGCTCACCTGGGCGGAACTGTGAGAGGTGGTCCTTAATGTGGACATCGAGCTGAACAACCGTCCGCCTGTCGCGTTCCTGTTCCAAATTAAAGAGCCAACCGGCTTCCCGAGTTGGAATCCTGGAGAGGAGGACCTGGACCTGCGCAAGTATCTGCGTGCCTGCAAGGACGCGCTGTGCATGGAGGGCGATGGAGCAGGGAGTACCTCACTACCTTGCGAGGCAGTGAGATAGAGAGAGGCATCGATGTAACCACGATGGCAATCCATTGTCCCTGGAGATGGAAGACGTACTTATAGTGTGCTCTGAAGTCAAGAACGGAGGCAAATGCCCCTCGGTATCATTGTGGAGTTGTATACAGGGCGCGACGGAATCGTGCGGGCTTCCAAGCTACGAACGGGGAAGAGTTTTCTAGAGCGGGTGGTGCAACACCTCTACCCGCTGGAGCTGTCTGACTTGCGACAGGGCCGTTCTGGCTACCCAGACGCCAATATGTGCCATGAGAAATGCGAAATGCTACGGTTCCTGCAAATCTTAGAATTGGAAATCTAACTCAGTATGAGCAAGAACTGTGAACATTGGTTTCTTAGCTTTCAACAGAGATTGTAATGGTTCCTTACAATAGTAAGCCACAGTTTCTCTTCAGCGCATGTGCCTCCTTGTGGGAGACACGTGGGGGAGTAGGTCGGGAACTGTAGTTGTTGTGATTGTTAACCCTTGCGTGAAGGAATGTTTCAAGTGTCCAATTAGAGTACAGAATTAGCTATGAAGAGATTAAACCTTGAGTGACATATGTAAAATGAAGCCTCGTGGCAGAATTAACTGCGCGTTGTGTTTACTTCAGACAAGTTATAAAGAGACGCAATAAAACAACTGGTACGGTGTGCAAGTGTAAGTCATCTTTACCGGAATTCTATCCCGGTTCTCCACATTGGAAGTATTTCCATATCAGTGGATCTTCTCTTGCATTTACGAGAAATAAAAGAACTATACCCAAAGGCCAAGGAGATGGTCATGCATGTGTTCTGAAATGGGACAACATTTGAGCCAAGCTAAAGAGATCTATTACGTTCATTTTGTAGCAGCATTAACATACATTAACAGTCTATTGAGTTGTATAAACCTCACAAATGTTACGCTTTGAATCATTGTACGGGTTGCTTACCGCTACGGGACCGTATCCATTTGGAATTCCATTTTGGTTACAATGTCCACTCCTATGTTTTGGGAACTGGGTTGGGAAATTTACAGCATGACTTCTCTTGTGGTCACAGTTATCAGCTTGCTCCTATATAAATATTATATAAAATATTTGCTTGTGAATAGGAATTTTATGCCTTCCTCCTTCTGATTGTAATTATTAAATGCTTGGTATTTCATACACAATGCCATATTGTAGGCTTCTTGGGATTACAAGTGCCATTATAATTGACCACCATATATGGGTTACAGAATGATCATATGACCTTTGGTGGTTGTTTCTCAGTCATTCTCTTTGATTTCTCATTGAGAGAGGATGTGTGAAACTAATTTCCCACCTCCTCCCCATGCCGCCTTCCGTCCTTTGGTTTACACATATAGATTTATGATCATGTTTCGTTTTCCTTGCCCTCGCTTTTACTGGGCAACTGAATTGATTAGATCAACATTTGTAAATAAGTAACTAATTACTATTGAAATGAATATTTTTTATTAAAAGCGGCTATGGGCTTTGGCTCATAGCCATATTTCTCCAAATCATGCCTATATGTGAGTTATAGTATCTTGCCCAGCAAACAAGCTCAGTGAATGCAGCACTTTGGGTATTATGCCTTGAAGGAAGGGGGAAGGCATAAACACATTTTAAACACAATGCTTGAAAGCAATTTGTCGTGTAGCCACCAATAGGACGTTCGTATGATGACGTCACATACTACAACTACCAGAGCTCCTTGTGCGCATCTTGTTCTTCCTCTTATCTAGGCCATTGTTCATGGTATTTTCAAAGGAGTTTAAAATCAGAATAATAAATAGAACTTGAAAAGGATTCTGGTAGTTGCTGTTAAATGAGGCCATAATATTTCGATTGGGCTTAGGACTTAGCATATATATTATGTATAAGGAAGTATACGGTAGTCTTGGACAAACTTCAAACTACAACTCACCGCTTCTATGATGGCCTTTTTCATCATGGACTGTTTCTTCTTTTTGTTATGTACGTTATCGATGTAGAGTACTAAGGTGTACTCTAATAAAACACCAAATACGAACAGAAAACAGCCAATCAGATACCAGTCGATCGCCTTGACGTACGATACCTGAAATCAGAACAATGCAAACAAAGTCATGCTTAAAAACATGAACCCTACCCTGGCTACGCCGGAACCGGAAAACCCCCCACCCCCCCTGGATATTTGCTAATGCGGAGGAGCACAAGCATAAAACTACGAGGGTTACCAAAGTTGCTTATGCCCCAAAGGAACCTCAAACCAACGGAGAATCAAACCAACCTAAATTCCAATTTAGGTTGGAATACTTTTAAAATCATAAACCCCTGGCTTGAGAAACCCAGTAACGGCTCCCTGTATATCTTCGACGAAAAAATATACCATTTGGCATTAACCATTTGACAAGGAAACTGGTTAGTTCAGTTGGTAGAGCACGGTCTAGAGTGTGGGAGATCGGGGTTCGAATCCCAGCCGCGTTCTTGAGTAGGGACGTATAAGTCGTTGGCCTTGTCTCCTTCATCTTCTAATCTATACGAGGGGGACGTGAAAGAACCTGTTCTGTTATATCGAGAAAGAGTAGGGAATTGTCTCCCGACACAACAGCCAGGTATTCTGAGGTACTAACAATCACTCATGATTGTAAACTGCATGGCAGCACATAGCGCCACAATAGCAGACAGTATCACAAAAATATCCTTGTGAAGCGCATTTGAACATATTCATATCGAATTTGCGCTATATAAATGAATACCATTTTTTTTAGATTACGGTTGCACCCGTAAAGTAACATAATCTTGCGCACAACTTCTTTGTACAAGGCATGCATGGTGCAGATCTATTATCTAAATGTTCTTACCTTAGGCATTGAGTTATTCAACATGTTGAGTATCGTAGTAATAGTAAGAACCGATGTAATTCCTAGAGCTATCCTGGCCGCGGTGGACTCGGGCGGAATACAAAAAGATATCCACGAGATGACGACAATGAGTGCACAGGGCGCGTAAATGTGGATCATGAAATAACCGGACCTACGCACAAACACGAATGTAGCCTTCAGCCCTGACCAGTTGCCTGAAAAAAGTGAAATGAAAATTATGCCATGGCTTATGCTAACCATATCAAAATCATTGCCTACAAAAGCCTACATATCGATATCCGGTGACTGGCTTCCGGTATCGCCTAACACATTTCACTCGAAAATACATTTTGCCTTCTAAAACAAATTAATGATTCATAACTTATTCTTACCCTCGAGTCAAAGTTAAATAACATCTAATCTGCGACTAGTAACTGTTTGGAGTTATTATGTTAAGATTTCGACGGGTCAGATTTAGATTTGCTTGCGGGAGACGAAGTGAATTAATTTTTACAAGGCGTTCCAGGTTTATGGACGACCGAGCAAAGGAAAACTGGGTTTAGCTTGAATATGCACGTCTAAACTGACTTGTTACCACTGAATTCAAATAGGACGACAAATGTCCAGCATTTTGATGTATAGATCATCGAGGTTTCTCGAGTTTAGAGTGGGTCAAATCGCTGTTAAAGTTCCATTTCGTATTATTTTTCTTGTGTTTGACGTTTGGTATGGCGGGAGCTGCAATAGGAGAGATTTTGGAGAGTCCAAACGAAAGCCGGCAGAGAATTCTCCTTTGTATAGTTCCGGTATCAACAGGTAAGCCACATTATAAACTTGTAATGCGACTGAAGTTGTTATCTCTCTCAGATAGAATCGCATTTACTTCAAAGCGATGACCGATACCAAATGCAATGATTTTGATATGATAAAATGGATCAATGCACCGTAATCATATCTTATTCCCGTCTGGTAACAATGGTAGCAGACCGAGTGGGTCAGAAATGCCTTAGTTTCTGTCTTACCGCACTGTTGCTTTCTTTTGGGTTATAAGGAAATTAACGTTATCTCCGCCATCGACCGTAGATTTTTCGCTTCCTGTGACAAGCTGCAACAACTGGGACTACTGATGCTCCTCGTGCACGTGTGGGATGGTTAAAATCAAAGCAAATATGCAAAAATCACTAAAAAGTGCGTATAAACATAGTCTTCAAGGAGAATATTGCGCATCATTTCAATCCAGCCTCCAATCGAACAGCGCAACACCACGACATAGCCCCTTTAGCTTTCGCGCAAAAAAATATTTTCAAGATGGTATAATTTATGCATTGAGTTCCAATCGGCAGATGAGAAGAGCGGCGTTTGAATCACACTTTAAAAAGCTCTGAAACCCGTTCCAGAAGAACTTAATAGATGAATTAAGTACGGCAGTATATGAAGAGTGACGTATATGAAGCAATTTGGTTCACTACACTAGAATAGCTACCAAATTAAAACTGGCGCTCATTATTTTCATCTTAATGTTTTCGTTGCTTTTAATGACAGTAATGCTCCCCTTAATGACATAGGAACACCATCTTCTACGATTTATTTGATAATTCGAACGACGCGGAAAGAAATGCTCAAACGTGCATGATAAGAAATTAATATTACTAATTGGCTAATGACACTGAGTACTTTATTGGTGGCCACAGCACGCTGTACGCTCAGTTGAAATATCAAAAGGGTTAGATACTTTATGTTTGTATTTTAATGGACAAATACAGACACTTGCTGACTGTACGATGAACTCAACATTTCGTTATATTGCATTCGGCTTCGAGCTGTATTCATTAGTTTTCGTTCGTTCATCGTAGAGTCAGTGCGTGCCTGTATTTATCATTATAATATAGATACGATAGTACGCGCGCTCTGATAGGCTTGTGATTTTCAAGCATTTCTTGTGTTTTCCCAACATCCCAAGTGCTTTATTTCGCCAGTAAACACATTGAAATGTGTGGTCTATTGCTTAGATAAAACATGGCTAAGGCTTCTTTATTTGTTAAATAAAACACAAATGTCAGTCTCTAACCCTTAAATCATGCACGCTGACTGCTAATGCCTTTAGCCAATGAAATCGCGCGATCTTAGGATGCCCCCGTAATTTATATTTTAAAATTTACTAAACACGCATCCTGTGAAATATCTGGTCCTACCTGCGACATACATGGTGAAATGACTCGCCACACTGATATCTGGTCCTACCTGCGACATACATGGTGAAATGACTTGCCACACTGATAGTCGTCAAGTTGTACTGTGGCATGTCGCGTATCTTCTTGTTTACCGCGATCCCATTATCCGAACGATTCTCCCACTGATATATTACATTAGCTGCACTGTAGCCATCTGAAGAAAAAACGGAACGAAAGCATAAGAACTGCATAGTATGACATAATAATTACACGAGCCTGAGGCGAGTGCAAATTGAGAACTTTCAAAATATCACTCAGTGCCTATAAATCTAGTATAGCACGAGCAGTTGATGCGATTTTTTGTTTATATTATACTGCATGAGCAAACATTTGCTGAGAGCATGCGACTATGCATTCAATAACCAGCTTTTTATGCTCTAGCTCGTCATCAACCAATCAGAATCCAGATAGTTGAGTATGTTATAAGAGTACATATTATCGGTGGTCAAGATGTGAATCTTTCTACGAAATATTTTATCACAAAGGTAAAGTAATACTTACAACTTTCAATATTTATGCCGCATTTTTGGACATCCACTGGGAACATTCGTAGATCCATAGCACAGCTTGCTGTTACTGTAACTCTAAGAAAAATAAAGAATGAAGCTCACAAGGCTATAATGAATAACAATATTACAAATAGATGCGATGTTGATGACAATTAGGCATAGAAGTCAGAAATGAAAGCTACTGGCTTCGAATCCTTAGCTTAATAATGGTGACTGCTCCTGAAATATTTGAGTCGATCCAACTATTCGTAAATTGTTTCAACAACGCATGCTGTTGTAACACAATTCTGATAAAATCACTTTCGGATCACAGTTTAGCTTATGTTACAGCTGCTAGCTTTCAAAATCTACGAGTTACCCATTGGTTGCCTATATTTGTTTTCCAAAATTACTACACTTGCAGGCGTTTGTGGAAACCGCTTGCCACCCACCTTGAAAATGGTGTAACTTTTGTATGTAGCTTTATTGTGAGTTTCCAAATTCCATGTCAAACTTGCCATGTATGACATCTAACATTGATGTGATGATGTTTGTTTGTTTATTTCTACTTATCCTAATATAGCAAATTGTAGTAAACTTGACATCCGCGAAAATCCAGTTATTGGTCACTATAAGTGACTCCACTGAGTGGGTTAAAAAAATATATAATGATATTTGGAAAAAAAGTCGATTAAATAGCCCCTATTCTAAAATGGCAAATATTGTATGAAGAGTACAGAGAGCAAAAAATAACAGTTGAATGTTACCATGTTAAAGAGTATGCCAAGATTAGCAATACTTTGAATGTTAGGGGTGATAGCATAAAATGGTACTAAGTTATTGAGATTTCAATATATAAATACAATTTTAAATGGCTTGAGCCAGTTATGCATATAAAAGTAGCCTCGTTTTCGTGATTTTCCCTGTATTTAAATGTCAATAACTGACTTTGCAGCAATAAAATACCAAACTCTCAAACTGCTCAGTATTACTTACTCTGGCATGCTTTATTACAGGCTGCATTCACTTCACCTGATATCCTACGTTTTTTGGCATTATACATATTAGAGCAGCCATATTGGAATAGGGTCTATAAATATAAGAAATTACAATATTCGACAAGACCGAATTAATTATAACTAAAGGTAAGTGATCATATTGTACAAATTAAGCAGCCATATTGGAATAGGTTCATACCTTGAATTATAGTGGATGTGTCCGGCAGGTGAAATAGACAGCATTTTATTCATTGTTGTTACTCTATGGAATTTCGACATCTTAGAGTTCTCAAAGTAGGTGTCGGGTAACCAGATCTTTTCGAGCATCTCGTTGTTTAACGCTAGCGTCTCGTGGAAACTGTGTTTTAATCGAGGGTCATGCCATAATTGTCGTAGAAAAAAGTCCATCCTATAGTCCTACAAAACGGAGATGAATTATATAAGAAATAACAATTGAACTTATACATACATTTACTTATTGGGGTAAATATATTTAACTGCTGCAATCATGAGGATAAAGGTCACTCAAAAGAACCTAACTAAAGGCTAATCTAGCTGTTTCAAAATATAATCATATTATTAACAATTGGCCACTTTGGAAACGAGTAGGGCACTGGGACCGAGCGTGGAGAATTAATCTCATTAAAAATGAACTCCACCACAAGAAATATCACATCAAAATGAGTAAGTTCGATATCATACGTATGATCCGATTTCAAAAATCGCTAAAACCTTGCTGCACACCATTGTGCATTTTTAGGGGGTTCCGACTATTAACTTATTAATTATACATTAATTCACACTAATACTTATTCATTATTCATTGCGCACTATTAACTTATTAATTATTCATTGCGCACTATAAACTTATTAATTATTCATTGTCCTCATTACTAACTTATCAATAGACCAGTTTACGTTTCATGCGCAGTTGTTAAAATGTTTTGTTTCAACTGGCAAGCCACCATTCTCGTTCCCAGTACCTCCTCAACTAACTGAAAAATCGGAGGCTCTGGTAAGACACAGGTAAGGCTCTAATTTGATTGGCTAACCAAATCGGCTGCGCGATGAAGAAAAATAAAACATTTGCTGCGCACAGCGCTTTCTTCCGGTTTTACGAAAAAAAAACCCAGTATAAACCGATTCTCCGGCATGAGAACGAGTATTTGTCATAGTAGAAGTTAATATGTGTTTAAAAATATGACTGAACAGAAGAATGATTTTATTCAAAAGTCAAGAGATAAAGTTTGTATTTGCTTACTAGCCAAACGAAACTGATAACACACACTCTCGTGGAGCCAAGGTACGTTGCCTTTGATGCATATGGCCAACCGAACGTTTGCTGATCAATAACTCTCCCGAGACAGCAAATCAATTTGCAAACGATCCATTGCAAAAGCAAAGGGAACTAGGAGTTGAATTGCTAACATGTAAGTGCTAGCCAACATAAAAATTCGAATTACAATTCGAACATAACCGCTAATATTAAATGTGCAGTTCTGTAAATATTTTTAATGTGGAATAAATTGAAATTATTATCTTTTTCACGCACTAGCCCACTCTGTAATTCATCCAAGTCTTGTGCTCTTCATGATCAGGTGTAACTTTATAGGGATATAACGATCAGTTAAACAGTATAAATAATTTAAAAAGTGTTTGAAAAGTCTGTGAAACATCAAGGGATTCAAAGTTGTGTAGCTGGATGACATTGAAAGGCACAACAAAACAGGTACATCCAGTGTTTTTAAAAATTATATTAAACTATAAAATTGTCTTGTAATCTGTTCCGGAGAACCATTCTAATAGGTATTGGGCGTGTGGAGCAAGGCTGGCACTAAGAGACCATGTCGTAAGCTAGTGATAGTACGTAGTGATCTTACCTGTGGAGCATTGTTGGAAGATGTAAATCAACGATAGTGTTGATAGTCAACTAAGTTTAGTACTGCACATAACCTGTGTATCGTGTGGACCAGTTCGTTCTGCGTCCACTTCGGGTTGTTTTCTCTGTTGGTGGTAATAACATTTTGCATCACAACCCCCCCTTCTTTACTACTCAGAATAACATGACCCACCCCTTATTGACTAAAGAAAATGCACATGACCCACCCCTATCCTCCCCCCCCCCCTCCTTCATAAATAATGACCGGTCCCTTACTTTGATTTATGAACCCATATTTCAAATGTCTTAATAACATTCAACCACCGAGGACCAGCAGGAGAGACTCCTATTTGGAGCACGTATACTTTAAGTAGTTATTCAAAATCTTGTTCACAAATTGCGTTTAACATTTGATCGAATTTGTACAATGTAGCCTGACCATCACTGGGGCAAGGGAAATGACCTCATTTCAAGAAAACTATTTCTATCTACACAAACCTCTGGCTTTACTTGTTGTATAAAGTAGAAAAATAAGACCATGGTAATTATACAAAATAATGGTACAACAATCCCAGTGCAATACAAATCCACTTTGCACTCAGCTTGAATTATGGCAACTTCAGCCTGGCTCATATATTGTAAAAAACTGCTGTTATCAATCGGGTATCAATGGCAATTAAGGCCAATTAAGGCACATATTCTCAGGGTGTTTCAAATTACCGTAACTTCAAAGTCCTCAGCAATCCTCAACACAGCACACTGAAGTCCTTTCGCCCTAAGTTTAGAAATTTGCTCCTCGATATTTGCGTTCATGGGAGATACGACGACCACGATTGAGTTGGATGAACCTTGAACTTGAAGTGCATCAAACACAAACGGTAATCTTTTGTAAATATACGACTTCCCATAACTGGTCTGAAGGACACAGAATCAGTCCTTATCTAAACTAATTACACGAATAGCTTCCAACTGCATACTTTTTAAAGAAAACTTTATTTAGCTTTGTAAGTGCGAACTGAATAGCTTCGATGAAGTCCGCCATTACTGAGTGCTAAGAGCATGCGCAGTTTCAATGTCCTAGAATCTAGGACATCCGGTTTCGTGTTTTACCAGAGCCTCCGATTTTTCAGTTAATTGAGGAGGCACTGAGAACGAGAATAGCAAGCCACCATAGTCTAACATCTACCTGCCCGCCAAATAAACAAAGGATTTTTACAACTGCGCATGAACCGTAAACTAGTCTATTATTCACTGTCCTCGTTGATGCTCCTCAGAAGGATCCAAAAACCGCATATAAAACTACTCATACTCTTTTAATTACCTATAATACTCCTCATACTCTATCTATAATACTACTCATACTCTTTATCTATAATAATACTAAATTGTGAGGAGATAGAAGGCATTGAGCTTCCAAATGGATTGAGCCGAAAACTTGTTTTATTTGCAGATGATACTACGTTTTTTCTTAAAAATACTCGTTCACTTGAAAAAACATTAGAAGTACTAGATAAATTTAGAGTATATTCTTCTTTGAAGATTAATTTAAAAAAATCAGAGATGGGGTGGCTGGGGTCTGGGTTAGGGTCAGGCAACGATAGTTATAAAGACTTTAAATTAGTTGATTTTGAGGACAGCGGCCTAAAGATTTTGGGAATTTTTTATTCATATAATAAGAAGTTAATCTATAGTAATAATCTACATCGAGTGTTGTGTAACTTTAAAACAATACTATCTATTTGGAGATCACGGACGCTTACGTTATATGGAAGAATACAGATTGTTCGTACATTAGCACTGTCTAAATTGTTGTATGTTTGCTCCAAAATACACGTATCTGAAGATTTTATCAAACTTGTAGAATGTGAGCTAAAGGATTTTATCTGGAATGGAAAAAAAACAAAAATCAAGTATCAAACATTAATTGGAAGTTACGAAGTAGGGGGTTTGAAAGTTCCAGATTTCTCATTGTTAGTTCGAGCAAACAGAGTAAAATGGGCCTGCTCTTTGTTAGGTAGCGAGAAATCCGCATGGAAAGATATTCCGTGCTCCTATTTAGAAAGAATAGGTGGTACGAAGGCTATAAGTGTTAACTTCGATAAGGAGAAAATCCCATTTGACATTCCAGATTTTTATAAATCTATTTTAAAGTGCTGGGCCGAATTTTGTAAGAAAGATTTAAAAACTATGGATTTGCAGGAGGTTCTTCAAGAAAGTTTGTGGAACAATGTTTACATAACAATTAATAAGAGATCAGTATATTATGAGAGAATGGCACGATGCCGTATAAATAGGATAGTTGATATGGTTAATGAAAATGGGGAATTTAAATGGGAGACTGTTAAACAAAAAGGGTTACAAGATAAGGATTTTATGAGCTGGGCGAGCATTGTGCACTCTTTGCCATATGATTGGAAAGTTCTTTTAAAAGCATCGATTATAACACATCAAGATATAATTGTGCCGGAGAAAGTTTTAAGGGTTGGTGAAAAGGATATTGCCATAGATAACATAAGACACACGAAGATTATATATCAATGTTTAATTGATAAAAAGTTTAAGTCACCTACTTCACAAGTTAATATATCTAAACGGATTGAACCAGGATTTGTAATTAATTGGAAGTCTGTGTATAACAAAATTTACACCACTTCAATTGATGCATATTCTAGGTTTTTTCAATACCGTATTCTAAATAATTGTTTATTTCTTAATTACGATTTGTTTCGCTTTAAAATTAGTAGTCATCCAAATTGTTCGTTCTGCCAAACGTATTATGAAACTATTGATCATTTTTTTGTTGAGTGTGTTGAGTCAAAAAACTTATATTTTGAAATTAGAACTTGGCTTGAAACTGTCAATATTAAGTTGCCAGAGTCCAATATAGTAAATATCATTTTAGGTGTAGATGATCAAGTTATAAATTATATAATTTTAGAATATAAAATGTGTCTTTATAAAGCTAGAGGAAAACAAATTCCGTCTATCACTCTTTTTAAGAACTTATTAAGATACTCAGAAAAAATTGAATTAAAAATCGCCAAAAAAAGAAATAAACTCCTTTCACATTATAAGAAATGGAACACAATTCTAATGGCAATAAATAAGTAATTAGAAAAACGTAGCGTAAATTTGAGTATGTTTTATAATTTTAGTTATTTTGTGTATAGTTTAGTGTTAGTAGATGTGTAATTTTGTAAAATTTATTAAAGAAAATAAAAAGAGGTTGTTAAAGACAAAACAAATAATAATACTACGCATACTCTTTATCTATACTACTACTCATACTCTTTTTTATCTATAATACTACTCATACTCTTTATCTATAATACTCATACCCTTTATCTATAATACTACTCATACTCTTTATCTACCACAGTGCGACTACTGTAACCGAGGCCACTTAGACAACGAAACCTAAACATATTGAAAAACTAAAGCATTCCGAAATACAAATCCTAGCATGGGCATATCCACGTGATTTTCTTCATTCAAGACCTCGATACAGAACTAGTCCATGCCACCAATTTGCCTTTCCGAACACATCGAAGCTCGAGCAAGTTTAAATGCTATTGTCTTGACACTGATTGGCTCAAATGACCGTAAGTTGGAAAGCTTTGCTTGTGATTGGTTCTCGTTTTCTATGTGGCCCCGGTTACGGTAGAAAAGAAGCTATCCGCCGGAAAAAATAATGACGGGTAAGTAGTGCCATATCATCAAAGAATATTGTATTGGTGTAGGTGTATAAAAGTTCAAGTACATATGGTCAAAATTTAAAAAATCATTAATGTCGATTCTACATCAAGTGAATAGTTGAATAGCATCTATGAGTTATAGAGGTTTATATTTACAATATGTTAATGATGTGACGTATATATGACGGAAATCGCGAATTTACTGTCATTTCTTTTCCTTGTGAATGAAACCGTTTTCTGATTTTGAAAAAAATATGTTGGTAAAATCACTGATATAAACTTCAAATATAACAGATGTTTACAAAAGGTCATTTATCTCTACCAGTATGTTTTTGTATTACAAATGAAGACCGGTTTTACGTCACCGGCTTGAATATATTATAGAGATAAAGCTCTGTAATTCATTGATGCAACACTCTCATCGAGAAATATTCTACTATTCATCTATTCGCATGATGTAGAATCGATATTATTGATAACAATATTTGACCATATATACACTTTAAGTGATACAAGTAACTGAAATATTTTAACACGCCTGTATGACATTCGTGCATGACGTTTATAATTGGCACGTAAGATTATAAGCCTATATAGAATACGCTATACATAACTAATAATGTCTTACCATATCCATAACATTAATGGCATCAATGGAAAGCACCCAAAATCCAATTGTAACCACGACCGGCTTCCCTAAAAGTAAACCAGAAGTCCACACTTGTCATTATATCTAATTTTAGAAAGGATGTTTTCCCCCAAGGCTTGTGATCTACAATACATTGAAATACCTACAATACCTAAGACAGGCATCGTCGCTGACAGACTTTTTAAAGTGTCAAATAATTTGCCATGACTTTCAGGGTGATATGCCATAATAATGACATGCGATAAACACGGCGTCTTTGTAAAGCGGGATTTTTAGTTTGTTTGATCGTGTAGTTTAGTTTCTAGTAGTATTATGGTATTATTCACGTATTATTAGTGTCATTAGAATTATTAGTATTTGATGGAAATCATTATGGCTATTATATTCTTATCTTTTTACTTTATATTGTTATTATATATTACATTATTATATATATTTAAGCCTGAAGGACACACCGTGTATTAATACAGTTTTATCCTATCCTATGCACCTGTCAGCAGCCATCCCCCCTTTTTTTTTGGGGGGGGGGGGGGGAACCCCGGGTAGGGCAGGGTACTTTGTCAAAGATCCTTTGCAAACATTGTGATTTCTCCCACCCTCTAGGGGAAGATGATCAGTAAATAGGGATTTGCCCCTCCCCCCTGGAGCACAAAATATTCAGGTTAATTTATAATTATTTTTTTGAAAACGAATCAACAACATTGGCACAAAATGTTGCTTAACATATGGAAGACTAATGTTTCTAGAACACTCAGCTATAATTATCTAAAGTGCCAAAGAAGCATGAAATAAGATGCAAATGATTTCAACTCACTCCGACCTCCATGTTATAACCAGCGATCACGAGATAGCAAGTAGTCCTGACCTGGCCTCTCTTTTAGCCGCTCCGTATACTGGACTGATATCTTGCATGCAAGATATGAGCCCACTGCCATTTTGGTTTCCTTTGAGATCTCTACCCATGACCCAGACATCCTTAATCCTTCCGAGCAAGGTTGCATAAAAAGAACACTCTGAGTCAACAGCTAGTTGCTCAGCTTAGGTTGAAATATAACAAGGTGACTGTGAAAGAAGGCTACTTTGTGACGTTTATACAAAGTCCCCTGTCTTCTCCGTGGGGTATAAGGTACGAAGATACAAATCCCCCGTATTTTCCCGTCCCCTGGGAAAGATTCTTCAGCAAATCTCCCATAAAGTCCCATGATAATCATCGTCAGCCCGGGGTCCCTCCTACAGGGGCACAAGGCTGAAATTAAACACAAAATCAAAGAAACGTGTGCTGCGATCTAGATGACGTCATTGTGACGTCAAGTCGTAGCAATATTGAAAACATCCGCAATAGAATGCTTCTTGAAAGTTACTTATATACTTCACACGTACAACTGAATCAACTGAGTAAAGGCTCTATTTTTAGTTTTAGAAACAATGACAACGGTTGCTACAACGTTTTATGTTGTAATGATTATAATTGTCGTTTGTTATAAGCTGTACAACACACAAATGACAATAAAATAGAGCAGATTTTGTATGAGTGGGACATGTCCGTAGCCTTACCATAACCGTACTGTAACCCTGCTATGCCGTATATATTTCTGTGATTTGATTGGATCAGCAGGGCAAAAACAACAGGTAAACCATTTCAATGTCGCGGCATGCCGTACAGTAATACTCATACGAAATCTGCTTTAGTTTCATTCCGATATGAACGATGGTATTCAATTTCAGATGTATTCTCATAGTTTTGGATCCATATGTGTATACAACCATAGCTTGTTACCTGTTGTAAGTTACTACGAATAACTGATCTAAGTTCACAATAATAATTACTCGGGCCAGGCCTTCGGCCGAGGCACGAGTCAGAATTCGCAAGTGTTTATTATTTTATTTTTTGTGTCGCTGTTTGGCGCCAGTAACCAATCAGATTACACAGGAGCCCATTGTTCGATTCCCAACACGTGACAGGATCAACCAATCAGATTCGACACCCGTCGGATCTTGGTTTGTGGTCTGTCTCAGTGGTTATACTAATAGTGTGACAAGCCAGTAACGGAGCGAAGATTCGGGGCCATTCTCAACCATTATTTTGCTGAAACCAAAGGTTTCTTCGAATGAAATACCAAGATGTTCAGTTGTTCTTTTCAGAGCGTTTTCTTGACTTTCTATTTTCGTTCTAAACATAGTTTGAAAAAGCTCCAACTCGACGCAAATTTGTGCGAATTACTTCACATTTTCAAAGATTGTTCGCAATTATATCAGCTAAAAAAACTCTGTCGGCGATTTTTAAAACTTTTAAAAGAGAGGCGCTGAGAGCGATTCCCGCATCTATACTTGGATTGCGCGTTAGCAGTTTCACGAAGACCGAAATATATTCAGAACGGCTTCGAATTTCCACAATCGCCGACACAGTTTCGTAAACAAGGTCTGTGGGAGTCCAAAAAAGCAAACCGATCTGAAATGCATTAAATTGCCGTGGAGTTGGAGCTCTTGGAAACCAACTCGCTTGTTCGGAAAAGAAGTTTATTTAAAAATCGCACTTTTGTCAAAATTACAAACCTTAGGTATATCGTTGTAGCCAATTTTATAAGCTTTAAAATGAGGTCAGTATAATTTATCAAAATACAACGAATATTCGAGACGCTACTTAATTTTATCCGGAACAGTACCCTGAAGGTATACGATAACCTTAAGTTATGTTGCCGTGGGAATTGTTTGGCTTACAAGGAATGTGCTAAATTTCGCAGCATTCAAGCGGCACAGCTTTGATACCATTCACTGCAAGACGAGAAACTTGCTGTACGTGTTTTTATCAGCTTCAGTGGACTGATGGCAACATCATGGTGACGATCTTTATTTCTCCCGTTCAGTCAGTTTCCAGAACTGTGAGAAGATCTTTTGAGTGGGAAACAACTGGTATGAAATTCCCGCCGGCAACACTCCGAGGACGTCCTTTCTTTCGATCAGAGAAGCAAGCCTTCGAGACAAAGTTTTTGAGCAGCTTTAAGTGAATATTTGGTAAGAACTGTAAAGCGCTTCTAACTGCTTTTATGAAATCCATTTCATTTGTTATTACAAGAGATATTTCAGATACCAAATCGTTGTTCGCTAGTGCAGATTTCAAAGTAAGCTCGCGCGGACCTGACATTTTCACATCCGGTTTTGAGTCTTTTGTTTTTTTATCCAATCAGCGCTACATCCAGATGGATTTGTGTCAGGCCCTTTTCTTTCTCTTCCTCCTCCCCTCTCCCCATTCACCCTCTCCTCCCCCCCAAAAAGGGTTACAGAGAAATGTATGGTGTCACATTCGTCTGTAAAATTTGTCGAACCATAAATTGTTTATGGAGCGTCATTAGTGCCAAAATTCACTTGTGGTATTATGATGTGAGTATTTAATTTCCTGAGGACAAAATGGTGTTATGATGATAATTGTATCGAGTAAAAATGGCGTTATGAACTGAAATTCGAATTTGTGAAGTAAGTTTGGAATTATGAAGTAAGTTTGGAATTATGAAGTAAGTTTGGAATCATGAAGTAAGTTTGGAATTATGAAGTAAGTTTGGTATTATGAAGTAAGTTTGGAATTATGAAGTAAGTTTGGAATCATGAAGTAAGTTTGGAATTATGAAGTAAGTTTGGTATTATGAAGTAAGTTTGGTATTTTGAAGGTATGAGCACTTGCGAGCGTACTCAACGCGAAAGGGTTCACGGGATGACAAACACGTGTTCGTTCATCACCTACAAACATGGCGGACATCGCGGAAGCACACACACAGAGCTTTTAAAGTTATCTACCGAGCTGTCTTCCATTGATCTTGGATATAGTGGAGTAAGCAAGTCTCTGTATGAATACGCAGAACATTTAGGCCAAAGAGCTGACCGCATTTCTGGATATTATGAAGTAAGTTTGGTCATTGGTATTATGAATGCGAGCGTACTCAACGTTCAACCAATTCCGCAAGAAATGGGCGAACTTTAAATGGTTATCGGGTATGGGATCTTTAGAAACCTAAAGATATTAGCGTTTCTTGTGGAAACTGGTAAAACTGAAAATTGTTTGGAAAGCCTTAACTGTTGCTACAAGTCCCTAACACAGTAGATGGTGTGTCTATTTATAGTCGCGAAGTTCTGGTATATATGCGATTACGTTGTCTTTTATTATCTTGCGCTTTAGTATTTTTAGCAGTTTGAACCGTATTAATTACAATTTTTCAGTGCATCCTGATTGGTTAAAAGTGACGGCCTTTGTTTCTTCTCGCGGGAAACTCTATGCTAAAAATAACTCTACCGTATACAGTGTTGTGTGACAATAAAATGTAGGAAGAGGAATACTCCTCTGTAATATACTCCTGGTAACCGCACACCAGCAGATACAAGCTATTTCAGTGAAGTTGATACATACCACCAAAATTAGGTCGCAGTCTTGAGTCATAGTTTTCGATAAGGCTGTCTAGTAAATACGTCATATTCTGGTCAGGGATACTGCAAGATAAGCAATACTATGTTACCTTTATAATCTCTAAATAAACTAGTAGTATTAATAGTACTGAGTAGTAGTGGACTTAGTAATAACAGTAGCAGACTTTTTCATCGCCAACTATTCAGGTCATGGCGAGTCTGCGGTACGTCAGCGGTTTTCCCTGTGAATACACTTATTTTTGACACACCGGAGGCTTTTGACACTGTCAATACTCATGTGGTACTTAAAATCTTTCAAAGTTGAAAATATTAAGAACGTCGGACATTTGGAAAAATAGTGATTTTACGCTCTTGAGTGAGATAGAAATCATGCGGTAATTTTGGTTTTCGCGCGAAAATTTTACCGGAAGTGAAATGTTCGCAGGTTTAACTGCTGATCAAATCTACCGTTTTTACAGCTATCTCACAATTAAATGCATGCTTGAATAGCTGAGTTTTCGGTGTAAAGTTTGATACCAAATATGTTAACCTTCGAGCGATTTTTCTGGTTAAAACCACCCTGATATCCTCATCAATTCACGAACCGGAAACAACTCACGACGGATGGATCGGAGCATCGTGTTGGATTTTATTGCGATTTGTAGCGAATTTACGGGACAACGGGAAATGGAAATCTTAATGGTCTGAGTGTATAATTTTGGATTACGAACGAGAACCAGGTCTAGTATGTGTATCCAGTCCGGCAAATCGAGTAATCGATATTGGTATAGAGATATGAACTTGTCAACTTTGGGTTTAGCATGTTTTGCTCGTCCATGCCATAAGAAGGATTGAGTGGCGATTTTCTTCGTAGTAGAGCATAGTGGAAAGGAAAAGTATAACACAAGCAATTGATCTATTTTTTTGCAACAATCAGATGATTTTGGCTTGTATACTGGACTGCTGGTCCGGCAAGGTGAGAATATATATTATGTTCGCTTGTATTTGCAAAATTGTGAAGTCGTTGCATAATTACATGCTTTGTTACTGATCTGAGGACATGTTAGAGTCATTTATGGTAAAAACCGCTTATGTACCGCGGGCGCTATTTCCGTGATTGTTGGCGATGATATAGTTAATAAGATGTACAACATTATGATAGTGGCTTTACAGGAATTGTACGTAGTGGTCAAAGTCGGTAGCATTATAGCTTTCGAGTTAAACCACTACAAATAATCAAATAAATATAAGTGAACGGGTTTACCGAAAATATTATAATCGAATTGTTTTGCCAATATTAAAGTGGGTACCGGTGTTTGAACACAATAATCATGATAATGAACCAAGGCTGTTGCTGCCTTACTAGGCGGGTAAAGACAGTTGGTCTCTGGGCTTTGTGTTTACGTATCAATTAGTGCATTTGTATTCTTGCTCTTTTTGACAATTTTTTTTGGGGAATTTAAAACGACGAAAAAATCACATAGAACTGAACACGACTGAGGAATGAACACACGAGTATCAGTGCTCTCGAAAAACGACATTTTCTAAATCCTAGTCCCTTCGAATAAATTAATAATGCATGGGCATTCTAGGTATACTAATTGCCTGAATAATATAATTGTTAATTTTTTGTTTATTCAAGGACAAGAGGTAATTAAGTTTCAGTTCACAAACTTATTTTTTTACAAAGGAATTTGTTTGAGCGGATTTCCCAAACATCTTAATACTCTCAGTTTCATACATTTTACAGTAAAAACTATTTCCAAAACGTGAAATTAATAATGTTTTCCGCACTCTTGTATTCACAAACAGCCAATAAGATTACTAACTGCGGTGCTACACTGTTTGCTATTCCGTGTTGTAATTTGTATCTCAACTTACAACTTGCCTACACAACCCTTTGTGTTTTATTGCAACTTTCAGTGTTTTCAGTTACATTATTATATAAAATGAAAGTGTTAGATCAGGTATCGTGGGAAAGAAAAATCTAAGAGGAAAGCGAAATATAATCACCAGTGCATTCGATATAATAAATGACGATATTCCCAAGATGAGGCCTTCGTGTGTGGCTCTGCTGTATACCGTTGTTATCATATATAGTTCGTGCTGCTCGACATTGTATAATCTTTTAGATCATCTATCACTGTTTACCTGGACTCATTAACTATTAATTGAGCTGATAGCGACTCGAGTTGCGTCAACTCTCGATGATTTTCATCGCTTTTTGGAAAAAAATCGAGTAAGTTGGCGAAGAAAATTTGGTGTGTTTGCAATAAAACGGACGATATAAAGCACTCATAGTTTCAAGCCACGCTCTTAACTCTATTTCTACATTAAATAAAATTTAGTTTAATTTAGACAAAAGTTATCATCCGGTTAAAGATTTTAAATATTCAACATGCGACATTTATCATCACAGTTGAGACGGAGACTTTAAAAGCTAAAAAACTTATAATTTGTAGAAAGATGGTGTATTGTTCGTGTTTCCTATTAAATTTTAAAACCGACTGCAGAAGCGATTATATCAGTCGAATAGCGTTTATATATGTTTTGATGTTCCTTGCTTTCTTGCTAGGACATGGATCGAAAATATTGCTTTTTCAAAACAAAATCAAGGTGTTATAATTGTTTTCAGCAAAAGCTATACTTTTCGTTCATAACCAAGAAAGTTAGTCACAAAAAGGAGTGTCTGTGTTCAAATTTTAATCACTTTTTTCTTAGTCAATATTATTTACGTCTGTGACTGTGTCGAGATAAGCACTATACAAACATACATGACTAAACGTGTGTGAAGAGGGTTGAGTTGTAGAAACCTAAAATGGCAAATTTAAGAATGTAATGTAGACTTGTGAATCTTGCATGATCACGATGTTTTGAAAACTGAACCTACGGGCAGACTTGAACTGTATTTTCATTTTCACAGGACATTTTGTTTTAAGACTAAATAATCAAACTTTTAATATTGCTTTTAATGTTTAGGCTATAACCTTATCTGGTCTCAGTTTACGATTGTCTACAATGCAAAATAAAACCTATATATTACATTAAGAAGAAAGAATTAGGTTTTCAACAGAACAAAGAGAAGACAGTCATTATATTACAATAACGAGGCAGTGTTAAAATGATTTATGTAAAAACGAACTCAGTGAAGGTAGCATATATTCCTAAAGTTTCAATATATTTTTATGAATATGTGTGAAAGTGCATAATTAGGAAATTTACTCTTTGCAAAACATTACTCGAAGTTCGATTTGTGTCAAAATAACTTGAAAGAAGTTTCGGAGAGTATATTAATTTTGTCGCCTTTGAAACGTCTTTATATCTATTCTTATTTGCTTCTTAAACCAATGAAAAAGAATAAGACACAAATAATATACATACATATTCCCATTTTTCTTTCACAGCAAGTATTGCGCTTTGACTAATAAGATATAAAATCTCGAATGATTCAAAGAGAAAATGAAGCGTATATAGAGACAATGATCCAGTCATTATGACTAGATTCGTCATTAAGAACTAAGTAAATACAAAGTTCCAGCGAATTGATATGCAAGTTTTTACTTACCTTTTTTGAGTTGTCTCCGCTCCTAGCAGCTGCAGGAGGAAATGTGAAGAGAAAAGGACCAAAAACCATTCCAGCCATAAACTCGACATGTTGAACACAAGGCCGGTTCACTGAATATTTCACACGAAGAGGTTACCACTTACTATGATCCCATAGCTCTAAAAATAAAATGAATGCTATTAAGACACAGTTGCAGAAAACTTATTAAATAAATGAAAATGTGGTTTGTGTTTGATATTAAATCAGTACGCTTCACCATTTATCTAGTGATAGTGCATCAGATGATTCTTACGGTCAACGCATCACCCACAACCACAAGTGTATATATTTGAACTAGTTCTGTTACTAAAGAATATTGATAGCATAGCTAGTATGTTCAGCTGCCTTTCTAGGTGGGTATGCGGCAGTGTTGGATTTACTTGATTAGATTTGACAATGTCCGATAGCAATGACTAACTTGCTAACAACGCTATATCCAACCACTCGTTAAACTTGAGAACTCTAGAACATACAATACGCCTTACACAAACAAACTGTATAGAATCCACTTTTGAAGAAGTGTATTATAGTCACTATAAATAGAAAACAGGAAACAGTGTCTCGGAGAGTACAACTCAATTTAATTATTCACCTGCACTTTGCACATCTTACTGAAGGAGTGCTTCGCATATTAAGAATCCTTGTTCAGAGACGTATGGAATCCGCTTCAGTTGGTTCATCAGTTATATATACTATTGGTTATTGTTATTATTTTAGGTCGAGGTAGAAAGTTACGCTGTTATGTCATAATAATGGCTTTGTATATAGTAGCATTAGGTGACCGCAGGCTGCTTAGCATGATATAACTGCATGTAACTTTTTAAACGGCACCTCCGGGTTGATAAGCGTATGGTGGTTTCATTAGCATGTGTCAGGGTAACATTCAGTATTTGGCATTTCTATTCGGATCATCTCAACAGCATTGAAAAACTCCAAAGATTTATTTAATCCTATAAACTCCTTTGCAGAAGGGTTGAACGTTTATAGAATGCAAACTCTTTGGATCGAAAGTTCTTCACAACGTTTACTTCGTAGACGATGTTTAAATTAAAGATTATTCAGTAAAATGTGAAACAACTTCAAAGCTCAATGTTGTGCTGTCAAATAAATAAGGTTAACATTCTTAAAAATAAAATAATTAGCTATGCAAATACATGATTTATTCAAAACCTCAAGATAGCCGTCAACCCAAAAAACTTCATATGCTTTAAAATCATTAAATAAACCGCTTCACTGGTTAGCTCAGTTGGTAGAGCACGGTCTAGAGTGCGGGAGGTCAGGGGTTCGAATAATCCCGGCCGCCTCCTTGGGCACTGTTGGCCTTATCTCCTCCTTCCCTTATCTATACGAGAGGGACGTGAAAGAACCTGTTGTCTTATTTCGAGAAAGAGTAGGGGATTGTCTCCCGACACAACAGCCTGGTATTCTGAGGTACTAACAATCACTCATGATTGTAAACTGCACGGCAGCACATTGCGCCACAATAGCAGTCCGTATCGCAAAAATATCCTTGTGAAGCGCATATGGATATATTCATCAGTATAGAATTTTCGCTATATAAATGAATACCTTTACCTTATTATACGGCTTGGCGTTTTCAAGTGCAAATACGGGCTAAAACGAATGCAAATATGAGACCGTATTACACGGGTCGCAAACAGGTTTACACAGGTTTATTCAACACTTAAAAGGTTTTGTAAGAGCGCGAGCCAATTGAAATGGGGCTGTTTGAGTAACAGCCAATCAGCTTTTAGCGCGGGAAAAACTTTTTTCGGTGCGAGCCGGCCCCCTTCATTTGACTTCAACTGAGGCTGAGAGGTTTCTTGTCTCGAGATTTCTTGTCTCAAGATTTTTTTCAAACAGAGCAGTAAGGTAAGCCAAAACAAACCTTTTTTTGTTCGTGTTAGCTGTTGTATAATAAACAATTTATTACACGAAAAGTTGTGTAATACAGCTGGGAATTTTTACTCGTCAATTTTATTCTTTCAGGCTCGAAAAAATAAAGCTGACTCGTAAAAATACCCAGCCGTATTTCACAACTTTCCGTGTAATAACCTCTTTTTATTTAAATTAAAATGACAAAACATTTGTCTGTGTAAACCAGGATAAAATATTATGCTAACCTATTTTTTATCATTTAAACCAGTTGTTATATTTTGTAAAATTATTTTTATCAGTGGTATATATATATATACAGTCAATGCCAAAAAGGTTGTCCTTGACAAACACACTAATATAAGTATATACTGTAAGTACCTTTTCATGGAATAATACTAATATCAATACTTACAATTATGGGATGTTGTCCAAAATATATTTTCTGATTGGCCTGACCCCAAGACATCTGAAAAATGTATTTTGACCGCAATGGTATGATAAGAAATATATCTGAAGTATATATTTTCTATTTTAGGACGGTAACGAACAAAAATATATTTAATATATATTTCCTGATATGCCATTCTGGTTAAAACGTATTTTTCTGATCTGTTGGGGGTCACGCCAATCAAGAAAATATATTTTAGATAACATCCCATAATTGTAAGTCTAGATATTAGCATTATTCCATGAAAAGGTACTAACAGTATAACTTATATTAGTATGTTTGTTAAGGACAACCTTTTTGGCATTGACTGTATATATATATGGAGCACATATGGAGCTGCAGATTTTGAACGTGTGATGCTTGTGGAAGATTATATATATATATATATATATAAAATTGGGAATAAAAATCTTGCCTTAACAACGATGACTGTCGCTAGTTAAGAGGATCCAAATGGATACCAGACGCTTGTACACTTGAAATATTATAGATGAGTATATAAATGAGTGACTTGCGAACTCTTCACTGGTCCATAATTTAATGCTGCAGTAAACGTTTCGGCCTTCGGCCTTCTTCAGTACAAAATTCAGGCTAAATACTTGGAACTTGTGTTAAACAACAAACGCCTAGCATTGCAAGTGCGGCTACTAGTAATGATCAAGGCTGTTTTAACTTTAGAGGAAGATGCGATTTCTGCCGCAATTACCTTAAAGAAACTCGTACATTCTCTAGCACTAAAACTGGAAGAACCTATCCTATTAAACAGCATATCAGCTGTAATTCTAAGAATGTAATCTATATAGTTAGTTCCAAGAAATGTTCAGTTCAATATATTGGTTCTACCAGTACTGAACTTAAGATCAGATTTCGTAACCATAAATCGCATATGAAAACTAATAAGAAAACTTGCGAGGTAGCGATTAATTTTAATAATAAACCTCACGTCATTTCAGATTTCCAATTTATCGCATTGAACGTATTATAAATATTACTGCTAACCAAGACAAGATTCTTTTGACTCGAGAAGCTTTTTGGAGTGCACACTCAATCCACATGGACTGAACAAAAGACAGGAATTTAATTCAAAAAATCGCATCATTTATAATTAGCACATCTTTTTTACTTTGTACCATATTTTTCTATAGCGCTATTACTGTCCATGTATGGTATGCACCATTACATAACTCCTATTATCTATACATGGCAGAGTTACGTCATCATATTTTTAGTACATACTAATAGTAACGGTACTCAGTCACAATGGTTTTAGTTTTGCTCTATCATTTCTTTTATTATCTTTTTAACTTATTGTAATTAGCTTCAATATATAGCAGTTATATGTTTTTATAACTTAGTTCCAAGTATTTAGCCTGAATTTTGTACTGAAGAAGGCCGAAGGCCGAAACGTTTACTGCAGCATTAAATTATGGACCAGTGAAGAGTTCGCAAGTCACTCGTTTATATACTCATCTATCAATATTTCAAGTGTACAAGCGTCTGGTATCCATTTGGATCCTCTTAACTAGCGACAGTCATCGTTGGAAAGCCAAGGTTTTTATTCCTAATTTTATATATATAAAATTGACTGTATAATTGACTGTATATATATACACTCGTTTTCAAAAACATTGCACTGCAAATATATATATACCTTTTGTATTCTTGTCAAATTTGACAGCTGAAACAATGGAGAACAAAAGGTATATATATATAAATCAAAAGCAATGTTTTTGAAAACGAGTGTATATATATATTTATAATATAGATACAATAGTACGCGCGCTCTGATTGGCTAAGAAGCCATGTTTTATCAGAGTATATAACATGGTTAGCCGTGTTATATAGTTTTCAACTGGCGGTTTCCTTTCATCGCGCGCGTAAATCTATATTATAAAACAGATAAAGAAGCCTTAAATCCATGTTTTATACTATCATAAAACACTCTGGTCATTTGAGAACACTCTAGAAATGTTGAAAGCACGCGCCTTCGGCTTGTGCTTTAACATTTCTCTCATGTTCTCAAATGCCCATCGTGTTTTATGATAGTATAAAACATGGCTAAGGCTTCTTTATTTGTTAAATATATATATATATATATATATATATATATATACACTGAAACAAAAAAACTCTGCCAAAGACTTATATATATCATATATATATATCCTTTATATTTCCGTCAAACTTTTTTGACAGTTGTTGCTTTGGTAGACACAAAGAAACATAATAGGCTTTGTTTTTCTTTGTCTTTGACGGTAATGAACTAATATGTTTAACCGTGAAATTCTGGCATTTTGGCCAGCAAGGTTTTGATCACACGTCAGTAGCAAGAGCAATAGCAAATTAAAATACAAACCGGTCGCTGGACGCTGTAAATCGACCCAACAAAATTACCGGTTTTTGTATTTTAATTTGCTATTGCTCTTGCTACTGACGTGTGATCAAAACCTTGCTGGCCAAAATGCCAGAATTTCACGGTTAAACATATTAGTTCATTACCGTCAAAGACAAAGAAAAACAAAGCCTATTATGTTTCTTTGTGTCTACCAAAGCAACAACTGTCAAAAAAGTTTGACGGAAATATAAAGGATATATATATATGATATATATAAGTCTTTGGCAGAGTTTTTTTGTTTCAGTGTATATATATATATATATATATACAGTCGCTGCCAAAAAGGTTGTCCAGAAGAACATAATATAATACTTTAATATCCATTGTTTTGGCCTATTGTTTTGGCCTAGACAATAGCCCAAAACAATGGATATTATAGTATTATATTATGTTCTGCTGGACAACCTTTTTGGCATCGACTGTACTATATATATATATATATACAGCGAAGTGCAAAAACTTTGACCCCCCACACCTCAACTATATAACTATATCGGGTGCATTATGGGTAGGAGTAAAGTCATTAAAATGCAACTACAGCCGATATCCGCGCGCGTTTGTAAATCGTCATAGCGAAGACTTATGCAGTTGATTTGAAGTTCAAGATTTCATCTAGAATACAACATTTTTACTCGGGACAGGCAGGACAGCTTAAATAAACCTGAGTATTTAAATGCACTCTATATATTTACTGTTAGATCGAATATTTGCAAAACAGAACATATCCCGCCTGGTCGGCGGAAAGAGAACGGGAAATGATCATGCCGAAGTTTCAGGTTCGAAGCGTGAATTCATAACTATTTGTGAAGCTGTTAGGATATCTTATGATGACCTAAAATATCGAGATAACCCATGAAGAGGAGACATGATTACACCTAATCTGTAGGTTCGGGGCCAATATCAATTCGTTTGAAACTTTTACATTCTACATTTGTTGTTAGTGATTCTAGGGTTAGGGTTAGGTTAAACTGAGAGCGATGAAAAAATTCAGCTCGATATGAGCGCAGTTATTCCGTTCTCTGTCTTCTACTTCTGTGAAGACTGAACTGATCAGTGTTATTAGACTCATATAACGTTTCAAAGAGCAGAATGAAAGGATTCATATAAACTGACCGGAGCTGACCGGATGCACAGACTGCACAAGAGCCTGGCTTTTAGTTGGAAAACGTATCGACAAAGCAAAATAAACACTTTATAGTGTAACGTAAGGAAACCTCTTACAGTTTGAAGATCGAATAGTTTTCTTTAACTGTTGTGTAATGTTTATTTTTAGCTGATCCCGATGAGAGGAAATTTACAATCTGTGAAAAAACTGCTGTTGTTTGGAGCTGCAATATAATTACAAAATGAAACTTCGAAAATTAAATATTCAAAAGTTTGTCGCGGCTAGTTATCTACGAAATTAGGAAACTAGGATTCATAATAAAGTGATGTTGTTAAATGGGACCACAGCTACTAACGTTTTTGGTTTAATGACGAAGCTATAATAAACAGTTTCGTCACAATTATCATGAGATTTAAATAGGATACATTTTAAGAATGAAAGAGTGAAAACTGTGCAACAATAATAAGAACATTCAGCGATGCGAGTCCAAGAATTATCGAACGTACCTTTCAAGAAAAGCATTCACTAAAAAATAATACAATAAAAACAGGATCCCGCCGAACCTTGAATAAAACTGGATAAGAGAATTTCAAGCGGAATAACTAAGAGTTTACTGAGAAATTTTAGAATTGTTTAGTACCATATGCATAAAATACGGCAAAGATATGGGGTACGTTGATTTTTTTCCGTTTCTCAATCAAAATCATTAAATGTTTTATGAATTTGTTGTCAATAAATTTATGAAATTGTGTAAGCCTTTAAACTATTTTCCGCGAAACAGTTTAAAAAATAACGTGGAATTCTTGCTTCGCAGATGAAATTCGGCATGATAGTTCCGTCCGGGTTACGTTCTGCTAACGTAAACATCAATTTATAAAATCAGGGAAAATATTAAACCAAACAGTAAATAGAGAGTGCATTTACTTTAATTACTTTAGCTTTCCTGCCTGTTCCGAGTAAAAGTGTTGTATTCTAGATGAATTCTTCAACTTTAAATCAACTACACAAGTCTTCGCTATGATGATATGGAAACGCGCGCGGATAAAACTTACTCCTACCCATAATGCACCCGATATAGTTATATAGTTGAGGTGCGGGGGGTCAAAGTTTTTGCACTTTGTTGTATATATATATATATATATATATATACAGTCAATGCCAAAAAGGTTGTCCAGCAGAACATAATATAATACTTTAATATCCATTGTTTTGGCCTATTGTCTTGGTCTAGACAATAGCCCAAAACAATGGATATTAAAGTATTATATTATGTTCTGCTGGACAACCTTTTTGGCATTGACTGTATATATATATATATAGACCAAGACAATACGCCAAAACAATGGATATTATAGTATTATATTATGTTCTGCTGGACAACCTTTTTGGCATTGACTGTATATATATATACATGTATATAAATGTAATAAGTAGTTTCTGCCAGTAGTTTCTGTTTCAGCCTTGTTACAAATAGTTCACATTTTAAGTCACGCCCCCTCACGCCCCTTCTGACGTAGAAAGAAAACTTCGGTACATATTCAACTTTTAAATGATAGTTCGAAAATTATCGTGTAGCTACGTTTGGAGCAGTAAAATAAGCAGTAATAAAGTAAGTGAGAAAAAAACAATTATTATCGAATGGCGTTATTATATTATTCGTACTTCCGTACTTTTGAACTTACCATTGTTTGGGCTCCATGGACCATTCTAGCGATCTTATTCAGTAGAGCCAAATATAAATAACAAATGCGGTTGTGTTTAGTGTTACGTACGAGCCATACACAGTATTTATACTTTTTGTTATCTATGTGCAAAATTAAAAATCAAATTTACAAGACTGTATATTTTATAACACCTATTCGAGTGGCTTATTTTGAAGAAACAATAAATAGTTAAATAGCTGAGAGCTCTAGCGAATGGCTTGATTGGTGTGTATGATAAAGGTAGTTTTGTACATATGTTTTATATAATCAAAATTATATCTCGCACATGGAAATGAAAATAAGACTAGCTTTGATAATTTATGTGCAGCAATCTCAAAACATAGTATGTGCTAGAGATACTCGCAAAAGTATAAAGAGCTTGCCGTTATACGTAAACCAGGAAATAATTCGTTGTTCATGATCACACAAAGTAATTTTATTATAGTTGGCTCATTTTGTGAATATCCAAAGTAAAACAACACCGCCTAAAAACGGCTCCTAATCGGTTCAAAACACATTAATAATACATGATTTGTTTTAGTATAGCTGATCTGGCGCCAGAAAATAAAATTTAGACCTTGTTTTGTTTCTTTTAACTTTTAAAAATTAAATTACTGTCAGAGATTTTTCATCCTGTTATTATATCACTGAGAATAAACCTACTCGCTCATAATAGATGTCCTACTTCCAAATACTCCGCTTCCCGATTAGCTCAGTGGTTAAAGCTCCGGTCTGTTGAGCGGGGAGGTCGCGGATTCAAACCCCGGCAGCCGGACCAACACTCAGGGGCTTAAAATAACTGAGTAGAAAGTGCTGTTACATAATCCAACAGTAAACGGTTAGACCTTCTCGTCTTCTCGGATAAGGATGTAAAACCTTAGGACTAAGTAAAGAGAGGGCCACATGTTAGATTGTAAACGTGTTTAAACCCTCTATAAATAAAGTGACTTTACTTGGCTTTTGGGTAGATCAATATCATCTTTAAAAGGGCTTGGCGGAAATGTATAGTACCTCATTCATAATGCCCGCCTCCTAATTTGCATAATTTGGAATATTAATCATTAGGAAACTAATGCTACCACATAAAAGATTATATCAAAACTAGAAATTGTGTTCAGTTTTAGAGCAATGTGGATAATTGCTGTTGAGTTATAGGCATTTCATAAGCAGAAAATACACGAAAGCAACTGGCTAAGACACCAAGAGCATCTGTCGTACGACTTCCTTATAAGGATGTACGTGTAGAGGGTCACTGAAGTACACGAGGGAGATCCCCGATGTACGCACAGGAGACTTGCAGTTTGCGGGTAGTATTATGTGTTAAAATTAGGGTTCTTTCTCGGTGTAAGAAACCCGAATATTTGAATTGCAAATCATTTGCAGCAGTGTTTATTAACACAATACATACAATAGAATACAATACAATACATAGTAATGATTAGTGTATGCTAATGAAAAAGCAAGATAAAAGTTCTAAAAAAGCGATCGGCAGTGAAATCTTTTCGTGGCGTAGTGGTGAGGGATTAGTGACGGTTAGGGTTTGGTTTAAAATCAGGGTTGATTAGGGTTTGTTTCGATTCTTCCCAGACGCTAAATGTTTTTTGTATAGTTGAGGGTGGTATACTTGTGAGTATTTTCGTTCTAAAAAAAATTAGTTTGTACTTTCAGGGAATCCTACAAATTCAGGTTTCTTACACCGAGAAAATACGAAAATTAGTCACAAATCGAATACTGAAGGTCGCTTAGCTTAGTCAGGTTACCAGACATTGTGAGAACTCGGGTTCGAACCGCAGAACGATATGTTTTTCTCAATTTTTGATTTTTCCTTTATATTTTGGTTTAAACTCGTCGTTTGCCTATGAATCTAGGCCTAGGCCAGTGAGAACTCGTTGTTTACCTGTGAACCCTACAATCCTGGTCAAATGTCTTTGGGACACACTACTTCTAAGAACGTAGTGATGTCCAATAGCCGACTTCCGCGATATGCTTTACTTGTTACGCACAAAGGTGTCAATACGAGGCTCCGTGCTAAATTAAATTTATTATTTTCTCTGTGAAAAGAATTTTATTTTTTTAGCACGAGGCCTCGTATTGAAACCTTTGTGCGTGACAAGTAAAGCATATCGCGGAAGTGGGCTATTGCCTACAATATTCGAGTAGTACGTTGTCACAATTCCCCCCCCCCCCCCCCCCCCCCCCCCCCCCCTCCCCAAAAACGTTTGACCACGATTGCAGTTCTAGGTGGGTGAGACCTCCGGCGTCGTTTACCTGGGAACTTGTTTACTGACCGGTTAGGGTTAGGTTTATGGTACGGGTTAGGGTTTAGTGTTAGTGCATGTGCAGTTTCGGTAAAAGGGAATAAGTCTCTACCTAGTTTGTGAGGCTGAACGTTTCAAAATGGCGTATTACACGAGTAGGACGCGAAAAGATTCATGGCCGCTTTTCTCCGCCATTTTGGAAACTCACGTTCAATCGAAAGCTGGGACGACTCCTGTGCGTACATCAGTGAACTCTCTCACGTACTTTAGTGACCCTCCACACGTACATATGGCAGACTATTGTGCTTCCTTATAAGGAGTTCGTACGATAGACCCTTCTCCGCTAGGAAGACTTCCGTTGTTTTTCTCATGCAAATCTCTCTAATTTTAAATGGCTGTAACCGCATTGCTTTTTAAGCCTACAGCACTGAAATTTCACAAGATCACATGTTTTCTGTACATGTGGATAAACTATTGAAACAGGAATATGCAGTTATGAAAAAAGCCTATAGAATTATATGAAGAGTTTAAATAGCAAGCGAAATATTCACATATACGAACACAAGGAAACTTAATTATTGGGTTATTTAGTACTGTCTTGACCGACTGCGATGAACAGCACAAACGTCTCAGTTCAGTGCTAGTTCAAAAGCAAAAAATATATTAATCTCTTAAGTGCCACGCTTTGATGTGTCATGCAATACCACGAGCTCACAATGGGCCGGCCTGGCAATACCCAGTTAAAGCTACTAGTATCTCTAGTCCTCTTACTTGCAAATTATAGCTGTTCGGAAAGAACGCCGGAAGAACAGTCCTAAATGCAATATTTCATCAGAACGAAACCCAATATTTCAAAATGGACTTCTTGCCTGTTTAAGTCAGCTGAGTGAATCAGAACGCACATCCGAGTTGGCGACTCGATTACCATATGAAATTGGTAACTAGTACAGTGTCGTGTACTAGACTTTTATCCATTTTTAAAATACCAAAACCAAAAGGAGTGTTTCACAGTGGTGCACTTAGTAGAGTCAAGTCCTCAAAAGAAACATAATGTATGCCTACACTGAATTCTATATTAATATTTTATTTCTCTTTTATATAGTTTACGATGTCATTAAGAATACGAGATCGACGCCCATACACATTGGATTTTGTCTTAACTACGCAGGGAGTCAACTGATCTTAATGTTGGAACACTAGCTCGAGATAAAGTAAAAAGCATATTAATTTGTTGAAAAAATGTAAAGAAATACTATTTGTTCAATTATTGTTAAAGCTGAAGCCCGCTTTTATATTACTGTTCTTGTTTTTTTGTTTCAGTTATAAGAAGTATTGTTATAGCATGCAAAATAATATTGTATTAGTAGATAAATTGTCATTCCAGTAACCATATATTAGCCTTGAGTTTTAATAGACTGACCACATAAATCATTAGGCAAGTCTTAATATTTTAATTATTATTCCTTGTGGAATATCGAGATAATCTTAATATCGTTCTTCGAAAAAGTTAATCCATCTTCCAAGGAACGCGGACCTTTTCAAAATATATTGAAGCCGCATTTCAGTTCAACATTTAGCAAAATGCAAGTAAAACAGCGAGGGAAAATAATGCATTGTTACAGAGATTATATAGTACGCGCGTTATGTAGACGCCAAACAGTTGTGGGAACACGAACCTCGCATTTTTCATTTTGGTTGAATACTAGATAGAACATTCAATCAGTTCTGTTCTTTTAAAAGAAATCTCTTGATAAGTTCTAAAACGAAGGTCTTCTATATAATAATTCCATTTCTTAATAGACTTAATAGACCTTTCAGCTTGTCTGTTTGGTGCCCCATTTCAGACACGTGATAGTTCTCCAGAGGATTCAGTGCTTTGTTTTCTAATTATAGAAATTGGTACATTTCTCTTGCTGGATACAGAAAAACAAAAAAGCTTTACTCAAGGAAAAGTCACGTGGTCTGAAATGGGGCAACAAACAGGCAAGCTGAAAGGGTCTATTTGACTAAAATTCTATAACTCACCATTAATATTGCAAACTAATATTTCATTGTAACACCTACACCTTTAATGATGGCGAAAACGATCTTATTATGGTAATATACTACGGTTCTTTGACAGTAAATAGAACGCTTTTCGAATCTTTCCACGCGGGAGCCTGCTGCATGTAGGGAAGGTGGGAGATGTAGTGTCAACATTAGTCACAATTCAAGCAACATTAGTCAATATAAGCTGGTCGTCATGAAAGGACTGTACATATATGAAAAAAATAACTATATAATGGCACATTTCCAATTCGTTTTTATGGGATATCATATCATATCATATCATATCACGAATCTGCGTGCAAACCTAAAGTTTTCCCGTTTAGAATATAATTACTGTCTGATTAGCGCCATTAACGATTTCACGATGGACCATTACACCGAGAAAAGTTTATCCTTTGTCTTTGGAAATATGCACATATTTTTGTGTTTTGGTTCTTCTACATTTTATAAACTTATAAATGTGGCTTTTAATTATGGCTATATATACCTGCAGTAAGGTATTGAACATAATCCGGCATTTTTTTTATTTACAACTGCGTGTCCAAGAAATGGGGCCGGAATTAAATGACCGCCACACTACTATTGTGTTACAGATCTGACGATACTTCATTGGATCATAGTTAATAGAGTGGAATGGTTAGGAAACCCAGCGACCTTCTTTGTTATAGGTCTTTGTTAGCTTTTTTCAACCTTGAACGTGCACAAAAGACAATAGAAATTCCAATGTGTTAATCAATCAGCCAATAGAAACGTGTGAATTCAGTCGTTGAGGGGACGCTAATGAACTATAACCGTGCACAATCTTTTGTTTTACCCCTTCCAACCTAAATCGCAGCGCCTTTGTTAGCCCCTTTGAAGTTTGCCGGGTTTCCTAACCATTCCACTCTATTAACTATGATTGGATCAAGTAGATTTCTTTGCCGTTTATATCAAGTAGATTGGATCAAGTAGATTTCTTTGCCGTTTATATCAGTCACGAATGTGATTCCTGGAATTTGATTGGCTGAGAGCAGCCCAATTTCCGGTTAATTCGGTGCAAAGTTGTAATGCAGTGCAGGAAGTTTAAATTCAGTGCAATTTAAAAATATCTTTCAGTGGTACATCGTAAAACATAACTTTTGTCAAACATGTTTTACGCCAAATTACGGGTTGGCCCGAAGTGTTGTATGAACACTTTGAGACGACAATAATTGCGAGACCAAGCTTAGAACATTTCACTCAAGCACCTGCCGACTGTGAACAATATCCATGCAAGCTAGATCTTGTTTCAGTGTTTTCCATCTGAGGTGTCCTGACATAAGATAACCCTAAGGTTACCTTAAGGACCTACCTTCTCATCATTGTATTTCTTATTATGCCTTATAACTCGTATACATTTCCATCATCTTATGAGAAAATAAATGTAATTGTTGTTGTTGTTCCTCCGTTCTTGGTGTCAGCATCGTCACTTTCACTCGGTCACGATCAGGAGTACCAATACTTTTAAGAATTGTTTGGGAATGAAATTAATCTTGCCCAATGATAGAAAAAAATGAGTGGACATTGCATGTTTCTTTGTGGCTTGCCATTATAAGTTTCAGTCTCCTTCAAGATGTAGAAAATGAGCACTAGCACAGTGGCAGCTCACTAATACTAGAAAATGGTGGTCTGTAGTTTACGACCCCAATCGAAAATATTGTATTGAGAATTTAGCCTGAATTTCAGCCGTCTCCACTGGTTTGTTATTGAGAATTACAAATATATGACTTTATTATTTTCACATGTAGAACGACATTACCTAACTATTCACAATGAATAGCAACATTATGTGGAATTTGTTGTTCTAAATTGCTTGATTTCTTGTAGTCGTACTGCACCTGATATAATTACAATAGTTCAAATTTGAGTGACTCGATATCGTGCAGACTACATGTACTCAAATAACCATTGCACTTCAATCAATAATACCCATACCAAGTTTATTTTAATAATTCTAACGACCCTCAAGGAACAATAATATTGAAAAGAAAGTAATATTAAACTACAGAATTGAAGGAAATTGTGGCTGAAATGTACATGCACAGCAGGTATGTGTGTGTTGTGTGTGCATTATGGCTCTATCATTTCCACCCCTGGCATACCATAGCCCTAACCTATGCTATAGATGGCCCGAGTTAAGGCCACTCAGGGCCTGTTGTTTTTTGTAAAATTTACTTTTATTATGTCCCAACATCCATTCTCTATATATTGTATTAACATTTATTTATTGTATAGTTATTCTTAAAATATAGTATAGTATAGTTAGCATAGTTACCGCCTCACTGGTTAGCTCCGTTGGTAGAGCACGGTCTAGAGTGCGGGAGGTCGGGGGTACGAATCCCGGCCGCGTCCTTGGGCAGGGACGTTTATAAGCCGTTGGCGTTGTCTCCTTCTACTTCTAATCAGTATTTGAAGGGGACGTGAAAGAACCTGTTGTACTACTCGAAAAAGAGCAGGGGATTGTCACCCAGTACAGCAGCCTGGTCATTGCACTAACCACATTCAACATTGTAAACTGCGTGGCAGCTATTAGCGCTGTGAAGCAGTCCGAAATAATTCACTGACGGGATATGTCAGTCATATGTAAAGCGCCATGAAACTGTGGTTGATATGGCGCTATATAAATATGGCCATTATTATTATTATTATTATTATTATTACCGGGTAACCGGAAATGACGAAATTACCGGAAATTACCGGTTATAACCCGTAATGAGTCTTATTGTTATTATTATTATTAGTGCGCGTGTGTGAGACAAGCCGGTTTTACTGGTGTCCCGTAGTTCAACAAACTTGAGAACAAATGAATGCTCAGTATGATGCGAATGTTTGAGAGAAACCAAACTCAAGACATCGTCCAACATGCTTTCCTATGGGAAGGCCCATATGGGCGTTTGGCAGGAATACAATCACGATGTTGTACTGGATGGCAAAAAATCTGCCATCTTTTATTTGAAGGCACTTGTACGAGATCGGTAGTGTTACTAGCAAGATCTGTTTGTAAATACAATTTCCACCTCCAGTCGATTGTCGATCTTTCTAAAACTGCATTTTGAAGTCCTCTTCTCGACCCGTTTGCCCTCTTGGCAGGTCTAGAGATGTTGGCGGACAACGCCAGAGAGACTGACCACCCGTAGAGAAAGAAATACGAGGCCGTGTGTCGGCAATGCAGGCCTTTGATCCAGTCCCCCAGTCTGGCGCAGGTAGTGATCCAGCGGTCCGTGCTTCTCCGAGGGACATACTATTTCGTAATCCTGGTCACTTTTTGGCAGGAGAGCTGCATCAACACTTACCCCAATGGGAGCGGGTTCTACGGGGCAATCCCAAAAAGGATGAAATTCGGGATTATATTAAGAATGGCATGAGAGTGGCCGACTTTTGGACCCCACACAAGGGGGATTTCCAAGGGAAGTATAACAATTCTCCGCGCCCACCTCGAGCAGTTTTCCCAAACAGTAAAACATGTTTGGAGTTCGAAGAGTTCATCGGCAAGACTATCCTGGAGCGTGTTGGTAACGGCTCTCTCTCCATTTGGGGTAAAGTAAGTGCTATCGAGCCACCTCACCTTGTCATGCCCATTACAATCGAGCCGTCCAAGCCTCGAATGTGCCATGACGAGCGTTTTTTTAATTTATGAATTATAGACCTTCCATTATCCTTGGATTACATTTCTAACCTACCACGTTATGTGTCCAAATCGCACTTCCAAACCGTATTTGACGACAAAAGTGGATAGGATCACCTCCAGCTATCCCCTGAGAGCTCGTCCTTTTTTGGCCTAGAATAGAAAGGTTGGTACTTTAATTTAGGTACAACACGATACCGTTTGGCTGGAATTCCAGCGCATACCTTTACCATACAGTTGGCATGGCAGCCACCAGCGCCGTCCGCTCATGGGGTGCCCCATGCAGCCAGTATATTGATGACCGGCATGTCGGCCAGCTGGCCCCAAGTGGACATCTGGAACGATTTTGAGCTGGCAGAAGCAGCCGCCTTTATAGTTTGTTCTACCTTAGTTTCACTGGTTATTTCATCGGCTTGAGGAAATCAGTTGTGATACCACAGAAAAGAGTAAAGTTTTTTGGGGTTCCTGTGTGACTCCGATCTCCAAGCCTTCATTCTGCCGGAAGACAAAAAAGCCAAATTTGCGAGACTGCGCGAGTCAAACCTTAGCAACCGTACAACCTCGGTGAAAACCCTTCAACGACTTGCTGGTAAAATCCCCTCTTTCTGCATCGCTGTCCCGGCTGCCCAGCTCTATACCAGGGAGATCTTTCGTGCCACGTCAGAGCCAGGCCGATCTGGCCGGTCTATTAAAGTAAAGGGGGATCTCCTAGCCGAAATCAAGCATTGGCGCTTCCTCGACACGTGGGACGGCCATCTTCCGTGGTTTGAGGAACATCACGTGGTTGTTAAAGTGTCTAGCGATGTGTCTCTGTACGCTTGGGGTGGTGTCATAGACCCTCGTGGATCCAACCAATCGCGGTAAAAGAGGCGTTGGCGCTCGTTCATGCACTTAAATCCGAAAGTACAACCGTCTCCAATTGCCGAGTGGACGCTCATATTGACCCTCTCACTTTCATCCAAGCCTGGAGAAACGGGGGCGGAAAAACAAAAGCCTGAACGATGCCCTAAAACGATTATACCCTGTGTCCCTATCCCAGAATATCTCCATCAACCTGTATTACGTACCATCAGCCGAGAACCTTGCGGATAGGCTCTCTTGTGTCTTATCTGACAAGGACTGTTGGCCTCCAAGTGTTGGAAAGAGATCGAACGTTTCTTTGGACCGCATAACGTCGATTTGATGGCACTTGATTGTAATGCTCAGGTTGGACGCTCCAGCTTGCCCCTACCTAATTTCACGCCGTTTGCCACACCCGCCTCGTCCGGAATTAACGCATTTGCGCAGGCAATCCCGCCATACGAAAACGTCTACGTGTTCCGGCCTTGGGTCCTGATAGGACCGATTGTTCGTCACCTGAGCAGTGCTTTGTGTACCTTTACGATTGTAGTTCCCAAGCTCTCTCCTATCCCGTACTGGTGGCCCCTGCTCCACTCCCGGGCAAGCGATTACATACAATTAGGCAAGAAAGAGGACGCCGGGATATTGCTGTTCCCCTCCCCTCGTAATGGCTTCGTTACGCGCCCCTTGCAGTGGGATGTGTTTGCTTTCCGGATAACCAACAGTCATTTTCCCCTTTTCCCCACAGAGCCAGCGGCCCAGAATCTGGAAACCGGCTGCTCCTTGCCCTGACTGCTCCTACCTCAACGACTGACTTTAACTTTTGTCAGAGGTGCGGTTTCCGCACGGCCCTTACTATGCCGGATGACCCCAAAGATCATGTGGAAATTGACCTCGGCGCCATCGACAGTAGGTTGGCACAATTGGCAGCTGCAAAATCCAATAAGGGTTACGAGCGCCAAAAGTCGGCTTTGCAGAACCAACTTGAAGCTTTTTTCTCATCCCTACCTGTGTCCAAGTGCTTGGCGTCCGCCTCCCCGTCCGACATCAGGAGGTTCCTTGTTTGAAAAGACAACTCGGAAAAGACTCCGGTCCACCGTTATCCTGCCCTAGTTTGGGACAACGCCGAAGCCACTCTTGTGCTTGTCCGACTCGCCTGGCCGCAGGCACGGTTGATAGCCTCATCGGAAAGCTGAGAGCTATCTTCACTCAAGCTGGCCTGGGTGGCGAGTGGGACGACCGGTTGGGTATCGGCAATCCAGATTCGCACCCCCTCGATCAAAGCTTACTTAAAGTGTGTACGCGAGGAGTAAGCTCAGACCAGAGTGCAACCACGGAAAGCCATACCGATGTTCGCGGATAAACTTAAAGCGATAGCGCGACACATTTTATCCAAGCTAAGGGAACCCGACACCAGCCCCGCAACTATTTACGTACTCAGTAGAGATCTGAGTTTCATTTCAATCGACTTCTTCGAAGGAGACCGGTCGTCCGATTTGGGAAGGGCAAAGTCTAAGGAAGTAAGTTCTTTCCTTAAGGACATTCGCCAATGGATGCTTGCCGACCGGCTAATGCTGAACGATGACAAGACTGAATTTCTGATTATAGGCACTAGGCAACAATTAGCTAAAGTAAACATTGAACATATAACTGTCGGAAATTGTAATATTGCACCCGTTCCAGTTGCCAGAAATTTAGGTTCTTGGTTCGACTCTAAGTTGTCCATGAACACCAATATTAATAAGATATGCAATTCTTCATTTTTCCATTTACACAACATTAGACGCATAAGGAAGTATTTGTCCACTGAATCTACCAAGCTTTTAGTACATGCCTTTGTCACAAGCCGTATCGATTACTGTAATAGCCTTTTATACGGATTACCGCAGACACAACTAATTAAGTTACAGAGAGTACAAAATACTGCTGCCCGTCTTATTTGTAAGATACCAAGATTCGACCATATAACACCTATATTATATCAGCTGCATTGGCTTCCAGTTAAGTTTAGAATTATCTTTAAATTATTACTTATTACTTTTAAGGCATTGCATGGTCTGTCACCTATATATATTAACGATCTAATTAAGATTAAGAGTAAGTCCAGATATTGTCTTCGTTCTAATACCGAATTGTTACTAGAACCACCTTATGTGATAACTAAGCCTACACTTGGCGATAGAGCCTTTGTATCTGCTGCTCCTAAACTGTGGAACGATCTACCGAACTCTTTACGAAATGAACAGTCTCTCGATTCTTTTAAACGTTCAATTAAGACTTATCTTTTTAGGAAAGCATTTAACTGTAATTTATTTTAACATAGTTTTTTTTAATATTAGAATGTATAGTTTCTACTCATTTTTAGTATCCTATTAGTTCTTAAACATTTAGTATTAATCTATTAGTATAGGTTTAGCTTCCGTAAAATTAGTATTAACATTAGTATGGATTTTTAACATTATATTATTTAGGCTAAGCTATACATAAGTTATTTACATATCATGTAATGCGCAAGTGATCATATACACATGAAACTTGCGCAATATAAGTCCATAAATTATTATTATTATTATTATTCCTTTCCCGATGATTCCGGTCTACTGGTGAACCACACATTCGGAAAAACGCTGCGCGGTGACTTGAACCACTTCTTTGCCGTACGCCAATGCAGTGAGTCCCCCATCTGTCCCGTGGTGAACTTTAAGCTGTATCTCGACATTTGCCGCTTCATCAAGGTGGATATTTCGCGAGCCTACTTATTTCGTAACGTCACAAGGACAAGTCACATTTCCGGAAATCCTTTTGTGGGCTCCGCGGTCTACAACCGTCTCAAAAGATACCTTAAGGGACTGAATATGGATGAAGGGGAAACTCCCCATAGCGTCCGTTCTGGGTGCTCTATCACTCTGGAATTGTAGGAGTCCCAAGGATGCAATAGCGCAGCACATTGGCTGGCGGTCTGCACCGATGGTGGAGCACTGCAACGACTTGGGAAGGACGATCAAGGCAGGGAACCCAGCATCCGTCTTGGTAGCCAACCAGACGCCTGGAACCTCATCAGCTAACTCCGCTCTGGAGGCAATCTCCTCATACAGAACTTTAAACAACCTTGAGGGCTTTAGACCCGCCTTTCAATGAAGATAAACTTTACCCAACTTAGTGATTCAGTAGTTCGAAAGCTTGTTAATCTTGGATTTTCTGAGTTATGGGAAGAGAGCGGTTTGGCTCTCCACTTCCCCGTAACGTGACGGCTCCCTAGTCTGCAGAGCTAAGGGGAAGTGGTCACCGTAGGGCTAGTTTCTTCCCATAACTTAATGCAGCCTGGGGTGAATGGGAGCGAGGGCCTCCAGCGAGAATCTATTACTATTCTCACTGGGGCTATCGCGTACAATCCCCTAATCAGCATCCGCTAGCATGCCTGTTACTTTAATCCCCTTGTGCACGTGAGTTGCGTAACTCCTAAAGGGCGCGGATATAAATAAACTCCTCCAAAATCAAGTATTTGGATCATTTCATGAAAACGGGAGAGAGAGTAACGGTTGGCGCCCTTCCCCACTCCCAGCAGCGATGTCTGATCCTCCTTTTTCTGGGAGCCACCGCTCCTTCTCGCCTCCGGTTAGTTTCTTCCATAACTAAATGCAGCCTGGGGTGAATGGGAGCGAGGGCCTTCAGTGAGAAACTATTACTATTATAATAATCTCAAAGTTTTTTTTAAGAATATCGAATATTAATTGATTTAGACATTTGAACTATAAGGCTCAATATGGCGCCGGAGATGGTCTAGACAGTGAAGTCGAGGAATTGAAAGACACAATGAGCCGGTGTAAAATGGAGATGAAGCTAACTCCCTCGTTAGTTCTTGTTGCTTTGTGCATCGAAAGACTATCAAATAATCAGCGAAAAGTACTCTGTGCCAAGCGGAATGTGCAATGTAGATTTTCATGTAAGTGTTTTTATCAGTGTAGGAGAGGCACCGAATTAGCCCTTTTTTTAGGGCGTTATGCTAATTTTTAGGGCGCGCTCATTAATTCAGATGACGTCACGGTTCTATTGACTTGGACTCATGAATAAAATGGGGGTGAATAAATTATCTATTGTCTTTCCGCATGAATAAAGTGTGGCGCTCTCATGAATAAAGTGTGGCGCTCTCATGAATAAAGTGTGGCGCTCTCATGAATAAAATGGAGCGCTCTCATGAATAAAATGGGGGTGAATAAATTATCTTTTGTTTGGGGCTCATGAATAAAGTGTGGTGGTTTCTCATTATCTATTGTTTCTGTGAATGAGGTCACGGTTCTATTTTTGGGATCCTATTGTTTGGAGGCGCTATAAAGCCAGAACCGATCATTCCCGAATCCATTCGAAGTTGAGCCGTGAACAAGACTGTATGATCTTAAATGTATTTTATTGAAGTCAATGTAAAATTAAAACATAAACTGAGTTGTTTCTTTATTCTAATTTACAATTACTACAAATTACATGGTACATCTACTGAGCATTGTCCTCGTGCATTACCCTAAGTCGTTTAGTTACTACATCTGATAGAACTTCCATCCACTCTGAGTACCCTGATTTTTTCTCATAATCAGTATAACACCTCAATTCTGTGTTCGTTGGTGGAGGAATCATTTCTTTTGCAAAATCAGTAAACCTCAAAAGTATCTTGTTCTCGTCAATATGTTCAAAAGCTCTTTGGTAATACTCAAACCATTTTCGCATCTTCAACTACTGGGATTTCCTGGGCTCGTTGTAAATCACTACTACCATCCTTTTCAATGCGAGCGGTCTCCCATAGACCTTGTTGACCATTATTTTCATAAAACAGAAACGCATACGCTGAATTAACCAAACTTCCTACATACTTTTCTTTGGTGTCTTCAATTTGGTATAGACAAAAGTCAGTGCCTTTGAAAATGGCAATCTTGGTGATAGTATAACCTCTCATCATAGTCGCTCTCTTTTCCCCTACTCCGGTCTGTAGTGCTTCTTGAGTGGACTCCTAAGAAATGAAAAAGGTACAGAGAATTGAGTTAGAATGGTATGGTGTAAGATTAGAACTGAACCGTCGGGAGGAATGTCCAGAACTTCACCCAAGTGATTCTGAATTGACAGAAAATAATTCAAATCAGTTTCATATTTAAACCTTGACAACTTTATATGAACAAATTGTTTACTTCTGTAGCAGTCTCCAGCTCTGATTCCCAGTCGTTCCAGGGTTCTAGAATTTCAGAAGGTACATCGAAGGACGCCTGGAATAAGTGAAAAATCAACTGGTTAGGTATCCGATCGTTTCACCCCTCTGGAGACTGGAATGTCAGAAAAGACCCAGTCGGTATCGAAACATACCTCTTCAGGAAATGTTAGTGCCATCAATCGGTCCATCGCGTCAGGAATATGGTCAGACGGAATATCGTTGTTGTTGATAAAATGTTCAAACTCTTCCAAAGTAGTAAATTGATCCATCTTGTTCACGGCTCAACTTCGAATGGATTCGGGAATGATCGGTTCTGGCTTTATAGCGCCTCCAAACAATAGGATTCCAAAAATAGAACCGTGACCTCATTCACAGAAACAATAGATAATGAGAAACCACCACACTTTATTCATGAGCCCCAGGCAAATTATAATTTATTCATCCCCATTTTATTCATGAGAGCGCTCCATTTTATTCATGAGAGCGCCACACTGTATTCATGAGAGCACCTGTCCACACTTTATTCACGAGAGCGCCACACTTTATTCATGAGAGCGCCACACTTTATTCATACGGAAAGACAATAGATAATTTATTCACCTCGGGCGTGCATTAAATAACAAATAGAACAGGGTTTTTTGTGGTCTGTACTCTGACAAAAACACGACTGGAGCTGTAGAACATGAAAAAAGAGTACAGGAATTTCGAGCCGCGTAACGGCGAGTAATTTCTGTAACTTTTTGAATGTTCTACAGCTTCAGGAGTGTTTTTGTCAGAGTACAGAGCACAACAAACCCTGTTCTACTTGCTTTATTTAATAGATTTTTACGAACGAAATGCACAAACAGCATCGCATAGAACAGGGTTTGTTCTGTTCCGAAAAACGAAGTCATGAAATAATTAAGCCAGTTGTTAGTTGTTTTTACGAACAACTACATTAAAAATAATATCCGAATTGTGCAAGCAAATGCCAAATCACAAATGTCAAATCACCAAATGGCGATGTTTCACACAAAAACAGAAACCAAAACAAAATGTCAAAAACAAGATTTTCTCTCTTACCTTACTGACTCAAAACCTCATTTCACTGGAAGGAAGGTCCCAATAATTTAAGATTTATCCGTTCAGTTTGGAGAAAATAAGAGTTCCTTTACTGAACTCTAACACAATCTTCATCTTGGGGGTAGCCAAATCATGTGCTTTGTAATCCACCGAAGGCCGAAGACAAAAACATCCACTTTAAGTCCACTGTTCCTTGAATGCCTTATTCTTTGGCTTAAATTTGCGTCAAAGATTGTCTTCACCTCTAGGTTATCCTTTTCGGAAATGTTGTTTTAGTTCTCTTTCAATTTCAGCTACAAAATAAACCGACAAATTCAGTTGCAAATGTGTCACTCCGCCACTGTTTTGATTTTCAATTTTGTATAGACACATGGAAATCCGGATGAAACAAGTAACGCGCATACTTTCTATGTGTCTATACTCTCATTAGTTAATACACATGGTTTTTGACCAATCAGAGAGCGCGTTAGTAAATATCTATTATATAATTTGTTATAGAACATGGAGAACCATCTTTTATTTGTTAAGTAATTTAGATTTTCCACTAAGTTGTCATGATTTCCATGAGGAGTTTTCATGCAATGAGAATATCTAGAACGTCCGGTGACGGGCACTTTTCTGAACAAACTCGACATAAACGTTCAACCAACAACACGGCAGAATACGTTATTATGAGATCAGTAAAAGTCAGTACTGATATAGACCCATTCGAAAAATGGCGTCCAATTTAAAAAGCTATTGTCCTGGTAACGTGAACACGAAGCTAGTCAGTCCACACAAAAGCTTTTGAACGTGTACGCGAGGCTAGTCAGTCTTAAACAATAGTTAGTTAAATTGGACGCCATTTTTCGAATGGGTATATAAGTAAGCCGGAGTGGCGCAGTTGGGTATTTAAAGCGCTTCGCCTCTCACCTCTGTGGCCCAGATTCGATTCTCGGACGCGGTGCCATGTGTGAGTTGAGTTTGTTGGTATCTCGCCCATGCTCCGAGAGTTTTTCTCCGGGGTCTCCGATTTTCTTTCCTCTACAAAAACCAACATGCTAAATTCCAAGTCGATCTGTGGATTAGCCTTTCGGGTTCCGTTAGAAATTCAGAGCAGTATTGAAGAGTGGCACGACCCACAACACGATACTTATAAAAGGTTATGTGAATTCCAGATTTCCCCCCAGAAATTTCACAGTTATTTTTTCATGCATCAATGAAATGAATCGTTACCTTTATCATTACTTATCAAACTCATTAATTATTCATGAATTAAAAACAAAGGAAATCAATGTGCGATAAGTGATCTGTAAATCTGATATAGAGATTACTTAATGGGAAGTGCTGGCGTATGGTATTTACGCACGAGTTTGTTTTCACAAAACGAACGAGCGAGGTACGAGCGAGTGAGTTTTGTGAAAACAAACAAGTGTGTAAATACCATACAAAAGCACTTTCCATCTTGTAATTTGTTTATTACATACATACTGAGATTTTTCTCCAATATCAAACAGGTTTTATTTAGGTCTTGTCATTGAACACGTACATTTGTAGCTTTCAATTTTTTGTTTTGCATTTCGTATCCGACTCAACATAGACTAAAATTTATGCTCGATACAATCAAAATGGAAAGAAAATCTTACTTTCTAAACTGACATCAGCCTTGAAATAGTTTTCAACATCAATATGAAACTGTCTTTGATTCAACAAATACAGTTTACAAGTTTACATCGTCAATAGATTAGTATACCTGATTTTTCCAAGTTGTTTGCTACGAGTTTCCAGACATCTCCAGATCTCTCCACGGCTTGTAGGTTTTCTCTGCTCACAGAATATTTACGATTTTTCAAATGTCGATGGTCTATGGAAGTTGAAATCACTCCACGAAGGATTGAAAGCTCGTAATCTTCGCCGTATTTTCTTTTGACACTAAGAATGATTTCACATAGATTATCTCAATATCTGTTGAGTTCTTTCGGTAGAATTTCGCTTCTTCTTTGTCTCTTTGAGTAACTTTACGGCTGTTTCTCTAAGTTTTTGCTCTTGTGATTTTGTTTTCTTGGTCGATAATATACTCCTCAATTGACTTGGAAGTTTTAACATCGTTAGTTGGCTGTTTACAGATCAATATTACATTATTTAAAAAAAAAATCAAAACCTCCAACTTTCGTAGTGAATGAAAGTGGCGCCTCCGATCTCAAGTACAGTTTGAAAATCCCGATATGTTTTGCCAGGTGTTTTCTGATTGGACGAAACGCTTTTCGCACGTGTGAAAAATTCGTTTCGCGATTCTGATTGGCTAAGGAAAATTGTGAAGTGGGTTTTCGCATGAGTGATTCCATTCGTAAATCTCAGTATGTATGTGATAAACATATATTCGTCCTGATTTGCACAAACGTTTGGTTCATTTTTCTCGGCCGAAATAGGTCGTATCGCCAAAATAACGGAAAAACACGACTCTATACTGATCTAGACGTTTGATAAGCCAGATGCATAATTTGCGTCGGTGCTTTGTCGGATTAACGATCTCTCTCTTCTCCGGCTCGAGTTGGTAAATAAAGCACGGCTACTAGTCATTCTGTATCTACTACATAATGGTATTTTTTCTCATCCGAGTTGCCGTCTCATTTAGAAGCTCGTTGTTTATGAAGCCAAGAAATCAGCCACAATTAACGTCGTGTTCTTACGTCAAACTTCCTGGTGTATGCCTATATATTTATTAAAATAAAGTATTAGAGATCTTACTTTCCGTGAGTTACAAGAAATAAGGAAACACATCACAGCGAATCTTCCACTGTTTACAAATACAATTGTATTCAAATGCTAATATACTTCCTATTAGAGAGACTTAGAGTCCGAACATGGTTTTTTCCTTTTTCTAAATTGGTTAATATTTTAAAATATCTCTGTAAACTATCAGTATTCGATAAATGATCTTTTTGCCATTTGCATTCACAAGTCATTTGTCATAAAAAAAGCTCAAACTTTTACACATACATAGTTTCCGAAGGATTTCAAAAAAACTCGAAAGATATTTAGAAATTTAAAACAACGCAAAAAATACCAGACCAATAGCCTCTAACCTCTAAGTAATACCAAAGTACATTAATCTATTTTATTTGCTATAAATTACTTAATATACTAGAAGCCAACTGCTAATTTATCACTTTTATTCTATTTTACTAATTTCGCTCTAGCTGTTCTGTTCTTACCTTTATAGGAGGTCTTACTGCTAAAAGCTCGACATATGAAAGGATGCTACCAACTAAATTATACTTTTTAACTTCTAAAAATACTGTTCAAGCCGGAGTGACTTGCTTTCAAATGATTTGGATGGCTTATATAAAAAATAACCGCCTGATGTTGACGGATCTGAGTTGTGGAAACAGCTTGATGCAAGTTATCTTCCGTGATGTTTTCCTAAATATGTGTACTCTGCTTGGGTATTTTTCGTTTTAAGATTAAAGTATTTTGAAAGTATAATACTGAGCACTCTTCAACCGTCTGAAAGGAGCCAACGAAAATTCAAAGATCTGCCATTTGTTGTGAGCTAAATCGTGCCGGCCGTTGTGATGGCTAAAAGTGACTTACTTTTCACATATATAGTTATACATATATATATATGTAAACACAAATGAAGTAAGACGATGTTTAAACGATAGCCACCTATATTTCGGCCGTGTAGAACGGCCTTCTTCAGGGTGAATGAATAAACCGTTACATTCGTGATTCTACAAGTAATGATGACAAATACATACAGAATTGAAAGTGCGCGCGCATAATATAACTGGAAAATGGAATACAACTCCAAACTATGCGCGCACTATATAACGCTCTACAAATTGCGCGCGTAACCATTTAGGAACTACTAGCATAAAATGAAATAATAAGTTAAGACCAAGAACTATATATATGAGCCTATCTTCGCGCACGGCTCTTGCGATTCTCGTCATAAAAGAAATCACTCTCGTTTAGTCCATTAGGCCTGACAGTGTTAAGCTTGTAAGCCCACTGTCCTTCTTTAACTCTAAGGTCCTCCTTAGCAAACACCTTATCTATAAGCTGAACGCTTAAATTATCCAATCCATTATGTCCTTGGCTGTAGAAATGTCTGTATATGAAATCATCGGTTTCCTTGTTACTAGGCGATAATTTGGCATGAGCCCGTAGTCGACTCTTGTGATTATTAAACCTTAATCTAAACTTAGTGGTAGTAGAGCCGACATATTGAATACCGCATACTTTACAACTGAGAAGATAAATAACATTACTAGAGTTACAGTCTAGTACATAGTTAATTGAATACGATTTCTTTGTAGTATTGCTATTGAAGGTGTTGATACAATGAATATAGTTGCAGACGTCGCATCTTTTGTCATTACATTTCCGTGTACCTGGAACTGTATTGGTGTTCTTTAATGGTTTCAGTTTAGCACGAACCAAGTAGTTCCGCAAGCTTTTCGGGCGTCGAAATGCCATTATATATATGTATATATTATGTTACCACAGTTGTATACATGCTGCGGTATACATGTAGACGTTTAAGTGCCTAATTAAATACATCAAGGCAACGTTCGGTATAAACTCGAATTGAAAAATTTGGCAAAAAAGCCAAAAGATGTTACGATATCAGAACAATACAATAGTATTGTTATTGCGGAGATTAGGAATTTTACAGCAGTGATATTATCGCATCTGGTATCTTTTTTAGATGACTAAGGCACGAATTTCACGAACGGAGCCATCTTGCGGTACATTTGGAGAATTGAAAATGAGATGATATGAACCAACTGATCAAATAAAAGAGATCCTACAATACATAAACTAAAGAAAAAAACATAGTTCACATTATTTAGGCAATAGGCCATTTCTAGACGCGCTGTCGCAGAAGAAAACTGGGGAGCTATTGGATTCTCAATATCTCGGCGGATGCGGCATGCATATGTGCCATCAATGAACGCATAAATGTAATCAATAATACCTATAAACGTTACATCCAGATGTAGATGAAGTCACTTGTGACCAGCCAGGAGAATACTGAATTATCTAGCACAGCTGAACACATATCAGGAGACTAATTCCGTAAAGTACAACTCCAAGCTGCAAAGAAAAGCGCCGATATATATGCAATTCATCAAACAACCAATCAACCTGATGAAATGGCTTCTCGCAGCGATGTTATTTAAAGCCACACACACTCTGCCTAAGTCATTATTCTAGCTCATGTCATACTTGCTTTGACGACGCTACAGTTCTTAAAGCGTTCGCCAATCAGTTAGTATGTTTGGGTTTGACCAGACTTGATAGGAAATTTTTGTTTAAAAGGAAAAAAAGAGATGCTGAGATGTTTGTAAAGTATGTAGACACGACTAGAATCACTTCAATTTCGCCTACGCAGGCTATAGTTTAGATACCGTTTATTATTAAACTGCGTGTCTTCGATCATGAACCTGCTGTTGTTGTTAAGATTTTTTGTCAATAAATTACCATTCCCCCAAATCAATTGGTGTCGGAAAACAGCTTTTAGAAAGATCCCAGTAGATGAAAACTTTGGAAACCCAGTCTCATATCATGACTGACAATTGAAGCATTGTGAAATATAAATGAGAAAGTTGGATTATTTCAACGTTACTGTTTCCAATCTTATATAATTGATATGTACTAAATTACAACTCTGCCATCCAATAAAGAAATATATTATGTTACAAATTTCATTTGAGAACAACGTTTGCTTTGATAATGACGAGTCGTGCCTCGAGAAATAAGGAACTGTCTATGGTTCACCCCATTAAAAATAATATAAATATGGTTAGTAAGATAAAATCAGTTTTGTATTCCTTGCAATCAGAACATTTCGATTTCTGACTCGAAGCTAAAAGGACACATTTCAATAATTTCGATGGAAACTGACAAGATCGATGCTTTTATATAATTTATTACACATTTACGCCTGATTTCGAGAACTTTGTCTAAAAAATAAAATTAAAAAAGAATGAAAACATACAATTGACCCCAGATTGTGCTTCACTAATCTATAATGAACAATTTCACGATTTAAAGTTTGTGGTTTTTAGTTTTATAGTTGACAAAATTCGCGTAACAGGTTCCATATGTCTTACATATATTTTTACAGGTTTAGTTTTTCTATGGTTCAAAGTTAAATTATCTAAACGTAAAGTCAAAAGAGCTTAGGTAGCCATTTTAGATTAAACGAAAACACCTCTTTCTTGTGCATCGATAGACATTATGAAACGCAAAAAAAATGAACCCAATATTAAAATAACATATTACGCAGTATGAGAAAACAGTAATTTTATCAACACTGTGTAGGGGTTCCGCCATTTGCAGATGCGTTGCCCCCAGTGTTCTATATAATTCAAGTCCAATATTGAGCCTTTCCATTAATTTCCAACCATTCATACTCTTTTTTCTCAAACTCCCAGCTTTCTGTGTGAAGTTTGTCAGTTCGTTTCAATTGAATCCTTAGACCTTTCTCTAAATATAATATTTTTGTGTTATTTTTGTATCTTACACGTACTCAGGATGATTGCAATCTTTTCAAATTAACCGTCAACAGTTATTCTTTATTGACCTATCACGCATCAATTTTGGACTATACAACTGAAACAAGAAAATTATATATATTTTGCTAGTTATTTTTTTGAAAACCCATCCTTTTGTTTGAAAATAATGATCAGACTTCGATTATAATCTATAATTCAAAGTGCCCACTCTGTCTCTGGAATGCTGATCTTTCTTATGGAAGTCGATAAACAAAATGAGTATTTTTTTGACAATTTATATTTGATTCATTGTCGAAGTAAGAAATAGAATATATATATATATTATTTGACGAGGAATAATGTCTAGGTATTTATAAAATTCATTGATAATTCATACGTGTGGTAACCAATCTAAACGTAGCATCCAGGTCACATGGATACCTCTGTAAATGTGATACAAAATTGTAGCTGGCCTATTAGTATTCGGTATCAAATGATACAGAATACTAATAAACTCTATAAGATATCTGTATCAGATGATACAGAATACTAACTAAGCTAATTCGAATTCTGTATCACATTATTCAGAATATTAACGGAGCTAATTCGAATCCTGTATCAGTTACAGAATACTAACTAGCCTAGCATTAGCATGAAGGAGGTAGGTAGAGTATCGCAAACCGATCACTGACCTCCACCACTAGGGCTAAATATTATGGGACCTGTTTGTGTACGATGCGCATGCGCATGACGTACATGTAACTATTGCACCGAACTCTTCATCAAAATTTCAGAAAATTGTTCAATTTTATACAGTTCATTTCATAAGTTCATTTTATAAGTACATTACAATATTCGCATCCGAATTCAGTATTTATTTTTATTTAGCTTCGTCATATTCACACAACACTGAACTTATTACAAGACAAATTAAGAAAAGTGATAATTACATGCAGACAAATAATGAATTAAGCATAATAATGGAAGAGACACCGCAATAGTTTTTACCAATTACTGCTGGCCACTGACTAAGATTAATATAAAAAAGTACAAGACGTACATTATTTAAAAAAAATAAGCTAAATACAAGTAGTTTGGCTAGGATCCTAAAAACGGCAAGAAAGAGGACAGGTTAGGCTGCGAGCAATGTTACATTTCAGACAGATTGAATTCCATGTCCGGGGGTTTTATACATCGAAGTTTAGGTCACGGCAGGGAAGTAATATAATAATTAAGTAATAGTTTCTTAAAACGGTCAAATAACAGAGAGTTACATATCAATTCCTCTGGGAGTATGTTCCAAATTTAAAGTATAAACTTTATTGACATTTTACAACGCGTAGCGTTCAACAGTCATTACAGGATAAATTACGAAATTACACTAATAATAGTTACAAAGTTCAAATCATCCAATACAATTCGGCCGCTCATACTGTAAATAGTACATACATATTAAATTTATTGAACTGTTGGCAAAGTGTTATTGGTCTCATATCGAAAACAATCCATAATGTCCTTGCGTCACTTGATCAATAAGTTTCTGCATGCTGTCGGCGAGCAAGTGAAACGTATTCATCTAAATCTGCTAAATCACCAGTCTTCTATACATTCAACCTAATTATCGTTCCAATGTTTCAAGCAGGAGGTTCCATTTACCTTTATATATATACGTGTCATGTATATATATATATATATAACTGAAACAAAAAAACTCTGCAAAAGACTTACATATATCATATATATATATATCCTTTATATTTCCATCAAACTTTCTTGACAGTTGTTGCTTTGGTAGACACACAGAGACATAATATATAGGCTTTGTTTTCCTTTGTGTTTGACGATAACGAGGTAGCAAGATCAACCGTGAAACTCTGCCATTTTGGCATGCAATGTTTTGATCACACATTTTCAATAGCAAAAGCGGTAGCCGGTCAGTCGCCTTTCTTTAGTTGCTCAATAATCTAAAGGCGGCCGGTTTACATGACGCGTTTACTGATCCCGGGGCAAGATGTCAGTGTCACGAGATGAAAATGAGTTATTTTGTGTATGTCTCATAACATTACATTTTTTTTACAGGGAATGATGACAATCCCACTATAAAGACATTTGATAAGAAATATCGCCGCGGGATTACTGAAACGTGTCATGTAAACAGGCCCTTAGATGAGTAGTGCTGACTGGCATTTCTGCGAGTTTAGGACAACTCATTTGCATAACGGCCCTTAAATGACATCATTTCAAGGATTTGTAATGCTTTTTATAGCAATACAACGACCATAAATCGCCCAAAAATGGTTGAACAAGATTTAAGACACTTTACTGCGCGCAAATAAATGATTTCTGGCTAGGGCGTATGGGCACTGTATACTTTAACTCGAGCCACTTCGTGAATTTAAACAAAAGTGATTAGAATCCAAGCTGGTTAAAAGAATTTCCCAAAGCTTAGTAAATCTTGATAGCAAACAAAATTGTGCTACAAAAAAAAACAGAACAAAAGTTGTGAATATTTCTTTCGATAGAGTAGAAAAGTGGAAAAATTGCATAAACTCAAAATCTACAAATTTCAGGTTTTCAAAAAAGCCGCTCAAGAGAATTTTTTTAACGTTTCTGAGCTATAAATTCGAACTTTCATAAGAGTAATACGCCAAATCCTATCGCTGAGAAATATCTACAATTGGAGATATAATTTTTCGAAGAGGAGCACATCAGAGCCGAGGTTTTACATAGTGCTTGTTTACATCTAGAGCGGCCACGGCTGACTAATAGGCAAGTGCATTCAAGTTCAAGTTCAATTTATTCACACTTGTTTATATGTTACAACAAGAGGCCCTGAGTGGCCTTAACTCGGGCCATCTATAGCATGTACTGCATGGAGTTCTAGCATAATTTTGTGTCAACATGGTTTGTGCTAGAGTAGCCAGAGAATTGGTTCTCTACTGATGCTCTTGTCTGTCAAATGTCAATGTGCAAATGCCCCACGTATTCCGGGAGGGGGGGGGGGGGGGGTAGGTTAGGGTATTCCTGGGGGGTGGGGGGGGGGGGGGTTGGAAATGATAGAGCCATAATACACACACAACACACACACACATACATGCTGTGCATGTACATTTCAGCCACAATTTCCCTCAATTCTGTATTTTAATATTACTTTCTTTTCAATATTATTGTTGCTTGAGAGTCGTTAGAATTACAAAAAAAACTTGGTATGGGTATTGTTGATTGAAGTGCAATGGTTATTTGAGTAGTCTTCACGATATTGAGTCACTCAAATTTGATGCATTGTAATTATATCAGGTGCAGTACAACTATGAGAAATCAAGCAATTTAGAACAACAAATTCCACATAATGTTGCTATTCACTGTGAATAGTTAGGTAATGTCATTCTACATGTGAAATAAAGTCATCTATTTGTAATTCTCAATTATTAACAAACCAGTGGAAATGGCTGACATTCAGGCTAAATTCTCAATACAATATTTTAGATTGAGGTCATAAACTACAGACGACCACCATTTTCTAGTATTAGTGAGCTGCCACTGTGATAGTGCTCATTTTCTACATCTTGAAGGAGACTGAAACTTATAATGGCAGGCCACAAATAAACATGCAATGTCCACTCTTTTATATCATTGGGGTCGCAGCAAGATTAATTTTCATTCCCAAATAATTCTTAAAAGTACTCGTACTCCTGATCATGACCGAGTGAAAGTGACAATGCTGACGTCAAGAACTAAGGAACAACAACAACAATTACATTTATTTTCTCATAAGATGATGGAAATGTTTACGAGTAATAAGGCATAATAAGAAATACAATGATGAGAAGGTAGGTCCTTAAGGTAACCTTAGGGTTATCTTAAGCCAGGACCACCTCAGATGGAAAACACTGAAACAAGATCTAGCTTGCATGGATATATAATGGTACCAAGAAAGGGGAAGGGAAAGGGAAAGAAAGAGTGCCACTTGCATGTAAGTATACTCTCAGTTCTGGACCAAATTTAGTTATGTTATAAACTTGCAATAATGATAAATACACTACTTATTAATAATATACATGAAAAAATTTCAGACAAAGGAAGTGACGACACTAATTCAATTTGTTGTTCAAGGGTGCGTGACCTCACGTGAGTGTTTTATTCCAACTGATTGGCTCTTACACAATAGCAACCCATAATACCACAGTCTGCAAAGTCAACGACACGAAAACAAAGTTCATTCATCAGTTCTTCGGTAGGAAATGCACGTTTTGAAGCTAAAATGTTTGCTTTAAACAGATATTTCAGCCGTAATTAGGCTAAGTTGTTCAGTTTAAGTTCACTTCAAGTTGTTTAATCGGAGTCGGAACGAACCGCTTTCTTGGATGTGATAGCGTCGTTTGCAAGGAGGAATTGAACCTGGCGAGGACTTGTTGAAGTTGAACGCTACTTTGCAGTTATTGAAAGTGTTCATGAGGTTCTGAGCCTGAGATCCCATCATCATTGGATTCATGGAAAGGGCCGTGTGTGAGGTCGCATTGCTGTTAGAAGCCGAAGGGCTGGCCATTGACTGTACTGGCATTCCACTGCGAAATTGTTGTGCCGAGGACAGGCATCCAGGCCCAGCGTGGCTTTGCAACGGGATGGCGTTCTGTGTGAACTGATGAGTGATGGTTGCCTTGGAGAGGAACTAGTTCACTTGAACTGTTGTTACGTCGGGAATGGCCATAGAAAATACGCATTGTTCCTGTTCGTTGGCTTCATCATAATCGTCGAGCGACTGCACGTTTCGGTGTCCCGTCACCTTCGCGATTCCTGCTCGCTCGAAGTTTGCACTCTTCACTTCAGCTTACTAACCAGTCTTCCTGGCCCTTTGTTTAGTAAACCTCTTCTTGCTTGTCTCAAGGGCCATTCCTTCTACTATGTTCTTCATCATGGAGTTGATTTTATTCACTCCCATCGGCTGGACTTTGGACCAAAACACGTCGTTCGCTTTCCTGTTGTGTTTTACCGAGAGGTAAAATGGCCCAGTGTTCCGTATTAAACTGCACTGGTCTTCGGCTTACAGACTCTTTGAACCGAGCAACCGGACATCTACTTCCACCAATTGAAAACATTCTCGGCTGGAAATCCCTTGTTTTCGTGGAAAGGCAGCCCTGTCTGGTTTTGGTTGAGCAAATCTTTGATTTTCAAAAATGGCAGCCATTTTTTTGCTGTTTACCAACAAATTTTCAGCAAAAAATGTCTATTGTTAAAAGTCTGATCTGATTGGCTGTCCTTGATTTTGTATTGTTTCACTAGCCAATCAGAATAGATAAAGTTTGTAATTTGCACTGCTGGTATTACACTTTTTTTGCACTGAATTACACTTTTTTGCACTGAATTACACTTTTTGCACTCAATTACATTTGAACTGCACTGCTCTTAGCCAATCAGAATCGAGAATTGTTTTCATGTATATTATTACTCAGTTTATACTCACTCACTGCATGCTGGATTTTCGTTCCCGAATTTATAAACATTGAAATACATGTGCATGGGGGGCGAAACAACTGTAATTCTTTTAAAAGGCCTCTGTCAGTCGGAGAACTGAGAAATCTGGTCATTTCTACTACACTTTCGAGAGGTTAATAACAATAAATAACAACACAATGACAGTCAATTAGTATACAGGTTATCATGTTCAGATTAGCGGCTACTTACATTTAGAAGCTGTTGTCTTTATATATAGTCAGTGTTGATCACAGAGCGGACTAGCTGTCAGTGTCACGTCTCACGAGTGTATCTTAAAGCATGTCGCATAATATGTGATAAATTCCCGTCCAAAGCCCGTGAAACACCTCTCAGCTTTAGAAAAGACAAAAATCTTGGTATTGCACTTGAAGAAACCATTGGTTTACACAAAAAAACAGTCAAAACTCCCACTTTCCGCCATCTTGAAAAACCTGAAAATGTTGTTCACTGTCACATGGCTGGCGCAACGTACGTGTCACGTGACCAGTCGAAATCTGATTGGTTGACGGCGCCAACCAGCGACACAACAAAATTAAAATTAACAAACACTTGCGAAACTTGACTCGGGCCCGAGTAATTATTGGTTGAATATAACAAGCCATAAGAAAGAGAAAAATAAATAGGAGATAATAATTACAATCTTTAGATGATAGTGTGTAGTGGTCAAAGGAGCGAAAGCTTTCGAGTTAACCACTACCATGTTGAAAGTTAATGAGGGGAGGAATAAATAAACGAATAGGCCTGATTGTATCTTTACAGGGTTTTAAAAAGTATGACTGTTTGTTATAATGAGAGAAGAGGAAGAAAATAAAAGTCGAGAAATTATCACAATGACCAAGGAGTACAAGGGATAACTAATTTCTGTAAAAATATGTATAGATTATTAGAAACTGGTTGTGCATTGTATCTCCTAGTCATTACTATAATTTGTAAACTTTTAAATGCACGTGCATATTCCGTCAGTCAGCCGTGGCCGCTCTAGATGTAAACAAAACACTCTCCAATACCTTTGCTCTGATTTCTCCACTTTGAAAAATCATATCTCCAATCGTAGTCATTTTCAGCGATAGGATTTTGTGTATTATTGTTATGAATAATTGAATTTCATGCTCACAACCTTTTTAAAAAATTCTGTAGTTTTTTTTTAGAAAACCTGACATTTGTAGATTTCGAGGTTTTGCCATTTTCGACTTTTTTAATCTCGAAACTACGGTCATTTAAACTTTGATAACGTTAGTAAGGTGAGAAATTCAGAGACCAATTTTGTGTTGTTTTCAAGAAAGAAATCATTCGACCAGATTTCGAGTAATGGCTCAAAATGTCAAAAAAGTGGGGTTAACTTACATCATAATTACGTCAATTATATGTGTTATCCAGGTCAAGATTTTGACATTATCAGTTGTATCAATAAATTGTGTACTATTTGTGAACGTTTCAGCAGAATCAGGCAAAAATCTTAAAAGTTATGACATTTTGTTTAAATTCGCAAAGTAGCTTCGGAGTTTCAATCGAGACGCCTTAAACGCTGCACCGTTTTAACGAAATAAAAACTAAAATACTCTAAAAATATCCTTCGTTCATTTCTATATTATTAACCCATGGGTAGATGGGTGTAAAAATTTGTGTGGTCGTACTAATAAAAAAAATGAAAACAAATTATTTAGGTTCAACACGGGTATTTTGGATCAGTTCAAAAGCCTTAATTGTCTTGCAATAACGATTCAGATATAATTTAAAGTCCGTTTCTGTATAAAAAGATTGACAAAACAACTCATTTTTATCTCGTTACACATCTTGCCCCGGGATCAGTAAACGCATTGATTGAGCAACTAAAGAATAGAGGCTTTCCAACGTAACAAAGTGAGTTGGAAAGCGTCTTCATTACGGCACGTAGCTATTTGTTTATCACTTAAGTGATAGTTCATTAGTTCTTTTCTTGTACATATGTTTAATATTCATATTTGAGGTATATAAAGACCAATCAGTTTAGAATTCTTTCTCTCGCTTGCTGGACAGCCACAAGTCAGCCAAACTTTCTGACTGAGATTTTATAGTGGAAGATACGTATGCAACTCTACGCGAAGGGTACGTATATATTCGTAATGTTTTTGAACACGTCGTATATTCACGAAATGTTTGAGTCAACGATGCAGTAGACATAATTTGTTAGGGCTTGTTTTTTGCTTTACAAGGCATTTGTGACATTAATGATTCTTCTGTCTATTTTTTTCTCCTATGAATTCTCGTCTCCACCGCGGGAAAATCGGACAATTTTGGAGGAACTATTATCCAAGAACCTTCAGCGTTGAAACACAACGGAAGAGCACTGAGTTTGAGCTAAAGATTCTTTCAAGTCTCCTTGGAAGGTGGCGTACTCTATTCTGTTAAGAGGTAAATTAGAGGATACCTTTGAAACTCTACGTGAAGGTATGTATTCGTATATACTGTTGCATAGTCGTAAAAGATTTGAGTCAAGAGGCAGTACAAAAAGTTTGAGAATTTCAAAATTCAGTCTTACAACGTAGTACATAACATTTAGTGATCCTTATGTGTTTTACAAGCCTTCTGACATGATTTTTCTTTGTCTATTTTTTCTCCTATGAATTCTCGTCTCCTCCGCGGGAGAACCGGATATTTTTGGAGGAACTGTTATCTCGGGATCCTTGCTGGCCATGGTCAGCCGCCCAGTCACACGTGCACGTGCAGATCGAACATCTCAACACCAAAGGGTCGTGAGTCCCTATACAAACGCCATCCAGATTGTTATACCAAGAGAAACCTTTAGCTTAATGAGTTCAGTTGTTATACGATCAGACTTTCATTATTTTTAAGATTCTTCAATTTTTGTTTAGGTGACATTGATTTTGAATTATTGCCTGCTGTTTTTTTATAAACTATAGGCGAAGTTGCTTGAGAGTTAATGATCTATAAGTGTTTAATGTGAAGGATTTCTTTCTGTAGTTATAAACATTGATAGTTTGAGGTTTGCGGATATCAGTTGCTTTTATATTGCTTAAGTATAGAGCTCGCTCTTATTCAGTTATTTTTTAACTACAGTAATTAGGTGTTATTGATTCATCCAGATTTCACTGGGAATGCAATTCATGAATTATTACGTAACAGATTTAGAGTGAATTTTCAGCTAACTCTTTGTAATATGTTTTTTGTAGCTGACAGAAGGCCGTAAATTATTACTACTCTTAGTCATTCAGTTACCCCGTATTATGTCATTCAAGTTCAAGTATATGAAGTGGTTCATTTTGGTTACTTTATCGATTCTTTAACGAAATGCTAAGAGAAGGATTGTTTTCTCTTACTAGTAATTTGGATTAGTTGAAATTTATTATCACGTACCATTGCTCGGGTATTAATCCAAATCGTTGAAAGTGTCTGTGTCTCAAAAAAAATCAAGGATTTTCTGGGATATATTGCGATATATTAATATATCGTGTTTAAATATATCGTTCAGACTTTATTATTACTCAGGTTGTAGATCTTTGCATTTCCGCGGTATTATGTACATTAATAGATGATAGTAATTTTGCTTGTAAAATTTGTTTTTACATATATATAGCTAAGTCTGCTTACTGAAATTCGTTTGTAAAGTCTGATTTAAAATCGGGCTGGAAGTGTAATGATAAAAGTTTAATTAGTTGTAACTATCCTATCGAAGCATTATTTTACTTGATTAGTTTTGTTACGCAGGACCCCATTGTAAACTCCTCGAAGATATGTGCACCCTGTCTAAACATAGCAGTTGTTGTTATTAGTATTATTATTATTGTGAGCCTCTTAGACGGGCGAATGATTTGGTATTATGAAGTATACCATGTTTGTACGTTGTTTAAGATTGTGAAATTGATCTGTTTGAAGCAGATTTCCCTGACCTTAGAGTAAGGGATGTGATATAGTGTAGCACGATTTCAGTGCCGTTGTCTTTTTGGCATTACTGCATGGATTGCATTAGGTCCAATTGGACCAGATTATTTATCAGACAAATAATGGATCAGTATTTTCTGATTTTGCAAAAGAGTATTGAAATATGTATATAATGAAAGCGTTTGATGGTGTCTTAAATGAATACATTTTTAAGGATTTTAATTTCATATTGACAGTTTTGTCTTGTATAGCAGCTTTGATCTGTGATGCAAGTTTTACAGGTTATGGTGCATTTATTTTTTGTTGATCGCAAAATTCTGTACTGTATATGAAATGAAGATGTTAGTGTAGAGAGATTACTGTTGAGAGTTGGACTGTTGTTAATTTACGTTATTCATGTATTATAGTCCTATTGTCATTTTCATGATTTATTTTATTAACCTTTTGTTTTCAGATTCGTTGGATTCCTCGAGACCAGATTTCATTTGTTGGATATAGATATCAATAATGGGTTGTTAACCCTAAGCTGTTCAAAATGATTTTCAGTCAGTCTTAGTCCGTTTTGATATAGACATGATGTACTGACATTCAATTCTTACTTGCCACGGTTAACTATTCCGATCTTGAATCTGTTTTTTTTTTTTAACACAAATGTTGGAGTGATTTGTAACAATTGGGCTGGAAGTGTGATGATAAAAGTTTAACTGTGAGCCTCTTAGCGGGCGAATGATTATATATAGGTATGCTCTTAGGTATACCATATATTAGAATGTTATTTAAGATTCTGAAAATCTGTTTTAAACAGATTTCCCAGACCTTAGATAAGGGATGTATTACTAGTGTAGTGTGGTTTCAGTATCGTCTTTTACACTGTATCGATCGCATTTAAGGTCGAATTTCACCACATTTTTATCAAACAAGTGGATCAGTATTTTCTGATTCTGCAAAGAAGTATTGATATACGTATTTAATTAGGAATACCTGTACCCTTTGTTGTCGATCGTGCTCTGTTTATCGAGTAGAAACTAAACGTCAGTGTTTTCTGCATGTCTTAAATTTAGTGTAAAAAGTATTGAAGAGGGAACTGCACACGTGTAAGATAGCGGTATGATGCATGTTTTTCTCATGTTACTCTTTTTGTTTTGTTGTCAACGGTCTTCCCACAGGTCGGAGTCTTGAGCCGAGCATGACAGGTTGAACATCCCTCAAATGCCGATGCTAGCAGATCACTTCCTCCTTATCAGATGTGTTTCAAGGCATCGTTCGTCTCCTCAAACGCTGAGGCTAGCAGTTCACTTCCTCCCGTATCAGATGTGTTTCAAGGCATCGTTCACGATTGTAGGAATACAAGAATGCATGGATTCATTGGGGAAAAGAGAATAGATCGCGAAGTTCTAATTGTTTTATTCATGTTCATTGCTGTTGTCTTCACGTATTTTAGAGATTAATTTTGTCTTTTTGAAGCTTCATTGCAAGTCACCTGCACGTGCCTAGTTAAGGAAGCCTTGTACGGTGTATGGTGTTGACGAGCCATAAAGTTGCATGTCTATTTTCAACTAATATTTCGTTACGTTTCGGTAAAACAAACTGAGGCATCCATGAAATTGCTAGGAAAACTAGTACACTGAAAGAAACCCCGTGAATAGAATTGTAATATATCTCTTGGTGGCCAGAATCAGTTCTCTTTTTTCATTTAAGGGCAATGATTCATCTTGTTTCGTTTGTACCCTTTATAAGATGGTAATGAATTCAAATCGTTAGGAAGCATGTGGCTCATATTTACCTGAGCACATGATTATGTTTGCTCTAAGCGGTCAGTATTCCTTTTATGCTCTGTGTTACTTCAGTATTATTTCAGTACTTCTGGTGGTGTATTCCAACTTCATGCGGTTTCCAATTCCTTTTCCAGAGACTGGAAGCCAGTTAAAACATTTTATGCTGTTGCCATTAGATTACAAAATGATAAGCTAATGATATCTAGATCTTTCGATTATTTATTTACTTGTCTCTTTCTATGCTTGCTTCCGTTACGGTTCTCGTCTTTGTAGTTTTCTCGTTTGCCGTTTGCTGCTGTCCACCAGGCATCCGGCACTGTCACACTCCACTAGTTGTATAGTGTTATTATGATTTTGTACGCGTTGGGCGTGTTGCGTAGTATAGGAATGAATAGAGGCTTTCCAACGTAACAAAGTGAGTTGGAAAGCGTCTTCATTACGGCACGTAGCTATTTGTTTATCACTTAAGTGATAGTTCATTAGTTCTTTTCTTGTACATATGTTTAATATTCATATTTGAGGTATATAAAGACCAATCAGTTTAGAATTCTTTCTCTCGCTTGCTGGACAGCCACAAGTCAGCCAAACTTTAGTTTTAATGTTTTAAATTATTATTCATCAAGATATAACCATTTTGGCTTTAGCCCTCGGAGCCTTGTACGATTGCATTCGGTCGAGGAGTACGTTTCCAGAAGTTTTTCCACGTAGCAAGACGTGGTTTTTTACGATGGTTTTTCGTACCGGGCAACGTACATTATTTTCTTTAGATATCGATTTTTCGGTATTATTTGATTTAAGGATGTGAAAAGCTATTTATTATTATGTGATTACGTCCTTTTATTGTGCAACCATCCGTTTAGGATGATGTGTAGTTATGGAATGTTTTCTCTATTCCTTCATGTCCTGTTAAATCATGTCCTGTTAAATATTATGATTTTGTAATATTAGTACTATGTAATGATTTGTAATACCGTAGTTTATTAAAGAAACCGTTTGCTGCTGTCCACCAGGCATCCGGCACTGTCACACTCCACTAGTTGTATAGTGTTATTATGATTTTGTACGCGTTGGGCGTGTTGCGTAGTATAGGAATGAAAGGCACTAACCCGGTGGCTACCGCTTTTGCTATGTGTGATCAAAACATTGCAGGCCAAAATGGTAAAGTTTCACGGTTGAACTTGCTACTTCGTTACCGTCAAACACAAAGGAAAACAAAGCCTATTATGTTTCTTTGTGTCTACCAAAGCAACAACTGTCAAGAAAGTTTTTTGTAGAGTATTTTTGTTTCAGTGTATATATATATCTATCTATATATATATATAAACAAGAAGACAAACTTAGGTAAAAAATTACAGGAGAGCCGGCAAGCAGGCTACTACAAATCTGTTTCGTATGGCAAGCGAAGCTAACCACTCTTCAGGTAAATGCTGTAACTTATGTTAATTAATAACATGGAACACTCGAATTTACATGGTCTAGAAGTAATGTTTAAAGTCCGACAATGAGGACTGGACGGGGATTTCAAGTCCGCGCAATTTGTTCCAGTCCGAGGCGCAGCCGAGGACTGGAACTAATTGCAAGGACTTGAAATCCCCGTCCAGTCCGAAATTGGAGGACTTTGAACGACTTCAACTCCTCATTAATTATTCGGGAGGAATCAAAGACAAATAAAAGTTGCTGGATGATAATCTAACTTAGTAAAAGAGGTGTATCCACCTCATAATGATAATGAATGGAATTTGAAAGGAAATTGTTTAATCTGATCAATAAAAGAGTAATTATGCATGCCATGATGTTTTTCAATAATTTATTCGTAGTAACTGGAAAAATTTCCAGTTACTGGAACAACTTGTTCCAGTAACTAGAAACTTTTCCAGTTACTGCTAGGAGGACTAGACCAGGTATCCAGTGTCCTCAAGGGATTAAAATCAGACCATTGGATTGGCTGAATACCTCGTGAATAATTAATGAGGACTTGAAGTTGAAATACGTAATAGTAATGGCCTATTGTTAAGGTGTGATACTACTTACTGGTAACGTAATAAATGTTGTTTACGTGGTCTAGAAGTTGAATCGGATACACAGAGTACACGACAGCGATAGCTTATTGTTAAGGTGTGATACTAATTACTGGTTGCACAACAAATGTTTCTATTTATAGATACAATTGGAACTTGAAAGAGTGATTAGGTGTCCAATATTCAATCAAATGGGAAATTATAAAGCAATGCAAACTCTACTCTAACAAAACCAAACGATGCAACCTATGCCTACATGAGAAATGTATCATTATTTGCCACCCGGAGCTAAGCTCGCTTAATAGTAGAAACGAACTTGTATCCACTTGTAGGCATACAACCTCGTGACCAGGGTCTTCTCGGTCAGATCCAAGATGGCGGCTACTCCGAGAGAAGACCCTGGTAAAGGCTGAACTGTCACGTATTCTGATTGGCTCTTCGGTTATGACGCAAAGGTTGCCTAACAATGCTTTTTATTGGCCAAACGGGCTGAGACCACGGAGATGATTCGTATATAGCTTAATTTTCTCAAATTTTATCAATAAAACGATTTTAAATAACCTTAGACCACGTTGTTTAGGTAGAGCAATAGATGAAGTGTATTACTGGGTAGTTTTTCTGGGAAGTTTCATCAGTGGGAAAGCCAGGAGAAGCCGTTTAACCAGAGCATGTGTTATCGATCGATTCGCTTCAACGCTAACTGAAAATTAACGGCTTTTTAGGATTCTCTTCTAGCTTAGATACATCCTAGTAGCATTGTGACACCCTTCCACTGTTTCTTTATCCAAGTAAACTCCATTTCGAGCCGTTTTAGTAGACCTGTTTTCACTACATCGTACGCCGCGTGGAAATACCGTTAATCGCATCTCGCATTCTCGCTCACTCCGGATTGGATACCTATGGTTTGTAGGCACGTGTTAACATTTCCATATTTAGTTTGCCGCTATATTGGATGCCCACATCACGTGATTAAAATCTCCAGGATTTCTGGAGATTTTTGGTCACGTGATTCAACCTTTACCAGGGTCGTCTCTCGGAGTAGCCGCCATCTTGGATCTGACCGAGAAGGCCCTGGTCACGAGGTTGGTAGGCATAGAAATAAATATTTGTTGTGCAACCAGTAATTAGTATCACACCTTAACAATAAGCTATCGCCGTCGTGTGCTCTGTGTATACAACGCGTCATCTCTCTTAGATTGACTATTATCATCAATAGGCAATATTCGTATTCTCACGGACGAGCTGGAACGAGCACTCAATGGAGGCTCATGCGGGGAAACTTTTCTAATGCTAAATAGTTTTTAGCGAATTCCCCCGCACGAGCCTCCATTGAGTGTTCGTTCCAGCTCGTCCGTGAGAATACGAATATTGCTTATTGTCAAAATCGCTAGAATTGATTATAATCATCATTCTAAGACAAACCCTAACCCGAACTACAAAACCATCGGACGAGTTCACGGGTAAACGACGGGTTCTCACTCACCTAGAGCAACGCATTCTCCCCGTTGAATTAACAATTATCCTGAAATGGCAAACACACTTGGAACAATGATAATCATTAATTCTAACGACGAATCCTAAACCCGAACCACAAACCAAACCCTAACCATCGGACGAGTTCACGGGTAAACGACGGGTTCTCACTCACCTAGAGCTAGGGTTCACAGGTAAAGAAGAAGAGAAGGTAAAGAGAGGATAAATATTTTTTTGAGCGCTCCTACTCGGACTCGAACTCGTAGCCCTTTGCGTGTACTGCAGTGTAGTGCAGACGTCATCACTACTACGCTAAACCGGCCTACCGCCGTTCGAATGTAACAAATGTTTATCTTTATAATTATCCTTGACTTGGTTTTCAGAATGTCATTAGAATTACGATTATCGTTATTTCAAGCGTGTTTTCCCATTTAAGGATAGTCGTAAATTCAACGGGGAGGATGTGTTGCCAAGAGCTAGGGTTCACAGGTAAACAAGAAAGGAAGGTAAACGAGAGAAATTTTTTTTTGAGCGCTCCTACTCCGGCTCGAACTCGTAGCCGTTTGCGTGTTAAGTGCTTGGTAGTACAGACGTCATGACCACTACAACTAAGCGCGTCTACCGCCGTTCGGAATTCGACAATTGTTTATCTTTTATACTTGGACTGGTTTTAACCTCGAGGTTAAATTGAGGATTATAATCAATTCTAGCGATTTTGACAATTGATGTCTAATAGTCAATCAAAGGAGATACCGTGGTTGGTGTATACGATTCAACTTCTAGACTGTTCCATGTTATTAATTAACATAAGGGGCGGACCATTAGAAAAGTGATGGGGGGGGGGGGGGGGGGGGGGGGGGGGGGTGGTGGGTGGGCAAAAAGCAAAAAAAAGAATTCATGCAAGCGAAAATGAGAGAAAAAAATATTCGACCAACTTCGGCACAAAATAAAAAAATTCGATCAAGAACACCGTCTTGTACGAGGTAGGTTGTAATCCATGGTGAGCACATTATGCAGACAATGGGTCTTGGGGAAATCCCCCAATCATTGGAAACAGTCATATTTTCATGAAACACAAAACCATAAGTAACAATAATATATCCTTTTTATTTTCTGGTATTCAAAATATCACATAAATTAACAACTACTGTATAATTATAAGATTAACTTGCAGAGAATCCCTGGCAGGATCGAGAAACTGGAAGGAGCAGTCCTCGCTACCATACCATGAAGACTCAAGCAGCTTGCACGTCTGAGCAATGCAGTCATGGGATTTATCGTGAGACAAAGCAATGCACTTTGAAACAGTGTATTTGAAATAGTGACTCAATTAGGGAGTGTTCATTATTTATGGCTTGGGGGGGGGGGGGGGGGGGGGGGGTCGGTTAAATTATGGGGGGGGAGGCAACAAAAGTTTTAAGTGCTTTTTTAGGGGGGTCATCAAAGATTTTACCTACTCCTTGGGGGGTCATCAAAGTTTTGACATACCTGTAAAATGAAATTGCTGTTGTAATGCTAAGCCAATGTTTAGTCTCCAGAACACTGGAAACCAGTGTTTCAGAGAGCAGTAAATCTTAAAAATTTAGGCTCAGGCCTTCGGCCCTCGCAACATATAAAAAATGTATTCTGCTTTGTTTACCAGTTATACACAGGATGGTATTCTCTAAGTTCATGATCAAAGGCACATCTCCAGATAATGCATCGGTGTCCAGGAGATTAGTTTAATAATGCCAATGCTGAGCTCATTTTCATTAACGTATTTGAGACTACGGAACAATTGCAATATGATGCACTAGAATGCAATATAATGCACAAACAGGAGTACATTACCAATTAATGGTACAATTTCAAGTACCCATCCGAGAAGGACGGTGAGGTAGAGATTTCCAGAAGAATAAATGTATATATGTGTTTTCATGGAAAATACCATAAATCTAGAAAC